>CM076580.1:1537587691-1538787691 GCA_034641835.2 Pinus albicaulis | reverse complement strand
CTTCTGAAATATGATCGACATGTCTAAAAATAGACTTGCGCCAAAAATGGCCTGCGGGCCCACTTAGTGAAGGCAACTCTTTTCACTAAGCTCATCATCTTGTTGAATCTCAACACTCCCTCTCAACAATATAGGGATTATCATTCACCCCGATCCTGCCTCTATGGTATTTGAATTTTCTCCTGGTGAGCACCTTCATCAGAATATCTGCATCTTGATCCTCCGTAGGAATGTACTGAAGCAACATGATCTTCCGCTGCACATAATCTCTGATATGATGATACTGGATATCAATATGTTTAGATCTATCATGAAACACAGGATTAACTGAGATTTTAATGCAGCTTTGATTATTACAATGAATCACCATGGGATCTAAATGTGAACTGAACAAACCAACCAAAATCTTCCTCATCCAGATAGCCTCACATGCAACTAAACTTGCTGCCATGTATTCTTCTTCCACTGAACTGAGTGCCACGGATCTTTGTTTCCTGTTGTACCAAGAAACTGCCGTAGATATGATACTGAAAATCCCTCCTGATGCACTCTTTCTATCTGTTGGGCTTCCTGCCCAATCTGCATCCGTGAAGCCATGCAACTTCACCTCATCCATCTGTCTGTACCATAAACCATACTCAGATGTGCCCCTGAGATATCTCAGGACATGCTTTCTTGCCTTCCAAAATAGCTTGGTAGGCTTAACCATCGCTTGTGAAATCTGGTTCACCGCGTAGCATATGTCTGGTCTTGTATTGAATAAATACATGAGCGAACCCACCAACTGTCGATAAAAAGTGGCATCCACTACCTCTGCCGATGTAGCATCGTCTTTCTTCCAATTTCTTGGAAGAGGAGTGCCGATAGGCTTGCAGCCTTGCATGTGAAACTTCTCCAATATCTCCCGGGCACACTTGCCTTGGGACACAAACAATTCACCTTCCCGCTGCCATATTTCCAATCCAAGGAAATAATGAAGGAGGCCCAAATCCTTCATCTCAAACTCCTTTGCAAGATCAGCCTTGCATGAGTGTATCAACTGCTCATCACCTATTAGTATCAAATCATCAACATAAATTACAATGATCAAAAGCTTACCCTGAACCACAATCTGGTATAGGTTTGCATCCGCTTCACTCTAGGTGAAGCCAAGTCCAGTGAAATAGTTGTCGATCCGAGTGTACCAAGCACGGGGTGCTTGTTTCAACCCGTACAACACTCTTTTGAGCCTGCACACATGCAACTCGCTGCTGAATATCTCAAATCCTTCAGGCTGCTCAATGTACACCTCTTCCTTAATGATCCCATTAAGGAACGCAGTCTTCACATCCATTTGATGAATGTGCCAACCCATTTGTGCTGAGAGAGAAAGGATGGTCCATATAGAAGAATACCGTGCGACAGGTGCAAAGGTTTCTTCATAGTCAATCCCCTCAATCTGTGAGAAGCCCCGGGAAAAAAATCTTGCCTTATACTTCTCGACGCGCCCATCAACAACTTGATTTACTTTGTAGATCCATCTTGATCCTACAACTGATTTCCCCACTGGCCTTGGAACAATCTCCCAAGCACTGTTTCTGACAATTGAGTCATATTACTCCACCATGGCATCTACCCATGTGGGCTCCTGCACTGCTTCTTTAAAAGAAGATGGCTCTGTCACAATACACTTTCTCATAAGAGCCGTGTATCCAGTATATCAGTTAGGTGACTGTCTCTGTCTATGCTATGATGTAGGGACTCCTACATTCTATGCCGCATCCACCTTCAGTCTCTCAGCTTCTGTGGTATGCTTTCTGCCTTGTCTGATGTTTGGTTCTGCATGAGTGGACTCCTCCACTCCATGAATCTCCTCCTGTTGTTGATCCACATCCAGAGGCTCATCTTTGGGAACAAGAAGTTCCTCCTCCACATGCAAGTGTAGCTCCCTCTCAAGCGATAACTTCATGGCTTCCACCTCATTGAATTTTATATCCTGTCGCATAACAGTCATCCGACTGTTTGGAAAATACTCACGATAGTTATGGGGTGTTATTGTGTACCCCACAAATATCCCAACTTCTGCAGTCAGCTCCAGTTTCTTCCTGGTGTCCCTCGTCACATGAATGTAAACAGGTGAGCCAAAAATCTTCAAATGAGAAATATCAGGCTTCTTACAAGTAAAAGCTTCCTGAGATGTACTCATGCCAAGTACTCTATGAGGACAATGGTTTTGCACATAAACCGCAGTGTTACATGCTTCTGCCCACAAGTGCATCAGTAGGCCCTGATCATGCAACATCGCTCGTGCGACACCCACGATCATTATGTTCTTTCTCTCCGCAACCCCATTCTGCTATGGGTTATGAAGCGCTATGAGTTCTCTTCGAATTCCTTATTTGCTACAGAAGTCTTTGAATTCGCCAGAGATGTATTTACCACCATTATTGCTCCTTATATCTTTCCCCTACTTCCCCGACTCCTTCTCCACCAATGCCTTGAACTCATAGAACTTTGAGAACGTTTCACTCTTCTTTTGCATGAAGAAGATCCAGCATCTACGAGAAAATTCATCAACAAATATCACATAATACCTATGTTTCATTGTTGAAGCAACCGAGAATGGTCCACACACATCTGTGTGAATTCTCTCCAGGATCACCGAAGCACGGTTCTCCTTCTCGTGAAAGGTGGTCTTCACAAACTTACCCATTGTACATCCTTTGCACTGATCTAACTGCAAAAGAGTACCCTTGGGAAGTCCAGTAGAAATTTTCTGCAAAATTTTCAAAGTGCCATGGTGAAGTTGGCCCAATCTCCTGTGCCATAATTCGCCCTCATCTCGGCTCACCACTTCTTCTGCTTTGCCTACCATTGCAGCGTAGCCATATACCTCTAGTTTGTAGAGGTTCTTAATTCTAACCCCTATCTTCTTGGTTTGACCCGTTGTTTTATGTCGAAGGAAGGCTTTTCCCTCACTGAAAACAACATCATAACCTCTATCTTCCAGCATTGCGACTGAGACCAAGTTCTTCTTCAGACCTGGAACATGCCTGACATTCTTCAACAAGAATGGATTACCGGACTCCCTCTCAAAGGTAATGGTCCCGATGCCAGTCGTACTATACTGACCATCATCGCCCATCTCTATATGCATCTGGAGGTCCTTCTCCTCCAAGTCACTAAACAACTCTTTGTCTCCTGTCATATGGAAAGACGCACCACTGTCAAGATACCACACCGATCCCATGTAGCTTGAAACCAAGTATGCGATCAAGGAAAAATCCAGCTCAAATTGCGAGGCTAAGGCCTCTCCAGCTACAGATCCAACAACCTACTTATTCTTCTTCTTCTATGGATAGTTAGTGGCGAAATGTCCATGCTCGTGACAGTGAAAACACTTCACTTTGGACAAGTCCTGCTTCTTGCCTTTCACACCGGATTTTGAAGGATTTTTCTTTCCCTTCCCTTTCCTTGCTTTCAAAACCAAAGCACAATTCTCTTCATCTTCAATCTTCGATGAAGATCCATCCCTGGTACCCTGCCTTATCTCCACCTGCACAAGATCCGACCAAAGTCGCTCCCATCCTGGCAATTTCTCCCGTCCATTGACAGAGTCTTCATAGCTATGCCAACTCTTCGGAAGCCTAAGGAGAGACAAGCTCACCAAGTCTTCTTCATCAACAGTAACCCCCAGACTTCCTAGTTCATCCTTGCAGTGGAAAAACTTCGTGAGGTATTTTGGAATACTGTCGCCTTTCTCCATTTTTATTTTTCTGAGCTTGTCTTTAAGCACCAACTTCCTCTGGTCACTTCTGCTTTGGAAAAAATCTATCAAAGCCTTCCACATTAAGAATGGAGTGGATTTACCATGAAGGCTGGACACAATGTGGTCCTTCACACCTTCCAACAGAATCCTCCTTGCCTTTGCAGTCTTCTTTTGCCATGCAACAAGTAATGCAACATCACTAGATCCCGGCTTAGGAACATCGTTATCTATGAACTCCTTCAGCCCATTATCCTCCAGCACCACCTCCATCCTGTCCTTCCATGCTATGTAATTCAAGCTCCCATCAAGGGCATACTCCAATCTCAATCCGTTGAAAGACATTTCAATGTATACTCGATTTCTGCACCAAGAATCTTTTGTAGCAAATTCGAATTGTCCACCAGCAAAAGCTCACTTCACAATTGCAATATTCAATCAAAAATGCTTTGATACCATGTAGAAATTATATGAAATAATCATGCATATGTCCAAGATCCACCTAATCTCACACTATTGAAATTTATGCAAGATATTGAATCTATTCCACTTGTTAATGTTTTGCAGAAAAATTAATTGCACACACATGTGAAGCATAAACAAAAAATATTCAATCGCACATAACACCGTTTTTAACTGGGAAATCCTAAAGCTGAAAACCCCAACTATATATTATGTAACATGGAGATCATATGAAAATCTCATACAAACATAAAAATATTATCACAAGCTCTCAGTACAGTACAATCGGCATACACTATACAGGCCTAATCTTGCAAATCCATGCATCGATCTTTGCCACCTTCTAGCTTGCCTCCACTGCGCAATCTCTGCTGAGGAATAATTCTGAATGAATTCAAATTACTCCATCCTTGACTGCGCAATCATCATTGGCATCTCCACTGAGTGTTGGATGCAATCAATGCATCACTAATAGTCACAACAGATAGTCTATCTTTCCCTTTCACCTATCTCTCCACTGGTCTCCACTGAAAATGCCATGCACTGTAGTTAACTGCTGTATTGTTTAGTTGATTAATGAGTTATTATTTGTGAATTAATTAACTAATTAATTCACTCCACTCTCACTAGTGTATCAATCAGTTAGACTAGATACAACTAGCTCAACTGAGTCTCACTGAGTTAAACTGAATACAACTCCATAACTACTTCTTCCAACTATGTCATAACTCTGCCACTTGAGTTCTAACTGAGTCCTCCATGCACTAGCTCCAGTAAACCCTCAGGAATAGCATAATTCCTTCTATCAGTTGTTGTGCCACATCTGTGCACTGAACTGAAGTGCTCCAAGAGAATAATTTGATGTTTAGAGTCTAATTATTAAGAGCTAATAATAATCGACATGCATCTATTTTTAGATTGACGATCTATAAATAGACTTCGCCCAATATTCTAAAAATAGAATTTCGTCTATTTTTCCAACTTGATCAACCATCCACAAATAGCATCCTGCAACTTCTGAAATATGATCAACATGTCTAAAAATAGACTTGCGCCAAAAATAGCTTGCGGGCCCACTTAGTGAAGGCGACTCTTTTCACTAAGCTCATCATCTTGTTGAATCTCAAAAAATGGATAGCCATTGGATCTTCATGTGATAATATTTCAATCATGTAACCCTTCTTAATATCCTATACTGAACCCCTGTAAAGGTATTCCATGGCTTCATGTTGTGCACGAGATCTTCTCGAACCAATATACATTTCTCTTTCCTCCACCTATGTATAATTAATAATACCTTGAGATTGCTATTGTTTAACAATGTTTGTTTCCTCCCATTCATTTGACACATTTTGTGGCGAAATAAATGAAGTATTAAAAAGCATATCTTAATTTGTTGGTCTTGAAAGGACATCACTCTGATCACTGAAAAAGGACTCCCACCAAACTGAATCAGAAACATCAAAGTACTCATATGTATATCTAATGGATTTTTTAATTTCTTCTTGGCATTCAGAATAACCTATATCTCTCTTCTGCCTTTGTGCATTATGAACTTCACCAATTGATTGTAATAACAATATATTTGACGCAAAGATTGGATGATTTGGAATGAACTTCAAAAATTCCAAACATGATGACAACGCCCATTCTTCAGAAGTTGTGTACTTCTTTCCCTATATAAGAGTTTTCCCATCAATTTTTTTGGTACGAAATTGACGTTGGAAGCTAATGTCATTAAGTTGTTCAATGAATTTCTCCTCACCATGCGATCCTAGAATAAACCTTCGCATGTCAACAATTTCTTCTAACACATAAAAAATAGGCTCTGGCATATATGATTTCTTAATACATTCAATTAATGATGGCAAACTCCCAACATCCTTCATTATCAATGTTACTGAAAAATGACTGAACATATGATCAATATGGTCGCAAGTGTGCCCAAAAAGACGGAAACCAACCTTTACCTTATGAGAAAATCTCAATTCAACTAGCATGCTTAGATATGCAAAAACAATTTGATTTTTGTTTTCATGACAAGTTTTGTCTAATTGTAGATAAAAAATTTCAGGAAGATTACCACACCAATGAGAAACCACCTCATGAATTATGGTTATTTTCAGATCTCCATCATTATGAGTATTTGGAGCTATGAAGTAAAATCTTCACGACATTTTCCCATTGAACACCATACAACCGACCAAGTGAAACTAGATAAATTTTTCCTCTTGCAAAATTTTGGGTGTGTGAACAAAATGTGGTAGAAGTGTTTTCTTCTGGTCCATACTATCAATTATCAAACCCAAATATTTATTTGGATTATCATAACACTTATTTCAATGCTTGTACAACTTTTACCTTTCACTTTTTTTTTGTTCGCGATGCTCTTGAAGTGCTTTGACAATGGAATCTACACATAATCGTTAAAATAAACCTATTAATAAATACATTTTCATAGTTGATCACTATACAATTAAATTGAATAATGTTATGAATGCTTACATCTTTCTTCTCCTTTCCATTTATCCCTTTTTTATTTTACAGAAGCACATGTATTGCAAAACCCCATCCTTGTCTTCTTAGGAATACAAACATTTTTGAATTCTCTCCTCCCTATTTGCACTAAATATTGATATTTAATAAAACAACCATTTCCTTCAACATCTTCTGCATATTCCTTGTATAAGTTGTAGATTTCGCATCTTGAGAAATTATCTGGAATATGTATTGTATCCCTATTTGGTAAACACTCTCCATGTTTTGAAAACAAGTCTTGCAGCCATGACATTACAGTGTTTGCTAGTGGCCCAAACTCTTGTTTTTGACAACTTCTGAATAATATGTAGGATTCTTTTCCAAATTATGTTGGATCCTTTATAGACGAAAATTACCAATTGAATGAAACATTTTGAAAGCCTTTCTACAGAGAAATAAAGGCCCCATATGATAATAATAACCTACCAGTGTAGATTGCATGCACCCCACTAAATATAAATTCTGCATGCTTTTATTCATTGACAGATAGTTCTTCCTTTTCTCCAAAGAAATTTGAAATCCATATGTTTCAAGAAATCGTTTTTAAAACAGTGACTTGAAATGAGATCATTGATAGAACTTCTTCTCGTGATATATTCTACTCTACCCCTTGTATAACTAGAACATCTTGGATTGATACGAAAAGGTCTACTCCTACTCCTAGATACAATATTTGCTAGCAACATCTCCATCATTTCATCATTATCTAAACAAGCATTTCCATCATCATTAGGAGGAATAGTATTCTTACTATGATCATTTTCAATATAGTTAGGAAAATCACCACCATCAATGTTTGAAAAATATTCATTACCATCTTTGCCAATATGAAAATTTTCAATACCATCATCTGTGGTATTGAAATACCAACGTGGAGGACATTTGAGAGTGTAAAATTCTGTGATCCATATCATATAATTTATATATCTTTTGGGTAATCACATAGAAAATTATAGAACCGACACGTTTCGAACTACCAAGTGTAGTTCATCATTCTCTTGATGATGAACTACACTTGGTAGTTCGAAACGTGTCGGTTCTATAATTGTCTATGTGATTACCCGGAAGATTTTTATAAATTATTGGAGGATATTCTTCACCATATTTATCTTTCCCTTCATCATTGCTGCTCTCATAGTCCATAGGATTAGGACTATGTGGAAATTATGACTCTTGATTTATTGGAAATTCTTCATCTTGGCCGTCGTCATTGTTGCTATCATAGTCCATATGACTAAGACTAAGTGGAAAATGAGACTCGATTTATTGGAAAATCTTCATCCTTCCCTTCATCACTGCTGCTCTCAAAGTCCATAGGGTTAGGAATAAGTGGAAAATGTGACTCTTTATTTACTGATTTTTTTCATCCCGCCATTCATCATTAGTGCTCTCATAGACCTTAGAATTAGGACAAAGTGGAAAATGTGACTCTCTATCCACTGAAAATTATACATCCTACCATTAATCACTATTGCTCTCATAGTCCTTAGGATTAGGAGTAAGTGGCAAATGTGACTCTCTATCCACTGAAAATTCGATGTCCTTCCATTCATCACTATTGCTCTCATAGACCTTAGGATTAGGAGTAAGTTGGAATGTGACTCTCGATCCACTAAAAATTCTACATCTTTCCATTCATCACTATTGTTGTCATAGTCCTTAGGCTTAGGACTAAGAGGAAAATGTGAGTTTCTATTCACAGAAAATTATTCATCGTGGCATTCATCACTATTTCCCTCAAAGTCCTTAGGATTAAGACTAAGTGGAAATTGTGAGTCTCTATTTTTTGGAAATTCTTCATCTTCGCCTTCGTCACTACTGCTCTCATAGTCCATAGGATTAGGACTAAGTGGAAAATTGACTCTCTATTTATTTTAAATTCTTCATCCCGCCCTTTGTGACTATTTCTCTCATTATATTCATCAATATCAATAGAGTTGTTACATGGCGAAGATGTTGATGCTTCATAAAATGAAACTTCAGTATCAGAGGAATCCATAACACTCAAACAAAATATTTTGAATGATGCAAATGATCTCTCTTGTAATGATAATATATGACTGAAAGAATGAAATTTTCCCTCCAAAATTTCCCTCTTAAGTTTTTCGCTGAAAATTTTCGCCTCAAGTATGTCCCTCAAAATTTTATTTCTACGATTTATTAAAAACTTTCTACTAAAATATTATCTTCAATATTGAATGTAATTTAAATTTAAATTTCCCACACATTTTTTTTTCCAAATTAAAATAATCTTAATTAATTGTATAACATTTACTTGATTATAAATTTTATTTTTTAAATATTTATCATAGTTTTTATCCCACATTCACCCCACGGAAAATCAATTCCATAATTTTTTCTTTATAAGAACTTTCATTGTCACTATTCCTCACATTACATCGAAATTTCTTGAGGTTTTTTTAAAAACTTGGAACGATTTTCTAGAGCAACAACATTGTCAATGGGAGATTCTCACTTTTCAAAGGTTAGGTCCCCTTCTAATTGGACCATTCAATGAATAAATTGATGAATTTTTTTTGGTTAAATGCCAACAAATCAATTATTTTTACATCCAAATTATCATAAAAAAACCAATTGAAATAAATTTACTATCTAAAATTAAAAGAAAAAATCCACACAGACATGGTGGGTGGGCCCACATGGGGTCGACACCTGGCCACTGTGGGGCAGGTGGGTGCTCCCACCGACTTCCAGAGAAAGAAGGGGCCCCGAATCAGGACCCATGCCTACCCGGGGGGATGATGGGCACACCCACCCGGCCCAAGGCGATCGTGTCGTGGGAGGATGCACCCACGGGCGGGTGTCTGCTTGAGCCCAATGACTTGGGAGTCGGTCCCCCTACCTGGTAGGGGGGCGATTCTCAAAATCGGGCAAGGGGCCTATTCTTAGAATCGACTCCAAAAATATAAAAAAAAAAAAAAAATCCAAGGGGTAAGGGAGATGAGATGTAATTTTTTTTTTTAAATTTTTAAATTTTTTTTTTTTTCAATTTCAGTAAGGTCAACGAGAGAATATATATATATATATATATATATATATATATATATATATATATATATATATATATATATATATAAAGGAACTTGTTTTTAATTTAGGGGGGGAACTTCTAAGAATCGACCCAAAAAAATAATAATAATAATAATAAATTTGTTTTACAAGGGGGCTCAGAAGATGACATGTAAAAAAAAAAAAAATGTTTTACATTTGGGGCCGGGGAGAAAATGTAAAAAGGAATTTTTTTTTAAGGAACTGTTTTTATATTTTTGTATCTTGGATGAATCTAAATGCACACTAAACTTGGAGGCGATTTACATGTTTCTGGTGTGTTTTAGTTTTTATTTTATTTTTCGTTTGTTTTGTTTGCATAAGATATTTATTTTTTTATGATTTATTAATTTATATGTACATATATATGTTTGCAGGAAAATGGCGTCAAGGAAGGTTTCTGTCATTCTTTTCGGACCAAAGTCAACCATTGTATCATCTAAAGTTGCAGATGGGCCATAAAAAAAATACCGTTGAACGAATTCCACCTCAGTTAATTACTGAAAATGTAGGAGATGTCGCCACAAAAGAAAAGAAGTTGGTTTCATACTGGAAGAAATCAAAATAAGTGAATCGTACAAAATATGCATGGTTTCTCAAAGATATGGAAGGCGAAACTCTGCAATTATATCTATATGCTAGTAAGAATTTTGATGCTGAAAGCTATGAGCTGGTGGGAAAAGTACTAGACCTATATATTTTTCTGAATTCTGAAAATGTTTATATACTTTCAAAACCGCCCAAGTCACATGATAAGCTTAGATATCATTTTACACTGGCGATGTATAACACAGGGGAATATTCTTCAAGGATATGCAACAAATCATACATAATATTGCACATAAGATTATAAGTATTTTTATTTACACTTATGTTTTTCGCGTTATTATAACTGTATCATTATATTTTTAATAACTTGGTTATTATTGACATTTTATATTTTTTTTAACACAATTTTGCTGAGATAATTTCAATTATGTTGGGGGGGGGGGGGGGGGGATTTATTATATAGAGCGACATATTCACATGATAAGCTTAGATATCATTTTACATTGGCGATGTATAACATGGGGGAAGATTCTTCTAGGATATGTAACAAATCATACATAATATTGCACAGAAGATTGTAAGTATTTTTATTTACACTTATGTTTTTTGAGATATTATAACTATACCATTATATTTTTAATAACTTGGTTATTATTGACATATTATATTTTGTTTGATAAGATTTTGCTGAGAGAATTTCAATTATTTTGGGGGGGATCTATTATATATAACGAGATATTATGAATGTTGTCTTCATTTTCCATGAACATGAAGAAGAAGATATGGGAAAGAAGAAAAAAAACTTCATGATGCTACAAGACTATATGAAAGGGATCAATCTAGTAAAGGTAGACACGTTACTTTTGAAAATGAAGAAGTTGAAGTTGGAGCTGAAGATGAAGAATGTGTTGCAATTACTGAGGATTAGATTAGAGCTGATGTTAGAAAGGAGAAGAGCCATAAAAAATGAAAAAAAAATGCCCAAGAATGTCTCCCTTCTAGTTGATGATGATGAGATTTATTTGGTTGAAGAAAATATCATAACCAATAGGAGGAAGAAAGAAAAATTACTCATTCTGAAAAATTCATGGACAATAGTGAAGGTCCTAGTGAAAAATAAAAAGGAAGAAAAGAAATAATTACATCAAGAGCTGATTTAGAGGGTGGCGTTATTAAAACAAAAAAAATTCCATTCGACATCATTTGACAAAGACAAATTTAATTGAGGGTGATCAGTGATTTCAACTTAATGTCATTCAAGTCTAAAAGCCATATGAAGGAAAATTTAAATATCAAAGCCAAACCACTTGCATGTTCACAATTTGAAAACAATGATGAGGTACAACCCTTTTGCACATGTGATCGATTATGTTCTTCTTGTTGATCCAATTCAGGTTCCTAACAAAGAAGCATTTGACAAGTCAAAATGTTTTGAATACAAATATTATGTACTTGGTGGTAACCATTTTGTAGAAGCTCAAAGGCAATTGATGGAGGAATATCCCAATAATCCATGTTTTGAAACAATGAAATGTATCATTTGTGTTGGTTTAACAAATACATAAGAAAAGTTATTGGCATGGGATCATAATTCAGATAGTGAGTATATGATGTCTATGACTTTCATCCAAAGGGTCAAATTTATTCATAGTGAATTTGAAGAAAAATGTGGTGGGGATAAGTCAAAGGTTGACCATGCATTTCAGAAAGAATGTTGTATGGAAATCGGTTATCAAATTGAAGAAAAATAAATTCAAAAGGTCGCAAAGTAAATTTTGAAATATTCAGAGGTATGGCTAAGATTTTCCAATTGGCATTTAGAACTGGAGAGATCTCGGAATTGATTGATTATATTTTTGAGTTGTGAGAGAATGTTGGCATCAAAAGTCAGAAGGTCAAAAATTCTAAACCATTGATATATACCAGCAGTAAATCAGGTCCTGAAATGAAGCTACTTCTAGAAGATATGACTATCATACCTTGGAGATCAATGCAAGGAGTGAATGATGAAAGCCATGTCAAAACAATATTATCTCGTGTAAAGTTAGGATAATTATCAATGGAGGAAATGTCTGAGGAATTTCTAAAGTAAGTTTGTTATTTTTACTTATTTCTAGATTATAAGTTTCTGTTAAACATAATATATTATTTTTAGTAGTATTTGTTATACATATCACTATATTAACATTTCTTACTTTATTTATTTAGTCACAAGTTTTATATGAGAATACAAGAACAAATGGTTAAATTATTGAATGAAGATAGTTGGGATGATGTTGTACGCAACTACCCAGTTTCAAGTTTTACATCAGTGCTAAAAGTTTTTTATCTTACATTTAAAAAGGTATGTTTATTTATACATTCATTTCTATTCATATGCATATTATTTTTATTTTATAACTTATACATATATTTGTTTATTTCATTAAAGATGAAGAAGAATGCAAATGGAGCATCAGATAGTTTCAGAAGCTTTATTGAAAAAATTAAAATGGAAAATATGAGAAAAAAACATCTTCGTGATGTTGAACTTGATCCCAATATTAATCATTTCATTTGGAATGGGCTCCACGCTATCCAACATCAAATAATATCAGGTGATTGTGAAGACATTGCAAAAATCACACCTAAAAGGGAGTATTCCCTAGTTATTGCAGATATTCCTCATGGTTTGAATATCCCAAACATTGAATATGATAGTGACCCTTATACTTATCAAGCTTGTAATAAAGTGGTTGCGAGATTTCTAGAAGTCACAACATCACAATTTTGAATATTTGTGAGATTTCAATCATACACACAATTGGGGTTGTTATTATCAAGCTTCAAAGGAAACACAAAGTCAAGGATGCAACTTACATGATAAGAGGTTGAAATTGTATGTTTGATTAATGTTAAAAAATCATTTATGTACAAGCTAATTGAACTTTTACTATTTCATGTTACAAGAAAAAGTCAAATGTTATTTGTTTTGGAAATCAACCAATTATAAGTGACTGTGAGTTCATTCATGTTGAAATTTGGACAAAGGATGATAGTTATAAGTCTATTCTTTTTAATCAAGTAGATGGAAAGAGTCATAGCCAATTAGTGGTATGTGATGTTGTTGTAAAAAAACTAACATATGAAGATAAAGAAACAAAAGGAGAGATATTTAACATATATAAAAGACCACAGTCATTGATTAAATATCTTTTAGATTTATGTCCAAATGAAGGAGATTGGGTTTTGGATTTATTTTCTGGCTTAGGTAAGTTTTATTAATAAAAATGAATTTCAATATTTCCTTTTTTAAATTTTTTTTGCTTATACTAATTTACTAAACTTTTTTCTTTTGTACTTGATGATTAGGTACAACGCTAGCATGTTTCTTACAAAAAGGAAGAAATTGCATTTCCATTGAGAGAGACCTAGTTCAATGCAAATTTATTCACCAAAGAATTAATGCTCTTTAATTTCTTCTAGATGCAATGCAAGAATTTGAGGAAATGGGATTTTAATGAATCTAGTGTGGCAAAAAAAACAAAGGAACCTCAACCACCATTAAAAGGGAATGATTAGAAAGGCATACTCTAGGACATTCACAGACATTAAAGATCCATTATAAGAGGAAAATGATCAAACTGAATCAAATAATGAAAATATTTTGGAAGAAGACAATAATGAAACCTTTGAAGATGAAGAGTTTGGGTTACGTGATATTATTGATTAAATTTTAGTTAGGCTTCCAAATGAAGCTCATTTTTTGTAACTATTAATAAGTTATACTTGTATGTTTTGACTTTGACATTTTATGAGAATAATAAGTATTCAATTGTTGTTATTATAGGTTTAGTATTTGTATAATTTGATTTTCACTTCATTTTTTTATGTGAATCATTTAATTTTTGAAAAAAACTATTATTATTATTAATTTTTGACATCAAATTCATAAAAATTGCTAATTTTTATAATTTTTTTTGTTAATTTTTTTCTATAAAAATGGTTTATTTGACATGTCACTTTTAGGAAAAAAAAACTCAAAATGTGTATTATTTCAGTTATTTATATATATTCGAAATGTGTATTTTTATGTAAATTGTTAAAAATTCTTTCTTTTTTAGTGACAATTATTTCATGTGCAATGAAATATTATTTAACAATATATAATTAGATAGGAGATCGAAAATTTAATATTTTGACTTTTTTTTTAACACTGCAAAAAATAAAATATCTCATTACAAAAAAAAGTGAAAAGAAAAACAAAAAAACAAATACTTGTAAAACAATTAAAAGAATATGTAACTAAAGAGGAAGAAGATGAGTACTTCCAAAATTGTTAAATTTAGAAAATAATTGTTAGCATTTAATACATTAGAAAATTTAAGGTTAAAAATAAGTCTTCTAAAAAAAGGGGATGATGCCATCAACACTTTTCAAAATTAACATAAAAATCACTAACATTTTAAAAATAATGTTTATACTTGGTACATAAGAAAATTTAATGTGTCAAAAACATGTTAAACAAAATTAAAAGTATTCTGAATCAACACTTTTCAAAATCAGATGATTTTTTGCTACCTAAAAAAAGCGGGTACTCGTTTCCATTCCCATTTCAAAGTTTACATTGTTGTGCCTTACAGGGTTGATAAATCACCTAGAGACTATGCTTGTTGATAATTTATGAGAGGTGGAGGAACACAAGGCTAGTGGGATGATAACACCTGATTCTAGCTCCATGGGATTGGGCTGAGAACACAAGTGGAAGTTCCACTACGCTGCTGGAGGGTGCACTCTTATTCCTTCATAGATAACTCAACTGATAAAACCTCCTTATCATTAATTTTATATCTCTCTCCATATCTAAATTGAGACTCTTTATGTCTATATCCCTAGAGATGTTGGGATGTTGTAATATAAGTCCCTTTGTATAAAATAAATTGCTCCCTGCCTTATGTGCAATTGTAGAATAGCTGGTGGGTGAAGATAGTATGGCCTTGAGACACCTTGTTTCAGCTAATGATATTGATTTAGATTCCTAAGTAGAAGATCGTTGTGTACCAGTGAAGTGGTTCACTATGATTGTGTGATTTTGATAGTTGGTGAGTGGAGATGAGTTAGCCTCGAGACACCCTTTTTGAACTAGTAATATCATCTTAAAAATCCTCTGAAAGCACTCCACCTCAAGCTCTGAAATCTGGCTCGAGGGTGACAACTGCAAAAATACTTGCTTGTAGCTTTTCTATGGTTGGGTGGAGAGTTGAAGTCCCAATCTCAGTTTCTAAGAAGATTTTAATAAGATATGTATACTCAATCTCTTACACTTTGAATGTTATTCATGTGTTTAATGTGTTGGGTTTAATGCTTGTGATGATATCGGTTCACTATGTTGGTCTAATGCATTGATATGTTGAGTAAAATAATTCATATATAATTCCAATCTTTTTGCCATGGATGAGGAATGGTTCATCCCTGAAGGACAAATATATTTATGATTTCTTATGTTTTCATGTATTTATTATTATATGTTGGCTTAGTAGTGTTAATTTACTCAAGTTAATAACCAAGGAGATTACCTGGAAATGTATTGCAGATGCCTAGAATATATTCTTAGGAATGGTTTATTCCTATATCAAGCCCGAGCCTACAAATTGGTCCAAATGTCCTACATATTGAGAGGTGGGTAGATCTCTATAATATTTATTGTTTCATTGCGTCATTGAAGGAATGGTTAAATTCCCATGGTTACTATGAGCTTGAATTTAATATAATTACTTGAGCAAGAAGGATGATCAATAAATCCTTGTTGTTAAAATTCTCTTTGTGTGTTTAATGATTTACATAATTCGCCTATATATTTGGCTAGTGTTTACTTATAAGTTTAGAAAGGAAAATGTTACTTAAATGAGTAATATATAAAAATATATGCATTGAATGGGATAGGATGAGCCTTGTGAAAATACCAGGAGAGATATCACAACTTGTGCATATGTGTGTGTGTGAATAATTATATGCTCATTGGTTGGTATGAAGTAGGCTTATAAGCTCAGGGGGAATTGTGTTAATACCAAAATATACACATGTATTCCAAGCTTATAAGAGATAGCCCTTGAAGCACATGCTTTTAAACTTGTATATCTATGGAATGGGTGTCGGTAGCCTAGACGAAGGCCCTTATACATGCATTTAAATAGAAATTTCTAAATGTGGGGCTAGAACTATTTTTAATTCCAGTGCACAAAAATTCAGAAGGAAATGGCTTAACACCCCCCCTTTGATCTTGTGTCTAAGCATGATGATCGAGTTCTTAAAAAAGAAGAAATATGGTCCATAAGTGGATGAGCATTCAAGGTTGTTGGATGAACCCCGATACTTTGTCCCTAGAAGTCTCAAAGGGAGCACAAAGAGAAACTACTGAGATCAAACCCCTAAGATGATGTGGCACAATGGGGTTGGTTGAATGCTAAACACAAAATGATGAAGGAAAACCCTAGTTAAATGTTGCAGAGAAACTCTGTGATGGAACCCACTGTCACGTGGTGCATGGTGTGGAGGACGTGAAAAGGGATGATGTCGCGTGATGTTTAGGACTGGTGACAACACCCTGGACCCCAAACCCTAGAGGATTTGGATGAAGGGCATGGTAGAACCATCGAGACCTACCTCTTGGGGTGAATTGGCATGTAGGGCCTATTTAGTGGGATAAGTGTCACGTGGTGAGAATGTGCATGCGTATGGGAACATGGGCTTGCAAGCCTCATTGTAAGGTCTAAGCCACATAGCCTGGGAGATTGTCCTTGGAAGTTCAACATGGATTAGTGTCGAGACCCAATAGGATTAACTCCCATGATCACGTGGCCTTAGAGGGCATGTACTTGCATCCATCGAATAAATATTACACATTATGTTATAGTGTGGCCATGCAAGTAGTGTAATGGGGTTCACATGAACATGGAAGGTCATGGGTGGGTTAGAAACTGCCACTTTGCACGATGTGGTGTATGAATTGGGTAGCCACATGGGCACCATGTGAGTGCCATGCAACGGGTTTTATGACTTGGCACCATTTGATAGGTCAAAATTTAAATGGCCATATATTTTGATCTGGATGCCGGATCAATGCAAATTTTATATCATTGGAAAGGTTTCGATGAAATGACCATAGTAATGCTATCTATTTTAAATTTTGAATAAGTTGTAAGAGATTGAAAAATTTAGACCCCATTTCCATAACAAGACTTTCGAGGTTGGGTCATCATAGTAACTACCCCCTTCTATCCTAAGGGTTAGTAGGGAGTGTGTTACAGAGAGGTGTAAGAGCTTCCAAGCTCAACACTTGGACTGGTTGGGCTCTATCACAGAAGAAATGAAGGTATAGTGCTTGTGACTCTATTCGAGAATCAAGTGGTTTGATAAATTCTTGTTGTAGTTGCTGGTTACAATGTCATAATCATGGCTTGTATGTTGATTTTTTTCTTATGCAAGTGAATGTTGGGTATAACAATGTGATGGAATGGTCATGAGTTGATTGCATGCATAACCACGATACATTTATAAATATGATATATAGACACACACACACACACACACATATATAAGATGATGGATGGTGATGTGACATGTGGTTTTCTAACTAACCCCGCCCCCCCCCTTGCCCTCCCCCTGGGATTGTAGATGCAATGGTTGTTGGCCTAGGAAAAGAAGGTTGATTGCAAAAATGCTAAAGGATGAGTTTTAAAATTTTATAATGATAGTCTCGATAAAGAGACTGGTATTCAACTAATGTTTCTAGCCTTGGGCAACATGCTTGCCTTAGCATTGTGTTGTGCTAAGTAACAACTCCATTATTTTAAGCAATAGTTACCTTAGAAAATAATGGGGACCCTTTTAATTTTAAAGTTAAAACAAATAAAATCCTTAGAGTAGTTCATTAGATGGAAATAGGGATAAAAAAAGGGATAAAGCCTTAAAGTTTGGCCTTAAGAGCACTTTAAGCGGAGGAAAATCACATCATCGCAATCACAAAACCACAATGAAACATATATAACTCCTAAAAGGTCACTTGAAACATTTTTCGATCCAATGTATATAAGCTAGAGAAATTTTATAATGGAAAAAGCCATATTTTCGAGCAAATTCCATAAGGAATGCCGCGAGACCCACTTCTGCCATGTAAGCCATCACATATCACATTTCACATTTCACATTTCCTATCTCGAAAGTCTTATTGTGACCTCTCATATTTCCCCGATGCGATATACTCATCGCATTGCATTCCCACAAACATAATCATTCTTCTTCCCCTGACCATATTCTCCAATGCAATATAGTTCATTGCACATCACACTTTTGTCAACTCAAACACTTCGCACTCCACTCACTTTCACCGTTATTGCGATTGTGATGTCGAAATCGGCAGAAAGCCAAACCGGTCAGTATTCAATGAAGATTTGCACACGAGAAATGCTGCAATGCGACAAATCTGGTTTTAATGTAGAAATGATTATATGGGAAAACAAGCCATATCAACTATTAATGTCATAAATTAATGGTTTTTTTGCCCATACCCCCATAATCATTTTCATGTAACAATCATTTAGTTCATATCTTATTAGCATGCGAAGTCTCATTAATTTGAACGTTTCTATTTCTATGGTACTTGTGCATATTGTAAAACCAAAATTTCCCTCTTTCTGCTTATCCTTTCTCATTTATTTGCAGGCTAGCCCGAATAAACATAATTCTCTGGTGATGTATAAAGCTCTTAAGAAAGCTAAGATATGGCCCCTGTATACCTTGCACTAGATACAACCGAGAGAACACAAATGTTGCCTCCCTTTACAGATACTACTTGTGAACCAGAAAGAGGATCCACTTCATGGGAAAACCTCACAAATTTCAAAGAAAAAGAAACTACCGACGCTCCCGATTCCTCTGAATCTATAATTGAATAAGTAGTTAATTATTTCCTACATCGAATTTCTACCCGACCGAAAATCTTACCATACATTGATGTGGTAAGATGGATCATTGATAATCTAAATATTAGGGATAGGGCATTTCTTACAAGCAGAGGAACAATGATTGGTTCCTTCAAAACCGAAGGCCTAAAGCTGATGTACCATATCCTAGACCCAGAAAAGTTCTATGATAAAGAATTTCTTGCACAATTTGCTAAATAAAATGAGCTCAAATCTAAGACAATCAAGAAATGGAGGAGTAATTCCAACAAGCACAATAATGGCGTAAAGGGTATGTACTCTATTGACTCCCTTGCAAGCCCCTATTGTTATGTATCTGCGATGATTTCCAAGCTTTTTGATCAGCCGGACACTACTCGATTTTCAGTAGAATGGGTCCCTCTGATGGAGGCCACTACAAATTCCTATGTTATGGATTGGGGAAACATTCTATCTAATAATAATGCCACTCAAATTTTATAATATAGGAAAAACCACTCCACTTTTTCCAAAAATTTTCCCCCATTCTATATGAGCGCCTATATCATGAATGTTATGTGTTTTACCTTAGATTTTCCAACCATGGGCTAGAAATGGACTACCCAAGACCCTGTACCTATTCATATATTTCATAGTATGTTGTGGGAATCTAAGTATGAGAACCATTTTTACAAAAAATTTCATGGAGTTATTCTCCCGCTGTTTCAAGTTGTTTTTAATGATAAAGCCCCCAGACTGTCAAAAGAGCCCAAGTTGATTTTTCCTCTATAGGAAAATGGTTTGGTGAAGAGTTATTCACCTATG
The DNA here is from genome assembly GCA_034641835.2 of Pinus albicaulis. Classification (NCBI taxonomy): domain Eukaryota; kingdom Viridiplantae; phylum Streptophyta; class Pinopsida; order Pinales; family Pinaceae; genus Pinus; species Pinus albicaulis. The sequence goes on along the minus strand of CM076580.1, from coordinate 1,538,767,585 downwards.
TCCGAGTATTTGGGAGCTTAGCTTGACCATACTTTTTTCCCCTATATGTTCTCGACAAGCTTCTCGCAAGAGAAGTTGCATATCAAACTGTTGGAAACGACTTAAAAATATTTATGAAAGATGAAAAGAAAACATCATGGCCTTCTTTTCCTATTAATTGTGGTGTTTATGGACTTGATAATTAAAAGCATGCTGATGTAGAGATTGGTCAGATTGAATTTTTAAAGTTATTTACAATTCCAAGCAGGCAACATGATCCAATTAAAGTTGCTAATAATTTCACTACCCAAGTGAAGATTAGGCCTTTTGTGCATGAAGACGATGATTTCAATGACCTATTTGAGTCTGTCGACAATTATCCTGTAGTTCAAAAGTTGGAAAATTTATGCCTCCATCCACAAAAATTGCTGAAATATAAGAAATATAGGAATAAGAGATTGCAAGAAATTCAATTTGTTTGATGTTTCACAACCATTAGCTCAGAAGGATAAGGAAAGTGAATTGGAAACTAACGACATTGAAGTCCTTAGTACAACAGACCAAAATAAATCAGCTGAATTTCAAACTATGGATTTGGATTTCCCTAGTAATCTAAAGGATGTTTGGAAGGAGTTTGATCTAAAACTTCAAGAAGAATAAGCAACTACAGTTAGTAATCAGCAAAAAGTTGTGCATACTCCAAAAAATAAAATTTAGGATTCGCTCACTGTTGAGCCCTCTGAAAAATTAGTAAGCACAGAAAGAGTGGAATTCACCCCAACCTTCCACTCCACCAAAATTGTTCTTAACATTGAAGAAATTTATCCTTTCGACATTTTATACAGTCCAAAACACAAGACATTTATGAGCCAACAGAAGAAAAGAAGAATATCAGAGCAACTCCAACCCCTTATACAAGGGTATGTATCAATCGATGTTGTTTAGAAAGATACTTAGGCAGATCCTTCACAGGATCTAACTCGCCTAACTCAGTTCACAGGAGCTTATGCTTCTGAAACCATTGACAAAGCATCAAAAGTTAAACAAATGATGAAACAAAAGGATGAGAAAATAATCCAACTTGAACTAGAGCTACAAGCAAAGAAAAAAAGTGTCAGTCAACAGTTACAGGTACAGATAACACAGCTCTAGGAAAGCATGGTCCAGTGAAAAATTCAACACCATAGTGAGATTATTTCCAAGGATAGTCTAATTCACCAATTGCGGCTCTCTATTGATAAAGTAAAATATAACCCAAATATTGATGAATTCGGAAAAGAGGTCTTAGAACTAAACACTTTATTGGCACAAAAACAAGTTGTTTTTTGTAAAAAATTATTAAGTATTTTGGAATTGTGTGAACAAAGCGATTCACTTGTGAATCACAATGTAGATATGAGGATTATTTTTGATGATATAGATGATAAGGTCTCCCAGTTTTTCACCTGGCATGATTCTGCTGATGGCCGAAAGGCCAACCTGCACAGGATTGAGGATTCAAAGAAAGAAATATTATTTATAGAATGGGATATACAATTGAAGTGTGTAGAGAGAGCCATTTGTAGCACAAAGGATGTTGCTACTAACATTGTGGAAACTGTTAGTCAAAATCTCATCGTCGCAAACCTTATCGACAGATGCCCTCCCGTTGCAATTCCTTTAGTGAAATACTTGATAAGACAGTGGCAAGAAGTGTCAAAGGTAAAATAATAACATATCATGAAGTCGGAAAAGCTGGATTGGGAGAAATATTGAAGATATTTAGTAAATCCTCACAACCAATGGCTTATGCTGTGTTGTCTCACAGATACATCCTTTTACATGCTTCCCCCACATTTCGATGTTGTTCTCACTTGATAGTTGCGCATTAGGCTAGGCCAACCTCCAGAGGTTAAGCCTATGCTTAATATCCTTCATCTGAAGGAACAAATGGAAAAGGAGATAGTAGGACAATCCTCGAGCAAGTCATCCTTTTAATTTCTATTTATGTTTTAATTCCACTTAATTTAAGGAGGGTTGTTTTAAACCTCCTCAATTTTTTATTTTAAGACTTATTATTTTTATATTTAAACCCATTCATGTATTTGAATAGGGGGTCCTAAAATTTTGAAAATAAGACTTTAAGAATGTTGCACTTTTTTACTCTTGATGTTTTATGAATAGAAAAGGCTAGACCAAGTATTGTTTCTCAAATGAGCAGAGTAAACATATACATGGTACTTTTATCTTATGTGTTATATTTTAGCTTCAAATGAGAAATAGTTATTTATCTTATGATGTTTTTTTTATGTATCTGCTTGAATACAGTTTGACATCAATTCACTTCTGAACATTTTATATTGTTATCATTTGATACATATGAAATACAGGCATTTTAAAGTTGCGATATACGCTTTATTCAATTGATTCAATTAAATATTCAATTAAATCAATTATCTCAAATGTTTTCATATCTCTAAGTGAATGTATGATCTTTATTTGCATCCAGTGAAAGGTTATTTTTGTAGATTGCACAAAGAATGGATTTCATCTTGGGATACAGAGTAGACAGATATATTGTTTATTGTAAGATTGCTAATATTTCCATCTATCAAATTCCACACATTGATAAAACCATCCATTCACCCCAACTATATCAAACTGGGAAACTGGTCCCATAAATCCAGTTGGAGCCACCATTCCAAATGGAAAAGGGACAGTTTTTAAGTCCTCGACTGCGTGGTTTCCCTGATGTTGTTGCACCGATTTTCGTGGCCTAAAAATTTTTGGCACTAGAGGGAGGGCCATATGACTATGAATGACACCAAATATTAATGCAAAAATCAAAGACTATCAGAAGAGTCATTCTCCCTCCAAGTCCACAACTTCTAGTCTTGGTTCAAAATCTCCTACTTATAAATTAGAACTTGTCCAATCTCCCCCAAAATAATCTAGTTTTGTTCATAAAGAAATATATTCAGAATATACTATAGAATCACTTGAAGTACATACAATAATAAATAAATTTGAAGAAATTTCAATTTCGACAGAAAAACATGTACTTTCTGAAGCCTTAGAAGGAAGTGTCCCTTCAATATTTGAAGGCACTAGTGTATTAACTCGATGTAAGATTCAAAAGCTCAGAGTAATCCATTTTTGAATTTCATCTTTATTTTCATCGTAGGAAAACTCCTATTTCCCAAACTCAATCATCAACTAGCAAGATTCAATCCTCTTCTACCCTTCAAACAACATCATATATTCCTCCTTCTTTTACATCTTCTCAGACAATTTATTCACGAATTCATATTCCTTCTTCTTCTCAGTCTACAACTGCTAGTTAAAGTAGTGTTATTTCCATCTTCTTTTCTTCATCACCTACAACCACTACTGGAACTACTTCTTCTACTCCAAATCCTCCTTCAGGACAAACCAATCCTCCACTTCACATAATGGTAGCTAGACCTTGGAAAAATCCTGGAGCTGTCCAATTAGCAGGCCCTCTTCATATTTTACCTAAGAATCCTGAAAGATAATTTCCTAAGTATAATATGGATGATGGATTACCTGCAGAGGAACATATCCATAACCTTATGCTTGCCATAAATCTTAATGATGTTTTCGAGGAAAACTGTGTAGTTAGATTATTTCCTTATACTTTTCAAGCATCAGCTAGATCATGGTATTTTTTAATACCATCAAGCACTATTACTAGTTGGGATATTTTCGAAGAACATTTCCTTACTAAATTTGGGGATGATCACACTAATTCCACCGTTATCAATGATCTTTCCAATCTTTAAGCAAACACAGGGGAAAATATCAAAGATTTCAACTCCTGATATAATAAATTTCCCAACAAGATCCCAACCACATCTAATCCTAGAGTAGACGTGAAAATAGAATGGTACATATACTCTCTTTCTTCTAATATTGCTATTTTTGTATATAGATACATTAAGGCTACTTTCGTAGAGAATATGAAAGAAACTCTTTCTGTTGAAAAAAGAATACTTGCTTCAGAGAAGAAAAATTCTCAAGAAGATAGAAAAACTAATAAATTTTCATTTAAGGATGAACCTAAAAATAAAACATCTAAAGATCCTTTGTTGGAAATGTTGTCATTGATGGCAAAGGAGATGGCAATGGAGGAGCCCCTGAAACAACAACAAGGAAAAGAGAACATGAGACATGAAGCAGAGGCAGTTGTAGAAGGGTCATTTTGAGAGGCAACAGAGGCAGCAAAAATATCAATCTAAGAGCAGCATCAGACAAGGAAAAGAGATAGCCTAGGCAACATATGAAGCAAAAGGATTGGTTTCAGTATTATATGTATAGTATTCTATGTGAAAGAGCTGTGATATGTAACTATCTGTGCATTGATGACTTAATTGCATATGTGTATCCTTGTATTTTTCTGAGTTTATGAATTTGGGGTATGTATAATGTTGTCCCATACACAGTACTTAGAATAAGGGTTTAGTTATAAACTCTGTTGTGCATAACCTGCGAAATGAGATCGAGGTTGAGCACTATTTGAGGGTGCTGTAACGAAAACATTTGAATATTTTTTTGGGGTATAAATCCCAAGGGTTAATAGAGATTCTATACCTGTATATAAGAAATATTTGAGTGCATAGTAGGGTTGAATATTTGATTGGAAGTGTGAGTTTCAAAGCATTGATGCTCTCAAAGCAGAGAACTCAATTCAAACCCAGAAATTTCCATTCCACAGTTGAAGAACCGAGGAACTGTTTAGTTAACTGTGTGCAAGTGCGTTAGATGCACGTTATGAGAAATTTGGTGAAATCAAGGTTAGAGTAACTCATAAACGCAGCAAATATTGAAGGTGAATGTAATTGAAGCAGTGAGGGCCAATGGATTCCCCACTGGCTCGGTCGAAGGAACATAACACTGGTACATAAGAATCGAACCTGTGAAGGCATTTAAGTGAGGAATGAATCTGGAGTGATTCCATTAAATAAGGTGACACAGGGTCAGGATAAAGGTTTAAAGCAGAACTGTGTGTCAAGGGGAGACGAATCGGAACCAAACGTTATAAAACAAAAGGAGTCAAAAGGAACAGTAGAAGAAAAGAACTATGCATTTAGAACAGTAATGGTGCGGCGATGGCTTACTATTGGAGGCAGAATGTGGAGCAGAACTTTGAAAAAGGTGGAGCCGTGAAGATGGGATTCAGAGGAAATGGAACTGCAATTGTGTGGAACAGGGAACAATTAATATAGTGGCAGAAGCATCAGAATTAGAACTGTGCGACGGAGCGGTTTGACTATAATTGAAACGTTGTTAAAGAGCACGACGGAACCCTGAAGGAAGGAACGGAACCTCGAACGCAACTAAACGGAACCACGAGGTGTGAACAGTGACAGTGGGTTTGGATCACCCGACGGTTTTCATCGCACCGCTTTTGTACGGTAAGCTGTATTTACAAATCGGAAGCGATATATGCCAGGGGATGACACGTGGCCTTAAGCAGTTTGGAGAACCCGCTCTCATTGCAAATTAAAGACCATGCATCTAAATCGCGCAATATGTGGTTGTGTCCATCGGATCAAGGCAGTCAGTGTGATGACTTCTCTGCCGTCGGATGATGCAGGTGATTTAAGGACCGGGCCAGCTCATCGTGTGAGGTTGGAGTGATAACCTCCAGACTGTGTGACCGCGTGACTACCGTTGGATAGTCGAAGGGTAGCACGATAGACTTGTAGCCCTTGGATGAGGGCGATAGTTAATGTATATATGCTGTGGTCCAATATTATTGTATTGTTCGCGATTGATTTGTTATCAAGGCGGGGCTATGTAATAATGAATGTATAGTGCACAAAGGACCATACGATATAGTTGATTTATATCCAGATACCTTGGTATTAAATCAACTAATCCGAGCTGGGAGATGTGTTATATTACGGGGTTTTTCCAAAGCCAAATAAACGCATGAAGAACCTTGGCTTATTGGAAATCCGAGTGGTGATTTGATTTACTTTGGATTGGATGGTAATATAAGACCCAAGGCTTATCTAAAGTATTATAAAATTTGATTGCGATATATGAATATAAAGTGGCCAATACGTAATGTGATTTATTATAAAGGTTGGAGGTCAATATAGCTTGTGGTATGGGCTTTAGACAAAAGGTGAATACTTATTCAAAGAGGCAATAGAAAGGTCGACTATAGTTGAATTAAAAGGAACCCTTGGCTATGAGAATTATTTGGGTTATATAGTGAACATTGTATATGCGCTGAATGGATTTTAAAGTTATTGAAAAATTTGGATGAGTGTTTTAAATGTGCAATATAACAGAAGAGTGAGGGTAGCCCGGACATCAAGGAGCTTCTGCAATGAAAATATTCTGCCCAGATATAAAATTATTTGGTTTACAACAATGATTTTAAACTATGATGGAGCAACTTCAACATTGATTCAAATTTCCAGTGCAGAAATTAAAAAGTACTGAAATTGCCTAGATCTATAGTTGTATTGAGTACAAATTTGTTGTATCCATTTTATATGCACAGAGAGAGAGAAAGTATGGGGCCACTAGTAAATTTGGCTCAATTTTCGATGGCCAATTTTTCGGTTTTCCGACACCTAGTCGTCACAAGAGCGACAATTTGAGGCACTTCAAAGCGTGGCTAGCCATAACGTCGGTATTTCGACACTTCCATAAAGCGTCAGTATTGCAACACTTGTTCCGACATTTTACAAAAGCGTCGCAATACCGACGCTTATGAAGTGTCGCAATAGCGACGCTTGTGAAGTGTCGCAATACCGACGTTATGGCTAACGATGCTTCTAAAGTGTCGCAATACCGACGCTCGTATAGTGTTGGAAGACTGACGTTATGGCTAACCACACTTTGAAGTGTCACAATACCGACATTGAGTAGAAGTCGCTCTTCCAACGCTAGTGGTGTCTCTCTTCCGACGTTTGGAAACGTCGCTTTTCCGCGTTTGGGAACGTCAATCTTCCGATGTTGGCAAACGTTGCTTTTCCGACGGCATAGTAATTTTTTTTTAAAATGTAATGTCAGTCTTCTGACGCTTACGGATACCGACGCTTATAGAGCGTCAGAAGAGTGACAGCGGGTTTAATTAAAAAAAAAAATGAAAATATTCTGAATGCACGTTAGCAGATGTTTCTGGGAGGGCTTGTCTCACATCATCAATAATTTTATTCCGATGCAAATCTTGAACAGGGCTCAGATCTACATTCGCAAACTACATCGTTCGAGCGATGGCAGGTTAAATTTTTATTAAAAAAAATGAAATAGTGATGGGGAGAGAACCCCACATAAGCAGGTTCGCCTCAAAACTGCTTCAAGGGTAAATTCATAAACTTGAACCTGCAACCTCAAAGTTGTATCAATTGTAGTCTATAAAACTGATACTTCGATTTGATCCTGGGACCTGTGGGTTATAGGCCCACTCTACTTCCGCTGCGCTACTTCAATGCATATATATACATGGGCCCCAACACTAACGACCGTCCCCATCCAACGGTGGTTAGCACGTCGCAATGCTTCGAATGATTCGACGGATATCGCACGGGTTACTTGCACGAACGATAATGCGCGATGAGAGCGGTTTCTCTAGACCGCTTAAGGCCACGTGTCGGCCCATAGCCTTGATCGCGTCCAAATGGGAAATACCTCTTACCCTACAAAGGCAGTGCAATCAAACTACTTCCAGCTTTTACTATTCAATTCAGTCACAGTTCCACCTCTTATCCTCCAAGTTCCGTCGAGATTTATTTTAGTGTACTCCGCCTCCGCCTCTTTGACCAAACATCATCGATTGCTTGTGTGTTGGCTTTAACACAGAAATCGACATCAATTTCTTCCAATCGATTTCGTTCCCAATTCCGTTCAACAATTCTTAAGACAGGTTATAGTAATAGAAAATGAATTCTGGAAAAGACCCGAACCTCATCAATTCCCATTAATTGGTATTATATAAACATAGATTGTCGTCGATCCTGTAAGGATCGATGGTCAATGGACTACTGAAATTCACGGCATACACACATAAATGAAACTGTTGAGAACCCATATATAACTCACACACATCAATTTAACTTCACAATCTAATTATAATTAACTCACAACGCATATACAGAAACACAGACACCCACAATTCAATCCTTCTATTATATACAAAGTATCTTTTAAACATCTAAGGCATTTCAGCCTTAGCCAAAAATCCTCAAGCTACTACATTGTGCTCACTTGCTCTCTCTGTCTTCACACATTACAGGTTTGCTGCTTAATAGAGGTTACAGGGGTTAGTGAATCGGTTGAGCTTCACAATTCTCTCTAGAACTTCCTCAACGCACACATGGCAGGTGCACATGTCAGTTCAGTAGTTACATTAGTTTCAGCATCGGTTTTCAACAAAAATTTGCCCCAATTTGCATGACTGTTCGCATACCCAGTCTCTTCAGCTGCAGATTCAAACTTGAATTCGAACCTGTTCAGATGCCCTTGCATCAAATAGCCCATGGTCCTTACAGTATGGGTTATTCGATAAATGACAACAGGAATTCAGAACTGTAATGAAAGACTGTAATGAATTGACTTGCAATGTCTTTCTAGAATATGAAAAGAGTGAAGTAAATGTAGGTTTCTTTTATTCAAATGCAGAGAAGAGGGAGAAAATGGTTTTAGCAGAAAGAAGACAAGTAGATGAGAAAATTCAAAAGATCATTAACCTGAAGATGAAAGTTTGTGATGGCACTGACAACAATTTTGTTGTGATCAATCAAAAGGGAATAGATCCTATGTCACTCAATCTTCTTGCAAAAGAAGGGATTGTAGCTTTGAGGAGAGCGAAGAGGCGCAATATGGAGAGATTGGTTTTAGCTTGTGGTGGGGAGGCTGTCAATTCTGTTGATGATCTGTCTCCTAGTGTTCTTGGATGGGCTGGGCTTGTATATGAGCATGTCCTAGGGGAAGAAAAGTACACTTTTGTGGAAAACACTAGGAATCCTCACTCGTGTACAATTCTAATAAAAGGACCTAATGATAATACTATTGCTCAAATTAGGGATGTTGTACGTGATGGTCTGAGAGCTGTTAAAAACACACTTGAAGATAGAGCTGTTGTCTTGGCTGCTGGAGCTTTTGAAGTTGCTGCAAGCCAGCATCTAAAACACACTGTCAAGAAGACTATTCAGGGGCATGCACAATTAGGATTTGAAGCCTTTGCTGATGTGCTTTTGGTTGTGCCCAAGACTCTGGCAAAAAATTCTGGACTAGATACTCAAGACATCTTGGTTGGACTACAGGTGGAGCATGACAAAGGCAATATTGTTGGTTTAAATCATCATAAAGGAGAACCGTTGGACCCATACTTGGAGGGAATTTTCGACAACTACTCTGTCAAGCGCCAGATTATAAATTCTAGCCCTGTAATTGCATCGCAACTACTTCTCGTGGATGAGGTCATCCATGCTGGATGGAATATGCGAAAAGGCTGAATCTTGTACATTAGCTTTAATAAGATGATATGGTTTCACTGCATCAATAGCTATGCTGAAGTGGGATAGTGGTGGATAGCGGTTTTGTAGATTCAATGACGGTTTGTTTAGTAATGAATGAGCATGTAATATGAGTTAGTATGAGATTGGTTCCTTGAAGCGTTATGTATCGCAAACATTGCCTACTATTGGCACTGAAATTTGGGATTTGGATCAGTGACGTGCTCGGTGCTTTTGTTTGTGTACATCACCTGTCTTGAAATTTGCGTTCTTGCATCCATTGAAAAGAAAGACTGTAATGAATTGGAAACTGTAATTGAAAGTTCCCTCGGATAATGAAATAAACTGTAATGAAATGACAACAGGAATTGGAAACTGTAATGAAACTGTAATGAAAGTTCCCTCAGATAATGAAAGACAAGGTTGTTAACAAGACCTAACACTAACTAAGCTCCATTCAACTGTCATGAATACTATATTAATTTAAAATAAATATGGGTGCATTCCATTATTACTGGATAATTTGTTTTTTATGTTTCTACATATATGTTATAGTGACAAGGTTCATCTACATGCAGAAGCCTCTACCAAAAAGCTGTAATCGATAAAGCCTGATATGGATGTTGATGTGGTTCCCAGACTTCAAAATGTCTTATCAGCAATTGAAATGCAAATGCAGATGCAATACAAGACAAATTATAGAGCTTATTACTATCCTCCCAACATTTGTCTTGTAAATTCTCAAAAATGGTACTGAGAGGTATTTCGCCATCATGGAACCTGTAGAAATACTCTTTCAAACCATCGACAATATTTCTGGATATTTTCATCTTCCTAGTAGCATCATTGTGAAACTCTTCAAATAGATACTTTTGTAGGTAAAAGCAATATGCGATGACATTGCACTGATGAAACCTATCCAATTAAACGACAACTCATCCAATAATGCCATTGACACACAAGGAACAATTGGGGCAAGAGAAAACCAACGAGAGAAAGGGATATGTTATCAAGGTGGAGCTATCAAGGTTACCAACATACAATTTGAGATTGAAGCCAGTAGAAAACTCAGTGAAAGGTACTAGTGGATACTTCTGTCAAGAATGTATATTCAGGAAAGAACATAGTGTGACAACACATAATGATCTTAAATTTATTAGGTATCAATATAGAAACCAACCTTGAAATAGTTTCCAATAGGGGAAACATATATAAGAAAAGTAACCTCTGGAGCTGGAGCACGTCCTAAAATGGCTCCACAACCAAGAAGTAGTGGGCACATATAAAGAGAGCCTTTGCCAAAGGGTGGTATCTGCAACCAAATAACATGCATAAATAATCCAAATCCACTCTGTTAGAAATGCAACATTTGGGGTATGGAAAATCAAAAGCCTTTAAAGTCGTTCAAACAGAAGCACAATCTTACCCAGCGCTTGTTTGCCAACACTGTTTGTTTTACAGCCTCCAAAATTTTTTCTACTGATGGAGTTGGAAAACACATGCGCTCTGCACCCATTGTGAGTCGCAATGCATTCTGTTCTGGACGAAAGAGCACGATCCCTCCATCAGCTCTCCTATAGGCTTTTAAGCCTTCAAATAAACCCTAAAATACCAACAGAAATATACTGTTAAACAACTTCAAAATACTGATAAACGTAAAAGATGTGTAGTTGTAAACTCCATGTAACATTTTATCTAAAAGAACCTTTAGATTGCTAATTATTTTCCATTAAATGCAAAGCATGATAGTAGCATGAAGCTTCAAATAGCAGCATGACTATATGAGAACACACAATCGATACAACTAATGTTGAATCCTTGTCCCATATCATAAACCATGGTGACATACCAAAACACAATGCAGTGGGGATCTAAAACATCATCAATACAGTTTGTCATAGGTAACTTACAAGTCAAGAGTTGTACAAAAGTTTAGAGAAATACATGCAGAGAAATAAATTCCAATCCAAAGAACACATGCAAGGGCAGGTTTACAATTTGACAAGAAAAACATGCCTGGAGAGCCACAATAACCAATTAGTAAGTTCGAAAATTACTCATATTTCAGATACTCTACACCTGTCTATGCTAGCATGTACATTGTCATACATTTTGTCAATATATTATATTCATAACATTATACATGAGAAATCTTGGAGTTGTTCTTTGGCCATTTTTCTTTAGCATATCTCCTCCCTTGAGCAACACAGTTAATGAAAATTTTCAGTTTTCCCTTAACATTTACGAGATATATAAAATGAATTCGTTATATTGACTTATTTTGACTATATTTTCTATTTGGCATATTTAGCCTGTAAATTTTAATATAAATTTCTTTTAATAACCATCTTTTTCCTCTATATCTCTAGCCCTGACAGAAATCTAGTGATAACAATGTAGTTTTTCCCACAGATCCAGTCTTAACAAAAGCGTTAACAGACCATCTCATTTTAGGGAAGAATTTTGGAAACAACTCCTTATCATTTACCAATCAAATCTAGAAAAAATAAGGGTAGAGTGAAAGTGAAGAAAGAAGGCTTAAAGAGATACGGTAACACTAGGAATCCCAAAAGAACAAAATAGGTGAGGATCCAAAGGGCACTAGGGAAGAATCCCTAAATCAAAAATGCTGCCAACCATAAGCTATCCTAACACTCAAGCTCGAAATGAAGTTGGTGACAAGATTCCTACCATCCATTGGTTGGGTGAGCTAGATTCCGCACTGTCTGATTGACTTAGTATTGGAAATTTGTCTGGCCTGATGTGACTGCAGCCACATAGAAGCTACAAGTAAGAGGTTAATGAGCCATGAATTAGCAGCTCAGGAAGATCCATTCTGCTTTTTTCTATCCATATTGCCAAGCTCCCACCCTGCATCACATAAGAAAGGATGTGATTGCGGTACCTTGCCAGCCTCAATCAACAATTAGCCCACGAAGAGCCTTAATCAACAATTAGCTCACAAAGAGTGGACATGTCACATAGTGGGATTTGAACCTGGGGTTTGAATGATAAAAAATTTCCTCTCGGCCCCTCAGACAAGACCCAATTGACAACTGAGAATACTCTGCTCGAAGCGAAGCACCTCACAATATTACCTCATACTGGATAGTAGAATATCAGAAAGAAAACCTTTGTACTAGTAAATAGAATATTAATGATCTTGGCATGCAAAGAATGCTAATATGGATACTGAATACACCTCAATAGTTTCCAACATAGCTGCATGTTTTCCATCCACTAATAGGCATTCCCATATGATCCACCCAGATAGGTTTTTCCCACTCACTGAAGGGTGGCACTTCAGAAAAAGAAGCCACTTCATTTTAAATGAGTCAATACATATACACCAAACAATAACCATATGCAATGTGTTGATGTGCTCGTTCAAGGGAAACCTTGCAAACTGTATTGGTCAAATTTGAAAATAACCTTCTAAAGTTCAAGATACTTTTGAACAAAAATTACAGGCATGAATTGTTGGATTTGAAACAGGCAAAAGGACAATGTTAGGAAACAATTTTAATGCCCAAAATAAAATATGTTATGCAAAATAAATAAAATAGAGTTCCACAAACATGTCCATAATTCAAGACACCAGCTGACGGGCTTAGTTCAATATTTCCAAAAGGGAAAAGGTCTCCTCCAGAAAATACTCCATCTTGGAGCTACCAAAAGGTGGAGCTATCAAGGTTACCAATATACAATTTGAGATTGAAGCCAATGGAAAACTCACTGAAAGGTACTAGTGGCTACTTCTGTCAAGAATGTATATTCAGGAAAGAACATAGTGTGACAACACATAATGATCTTAAATTTATTAGGTATCAATACAGAAACCAACCTTGAAATAGTATGATGAGAATTCAGAGTCTATTTGTTGCCATGTCAAGACACATAAATAGTATGATGAGAATTCAGAGTCCAGTTGTTGCCATGTTTAAACTTTTTGCAGAGTTGTTAAACATTATATTTGCATGCTCTTTGGTTCTAAACAAGCAGCTCATGGGGTACTCCTAAATTACAAGTAGATGAATGCAAAGGTCACAACTTGTGTGCAATCCTGACAAGATGATTTTTGCCTCACAGATTGATGCCCTCTATGGAGTGAATTTCCAAGGCTGCTCAAACACTGCCGGGCATGCACTAACAAAATTGTGAAACCCTTGGTCAACTACTGTTGGGGATAGAATAAATGCCTGTAACCCTTAGTCAACTAATGCTTGGGGATAGAAGAAAGGCCCAATCTACAAGACCTAATGCATGTGTATTATTGAAATTTGAAACTGATCTTACATGACTTCAACTACATCTACTACAGTTGGAGGAAATAAAAGTAAACAAGTCCAAACCCTGAGGGGAGTCGATAGAATTACTGCACATGATGTCAAATGCTAGATATTAATACAAGTATTGGTTCGATGCAACCTAGCATTTTGCAAGCTAGAACTAATTTTCATCACCCTGATAACAGTAAGCCAACAAGCTCCACTAATATATCCTCTATTATGGAGCCAAATTATATGGTTCCAGCAACCAAGAACCAAATACAGGATCTTTGGTAGCAACGGATATTTGTCAGTTACACACATTTCATCCCCTAGCAAAAGCTCGTAAGATTAATGTCATATTCACAGCTAATATTTTTGCAGTCCTTGAGCAAGCATTTGATGAATTAGTGACCAGGATTGGTAGTGACAATTGGACCATGGTTGGAAGGAATTACTACCTTTATGTCAAATGCAAGATATTAAAATAAAAATTCCAATTCAACCCAAGCCTAGCATTTTTACAGTCTTGATGGGTGACACTGCCTCTGTTACACAGCTGATACTATATGTAACTACTGTTACAGGCCTTCTAAGTGCTACAGTAAGAAAAACAAGATTCCTATTTGTGCAACCCTTTGACATCTCATGTCTCTTTAAAGGCTACAAAGAGAAAACCAGGCATTCAAATGCAATCTGCATACAACGAAGATTTCTTCAACATGGAGGTTGCTCCTCAGAAAAGGAGAGCAATCCAGAAATCTAGGAATCATGAGGCAGTGGGAGAGTCATCACGTCCTCTGTTAGAAAAGTTAGATACCTTTCCTTTCCCCATAAAACATGTGGGTGAGGAATGTGTATGCATGTCTTCATTTGAAGACAGATTAAATCGTTCAATTGAGGAAGCTGAGAGTCGTCATTGTTCTGTTGCTAGTAGTAGTAGTAGTTATATGTCAAATGATATTTTATGTTCAAATCAAAAGAATTCATCACGACCTGTAGTCTATAGCTCTTTCGATGATGTTATGTCTTCATGTGAATGTCCAAACCGGAGACAAGATAAATATTTGACTGAAGAAAAAGGAGCAGCAAAAGTACATAAATTAGAACTTCATGCATATCACTCTGCAATGAGAGCTTTGTATGCATCTGGACATATAACTTGGGAGCAAGAAACCTTGGCTGCTCCTACGATTGTGAATTCTGCTGAAAAATATTGTTGTGCTTGTGGGCATTGACTACAGAGGGTGGGAGTTGAGTGTTTTTCACTGGTGTAGTTTTATGTGACCATTCATCACCTCTTTGATGGTTCCTTTTTCTCTTTGTATATGTATATTTTTTTATAGCTGCCTTTTTCTGGTGGCAAGTAGTTTCCTTAGTGCAGACTTCATCTTTTTTCTTTAAGCTAGCAAAATTATACTTTTAATAGTATACAATATGAATTACAAGCAGTTCAAACTTTTATCTGCTTCCATGGGAAGAAAATCTGAAGGGAAGATTTTACCATATCCACTATAATGCTGGTTGGTGCAAGTCTCTGATACCATGCATTTGTTTCCTGTACAGCTTCGTTATCGTAGCCACAAATTGGAATCTTATAAAGTATTTGGGCATACGCAGTCATATTGATTGGGGTATCGGCACTTTGGTAATGAGCTAAATCCTCTCCCATTTTCTGCAAATTTAAGATCATTAATGTTTAGGTTAGGTGGAAGATTCAAATGGTATGGTGCGAGAAACATACTAGTGAGTGTCTCAAAATGCTATCTATACTATATTTGTCTAACGAATTGTATTGAATATTGGAAATTGAACTCGATTTATTTTCTAATCCCAATCAGAAATTATCTCTTGAACTTGGTGGACAGGAACTAAAGACGAGAAAAAATCAAACTATAGAATTATTTAGAATTTTCCGGCCATCTTGGGCACACATTTCTCCGGAATCTCAAGCATATTAGCAAATCAAATTTTTTTGTGGGACAGAGGAATCTCAAGCATATTAGCAAATCAAATTTGCCAAATTTTGAAGACAAACTTGATCATTACCAACCAAATCGTGAGGTTCATGACATTTGTAAAAATATCTTTAAGAAAATTTTTAATTTTTTTAACGTTGATTGCTAAACTGAAACATACATATCAAATTCCCCCGATCGGGGTGTTATGTGGAGGATCCGGCCTCCCATTTCAATTCCAGAGAGTTTGCAGCAACTCAAAACAACTAATAGATGGCAACACAATTTTAATATATACTAGAAGCAAAACCTCAGCTCCAAGTTCTGCAATACGCTCGATCATCTCCAATGGTGATCTAGGACCAGTGAAGCAACTTCCTTTTTGTTTGTGGAAAATATGTTCCCAGCAGAACGCAGTGCCCTGTAAGATGAAAATTCATATTACTAAATTATAGCATTGCTAAGATAATTTAACTCAGTCAAGTTAATATTTCTAGTGATTCAATTTGCAGAGAGGCTAACTACAACCTCCTCTTCCTATAAAATTCCCTGCAAGAATAAGGATGTTGCATAACTGAATTGAGTTCACAAGGTTAAAAAAAATTTCAAGGGAAATTTCCCATTCAAAACAGAAGCGCTGAAATGAAAAACTCCAGGAGGAAATCTAGAAATGCAACCTGTTGAAAAACCAAAAGTAGCAGATTGCAACTCCTGATATGTAAAATGCCTGCAGGTTTTACTTTGACACCCAGTTGTCGTTTTTTTTTCAATGAATTCTGTGGTATTCGAAGCGTCGGTTCATCTCTGTTAGACAAATGAATGGAAATATCTCTCCCAAATCTGCCTTAACATTTATTGTGACTGTAAGGAAATGAAGTTGTTCTCTCTGTTACTTTAGATATTCTGACGGAAGTGGCATCATTGCAAATATGCTCTGCTTGACCTCTGCTGATTTTTCTTTTATTATTTCATGCGTCACTTAAACTCAAAAAAAACACAATTAGCTGTTGATTTTATCTCTCAAACAAAACACAAGTAGCTGTTGATTTTATCTCTAGCGTACTAAGAGGAAAAATGAAAATATTTAAAGACAACTCATTAGAAATACTATCGTAAAAAGTTGCAAAGATATGAATACAATTGATAGATCTGAACGCCATATGGGTTATCTGAAATAAAACTCTTCAATATGTTAGACTAGGTATTATTGCAAAGCACCCAATACCCTGTCACTGCCAGTGTAAAATGTTTGACAACCTACTGTGTAGCACTTGCATAAACCCTTGAACATCGCTACAGGAGAAGGGAGCACAAAGAATGTATTACTGATGTATCTATGGAAGAATACCGCTGCCGAATATAGTTGCGAAGACCGACATGAGATTAAAAACTAGAGTGAAGAATACTGTTGCCCAATACAACATAGTTTCTTTGGTGACCAGAGGATCGGTAATGGGTTGGTTTCGTACTTGTGTAACCGTATATTCTGATTGTTACCACTATAATATTTAGGTGTTTATTTATACTTTTCAACAGACACAGAATGTCAATTCTGACTGTTATTACTATATTACAACTACAATATTTAAGTGCTTTCATATATGTTTTTCAGTAGACTAAGTATGGGATGGAATTCGAACTGAATATTTTAGTATATAATACTTCATTTTCATACAGCTTGTGAATTGAGTTGTTTCTAGAGCTATCACTGATAAATATAGTTACAAGATAAACATAATTAAAAATTAGAGAAAGACTTGAAGAATTAAAAAGAGACTTGAAATTTTGATTCAAAAATACATTGAGATGTAAGCATTATTTGAATTCTGAATTTTTTGGTACATAACACTTTATTTTCATAAGTTTGATCCAAAAATACATTGAAATGTAGACAATATTTGAATTTTGAATTTTTAGTACATAACACTTCATTTTCATAGTCTTTACCCAGAAAATTACAATCACTAAACATAATTAAGAAAATACACATCAATTAAAAAACAGAGTGGGACTTGAAGAATTAAAAAATAGAGACCTGAAGCTTTGATCCAAAAATCCTTTGGGGTGTGGGCGTTTTGCCTTAAATCTCATCAAGCAAAATGAACACTGCGGCACCTAGAAACGAACACTGCAGTATCTCCTGGCTTTGCAAGTCTCCTGGCTTGTGTATTGAGATAGGTGGTGTCTAATAACTCCATCTCCAGTCTCTCCAATTCTTGTAGGACAATGGGATTCATGTTCTGTTTTGTCTGTTTGTCTTCTCTCTTTACACTTTATTTGTCGATTCTTTGAATTTTGTTACTTTTTTCTTTCCGTGCTATTTGATCTAATTCATTTATAATCTATGCTTATGGGTCATGATTTTGGACTTATGCAGAGTCTAGAATTGATTACATACATATACATTTGCAAGAAATTGATGGGTTGCTGGATAGGGCACTTGTGCTTCAGTAACATCTATAGTCACTAGTTTTGGAGAATATGCGGAAGTGATTTTTCCAAAAGCCTCTTTTCTACAAATATTACAGTTGACACACTTTTTCCCCTAATACCCATGACAATTACATGGCTAGAAACTGTATACAGTACAGAAGCAGGCAACACAGGGCATGCTATTCTTTAGAAAGATATTCTATGAGCATTCACAAAATGAAATCCACGTGAGCTTTGCTATAAATTAAACCATTTGAATTGTGCTAGAGGATGATGCCCTGGTAGAAACCATCACTGCGGCACCTAGAATTGCATTACAAATGCCTTTTCTCTTCTGCATTATACAACTGAGTTTTTCAAGCATAGGAACATCAACCTTCCCTAACTTCAATAGGTGATGGAAGATGCCTCTGACAGGTAGACATGAACATAGGAAGATTCAAAAAACATAGATCCAGTATTCAAGCAAGCCTAGAAAGTAGATAAACAAGTTCTGGTAGCATTGTTCTGGCCAACTTGAATGAAATTGAATAATTGGATACACAAGATGCAGACGAAACACTTAAAAGTATTATGGATTCAAAGAAGAATTTTGTATGAACATAGTATAGAGAGCTCTTTGGTCATGAATCTGACAAGAGTGGCATGCTTGTCAGATCTACTTCAGACGAACTCACATTTTGCATTTGAAAATCTAATCAGATGTAAGAAATCAGGTGTGTTTTCAAGGAGACTGTGAAAAATGTAAGACATGTAATTTACAAGCTTATATATGTTAAGTGTAATAGTTAATTTGTTGGCAAGTACTCATTCCAAAGTAATAGACTGGCACAAATTGGAATGCAATATTTTTACACTAATAGCTTTCACAGCAATAAATATAATTCTAAATACTTAGAAGTTCATTCTCTGGTCAAGGACTAGTTCTTTTTTCTAGTGAATGGAATTCTGATCCATCCATATTTCAATTAATAAATTTCATTGTCAGTCATTTATGCTTGAATGCAATAACAAAAATAAATAGTAAGGTAGCCTCTTGACCATGATGCCCCAAAATTTATCAGAGAATGAGGAGCTGAAGGAGACTCTGTCACTATGGGACCATGTTCTCCACCTTTGTATCTATAGTTCTATCTATGGAAATAATACAATTGTAATGCATCAATTCATTCAAATATTAGGCTTCTATGACTCTGAGTACCCAAAGAGCAGGAATCAAGGTCCTTTTGTCTTTTGCATTATACAATTAAGTTTTTCAAGCATAGGAACATCAACCTTCCCTAACTTCAATAGGTGATGGAAGCTGCCTTCGACAGGTAGACATGAACATAGGAAGATTCAAAAAACATAGATCCAGTATTCAAGCAAGCTTAGAAAGCAGATAAAGAAGTTCTAGTATGATTGTTCTGGCCAACTTGAATGAAATTGAATAATTGGATACACAAGATGCATACGAAACACTTAAAAGTCTTGTGGATTCAAAGAAGAATTATGTATGAACAGAGTATAGAGAGCTCTTTGGTCATGAATCTGACAAGAATGGCATGCTTGTTAGATCTGCTTCAGGTGAACTCACATTTTTCATTTGAAAATCTAATCAGATGTGTTTTCAAGGAGACTGTGAAAAACGTAAGACATGTAAGTTACAAGCTTATATATGTTTAGTGTAATAGTTAATTTGTTGGCAAGTACTCATTCCAAAGTAATAGACTGGCACAAATTGGAATGAAATATTTTTACATTAAAAGCTTTCACAGTGATGAATATAATTCTAAATAGTTATAATTTCATTCACTGGTCAAGGACTAGTTATTTTTTCTAGTGAATGGAATTATGATCCATCCATATTTCAATTACTGAATTTCATTGTCAGTCATTTATGCTTGAATGCAATAACAAAAAGAAATAGTAAGGTAGCCTCTTGAGCATGATGCCCCAAAATCTATCAGAGAATGAGGAGCTGAAGGAGACTCTGTCACTATGGAACCATGTTCTCCACCTTTGTATCTATAGTTCTATCTATGGAAATAATACAATTGTACTGCATCAGTTCATTCAAAGATTAGGTTTCTATGACTCTGAGTACCCAAAGAGAAGGAATCAAGGTCCTCAATCACATAGGTGTTTAATGTAGTTATTTCCACTCTATAGGATCATGCTATTCATGTTGTGTTAAGATTTGGAGTCCTTAAATAGCTTTTGTTCTTCATCTCAATATTTATTCTGTCCACTCAAAACTGGAAAGAGCAATTGTAGTTGCATTGTAGCAGTCACCATATTACCCTTGACAACCTATACTACTTGAAGCTATGGTAGTGGCTATGTGGAGTCTGTAATACACCCTTGTGAGTATCAAATGGATTCTTCATTGTATTTTCCGTAGAAGTTTGTAGTAGCTTGTTCAGGTAATTCATTATATTATATTTTGGTTTGTATCTTTTGGACAATGTGACTCCAATATGTGGGCTACAAATAAATTCATCAGCTATGCATGAAGTATTTTAGAAAAGCTTGAAGTGCGGCAGGAAATAAGTTATTTAGGCCACATTTGTGAGTCTGGACTCTGAACAGTATTTTGGATCTGCTTTTATCTTAAACATAATGATATGACCATGCTATTGAGCTAGACAGTTAAAAGAGTTAAATGACAAGACTTTCCCAGTTATAGAGGCAGTCAATACACAGCCATTCTTTAGCTTCTTCACATGAAGAAAAGGTGAATCCTGTTATAGAAGACCGTAGATTAATACTTATACTTCATATCTGTTACAAGTAAGCCCATTTAGGCAATTGGATGGCGGCTTGCTAACCAAAAGGAAATTGCATCTGTTTTCTAGAGAAACGTGCTGCAAAATTCTATCGATAAAACAATACAGTGCTTTAAACATATTAAAAAAAGAGATAAGGAAATATAATGCTTCCAACATATTAAAAAAGGAGTAGGAAAGTGCTTTAAACCTATTTAAAAAAAAAAAGATAAGGGAATATAGTACTTTAAGCATATGAGAAAAAGAGCAAAAGAGGAGGAAAAAAGGCTTTCCGTTGATGAAATCATGCATTTCTCCCAAAATGCTTCTTTTAAGCCCATCAAAACAAAAACTAGCAAGTGGGAGCCAGAATCAACAAGTCTCTAACAAAATAATGTACATAACCAAACTAGTAAGAGTCTTCCCCTTACCAAATACCAAGATCCATGCAGAGGTGAGGCATTGTCTCAAACGCAGAAATAGACTAGCAAGCAATCAATAGTACCAAGCAAAAGCTATCCACCTGAAATACATAACACTCCAAGGGCTTAGGTCTCAAAATATGCAGTAGAATAACAATAAATAATACCAATCAAAAGTTACTAATCCAGGCAACTGCAGGGCATTTCCCTTGAACAACTATTCACAAACACCCAGTAAAACCCTTATAGCAGAAACCACTTACCAGATATCCAAGCTTCTGTTGTTTGTAAAAAATATAGCAATTAATGAAAATGGGGAGGTTTCCAGCCGAGAGGATTTGGATTCGAGCTTTTGGCAGGAATGAAGTTAATCTACATTACTACCATCGCCACTTGCTAAGGTAACATCAAGGGAAAATCGCCGTAGCTGTATAGGGCATTTTTTTCCATGCTCAAAGTTCATGAGAAAAAGGTCGAACAAGCTGAGCGGGAAAAAAAAATTGAATAGGGTAGAATGGAATCATAGGGTGGAATGGAATTATGGGAAAGAAGCATAAAGGTCGAAAAAGCTGAGCGAGAAAACCATTGAATTACATAGTGAACCAATTACCCATTAAGCATCGTTATTCTGACACCCCCAAAGCATCACTATTGCGACGGCTACCTCTAGACTTCGCAATTGCGACACTTAGACAAAGTGTTGCAATTGTGACATTTGGAGGTAGTCGTCGCAATAGTGACGGTTTGGGGCATAGTGTCGCAATTGCGACGTTTTCCTCCAAACGTCGAAATTGTGACACTTTGTCTAAGTGTCGGTATTGCGACACTTTTTTGTAAACGTCGGTATAGCGACGGTTTTGGGCGGGATTTGAAAAAGTTGAAAAAAATTGGGGAAATTTCCGACATTTGGTCAAAAATGTTGGAACCAAGTGTCGAAATTTCCGCCAAATTTACTAGTGGGCTAACAGAGGTAAATAGAGATTGCAGGTTTTACAATTGTACATGCACAGGTGCACACAATTACAGTGAACAGTGTATGCAGAACAATTATCTAACAACAGCAGAAAAGACAAAGCCAACAAACCCAAAAGCCAGAAAATGGGCTGAGTAAAATTGTTTTTATGTAACCGAAAATGTGAATGTTTTAATTGATTTATATTGTTGTGATGCATTGGCAAGTCTCTGGAAGAAAACAAAATTCCCACTATAATATTAAAATTAATACATACAGCTATATTTTTCTGAGTGAGCTGGAAAAGAAATGAGAAGACAGAGAGCTAAGAGGTGTGGCTATTCATTTCGAATTCCCTGAGGAACAGTCATAAGAAAATATCTATAAATAATATCATCTTGATATGCATAAGAATTTAGAGAGAGTGAGGTAAGAGAATGCAGAAATGAAGCAATGAGGCAGAGAAGAAGGAGGAGCTGATAGAGAATCTGAGAAGATACAAAGATGATACAGGGTAGATATGAGGACTGATGGACAACAGAAAATAAGGAACAAAACAGAGCTAATATCTAAGGTAAATCAGCAAGTGTTTTCTTTTGAAAGAGTAAGGAAGTTGGAGCTTCCATATCAAGTTGTAGCTTGATAGATGTCAGTTGTAGCTGACTGAGGTAGGAGCCTTTTGTAGGTTGGTGCCTGCAGAAAATAGATGGGAGTTGGTGCTTCCACATCAAGTTGTAGCTTGATAAAATGTTAGTTGTAGCTGATTGAGGTTGGAGCCTCCTGTAGGTAGGTGCTTGCAGAAAATTGATGGGAGTTGGAGCTTCCTTGCAAGTTGTAGCTTGCAGAATTGAGGTAGGAGCCTCCTGTGGTTTCGAGCCTACAAAAAATCAGTGGTGAGAGGGAGTTGGAGCTTGCCTTTTCATCACAACAATAATAAGATGTGGTTTTCTCCCTTTATGGGTTTCCACTTATATCTGGTGTCTATGTGCATGATTTCTATGTGTTGATATGGTATATCTATTCTGCTAATACTTGCTACTCACATATTAAGACTGCTGGTACATTATCTAATCTACTTATTAATTGCTGCTCACAAATAAATATTGCTCACACATTATGTTGATCATGAAATGTAGGTGTTAATAAAGTTTAATGAAAAGTTTTAAAAGTCCATGAATGTGTTAAACTGATTCACCCACCCCCCCCTCTCAGTTTAACTAAGGGTTCAACAATTGGTATCAGAGTTGGTTCCTTTGGTGTAAGCTTAATAACTTGAAGGAGATCTGGTTGAGTCATGGACTATCAAAATGTACCTATGTTGAGTACAACAAACTTTCCTGAATGGAGAGATAAGGTTAAAATAGGATTATTGGCTTATGAACTTGAGGTATGGAAACTTGTATGTGATGGTTACTACACAGACTCCCCCACGGTGAAAGAACAATAGAGGAATGCCAAGGCAAAATGTGTGATATATAACAGTCTTCATAACAAGGACCTTGAGTTGTGTTGTAGCCACTACAACACCACCCAAAATTTTGGGTATATTTAAAATTTCGGGTTCCCCCTCTGCTCGCTTAGCCATTAAGGTCTTTCACCCGACGTGTAGTTTGTGACATCCCAGTGACCTATCCCCAGACCCTCATGAGCTATCTCACCATCATGATCAGACGCTGTTGTTGCAATCGTGCCATATGTGAAGGGATTGCCATGCATGTATTCGAATGAAAACTTTTGTATTTTCATTAAAAGCTCTTGCACCATGGATTGTTTAGGCACTCAGATTGGGTACTTCACCAAGCTTATAATCTGATGTTAATCATTTGGGGGCATCGTTCTTCAAAGGGTAACTATGAACTAATTAATGTTATAATGTTTCATGTAGGTAAATCCCACAGATGATATGCTCATTAATGTCATCAACATACCGAGGCAAATGCACTGAAACTGAAAAACAAGGTCACAGCTACAAGACAAGACACTTTCATACCTTTCCCAGCGGGGATAAGAACTAAGGCTACAATGGAAAACCTCATCGAGGTAAATGACAAGGATAAATGTGGTTCGAGCTGGGATATAAGAAGTAGAAAATACACATCACATGTATGCAGGGAGCAAGAGCGCGCTAGTTGAGGAAATTTTCGGTCATGATTAAGTCACAGCTTCATTCCTAAAAAAAGTACCTTATTCGAATAAGTTATATGATTAAACGAATGGTTGAATTAGCAACACCGATTTTCCATTGATAGTAGTAGCAAGGCTTCTTAAGGCAACCTTCGACATTCCAATTGGCAGAACCCCAGTAAGTTAAGAAAACACGCTCAAGGACATATATGGCAAAAGACCGCTTTATTTATTGGCGTTACCATGACACGAGGATTGATCAAAAGTTGCCCAAAGTCATGAATAAAAGGTTTAACAACGATATTGGTAATATTTTCAACTTCGGCATTTTAATTTGGTCTCTTGTTTACTTGAGGCTAATATAAAACAGATTCAACTTTCCTATCAGCGCTAATTATGACCATTGCTAGTTGTTGCCTATTCTTTACGTGTCTTTTTATTATGGAAGGCATACAAAGCCTCTTCCGCTCTTGTTAAAGACCCGCATGAAGGGTGGTTTCCTTATGCGTTTTTCATCACGTTGGTCGTTAGAATTTTTATTTGGAACCATGGAGCACAGAAGAAGAACCTTACAAATGGGCTCAAATACTTTTACGTTGGAGTTTTAGTCTTTGGAGTAGATATATAATAAGTGGTCAAAATTTGCATTTAAACATGGAGCCAAACCTTATAATAGATCTACGACGACAATTTTATAATAACTATTGTGTGGTTATAATCAAAAGAAATGTAGAAGTGTAAAATATGACAATTCACAACCTATGTTTTAAACGGCGCAAAGTAATGGTCTCAAACCATATCGGATGGACACTGATAACGCAGGTTAACCAGATAACACATCCATCGCCCAATTAAACAGGAAGGCACCGGGCATCAGAAAACGTTTTACGATAACGCCGTTAATATAAACAGAGATGCCATATCAGAGCGCCACGTTGCAATGAGGTTTTGTTTTTGTAGACGCTATCACACTAAAGAAAAGAATCTTGATAACCTTAAAGCTCTAGCAGGGACAGGACGTTCTCTCGACCTAAAGTTAAAGGGGTTGTTGGTTCACTTTCTGACACTGCGTGAGATGTTCACCGAGTGCGTGTTAGCTGTGCGGCCTGCATGGGGAAGTAATTTTGTAAAACTCGCACGCCTTTGATGATGATACCACTGTGATGGATGGTGGTATATGTATAACTGGGGTCCGGGATATGTTATGCCGCTATTCAAACACGATATTCACATCGACTATTCCAAATAGATGCAATGACTGTAATGTAACCTTAGCAACATTTTTTCACATTGCCGCACAACACAAAACGCCGAACTGAAATTCGTGTAACACCCGGAAGACCATAGGAGGTCGCACCTCAGACACTTGTCGATAATAGTGTGTCACCTCTGTGATATCTACCTGAAGGTTCTGATGGGCAATCGTAAAAGATGCTGCAGCCATGAATATGATTTATTTTACGTTACAAGTAGCAGGTTCGCTAACCCTTTGGAGGCTCGCTGTCACGGCACAACGGGTTCATCTTAACGCTGATGGAAAAGGCACGCGTGCAAGTTGCAATGCACGATGTAGACACAGCTTGGTGGTAGTGGAAATTTGGGGTTGGAGGGCGAGCATTGATGAAGATGGTCAAGTCGCAGATCAACCTCCCACGCATCTGTGCGACTCAGACAGAGTGCGACTATGCGACCATGGGGAGGTCACAGTTCAGCCCAGGTCACTGAGTCGCTGCACACCCAAAGCCCAATGAAGCACGACTTGCCTGAATTTGCAACTGTGCGACCCTGTGAGGTCGCAAGTTCAACCGAGGTCGCTGAGTCGCATATCTATGAGACCAATCTAAAGTGCGACTTGGTAGTAGTAGTGACCCTGTGACCTTTTTTAAGACAAATTCGCGTGACCCCTTCAGGTCGTTGAGTCGCTGATCTATGGGGAAAATAAAAGCTGTGACTTGTAATAAAAGATGCACATGATGCTTCAATAATCTAATCAGGTCCAGCAGCCTGCCTTTTAATGTCTTCACCAGATGAGAGAGGGAAGGAAGTCCATATTGCAGAGAAGGTCCATCACTGACTGAGAGAAGATGAGAAGTTGTCCATGCGTCATATGCAAGAGAGCGAGTGAGTAAATATAGTGTTGCTAGATTGATAGTTGCTTCCTGTGCTTATAAAGTGCTATGGGAAAAGGCAGCATATCTCAGATTGGGAAAAGTCGAGCTTTTTGGTTTTCTCTGTTATATAGATCAATAAAGTAAAAACGAAAAGAAACTTTTAAAGGGTCATGTTGGAAAACGACCAAAGAAATTCAAAGTGGAAGATGAAGGGAGTAATGTTGTCCGCCCATTCATGTGGGAAACTCTTGGTTGCACCAAAACAGTGCCCAAGGCAACACCACGTGACACCATTTGTTTCCCTAAAAACTTATTATTATTTGGGGTTTCTGAGGTCTACGCATACCTCCTTCATGAGAGTATAGAGTACAGTTCTAGCCTGCTACCAAAATATAAAATGGGAACCAGAAATGCATCACATGCAGTAGGAGATGGCACACGCAGAAGATCTTTGATCTTATCAATGGTTTTCGCTGCAAACATTTAGAGTTTAGTGAAAACCATGCCACGGCACAATACCTGACCACACAAGGGTCTAAGTTATTATTTTCATTCTTGTAATTAATTAAATATGCCCCTGACATTATGATTCGTAAATGAAGGCATGTAACCTAAGCTATGTGACTGCAGGTGGAAGCTGTTGGTCTGCGCAATGAGCCAAAGTTTTTCCCAGCAAGCAAGAGGGCCTGTTTTCAAAGCAAGGGAGGCGGGATAAGGAATATTGCTATGAAACCCAGAGAAGGCCACAAGTCGCATATCTGCCGAGGTCGCAGGTCGGGGATGGTCCGAGGTCGCAGGTCGCGGATGGTCCGAGGTCGCAGGTCGCGGATGGTCCAAGGTCGCAGGTCGCGGATTGTTCCAGGTCACAAGTCGCGAAATCAGTGAGGTCGCGGATGTTAGCAAGTCGCAAGTCGCAAAATCCTTCAAGTCGCAAGGACAACCAACAGACAGGAAGGCAAAAAGCCAGGGAAGCCCAAAGAGCAAGTTTTGTCTTATAAATACTCCTTCGAGAGCCTGTGAAAGGATCTTTTGTTTGGGACTCGAGCTGAGTACACTTTATTACCAGGATTACACATTTGAGCATGAATACAAGCATTTTGAAAAATCCCTTTGTGGATCTGGTGTTGTCATATGTATGAGCGCTATTGAGTATTATATTTTCAGTTTCTGAACATCTTTAGATTAAGGGAACTGTATCTTCAATTCATATCACAATTGCATAACAGTTTGCTGAGTATGTTAATAGTGGTTGAGTTCATTTCACTTTCTTAACGAACGCTGATGGCTTTGTTTATTAGCATTTGTGTTATCATTTAAAACTTTTAGGAAGTGAAGGGTGTTCTTGCCATAAGGAATTGTTTCTTTTGTGGTCAGAACAGTTTACAAGCATGACCCTAATGATGTGTTGTTAACAACACTTCCTTCGGTGCTTATGCTTTATTATTTCCTCTTGCTAATCATAGTGTTATATGTACATTTAATGCATCAATCATATGTCTTGTATAATTTGATTAAGTGTGTGTCCAACGTTTTACAGAGTGCTTGGGCGAGACCCCAAAGAAAGGAGAACTTGTGGCCGGTAGCTGACCCACACTCGACGGGATCCCTATTCCTAAATCTGCCCAAGGTAATTCAGACTTTCTACCGGGGAGATCCCTACTGTTGGTCGGACGTATTTTCCCGTAACAAGTTGATAATGGATTAACCTCTCATAAAAGAAATCAGTGGCTGCATTGGTATTTTACGTGAGGAAGCATCGAGATTGCATTGTCAAGAAGGAGAAGAGAATTAAGAAAACGAGAAATTCATGTCAAAAGAATATGTTCAATCAAATGAGGGTACCGCTAGTGAATGGTAAAGTACAACTATGAAGAAATTGCAAACGAAGATGATGGTAAGCATTAGACACTAGCCAGCAATGTAGGAGTTTTGTCCACATGTTGTGGCTAGGAGGGTTTGAAAACATTCGAATTATCACAGCTAGGTGTCAATACCTTAGCTGATTGTATTATTAGATCAGTTAGAGTCGTAGAAGTTGAATAGCTCAGTTAGTCTAGCTGTCATATTCCAGTTAGTTGAATTGTTTTAATTAGACTGTTTATTTCCTGAAACGGTCCTCTCAGAGGAGCCGAAGAGTCATAGGTTTATGTATATAATTGTAACCCTCGGATGTATGGGGGAGGACAAGAAGAAGAGAGGAGATTCTGCAATAAAATCTGTGTGTTACAATTACTTCCAATTAAATAGTTTCTGTGCGCATTTACCCTAGAATCGTGTTGAATCCTTAATTGTCAAGAGGTTGTTTAATTGCGAAGTGATGAACTCGTGCATATGGAATGACGAAAACAACCCGCGTGTATAGATTCTCATATACCGTTCTTTATTGTTTCTCAAATTCGTTACAGAGAAATCATGAAAACACAATATTTAATCGTTAATTGGTAGTAGAATCCCGCTTAGCAAAGTAAGTTACAATTGTTTATTGTTAATTAGAGCTCTCAACCGAAGTTCAACCCCGATTCCACAACTGAGTATACAAAGGCGAATGCAAACTTCGACGCGCTCGTTAGCCATGTCCAAATCACAATGATTCGTTATGAGTTGTTGTCTATACTGCGCATCAGGCTGTGCGAAGGCGGTATTTCTGGGTCGAGGAGCGATTCCATAGAGAATTTGACGCGTGGCAAGGTGGGCCTCTGGAAAACCACCGTTCAAGCGCGCCATCGCGCATTAAAATTCGACGTTGGATGCCGAGTGATATGCGCATGAGCCGTCGATCTGGGCAAAGGCCATCGGACGGTGTTCGTCCGACAGAGATGCATGGAGATTAAACAAGATACGACGCGCGCATTTTATTGGGCCATTGACATATATGTGGGGCTGGGCCAAAGGTCTATTTTAACGTCGGTTAGTTATAAGGTGTCGGGATATTCATATAAGGCGCGGAGATTTATTTAATTACAAAGGTTCATTATGAAGTCAATTGTTTAAAAGTCGTAGAATATTAATATATAACGCGCGAAGGTATAACTCTGATTATAAAGTTGGAAATAAGATATAAGCCGGGAGATACCATTTAATATTCAAAGCTGTTGAATATAGTTATTTATCAATTTTCTCCAAAATTGATAAATAAAATTTCCAAGGAAATGTAAGTAGACCATGTGGAGCCAAAGAACGAGGGTTTAGAGAAAGGGAGTCTGACTTTCAGCTATTGTTGCGTCATTTGTGGTATCAGAGCAAGTCTGAAATTGTTTTTGCTAACATGGCAATCCGAGTTGGTAGAGGTGCTGGCAGAAGAAGACCTGTTGCCAACGCAGAGGTGTTGGGGATGTTGCAGAGGGTCGAGGCCAGAATGGATGCCATGGAGCAAATACAGCCCAGAGATCCTGAAGACATCAGCGAACCTAAGACAGAAGAAGCAGAAGAAAATGTTGAAATTCCTCCTGACATGAGGCTCCTTAGAACTGTTCTGGGGTCTGCAGTTAAGCCCAGAATTGAAGTGTCAAGTTATGCAGGGGGACTGAATCTAGAGGAGTTGGTGGACTGGATAAATGAATTGAACAAATGCTTCGATTATGAAGAAATAAGTGAAGATAAAAAGGTCAAGTTTGCAGTAACAAAGCTGAAAGGACATGCTGCACTTTGGTGGGATGGAGTGCAGGCAGAAAGGAGGAGAGTTGGCAAGCAACCTATTAAAAGCTGGACCAGAATGATGGCTAAATTAAAAGGTAAATTCTTACCTAGTGATTACCAAAATCGACATTATATACAAATGAAGAATCAAGATGTGTGTTTCTCGACTGTCAAGGAATACACGTAGGAATTTCCAAGGAAAGAAGAAAGCAAGGGTCAAATTCCAAGACACCTCGAGAAGACTCGTATGTGAATGGTCTCAAGCTGGAGATCCAAGATGAGATTGTTTCTTGCCTCCTAAGACAGTGGAAGAGGCCTATCAGATGGCCTTGAAAGCAGAGGAGAAACTCTTGAGGAAATAGTCTGCCAAGAAGAGAGGTAATTTCCGAGGAAAAGGAAGTCAGGGTGGTAGAGGAAAGCCTACTACACCCAGGGATGGAGCTAACAGTAGCTCACCTCAGAATGCATCTACAGAGGATGATGCAAGGGACAAAAGGGGTTTTGATAGAGGAAAAGGAAGAGGAGGCAGAGACAGGGGAAGAGGTAGAGAATTTAGGTGTTATAGATGTCAGCAAGTGGGACATAAGCACTATGAATGTCCAGAGAATGTAGGTGCTGGTCCAAGGAATGATGTTGTTTCTCGGACTGGAGAAGAGGCAGAGATTGAAGAAGAAATTCTTCCAGAGAGGGGAGAATCCTTGGTGGTGAATAAGGTCCTGTTGAAGCAAGCCAAAGAGGTCACTGAGCCTGCACAAAGAAAGACTTTGTTTAGGAGCATATGCAAAGTCCAAGGGAAATGCTGCCAGCTAGTCATTGATAGTGGCAGCACAGACAATCTGGTTTCCACTGAGGTAATAGAAAAGTTGAAGCTGAGGAGAAGGGAGGATCCAACTCCCTACAGGGTGTCCTGGCTGCATAAAGGGCACCAGCTGGTTGTGAAAGAACAATGTGAGATAGAGATGAAAATGGGAAAATACAAAGATAAGGTCCTGTGTGATGTAATGCCCATGGATGTGTGTCATATACTGTTGGGTAGACCTTGGCAGTTTGACAGAGAAGCAGTGCATGATGGCAAGAAGAACACTTACAAGTTCTTCAAGGATGGGGTACATCATACATTGATTCCCATGGAGGAAGGAGAGCCATCCAGCAGAGTGATTGATCCAAAGACCTTGTTGCTGAGCGGGAAGGAATATCTGCAGCAGATAGAAGAAGAAGAGGTAAGATTTGCTTTATTTTGCAAGCCTAAAGTAGTTCTTACTTCTACAAAGATTTATGATTTGCCAGTAGAGATACAAGAGATGTTAGACAATTACTGTGACATTGTTGTGGATGATTTACCTGATGAGCTGCCACCTATGAGGAAGATTAGCCATCAGATAGATTTTATCCCTGGTTCCAATCTGCCAAATAAGGCAGCCTACGGAATGACTCCTGAGGAAAATGAGGAAATCAGGAGACAAGTATAGGAGTTGGTGGACAAAGGACTGATCAGAGAAAGTCTGAGTCCATGTGCAGTACCAGCAGTTTTGAGCCCAAAGAAGGATGGAGGCTGGAGGATGTGTACTGATTCGAGAGCAATTAATAAGATCAAAATCAGGTACAGATTCCCTTTGCCCATAATTGAGGATTTAATGGACTGTTTGAGTGGTGCCAAATATTTCTCAAAGATAGATTTAAAGAGTGGATACCATCAGATTAGAATAAGAGAGGGTGATGAGTGGAAAACTGCCTTTAAAACAAATGAAGGGTTATATGAATGGATGGTAATGCCTTTTGGGTTGTCAAATGCACCAAGCACTTTTATGAGACTTATGAATGAAGTATTGAAAGAATTCATTGGTAAATTTGTGATAGTATATCTGGATGATATATTAGTTTTCAGCAGAACTAGAGAAGAACATTTAAGGCATCTTAATCATGTCTTGAAGAAGCTGCACCAAGAGAAGCTGCTGATAAATTTGAAGAAATGCTCATTCATGAAGGAAGAGTTGGTGTATTTGGGGTTTGTTGTTTTTGTAGAAGGATTGAAGATGGACCCAGAAAAGGTTAAGGCAATTGTGGAGTGGCCTTCACCCAGGAATGTTTTTGAGGTAAGAAGTTTCCATGGACTTGCTAGTTTTTACAGGAAGTTTATAAGAAAATTCAGTAAGATTAATGCACCCATAATAGAGACAATAAAGAAGAACAAACAACCATTTAAGTGGACTGCTGAAGCAGAAAGGAATTTTAAGCTGCTGAAGAAAAAGATAACAGAGAAGCCTGTTTTGATTCTGCCTGATTTTACAAAACCATTTCAAGTAAAATGTGATGCCAGTGGAGAGGCCATTGGAGCTATGTTGAGTCAGGATGATAGGCCTGTGGCATATTTCAGTGAGAAGCTGAATGACACCAGAAGAAAGTATTCCTCTTATGAGAAGGAATTCTATGCAATTGTTCAGGCACTGAAGAAGTGGAGACATTACTTGATGTCCAGGGAATTTATATTATATTCTGACAATATATTGTGTAGCAGCCCAAGTTGAAACATAAGCATGCTAAATGGGTTGAGTATCTCCAAAGTTTTAATTTTGTTTTGAAACATATAAGTGGACAAGCCAATAAAGTAGCTGATG
Source organism: Pinus albicaulis (assembly GCA_034641835.2). Lineage (NCBI taxonomy): Eukaryota > Viridiplantae > Streptophyta > Pinopsida > Pinales > Pinaceae > Pinus > Pinus albicaulis. Next base: position 1,538,734,864 of record CM076580.1, on the reverse strand, counting down.
CTTTGAGTAGGAGGCACATGCTTGTTCAAGAAACTAATTTTGAAGTTATAGGGTTTGATTTTATGAAAGAATTGTAGAAAAAAAATCCAGATTTTAAAGAAGCATTTGAGGCATGTAGTAACCCTATTTTAATAGATAGAAGCCAGTGGCTGGATTACTTCCTATAGGAGGAATTACTATTCAGAAGAAGCCAAATTTGTGTACCAAAATGTTCCATGAGGGAAAATTTGATCAAAGAGAAGCATAGTGGTGGACTTGCTGGACACTTTGGTACTGATAAGACTTATGAGCAGCTGAGTCACTTTTATTTCTGGCCCAAGATGAGAGCAGAAGTGGACAAGTTTGTGAAGAATTGCAAGATTTGTCAATATGCCAAAGGAAGGAGCCAGAATGCAGGATTGTACACTCCCTTACCTATTACAGACAGGCCTTGGGACATGGTGAGTATGGATTTTGTTCTAAGATTTCCCAAGACTCAGAGAGGGAATGATGCAGTCTTTGTTGTGGTGGACAGATTCTCCAAAATGGCACATTTTATTCCATGTTACAAAACTAGTGATGCCACCCATGTTGCTAACTTGTTCTTCAAGGAAGTTGTTAGATTGCATGGGTTTCCCAAGGGTATTGTTTCAGACAGAGATACCAGATTTGTGGTTCATTTTTGGAGGACACTGTGGAAGAAACTTGGTACCAAACTAAGTTTCAGCTCAGCTTATCATCCTCAGACTGATGGAAAAACTAAGGTAGTGAATAGGAGTCTGGGAAATTCGTTGAGATGTCTTGCAGGAGAGCATCCCAAGCAGTGGGATCATATTTTTCCCCAGGTAGAATATGCATGCAATGATTCACTAAACAGAAGCACAGGGCAGAGTCCATTTCATATTGTTTATGGAATGCACCCCAGAGGAATATCAGATTTGAGAAATCTAGGGAAGGCAGAACTGAGAAGTGCAAATGGTGAGGAATTTGCTTCAGAGATCCAGGCCATACATGAACAAGTGAAACAACAAATACAAGGTAGCAGCATCAAATACAAAAGAAGAGCAGACTTAAGCAGAAAAGAAGTTCATTTTGAAGTAGGAGATCAGGTTTTGGCACACTTGAGAAAGGAGAGATTCCCAAAGAAGCAGTACAACAAATTGAAGTTCAAGAAGATTGGGCCATGCAAGATACTTAGGAAGTTTTCTGCAAATGCTTATGAGATTGAATTACCTCCTGATGTTGGAATATCTCCTACTTTTAATGTTGCAGATTTGTATAAGTATGAAGATGATGGTGCAGAAGAAAGAGCAGCATACAAGGAATAGATTGATTGGAGAGAGCAGCTACCACCAGCACAGCCATTGCAACCAGAGAAGATATTGGACAAAAGAGTGTTCAGAAGGACAAGAGGACGAGAGTACTTTCAGTACTTGATCAAATGGAAGGATAAGACAGAGGAAGATGCCACTTGGATGACTGAAGAAATGTTGCAGAAGATAGGAAAATTAGTGGAAGATCTCATGGACAGGAGCCCATGAAGAAGATTGCCCTCGGGAGTCTGATGCAGGGGCATTAGACACTAGCCAGCAATGTAGGAGCTTTGTCCACATGTTGTGGCTAGGAGGGTTTGAAAACAGTCGAATTATCACAGCTAGGTGTCAATACCTTAGCTGATTGTATTATTAGATCAGTTAGAGTCGTAGAAGTTGAATAGCTCAGTTAGTCTAGCTGTCATATTCCAGTTAGTTGAATTGTTTTAATTAGATTGTTGATTTCCTGAAACGGTCCTCTCAGAGGAGCCAAAGAGTCATAGGTTTATGTATATAATTGTAAACCTCGGATGTATGAGGGAGGAGAAGGACAAGAAGAAGAGAGGAGATTTTGTAATAAACTCTGTGTGTTACAATTGCTTCCAATTAAATAGTTTCTGTGCACATTTACCCTAGAATCGTGTTGAATCCTTAATTGTCAAGAGGTTGTTTAATTGCAAAGTGATGAAATCTGTGCATATGTATCTACTGGAACAACCCGTTGTATAGATTTTGCATGTCTCTGTCTATTGTTTCCCTCAAATTGCTCGAGCAGAGAAACCTGTGAAAACAGTGGTCATTTAACTCTGGTTAATGGTAGTAGAATCTCGCTTAACAAAGTAAGTTACAATCGTTTATCTTTAATTGGAGCTCCCAACCGGAGTCCGAACCCGAGTTAACAACTGGAGTATACAAAGGTGAATGCAAACCCTAACGTGAACCCTGGTTAGTTGCTATTCAAAACCGCTAGCGGATTCATGAAAGCGGGTTGCCCATATCGCACCGCTTTTGGTGTGAAGGTGGTATTTCTAGGTCGAGGAGCGATTCCATAGGGAATTTGACGCGTGGCAAGGTGTACCCATGGAAAACCACCGTTCGAGCACGCCATCGCGCGTTAAACTTCAACGTTGGATGCCGAGCGATATGCGCATGAGCCATCGATCTGGGCAAAGGCCATTGGATGGTGTTCGTTCGACGAAGATGCACGAAGATTAAACAAGGTACGATGTGCACATTTGATTGGGCCATTGAAATATACGTGGGGCCGGCCAAAGGTCTATTATAACACCGGTTAGGTATAAGGTGTCGGGATATTATATAAGGCGCAAAGATTTATTTAAATTACAAAGGTTCATTATAAATCCAATATTAATATATAACGCGCGAAGGTATAAACTTTGATTATACAGTTGGAAATAAGATATAAGCCGGGAGATACCATTTGATATTTAAAGCTGTTGAATATAGTTATTTATCAATTTTCTCCAAAATTGATAAATAAAATTGCCAAGGAAAGTAAGTAGACCAAGTGGAGCCAAAGAATGATGGTTTAGAGAAAGTAAGTGACTTTCAACTGTTGTTGCGTCAGAAGAAAAAGCCAAACTTGACATAGCACTGACTGAAATAGAAAAATTGAAGAATGAAAACAAAGACCTTAAGATATTGGTACAAATATGTGATGAGAAAGAATATGAAGATAGGAATGAAATTATTGGCCTGAAGACATAGCTTGAAGAGGCAAAGAAAGTAGAAGACACTTTGCTGCAAGAAATGAGAGAGAAAAGTCATGACTGTGAAAGATTGGAAGAAGAAGTAGTGAGCCTAAGAAAGAACTTAGAAAAAGCCCAAAGAAAACTATTAATGAATACACCTCTAATGAAAAGCTCTGGACAGTTGGACCAAATTCTCAAAGGTCACCTCTCATAAAGACTGGGATAGGATATGAAGGAGAAACTAGTAAGTCCAAGGCAGAAGATAACAAGAAAATCATCTTTTTAAAAGCTGTAAAGGAAAATGAAGTAGCTCAGAAGATTCCCATAGAAGAAGAAGCTAGCAAGAACAAGATTTGTAAAGAAACAGAATCAAGTAGCAACATGAAAGAACAAAGAATGAGAGGATGAAAAAATCAACTCGCTAAAGGTTCATATGCTCCTAAGGATGAATTGAATAAATTTGGTAAGATGTCAAAGAAGGTTCTTTTCCTCTGGCGGGAAGCATCATTGTTTTTCGTGCTGCCAAATAAGGACATATCGCAACATATTGTAAGACAATCAAACTCACTCAACTAGCAAAGAACAAAAGAAATAAGAAGAAAACCTCAAGCAAGCAACTGGAAAAGACAATCTTTCACCAGGTACACAAATCATTTCCATGGCTACTGTTATGCATGCAATAATTCTGGACATAAATTTGTTGAATGTAAAATGTATTCAAGAAGGGGAACAAAGAATTATACGTCAAATCAAATGTACTTTGGAAAAATAAGATGTTATGTATGCCTCAAGCTTGGCCACAAAGCAAAGGACTGTAAACTGCCATATATATTAAAGAACTCTAGACAGATGATGGAAACAAAGCAAATCAAACAAAACTATGGATCTAAAAGAAGTACAGACATTATGATGAAATCCAATAAAGTATGTAAAGAAAAGAGAAAGGGGGAGCCTATTATCTCAATAACATAATGAAAATTTCATAGTCTCAGGGGGAGCTGCTCTAGGAAGCAAAGAAAATATCCAATCAGTGATAAATATGAAGCAACATCTCAGGGGGAGAGCAGTCCATAAACAGTCCCCATGAAAGTAGTCTAAGAAGAACTCCTTGGAAAGAGAACAACCATGAGATTAGGAAGGGAAAGTAAATTTCTCTAACAAAGAACTATAGAGGAAGAAGATCACCTGAAACACACAATAGCCAGTGGGTTGATGGAAGGAGAAAAAGCAGCAAGCAGCCATGATGATAGAGGAAACATCAACAATGAACATGTAAGCTAAGAAGATATCAGCACATTAAAGGATGATCACAGAATGCATTATACTGCTAGAATTAACAATGAATCACTTAAAGGAGGGTGAGTAAGAGAAAAACCTATCATCATTATGTAATTACATCTTTCATCTATGAAAAGTCCCCTTGGAGGAATGCAGTTAAGTGAGTGATTAATATTTGAGTGATTTGCCCATGAAGACTCCTAGTAAAGAAATTGAAGATGTCTTCCCAAAGATCTTTATGTTGGAACAATTGAAATTGTATATAAAGCAACAATGATCTGGAGCAAATTTAAGGAACATGAAAAGAAATTATTTCAAATCGAATGACATAATAAGCACGATGCCAATATCTAATTCAAAAGATATATATGGTTGTTGGTGTGAATGCGAAAAGATCAATAAAGGAAACTAAGACTTCATGAAAGCTAAAGCGAAATCGTGACATTTTATCAAGGTAATATCAATTGGTACTTGGTACAAGCAGCATACCTATCAACAGAATATCAAGTGTTATCATGGAGAAGCGATAAGGTATAGGTCCTCAGGATCAAAGGTTATGGCAAGAGTACATATAGCATAAAAGGATCAATGAAAAGGCTAAAGGATCAGTATTTTGTTTACTCTTGAAACATTATATTGAGCATTGAAGCAATATATTTTTCTATATAATTAAATGCCTTCCTTAAGTCAGCACTTATATATCTTCAAGGCCTCTGACTTAAGATTATTCATAAACTGTGTGAAGTATGGTTGCTGAGACTTCAATCAAACAACTTTAAGTTGTGTGGAAGATCATCATGATAGAACAGTTAAAATATCTGAAGTATGAAGGACTAGTTGATCAGTAAAGAGAAATTGACCAATGACATACATACCTCCTTATGTCATGAAGAAAATTGCATGATTGATAAGTGAGTTTGACTAATACATTGAATGTATCTAGCCTCAAAGGTTTGTTCTTGAAATTGCAGTGTGCAAGCAGTAAAGTTGGCATTTGATCTCTTAGATCACATTCTGGTTGATTTATTGATCACATTTGTAACAAGAACCTTCAACTATTAAGGGAAATATTCTTATCAACATCCTAGCTCATATCATCACCAACAGACATGAAAGGTGTATCACAGCAATAAAAGATATATTGGCTTTTTCACAAATGAACAAATGCTATATTGCAGATGAATATTGCAGAAGAAGACATATTCCATCTATAATGTTCCTCAACAGAAATGTATTGGCACACTATATCAGATAGAGACTGAAGTATATTTGAAGCATTCTCAGTATTTTAGGCTTAATCCAATGATGCATCTCTGACTAGATAAAGCTGGTACAATGTGTTCTATGAAGTGTCAATATCTTCACTTTCAGCTTTATATAGGTGAAAGGAGTCTATGCTTTGGGATTGTATCAATTTACAGTGTTTATTCAAGTTCAATTATCCTCAAAAGTGTTCTCTCAACAACTCTTGTACACCAGTTTGGAGCAGCAGGGTACAAATTCAGAAGAAAAATGCCTAAACACATCTCAGAGAGAGGAAATGAAGAGATAGAAAGCACACTAGGAAATGTGCAACCCTTTGCCATTGATGTCAAAGGGGGAGGAAAAGCAAGTAACAAAAGATAGGGTCTTCTAAAAGAAGCCAGGCAGAGGAAGACTTGGAGGAAGCATTGGATTATTGGTGGTTAGGTTGCCATCAATGCCAAAGGGGGAGACTATTGGAAATGTTGTCATTGATGGCAAAAGAGATGGCAATGGAGGAGCACCTGAAACAGCAACAAGGAAAAGAGAGCATGAGACATGAAGCAGAGGCAGTTGTAGAAGGGTCATTTTGAGAGGCAGCAGAGGCAGCAAAACGATCAATCTAAGAGCAGCATCAGACAAGGAAAAGAGATAGCCTAGGCAGTAGATGAAACAAAAGGATTGGTTTCAGTATTATATGTATAGTATTCTATGTGAAAGAGCTGCGATATGCAACTATCTGTGCATTGATGACTTAATTTCATATGTGTATCCTTGTATTTTTTTGAGTTTATGAATTTGGGGTTTAAGGGTTTAGTTATAAACTCTGTTGTGCATAACCTGCGAAATGAGATCGAGGTTGAGGACTATTTGGGGTGTTGTAACGAAAAATTTGAATCTTTTTTTTGGGGTAGAAATCCCAAGGGTTAATAGAGATTCTATACATGTATATAAGAAATATTTGAGTGCATAGTAGGGTTGAATATTTGATTGGAAGTGTGAGTTTCGAAGCATCGATGCTCTCAAAGCAGAGAACTCAATTCAAACCCAGAAATTTCCATTCCACAGTTGAAAAACCGAGGAACTGTTTAGTTAACTGTGTGCAGGTGAGTTAGACGCATGTTATGAGAAATTTGGTGAAATCACGGTTAGTGTAACCCATAAACGCAGCAAATATTGAAGGTGAACGTAATTGAAGCAGTGAGGGCCAATGGATTCCCCGCTGGCTCGGTCGAAGGAACATAACATTGGTACATAAGAACTGAACTCGTGAAACGTATTTATATAATAACTGGAGCGGCCTATTAAATATGGCTATGGTCGTGACAAAGGCTTTCAGTTTAATTGGGTGTTTCTCAAGGGGACATGGCCAATCCAACCAAACGTTATAAAACAAAAGAGCTTAAAGGGAACAAATATAATATAAAATAATCGTGTATTTAAAGAAGAAGACGCAAGGTGATGATGATTGTTGAAGGCGTATCGTGGCGGTAACTTTGAAAGGTATGCCTTGAAGATGGACCAAGAGGAAATGGCACTCATGTATTGCAGAACAGCAACAGAACAACAACATAGCAGAAGCGACTTAATTAGAACCAGACGACCTATGCCGTTTGACTATAAATGAAACGTTGTTAAAGAGCACGACAGAACCCTGAAGGAAGGAATTGAACCTCGAACGCAACTGAACGGAACCACAAGGTGTGAACAATGATAGTGGGTTTGGAACACCCGACGATTTTCATCGCACCGCCTTTGTACAGTAAGTTGTATTTACAAATCGAATGTGATATATACCAGGAGCTGACACATGGCCTTAAGTAGTTTGGAGAACCCGCTCTCATCGCGAATTAAAGACCATGCATCTAACTCGCGCGATATGTGGTTGTGCCCATAGGATCAAGGCAGTCGGTGCGACGACTTCTCTGTCGTCGGATGATGCAGGGGATTTAAGGACCGGGCCAGCTCATCATGTGAGGTTGGAGTGATAACCTCCAGACTGTGTGACCGCGCGACTACCGTTGGATAGTCGAAGGGTAGCGCGATAGACTTGTAGCCCTTGGATGAGGGTGATAGTTAATGTATCTATGTTGTGGTCCAATATTAATGTATTGTTCGCGATTGATTTGTTATGAAGTCGGGGCTACGTAATAATGAATGTATAGTGCGTGAAGGACCATACGATATAGTTGATTTATATCCTGATACCTTGGTATTAAATCAACTAATCCGAGTTAGAGATGCAATATTGTGTTTTTCCAAAGCCAAAAAAAATGCGTGAAGAACTCAGAAGTTTACTGAAAACTGGGCAGATTTTGATTACTTTGGGATTGGATCAACATAAGACTCAAGGTTTATTCACAGTCTTACAAGATTTGATTGCGATATAACATGAGAGGTGGTTTCTGGATAATGCGATTATTATAAAGGTTTATGTCATATGGTTTGTGTGCAGGTTTAGACAAAGGTAGCCACTTATTCGAAGAAAATAGAAAGGTTTAATTATATATGTTAAAAGGGAACTGCCATGAGAAATTATTTAAGTTATATAGTGAACACTGTATATGTGCTGAATGGATTTTAAATTCATTGAAAATTTTTGATGAGTGTTTTAAATGTGCAATATAACAGAAGAGTGAGGGTAGCCCAAACATTAAGGAGCTTCCGAAATGAAAATATGCTACCCAAATATACAATTATTTGGCTTACAACAATGATTTTAACCTCTAATGGAGCAGCTTCAACATTGATTCAAATTTCCAGTGTAGAAATTAAAAAGTACTGAAATTTCCTAGATCTACAGTTGTATTGAGTACAAATTTGTTGTATCCATTTTATATGCACAGAGAGAGAGAAAGTATGGGGCTGACAGAGGTAAACAGAGATTGCAGGTTTGACAGGTGTACATGCACAGGTGCACACAATTACAGTGAACAAAGTATGCAGAACAATTATCTAACAGCAGCAGAAAAGACAAAGCCAGAAAATGGGCTAAGTAAAAAAAAATTTATGTGCCCGAAAATGTGAATGTTTTAATTGATTTATATTGTTGTGATGCATTGGCAAGTCTCCGGAAGAAAAAAAAATTCCCACTGTAATATTAAAATTAATACATACAGCTATATTTTTTTGAGTGAGCTGGAAAAGAAATGAGAAGACAGAGAGCTAAGAGGTGTGGCTATTCATTTCGAATTCCCTGAGGAATACAGACAATCATAATAAAATCTCTATAAATAATATCATCTTGATATGCATAAGAAGTTAGAGAGAGTGAGGTAAGAGAATGCAAAAATGAAGCAGTGAGGCAGAGAAGAAGGAGGAGCTGATAGAGAATTTGAGAAGATGCAGAGATGATACAGGGTAGATATGAGGACTGATGGACAGCAGAAAAGAAGGAACAGAATAGAGCTGATATCTAAGGTAAATCAGCAAGTGTTTTCTTTTGAAAGAGTAAGGAAGTTGGAGCTTCCTTATCAAGTTGTAGCTTGATAGATGTCAGTTGTAGCTGACTGAGGTGTGAGCCTCCTGTAGGTTGGTGCCTGCAAAAAATAGATGGGAGTTGGTGCTTCCACATCAAGTTTTAGCTTGATAAAATGTCAGTTGTAGTTGACTGAGGTTGGAGCCTCCTGTAGGTAGGTGCCCGCAAAAAATTGATGGGATTTGGAGCTTCCTTGCAAGTTGTAGCTTGCAGAATTGAGGTAGGAGCCTCCTGTGGGTTGGAGCCTACAGAAAATCAATGGTGAGAGGGAGTTGGAGCTTGTCTTTGCATCACAACAATAATAAGATGTGGTTTTCTCCCTTTATGGGTTTCCACTTATATCTGGTGTCTATGTGCATGATTTCTATGTGTTGATATGGTATATCTATTCTACTTAATTCTTGCTACTCATATATTAAGACTGCTGGTACATAATCTAATCTGCCTATTAATTGCTGCTCACAAGTTAAGATTGCTCACATATTATGATGATCATGAAATGAAGGTGTTAATAAAGCTTAATGAAAAGTTTTAAAAGTCCATGAATGTGCTAAATGATTCACCCCCCCCCTCTAGTTTACCCAGGTCAACATCCTAGACCCTGATGGATTACAGAAGGTCCTCAAAACCATTTCAAATGATATGGTTGAGATAAAAAAACAATTAGTTGAGTCTTCTTCGAAGAAACCTTTTAGATCTTTTAAGAAGAACCACGCTTCCCAACCTCCAAATGTAATCTCAAATGTTGAAACAGATCAAGATGAAGATCATGATGAAACAATATCATCTGCAAAAGACTCTCAAGAAGAAGAACTAATTGAAGTCCATGGACTATGGGACTTCATCCTTCCAACCTTTGATGATGAAAATGAACATGAGGCAATTCCGATTAATACTAGAAGTAAAAATTCTGCTGACCTACCTTAATCACCCCAAAAGAAAAAATATTCATCCTCTATTGTTAAGGATAATGTAGTTAATAAAAATACTTCTTCTCCTCAATCAAATACAACTTCTTCTACTCTTCCATCTACATATAAAACATTAATAGTCTCTGGTACTATTGAATATAATATAGTGGAATATATGAAGAATATTAAAGACAATATCTCTTTACATGAGCTAAGAAAATTGAAACAACAACTAAAGTTTTACTCAAAGAGTTGAATGCAGTACCTGCTGCATCATTTCCTACTCCTGTAACTTCTAAAGAAGCTAAAGGAGTAGGTAAGCCCCCTGATGACTCACCTGATAAAATTGATGCAAGTGGTTCTATTTTGATCGATGACAGATCTAATTCACACACTCTTCCTTTCCTGTTAACATTTTAAGTATTCAACAAAAATGTGCATAATTGTTTAATAGACTTTGGAGCTTCTTCAAACATCATGCCATATTTTATTTTCATGAAATTGAATATATCTTCTCAAAATTCTGCAGTACATATTGTGCAATTAGGCAGAACAAAGGTTAAGGTATTAGGATAAATGAATTCAATCCCTATCAAATTACCATTCAATCCAAAATCTCATCAAGTAATTGATATCTTAGTTGTTGATATTCCTAATTTTTATGGTCTAATCCTAAGTAGAGATTGGTGAGAAAATTTTCTTGGCTATTTTGCTACTGATTGGTCTCATATGTGGCTTCCCCATAATGGTAAGCCAAATCTAATCCGACAAGACTATGAAAATAATTTTAAATACTCAGTAACTGAATTCGAAGAAGAGAATGAACCCATGGCTTTTAATAATAACATTCTTGGCAATTACTCTGTTGAATCCTTTTCAGGGAATTTCAATGCTAAAAAATGTCCATTTCTCACCAACTCAGTTAATTCTCAGATTGAAAATTTTTATGAGTCAAATTCTTCCAAGTGTATCAATACCATAGATAAACCTTGTTCTAATACTTTGTTCTGGACATTATACTTTGATGGATTAAAATCTAGTGAAGGAGAAGGAGTTGGTTGTATATTAATACATCTATAAGGTGAGAAAACAATGTTGACATGCAAACTTGAATTTGAATTCACAAATAACATCATAGAATACGAGGCACTGGTCCAAATATTAACCAAATAAATTGATCTTGGTGTCAAGTATCTCAAAGTATATGATGATTCTGAAATAACTGTCAAACAGGTAAGAAATACCATAAATTTTATTTTTGGTCATCTTAAACATTACCAGTCATTCGTATAATATCTTACCTCTCATTTTTTAGCATTCAATGTCTCATATGTGTTGAGCTCCAAGAATTTTCTTTCTTCCACCACATTCCACTCCATTTATTTTGTCCATTATTAATCCTAGGCTCAAATGATCAATGAAATTAGTTAAAATTTCTTTAAGAATGAATATTATGACTAACTTTCTATGTTTTTATGATTTCATCATTGTAGTGCTTTTTGAACTAGGACTAGCTACAGAATGCAGACATTCTATAGCTAGTTGCCAATTCTGTAGCTGTCTTCATGTCTAAGTAGGTTCCAAGTGTCCTCTCAGAGAAAACCACACATGGTCGTATTCCAGATCATGCCCTCAGCATTTGTTGCTCTCCATGAATATTGAACGGAATTCTGTACGTGGTTATGCACGTGGGAACTCAAACTAGGAGATGGACTCCTAATAGGACAAGGACAGTCCATATGTCCTTAGTCATATTACGATGCCACCTTTAGAGTTCTAGTTTGATTTTAATATGGAAAGACAGTAATCCCTGTATTATCTCAAGTTCTGTTATGTAAATTTGCTATAAATGTAGCTCGGGAAATCGAGAGACAAGGTTAGATTTTTGTTAGATTTTATGGTTGACTGCTAGATCTTTGAAGTCCGAGAATACTATGTTTTGAAGTGATTCCTCTTTAATGAAAGAAGTAGCATTTCCTTGAACGCGTTGAGTCGATATTGAGCTAGATTTCGTGCTACTCTGGTGGTAGAGGGCCCCTACCTCCTGAGCGGCCTTGTTTATACAGTAGATAAGTATTTTAGTCTTGTTTTTATTTCTAGTTTAGGCAAGTTTCTGAAGTTTATGTTCATACTTGTTTTCGTTAATTATCACAGTTGGACTTACTCTAATAAGCTCTTCCAAAATATCATTATGATGAATAAGGAATAGTTGTGGTATTGTAGGTTTTTATTGCATTTTCTTTCGTTAATTATCACAGTTGGACTTACTCTAATAAGTAAATCAGCAAGTGTTTTCTTTTGAAAGAGTAAGGAAGTTGGAGCTTCCATATCAAGTTGTAGCTTGATAGATGTCAGTTGTAGCTGACTGAGGTAGGAGCCTTTTGTAGGTTGGTGCCTGCAGAAAATAGATGGGAGTTGGTGCTTCCACATCAAGTTGTAGCTTGATAAAATGTTAGTTGTAGTTGATTGAGGTTGGAGCCTCCTGTAGGTAGGTGCTTGTAGAAAATTGATGGGACTTGGAGCTTCCTTGCAAGGTGTAGCTTGCAGAATTGAGGTAGGAGCCTCCTGTGGTTTGGAGCCTACAAAAAATCAGTGGTGAGAGGGAGTTGGAGCTTGCCTTTGCATCACAACAATAATAAGATGTGGTTTTCTCCCTTTATGGGTTTCCACTTATATCTGGTGTCTATGTGCATGTTTTCTATGTGTTGATATGGTATATCTATTCTGCTAATACTTGCTACTCACATATTAAGACTGCTGATACATTATCTAATCTACTTATTAATTGCTGCTCACAAATAAAGATTGCTCACACACTATGTTTATCATGAAATGTAGGTGTTAATAAAGTTTAATGAAAAGATTTAAAAGTCCATGAATGTGTTAAACTGATTCACCCACCCCCCCCTCTCAGTTTAACTAAGGGTTCAACAATTGGTATCAGAGTTGGTTCCTTTGGTGTAAGCTTAATAACTTGAAGGATATCTGGTTGAGTCATGGACTATCAAAATGTACCTATGTTGAGTACAACAAACTTTCCTGAATGGAGAGATAAGGTTAAAACAGGATTATTGGCTTATGAACTTGAGGTATGGAAACTTGTATGTGATGGTTACTACACAGACTCCCCCACGGTGAAAGAACAATAGAGGAATGCCAAGGCAAAATGTGTGATATATAACAGTCTTCATAACAAGGACCTTGAGTTGTGTTGTAGCCACTACAACACCACCCAAAATTTTGGGTATATTTAAAATTTCGGGTTCCCCCTCTGCTCGCTTAGCCATTAAGGTCTTTCACCCGACGTGTAGTTTGTGACATCCCAGTGACCTATCCCCAGACCCTCATGAGCTATCTCACCATCATGATCAGACGCTGTTGTTGCAATCGTGCCATATGTGAAGGGATTGCCATGCATGTATTCAAATGAAAACTTTTGTATTTGCATTAAAAGCTCTTGCACCATGGATTGTTTAGGCACTCAGATTGGGTACTTCACCAAGCTTATAATCTGATGTTAATCATTTGGGGGCATCGTTCTTCAAAGGGTAACTATGAACTAATTAATGTTATAATGTTTCATGTAGGTAAATCCCACAGATGATATGCTTATTAATGTCATCAACATACCGAGGCAAATGCACTGAAACTGAAAAACAAGGTCACAGCTACAAGACAAGACACTTTCATACCTTGCCCACCGGGGATAAGAACTAAGGCTACAATGGAAAACCTCATCGAGGTAAATGACAAGGATAAATGTGGTTCGAGCTGGGATATAAGAAGTAGAAAATACACATCACATGTATGCAGGGAGCAAGAGCGCGCTAGTTGAGGAAATTTTCGGTCATGATTAAGTCACAGCTTCATTCCTAAACAAAGTACCTTATTCGAATAAGTTATATGATTAAACGAATGGTTGAATTAGCAACACCGATTTTCCATTGATAGTAGTAGCAAGGCTTCTTAAGGCAACCTTCGACATTCCAATTGGCGGAACCCCAGTAAGTTAAGAAAACACGCTCAAGGACATATATGGAAAAAGACCGCTTTATTTATTGGCGTTACCATGACACGAGGATTGATCAAAAGTTGCCCAAAGTCATGAATAAAAGGTTTAACAACGATATTGGTAATATTTTCAACTTCGGCATTTTAATTTGGTCTCTTGTTTACTTGAGGCTAATATAAAACAGATTCAACTTTCCTATCAGCGCTAATTATGACCATTGCTAGTTGTTCCCTATTCTTTACGTGTCTTTTTATTATGGAAGGCATACAAAGCCTCTTTCGCTCTTGTTAAAGACCCGCATGAAGGGTGGTTTCCTTATGCGTTTTTCATCACGTTGGTCGTTAGAATTTTTATTTGGAACCATGGAGCACAGAAGAAGAACCTTACAAATGGGCTCAAATACTTTTACGTCGGAGTTTTAGTCTTTGGAGTAGATATATAATAAGTGGTCAAAATTTGCGTTTAAACATGGAGCCAAACCTTATAATAGATCTACGACGACAATTTTATAATAACTATTGTGTGGTTATAATCAAAGGAAATGTAGAAGTGTAAAATATGACAATTCACAACCTATGTTTTAAACGGCGCAAAGTAATGGTCTCAAACCATATCGGATGGAGACTGATAACGCAGGTTAACCAGATAACACATCCATCGCCCAATTAAACAGGAAGGCACCGGGCATCAGAAAACGTTTTACGATAACGCCGTTAATATAAACAGAGATGCCATATCAGAGCGCCACGTTGCAATGAGGTTTTGTTTTTGTAGACGCTATCACACTAAAGCAAAGAATCTTGATAACCTTAAAGCTCTAGCAGGGACAGGACGTTCTCTCGACCTAAAGTTAAAGGGGTTGTTGGTTCACTTTCTGACACTGCGCGATATGTTCACCGAGTGCGTGTTAGCTGCGCGGTCTGCATGGGGAAGTAATTTTGTAAAACTCGCACGCCTTTGATGATGATACCACTGTGATGGATGGTGGTATATGTATAACTGGGGTCCGGGATATGTTATGCTGCTATTCAAACACGCTATTCACATCGACTATTCCAAATAGATGCAACGACTGTAATGTAACCTCAGCAACATTTTTTCACATTGCCGCACAACACAAAATGCCGAACTGAAATTTGTGTAACACCCGGAAGACCATAGGAGGTCGCACCTCAGACACTTGTCGATAATAGCGTGTCACCTCTGTGATATCTACCTGAAGGTTCTGATGGGCAATCGTAAAAGATGCTGCAGCCATGAATATGATTTATTTTACGTTACAAGTAGCAGGTTCGCTGACCCTTTGGAGGCTCGCTGTCACGGCACAACGGGTTCATCTCAACGCTGATGGAAAAGGCACGCGTGCAAGTTGCAATGCACGATGTAGACACAGCTTGGTGGTAGTGGAAATTTGGGGTTGGAGGGCGAGCATTGATGAAGATGGTCAAGTCGCAGATCAACCTCCCACGCATCTGTGCGACTCAGACAGAGTGTGACTATGCGACCATGGGGAGGTCACAGTTCAGCCCAGGTCACTGAGTCGCTGCACACCCAAAGCCCAATGAAGCACGACTTGCCTGAATTTGCAACTGTGCGACCCTGTGAGGTCGCAAGTTCAACCGAGGTCGCTGAGTCGCATATCTATGAGACCAATCTAAAGTGCGACTTGGTAGTAGTAGTGACCCTGTGACCTTTTTGAAATTTAATTGCTGTGACTCCTTCGGTGTCGTTGAGAGTCGCCGATCAAGGGGAAAATAAAAGTCGTGACTTCAGGTCAAAAAATATAACATGATGCCTTGCCACAGAATCCTGTGTCCGTTGTACCGCCTCTAACAAATTCTTCACCAGATGAGAGAGGGAAGGAAGTCCATATTGCAGAGAAGGTCCATCATTGACTGAGAGAAGATGAGAAGTTGTCCATGCGTCATATGCAAGAGAGCGAGTGAGTGGATATAGTGTTGCTAGATTGATAGTTGCTTCATGTGCATATAAAGTGCTATGGGAAAAGGAAACATGTCTCAGATTGGGCAAAGTCTAGCTTTTGGATTTTCTCCGTTATACAGATCAATAAAGTAAAAATGAAAAGAAACTTTTAAAGGGTCATGTTGGAAAACGACAAAAGAAATTTAAAGTGGAAGATGAAGGGAATAATGTTGTCTGCCCATTCATGTGGGAAACTCTTGGCTGCACCCAAACAGTTCCCAAGGTAGCACCACGTGACACCATGAGCTTCCCTAAAACTTATTGGTATTTAGGGTTTTTGAGGTCTACGCATACCTCCCTCCTGAGAGCTATATGGTACAGATCTAGCCTGCTACCAAAATATAAAATGGGAACCAGAAACATGTCACATGCAGTAGGAGATGGCACAAGCAGAAGATCTTTGATCTTATCGATGGTTTCTACTGCAAACATTCAGAGCTTAGCGAAGATCACGTCGCGGCACAATACCTGACCACACAGGGGTATAAGTTATTATTTTCATTCTTGCAATTGATTAAATAAGCCCCTAACATTATGATTCGTAAATGAAGACATGTGACCTAAGCTATGTGACTGTAGGTGGAAGCTGTTGGTCTGCGCAATGAGCCAAAGTTTTCCCAGCAGGAAAGAGGGCCTATTTTCAAAGCAAGGAATGTGAGATGAGGAATACTACTGTAAGATCTGGAGATCACAAAAAGAAGGCCGCAAGTCGCAGATCTGTTTATGGTCACAAGTCATAGATCTGCTCTAGGTCGCAGGTCGCAGACTTGCTCTAGGTTGCAGATCGCAGATTACTTAAGGTCGCAGGTCGCATATCTGCCTGAGGTCACAGGTTGCAGATGGTCCGAGGGCGCAGGTCGCGGATGGTCTGAGGTCGCAAGTCAAGGATGGTCTGAGGTCGCAGGTCGCAGATTGTCCAAGGTTGCGGGTCGCAAGGAAACCCAACGGTCAAGAAGACGAAAAGTCAAGGAAGCCCAAAGGGCAAGTTTTATCTTATAAATACTCGTTTCGGGAGCTAGTGAAAGGACCTTTTTGGGACTCAAGCTAAGTACATTGTATTACCAGAGGATTATACATTTGAGCATGAATACAAGCATTTTGAAAAATCCCTTTGTGGATCTGGTGTTGTCATATGTATGAGCGCTATTGAGTATTATATTTTCGCTTCAACATTCTTACATTAAGGAACTGTGATCAATTCATATCACACCGCATAGTCAGCTGTTGAGTATGTTAATGGTGGTTGAGTTCATTTCACTTTCTTAACGAATGTTGATGACTTTGTTTATTAGCATTTGTGTTATCATTTAAAAATTTTAGGAAGTGAAGGGTGTTCTTTCCATAAGGAATTGTTTCTCTTGTGGTCAGAACAGTTTACAACCATGAGACTAATGAATGTGTTGTTAACAACACTTCCTTCGGTGCTTATGCTTTATTATTTCCTCTTGCTACTCATAGTGTTATATTTACATTTAATGCATCAATCATATGTCTTATATCATTGGATTAAGTGTGTATCCATTGTTTTATAGAGTTTAAGAGAGACCCAAAGAAAGGAGAAATCAGCGGTAGCCGGACCCACACCCCGGACGGGATCCCTATTCCAAACGGTTCAAGGTATAATTGGGACTTTCTACTGGGGAGATCCCCTACTGTTGGCTGGACAGATTTTCCCGTCAACAAGTTGATAATGGATTTAACCTCTGTAAAAGAAATCAGGGACAGATTGCATTTCATGCATGGAGTAGCCACTGAGGATTGCATTGTCAAGAAGGAGAAGAGAATTAAGAAAAAGAGAAATTCATGTCAAAAAGAAGATGTTCAATCAAATGAGGTACCTGCTAGTGTGAATGGTAGTAATAACCATGAAGAAATTGCAGCTGAAGATGATGCAGGGGCATTAGACACTAGCCAAAAATGTAGGAGTTTTGTCCACATGTTGTGGCTAGGAGGGTTTGAAAACAGTCGAATTATCACAGCTAGGTGTCAATACCTTAGCTGATTGTATTATTAGATCAGTTAGATTCGTAGAAGTTGAATAGCTCAGTTAGTCTAGTCAGCTACACTCAGCTTAGTTGAATTACTTGCACTAGACTCATGATTTATTGATTTCCTCAAATGGTCCTCTCAGAGGGCCAAAGAGTCATAGGTTTATGTATAATTGTAACCCTCAGACAAAGGAGGGAGAAGAAGGACAAGAAGAAGAGAGAGATTCTGCAATAAACTCTATGTGTTACAATTGCTTCCAATTAAATAGTTTATGTGCGTATTTACCCTAGAATCATGCTGAATCCTTAATTGTCAAGAGGTTGTTTAATTGCGAAGTGATGAACTCTGTGCATATGTATCTACTAGAACAACCCGTTGTATAGATTCTGCATGTCTATGTCTATTGTTTCCCTCAAATTTCTCGAGCAGAGAAATCTGTGAAAACAGTGGTCATTTAACTCTGGTTAATGGTAGTAGAATCCCGCTTAGCAAAGTAAGTTGCAATTGTTTATTGTTAATTGGAGCTCCCAACCGAAGTCTGAACCCAAGTTAACAACCGGAGTATACAAAGGCGAATGCAAACCCCGGCATGAACCCTGGTTAGCTGCTATTCAAAACTGCTAGCGGATTCGTGAAAGCGGGTTGCCCATATCGCACCGCTATTGGTGCGAAGGCGGTATTTCTGGGTCGAGGAGCGATTCCATAGGGAATTTGACGCGTGGCAAGGTGGAACCCCAGAAAACCACCATTTGAGTGTACCATCGCGCGTTAAACTTCGACATTGGATGCCGAGTGATATGCGCATGAGCTGTCGATCTGGGCAAAGGCCATCGGACGATGTTTGTTTGACGGAGATGCACGAAGATTAAACAAGGTACGACGTGCGCATTTGATTGGGCCATTGACATATACGTGGGGCCGGCCAAAGGTCTATTTTAACGCCGGTTAGTTATAAGGTGTCGGGATATTATATAAGGCGCAGAGATTTATTTAAATTACAAAGGTTCATTATAAAGCCAATATTAATATATAACGCGCGAAGGTATAAACTTTGATTATAAAGTTGGAAATAAGATATAATCCGGGAGATACCATTTGATATTTAAAGCTATTGAATATAGTTATTTATCAATTTTCTCCAAAATTGATAAATAAAATTTCCAAGGAAAGTAAGTAGACCACGTGGAGCCAAAGAACGAGGGTTTAGAGAAAGTAAGTGACTTTCAGCTGTTGTTGCGTCATTTGTGGTATCAGAGCAAGTCTGAAGTTGTTTTGCTGACATGGAAATCCGAGTTGGTAGAGGTGCTGGCAGAAGAAGACCTGTTGCCAATGCAGAGGTGTTGGGGATGTTGCAGAGGGTCGAGGCCAGAATGGATGCCATAGAGAAAAGACATCCCAGAGATCTTGAAGACATCAGTGAACCTGAGACAGAAGAAGTAGAAGAAAATGTTGAAATTCCTCCTAACATGAGGCTCCTTAGAACTGTTCTGGGGTCTGCAATTAAGCCCAGAATTGAAGTGTCAAGTTATGCAGGGGGACTGAATCCAGAGGAGCTAGTGGACTAGATTAATGAAATGAAAAATTTCTTCGATTATGAAGAAATAAGTGAAGATAATAAGGTCAAGTTTGCAGTAACAAAGCTGAAAGGACATGCTGCACTTTGGTGGGATGGAGTGCAGGCAGAAAGGAAGAGAGTTGGCAAGCAACCTATCAAGAGCTGGACTAGAATGATGGCTAAATTAAAAGGTAAATTATTTCCTAGTGATTACCAGTTGACATTATATAAGCAAATGCAGAACCTGAGACAGAGGTTTCTGATAGTAAAGGAATACACAGAGGAATTCTACAGAGTAAGCATAAGGGCTGGGCAATTCCAAGACACACCTGAGAAGACTGCCAGATATGTGAATGGTCTCAATCTGGAGATCCAAGATGAGACTGTTCTCCTGTCTCCTAAGACAGTGGAAGAGGCCTATCAGATGGCCTTGAAAGCAGAGGAGAAACTCTTGAGGAAATAGTCTGCCAAGAAGAGAGGTAATTTCCGAGGAAAAGGAAGTCAGGGTGGTAGAGGAAAGCCTGCTACACCCAGGGATGGAGCTAACAGTAGCTCACCTCAGAATGCATCTACAGAGGATGATGCAAGGGACAGAAGGGGTTTTGATAGAGGAAAAGGAAGAGGAGGCAGAGACAGGGGAAGAGGTAGAGAATTTAGGTGTTATAGATGTCAGCAAGTGGGACATAAGCACTATGAATGTCCAGAGAATGTAGGTGCTGGTCCAAGGAATGCTGTTGTTTCTCGGACTGGAGAAGAGGCAGAGATTGAAGAAGAAATTCTTCCAGAGAGGGGAGAATCCTTGGTGGTGAATAAGGTCCTGTTGAAGCAAGCCAAAGAAGTCACTGAGCCTGCACAAAGAAAGACTTTGTTTAGGAGCATATGCAAAGTCCAAGGGAAATGCTGCCAGCTAGTCATTGATAGTGGCAGCACAGACAATCTGGTTTCCATTGAGGTAATAGAAAAGTTGAAGTTGAAGACAAGGGAGCATCCAACTCCCTGCAGGGTGTCCTGGCTGCATAATGGGCACCAGCTGGTTGTAAAAGAACAGTGTGAGATAGAGTTGCAAATGGGAAAATACAAAGATAAGGTCCCGTGTGATGTAATGCCCATGGATGTGTGTCATATACTGCTGGGTAGGCCTTGGTAGTTTGATAGAGCAGCAGTGCATGATGGCAAGAAGAGCACTTACAAGTTCTTCAAGGATGGGGTACATCATACATTGATTCCCATGGAGGAAGGAGAGCCATCCAGTAGAGTGATTGATCCAAAGACCTTGTTGCTGAGTGGGAAGGAATATCTGCAGCAGATAGAAGAAGAAGAGGTAATCTTTGCTTTAGTTTGCAAGCCTAAAGTAGTTCTTACTTCTACAAATATTTCTGATTTACCAGTAGAGATACAAGAGATGTTAGATGATTACTGTGACATTGTTGTGGATGATTTACCTGATGAGCTGCCACCTATGAGGAAGATCAACCATCAGATAGATTTTATCCTTGGTTCAAATATGCCAAATAAGGCAGCCTACAGAATGACTCCCAAGGAAAATGAGGAAATCAGGAGACAAGTACAGGAGTTGGTGGACAAAGGACTGATCAGATAAAGTCTGAGTCCATGTGCAGTACCAGCAGTTTTGAGCCCAAAGAAAGATGGAGGTTGGAGGATGTGTACTGATTCCAGAGCAATTAATAAGATCACAATCAGTTACAGATTCCCTTTTCCCATAATTTAGGATTTAATGGATTGTTTGAGTGGTGCCAAATATTTCTCAAAGATAGATTTAAAGAGTGGATATCATCAGATTAGAATAAGAGAGGGTGATGAGTGGAAAACTGCCTTTAAAACAAATTAAGGGTTATATGAATGGATGGTAATGCCTTTTGGGTTGTCAAATGCACCTAGCACTTTTATGAGACTTATGAATGAAGTGTTGAAAGAATTCATTAGTAAATTTGTGATAGTATATCTGGATGATATATTAGTTTTCAGCAGAACTAGAGAAGAACATTTAAGGCATCTTAATCATGTTCTGAAGAAGCTGCACCAAGAGAAACTGCTGATAAATTTGAAGAAATGGCTGGTCTGCATGAAGATAGTATTTGGGATTGGTTGTTTCTCGTTAGTATGATTGAAGATGGACCGTGTGCGCAGGCATCACGTGTGTTCAGTCTTCACCTGTGAATGTTTTTGAGGTAAGAAGTTTCCATGGACTTGCCAGTTTTTACAGGAAATTTATAAGAAAATTCAATAAGATTAATGCACCCATCATTGAGAAGTAATAAAGAAGAACAAAACCATATAAGTGGACTACCTAAGCAGTAAAGGACTCCTCAAGCGTTAAAGCAAAGATAATATAGAAGCTCGAAGCTGATTCTTCCCATTTTACTAAACCATTTCAAGTAAAGTGTGATGCCAGTGGAGAGGCCATTGGAGCTATGTTGAGTCAGGATGATAGGCCTGTGGCATATTTCAGTGAGAAGCTGAATGACACTAGAAAGAAGTATTCCTCTTATGAGAAGGAATTTTATGCAATTGTTCAGACACTGAAGAAGTGGAGACATTACTTGATTTCCAGGGAATTTGTATTATATTCTGACAATCATGCTTTGCAGTATATTGTACAGCAGCCTAAGTTGAGACATAAGCATGCTAAATGGGTTGAGTATCTCTAAGGTTTTAATTTTTTTTTGAAACATATAAGTGGCCAAGCCAATAAAGTAGTTGATGCTTTGAGTTGGAGGCACATGCTTGTTCAAGAAACAAATTTTGAAGTTGTAGGATTTGATTTTCTCAAAGGATTATATAAAACAGATCTAGATTTTAAAGAAGCATTTGAG
Source organism: Pinus albicaulis (assembly GCA_034641835.2). Lineage (NCBI taxonomy): Eukaryota > Viridiplantae > Streptophyta > Pinopsida > Pinales > Pinaceae > Pinus > Pinus albicaulis. The sequence goes on along the minus strand of CM076580.1, from coordinate 1,538,712,578 downwards.
GCATGTAGTAACCCTATTTTAACAGATAGAATCCAGTGGCTAGATTATTTCTTGCAGGAGGACTTGTTATTCAGAAGAAGCCAATTGTCTGTACCAAGATGTTCCGAAAGTGAGGGAAAATTTGATCAAAGAGAAGCATAGTGGTGACTTACTGGACACTTTGAAATGGCGCACTAGTGAGCAAATGAACAGCCTTATTTCCTGCCCGCATTAAAAGTGTATGGACAAGTTTGTAAAGAATTGCAAAATCTTTCAATATGCCAAAGGAAGGAGCCAGAATGCAGGATTGTACACTCCCTTGCCTATTCCAGACAGGCCTTGGGACATGGTGAGTATGGATTTTGTTCTAGGATTGCCCAAGACTCAAAGAGGGAATGATGCAGTCTTTGTTGTGGTGGACAGATTCTCCAAAATGGCACATTTTATTCCATGTTACAAAACTAGTGATGCCACCCATGTTGCTAACTTGTTCTTCAAGGAAGTTGTTAGATTGCATGGGTTTCCCAAGAGTATTGTTTCAGACAGAGATACCAAATTTGTGGGTCACTTTTGGAGGACACTGTGGAAGAAAATTGGTACCAAACTAAGTTTCAGCTTAGCTTATCATCCTCAGACTGATGGACAAACTGAGGTAGTGAATAGGAGTCTGGGAAATTTGTTGAGATGTCTTGCAGGAGAGCATCCCAAGAAGTGGGACCATATTTTTCCCCAGGCAGAATATGCATACAATGATTCACCAAACAGAAGCACAGGGAAGAGTCCATTTCATATTGTTTATGGAATGCACCCGAGAGGAATATCAGAATTGAGAAATCTGGGGAAGGCAGAACTGAGAAGTGCAGATGGTGAGGAATTTGCTTCAGAGATCCAGGCCATACATGAACAAGTGAAATAGCAACTACAAGGCAACAACATCAAATACAAAAGCAGAGCAGACTTAAGTAGAAAATAAGTTCATTTTGAAGTAGGAGATCAGGTTTTGGCACACTTGAGAAAGGAGAGATTCCTAAAGAAGCAGTACAACAAATTGAAGTTCAAGAAGATTGGGCCATGCAAGATACTTAGGAAGTTTTCTGCAAATGCTTATGAGATTGAATTACCTCCTGATGTTGGAATATCTCCTACTTTTAATGTTGCAGATTTGTATAAGTATGAAGATGATGGTGCAGAAGAAAGAGCACCATACAAGGAATAGATTGATTGGAGAGAGCAGCTACCACCAGCACAGCCATTGCAACCAGAGAAGATATTGGACAAAAGAGTGTTCAAAAGGACAAGAGGACGAGAGTACTTTCAGTACTTGATCAAATGGAAGGATAAGACAGAGGAAGATGCCACTTGGATGACTGAAGAAATGTTGCAGAAGATAGGCAGATTAGTGGAAGATCTCATGGACAGGAGCCCATGAAGAAGATTTCCCTCGGGAGTCTGATGCAGGGGCATTAGACACTAGCCAGCAATGTAGGAGCTTTGTCCACATTTTGTGGCTAGGAGGGTTTGAAAACAGTCGAATTATCACATCTAGGTGTCAATACCTTAGCTGATTGTATTATTAGATCAGTTAGAGTCATGGAAGTTGAATAGCTCAGTTAGTCTAGCTGTCATATTCCAGTTAGTTGAATTGTTTTAATTAGATTGTTGATTTCCTGAAACGGTCCTCTCAGAGGAGCCAAAGAGTCATAGGTTTATGTATATAATTGTAACCCTCGGATGTATGAGGGAGGAGAAGGACAAGAAGAAGAGAGGAGATTCTGTAATAAACTCTGTGTGTTACAATTGCTTCCAATTAAATAGTTTCTGTGCACATTTACCCTAGAATCGTGTTGAATCCTTAATTGTCAAGAGGTTGTTTAATTGTGAAGTGATGAAATCTGTGCATATGTATCTACTGGAACAACCCGTTGTATAGATTCTGCATGTCTCTATCTATTGTTTCCCTCAAATTGCTCGAGCAAAGAAACCTGTGAAAACAATGGTCATTTAACTCTGGTTAATGGTAGTAGAATCCCGCTTAACAAAGTAAGTTACAATCGTTTATCGTTAATTGGAGCTCCCAACCGGAGTCTGAACTCGAGTTAACAACTGGAGTATACAAAGGCGAATGCAAACCCTAACGTGAACCCTGGTTAGTTGCTATTCAAAACCGCTAGCGGATTCATGAAAGCGGGTTGCCCATATCGCACCGCTTTTGGTGTGAAGGTGGTATTTCTAGGTCGAGGAGCGATTCCATAGGGAATTTGACGCGTGGCAAGGTGGACCCCCGGAAAACCACCGTTCGAGCGCGCCATCGCGCGTTAAACTTCAACGTTGGATGCCGAGCGATATGCGCATGAGCCATCGATCTGGGCAAAGGCCATTGGATGGTGTTCGTTTGACGAAGATGCACGAAGATTAAACAAGGTACGATGTGCACATTTGATTGGGCCATTGAAATATACGTGGGGCCGGCCAAAGGTCTATTATAACGCCGGTTAGGTATAAGGTGTCGGGATATTATATAAGGCACAGAGATTTATTTAAATTACAAAGGTTCATTATAAAGCCAATATTAATATATAACGCGCGAAGGTATAAACTTTGATTATACAGTTGGAAATAAGATATAAGCCGGGAGATACCATTTGATATTTAAAGCTGTTGAATATAGTTATTTATCAATTTTCTCCAAAATTGATAAATAAAATTGCCAAGGAAAGTAAGTAGACCCAGTGGAGCCAAAGAATGAGGGTTTAGAGAAAGTAAGTGACTTTCAACTATTGTTGCGTCAGAAGAAAAAGCCAAACTTGACATAGCACTGACTGACATAGAAAAATTGAAGAATGAAAACAAAGACCTTAAGATATTGGTACAAATATGTGATGAGAAAGAATATGAAGATAGGAATGAAATTATTGGCCTGAAGACATAGCTTGAAGAGGCAAAGAAAGTAGAAGACACTTTGCTGCAAGAAATGAGAGAGAAAAGTCATGACTGTGAAAGATTGGAAGAAGAAGTAGTGAGCCTAAGAAAGAACTTAGAAAAAGCCCAAAGAAAACTATTAATGAATACACCTCTAATGAAAAGCTCTGGACAGTTGGACCAAATTCTCAAAGGTCACCTCTCATAAATACTGGGATAGGATATGAAGGAGAAACTAGTAAGTCCAAGGCAGAAGATAACAAGAAAATCATCTTTTTAAAAGCTGTAAAGGAAAATGAAGTAGCTCAGAAGATTCCCATAGAAGAAGAAGCTAGCAAGAACAAGATTTGTAAAGAAACAGAATCAAGTAGCAACATGAAAGAACAAAGAATGAGAGGATGAAAAAATCAATTGCTAAAGGCTCATATGCTCCTAAGGATGAATTGAATAAATTTGGAAGATGTCAAAGAAGGTTCTTTCCTCTTATGGGAAGCATCACTTGTTTTTCGTGCCACAAATAAGGACACACTGCAACATATTGTAAGACAAAGCAAACCCAGTCCAACCAGCAAAGAATGCAACAAATAAGAAGAAAACCTCAAGCAAGCAACTGGAAAAGACAATCTTTCACCAGGTACACAAATCATTTCCATGGCTACTGTTATGCATGCAATAATTCTGGACATAAATTTGTTGAATGTAAAATGTATTCAAGAAGGGGAACAAAGAATTATACGTCAAATCAAATGTACTTTGGAAAAATAAGATGTTATGTATGCCTCAAGCTTGGCCACAAAGCAAAGGACTGTAAACTGCCATATATATTAAAGAACTCTAGACAGATGATGGAAACAAAGCAAATCAAACAAAACTATGGATCTGAAAGAAGTACAGACATTATGATGAAATCCAATAAAGTATGTAAAGAAAAGAGAAAGGGGGAGCCTATTATCTCAATAACATAATGAAAATTTCATAGTCTCAGGGGGAGCTACTCTAGGAAGCAAAGAAAATATCCAATCAGTGATAAATATGAAGCAACATCTCAGGGGGAGAGCAGTCCATAAACAGTCCCCATGAAAGTAGTCTAAGAATAACTCCTTGGAAAGAGAACAACGATGAGATTAGGAAGGGAAAGTAAATTTCTCTAACAAAGAACTATAGAGGAAGAAGATCACCTGAAACACACAATAGCCAGCGGGTTGATGGAAGGAGAAAAAGCAGCAAGCAGCCATGATGATAGAGGAAACATCAACAATGAACATGTAAGCTAAGAAGATATCAGCACATTAAAGGATGATCACAGAATGCATTATACTGCTAGAATTAACAATGAATCACTTAAAGGAGGGTGAGTAAGAGAAAAACCTATCATCATTATGTAATTACATCTTTCATCTATGAAAAGTCCCCTTGGAGGAATGCAGTTAAGTGAGTGATTAATATTTGAGTGATTTGCCCATGAAGACTCCTAGTAAAGAAATTGAAGATGTCTTCCCAAAGATCTTTATGTTGGAACAATTGAAATTGAATATAAAGCAACAATGATTCTGGAGCAGTCCTAGAAAGGAACATGCAGTGACATTATTTCAAATCAGAATGACATAATAAGTTAATGATGCCAAGATCTAATTCAGTATATATATGGTTGTTGGTGTGAACAGTGAAAAGATCAATAGTTGAAACTATGGGTTCATGTGAAAGCTAAAGTGAAATCTCTGCATATTTTATCAAGGTAATATCAATTGGTACTTGGTACAAGCAGCATACCTATCAACAGAATATCAAGTGTTATCATGGAGAAGCGATAAGGTATAGGTCCTCAGGATCAAAGGTTATGGCAAGAGTACATATAGCATAAAAGGATCAATGAAAAGGCTAAAGGATCAGTATTTTGTTTACTCTTGAAACATTATATTGAGCATTGAAGCAATATCTTTTTCTATATAATTGAATGCCTTCCTTAATTCAGCACTTATATATCTTCAAGGCCTCTGACTTAAGATTATTCATAAACTGTGTGAAGTATGGTTGCTGAGACTTCAATCAAACAACTTTAAGTTGTGTGGAAGATCATCATGATAGAACAGTTAAAATATCTGAAGTATGAAGGACTAGTTGATCAGTAAAGAGAAATTGACCAATGACATACATACCTCCTTATGTCATGAAGAAAATTGCATGATTGATAAGTGAGTTTGACTAATACATTGAATGTATCTAGCCTCAAAGGTTTGTTCTTGAAATTGCAGTGTGCAAGCAGTAAAGTTGGCATTTGATCTCTTAGATCACATTCTGGTTGATTCATTGATCACATTTGTAACAAGAACCTTCAACTATTAAGGGAAATATTCTTATCAACATCCTAGCTCATATCATCACCAACAGACATGAAAGGTGTATCACAGCAATAAAAGATATATTGGCTTTTTCACAATTGAACAAATGCTATATTGCAGATGAATATTGCAGAAGAAGACATATTCCATCTATAATATTCCTCAACAGAAATGTATTGGCACACTACATCAGATAGAGACTGAAGTATATTTGAAGCATTCTCAGTATTTTAGGCTTAATCCAATGATGCATCTCTGACTAGATAAAGCTGGTACAATGTGTTCTATGAAGTGTCAATATCTTCACTTTCAGATTTATATAGGTGAAAGGAGTCTATGCTTTGGGATTGTATCAATTTACAATGTTTATTCAAGTTCAATTATCCTCAAAAGTGTTCTCTCAACAACTCTTGTACACCAGTTTGGAGCAGCAGGGTAAAAATTCAGAAGAAAAATGCCTAAACACATCTCAGAGAGAGGAAATGAGGAGATATAAAGCACACTAGGAAATGTGCAACCCTTTGCCATTGATGTCAAAGGGGGAGGAAAAGCAAGTAACAAAAGATAGGGTCTTCTAAAAGAAGCCAGGCAGAGGAAGACTTGGAGGAAGCATTGGATTATTGGTGGTTAGGTTGCCATCAATGCCAAAGGGGGAGACTATTGGAAATGTTGTCATTGATGGCAAAAGAGATGGCAATGGAGGAGCACCTGAAACAGCAACAAGGAAAAGAGAGCATGAGACATGAAGCAGAGGTAGTTGTAGAAGGGTCACTTTGAGAGGCAGCAGAGGCAGCAAAAAGATCAATCTAAGAGCAGCATCAGACAAGGAAAAGAGACAGCCTAGGCAGCAGATGAAACAAAAGGATTGGTTTCAGTATTATATGTATAGTATTCTATGTGAAAGAGCTGTGATATGCAACTATCTATGCATTGATGACTTAATTGCATATGTGTATCCTTGTATTTTTCTGAGTTTATGAATTTGGGGTATGTATAATGTTGTCCCATACATAGTACTTAGAAGAAGGGTTTAGTTATAAACTCTGTTGTGCATAACCTACGAAATGAGATCGAGGTTGAGGACTGTTTGGGGGTGCTATAACGAAAAAATTTGAATCTTTTTTTGGGGTATAAATCCCAAGGGTTAATAGAGATTTTATACATGTATATAAGAAATATTTGAGTGCATAGTAGGGTTGAATATTTGAATGGAAGTGTGAGTTTCGAAGCATTGATGCTCTCAAAGCAGATAACTCAATTCAAACCTAGAAATTTTCATTCCACAGTTGAAGAACCGAGGAACTGTTTAGTTAACTATGTGCAGGTGCATTAGATGCACGTTATGAGCAATTTGGTGAAATCACGGTTAGAGTAACCCATAAACGAAGCAAATATTGAAGGTGAACGTAATTGAAGCAGTGAGGGCCAATGGATTCCCCGCTGGCTCGGTCGAAGGAATAGAACACTGGTACATAAGAATCGAACCTGTGAATGCATTTAAGTGAGGAATGAATCTAGAGCGATTCCATTAAATAAGGTGACACAGGGTCAGGATAAAGGTTTAAAGCAGAATTGTGTTTCAAGGGGAGACGAACCGGAACCAAACGTTATAAAACAAAAGGAGTCGAAAGGAACAGCAGAAGAAAATAACTGTGAATTTAGAACAGTAATGGTGCGGTGATGGCTTACTGTTGAAGGCAGAATGTGGAGCAGAACTTTGAAAAAGGTGGAGCCGTGAAGATGGGATTCAGAGGAAATGGAACTGCGATTGTGTGGAACAGGGAACAATTAATATAGTGGTGGAAGCATCAGAATTAGAACTGTGTGACAGAGCGGTTTGACTATAAATGAAACGTTGTTAAAGAGCACGACAAAACCCTGAAGGAAGGAACGGAACCTCGAACGCAATTGAACGGAACCATGAGGTGTGAACAATGATAGTGGGTTTGGAACACCCGACGGTTTTCATCGCACCGCTTTTGTACAGTAAGCTGTATTTACAAATCGAACGTGATATATGCCAGGAGCTAACACGTGGCCTTAAACAGTTTGGAGAACCCGCTCTCATCACGAATTAAAGACCATGCATTTAACTCGCGCGATATGTGGTTGTGTTCGTTGGATCAAGGTAGTCGGTGCGACGACTTCTCTGCCATCGGATGATGTGGGTGATTTAAGGACTGGGCCAGCTCATCGTGTGAGGTTGGAGTGATAACCTTCAGACTGTGTGACTGCGTGACTACCGTTGGATAGTTGAAGGGTAGCGTGATAGACTTGTAGCCCTTGGATGAGGGTGATAGTTAATGTATCTATGTTGTGGTCCAATATTATTGTATTGTTCGCGATTGATTTGTTATCAAGCAGGGGCTATGTAATAATTAATGTATAGTGCGCGAAGGACCATACGATATAGTTTATTTATATCTGAATACCTTGGTATTAAATCAACTAATCCGAGCTGGGAGATGTGTTATATTACGGGGTTTTTCCAAAGCCAAAAAAATGCGTGAAGAACCTTTGCTTATTGGAAATCCGGGTGGTGATTTGATTTACTTTGGATTGGATCGTAATATAAGACCCAAGGCTTATCTAAAGTCTTACAACATTTGATTGCGATATATGAAGATAAAGTGGCCAATACATAATGCGATTTATTATAAAGGTCGGAGGTCAATATGGCTTGTGGTGCAGGGTTTAGACAAAAGGTGAATACTTATTCGAAGAGGCAATAGAAAGGTCGACTATAGTTGAATTAAAAGGAACCCTTGGCTATGAGAATTATTTGGGTTATATAGTGAACACTGTATATGCACTGAATGGATTTTAAATTTATTGAAAAATTTGGATGAGTGTTTTAAATGTGCAATATAACAGAAGAGTGAGGGTAGCCCGGACATCAAGGAGCTTCTGCAATGAAAATATTCTGCCTAGATATAAAATTATTTGGTTTACAACAATGATTTTAACCTCTGATGGAGCAGCTTCAACATTGATTCAAATTTCCAGTGTAGAAATTAAAAAGTACTGAAATTTCCTAGATCTACAGTTGTATTGAGTACAAATTTGTTGTATCCATTTTATATGCACAGAGAGAGAGAAAGTATGGGGCTGACAGAGGTAAACAGAGATTGCAGGTTTGACAGGTGTACATGCACAGGTGCACACAATTACAGTGAACAAAGTATGCAGAACAATTATCTAACAGCAGCAGAAAAGACAAAGCCAGAAAATGGGCTAAGTAAAAAAAAATTTATGTGCCCGAAAATGTGAATGTTTTAATTGATTTATATTGTTGTGATGCATTGGCAAGTCTCCGGAAGAAAAAAAAATTCCCACTGTAATATTAAAATTAATACATACAGCTATATTTTTTTGAGTGAGCTGGAAAAGAAATGAGAAGACAGAGAGCTAAGAGGTGTGGCTATTCATTTCGAATTCCCTGAGGAATACAGACAATCATAATAAAATCTCTATAAATAATATCATCTTGATATGCATAAGAAGTTAGAGAGAGTGAGGTAAGAGAATGCAAAAATGAAGCAGTGAGGCAGAGAAGAAGGAGGAGCTGATAGAGAATTTGAGAAGATGCAGAGATGATACAGGGTAGATATGAGGACTGATGGACAGCAGAAAAGAAGGAACAGAATAGAGCTGATATCTAAGGTAAATCAGCAAGTGTTTTCTTTTGAAAGAGTAAGGAAGTTGGAGCTTCCTTATCAAGTTGTAGCTTGATAGATGTCAGTTGTAGCTGACTGAGGTGTGAGCCTCCTGTAGGTTGGTGCCTGCAAAAAATAGATGGGAGTTGGTGCTTCCACATCAAGTTTTAGCTTGATAAAATGTCAGTTGTAGTTGACTGAGGTTGGAGCCTCCTGTAGGTAGGTGCCCGCAAAAAATTGATGGGATTTGGAGCTTCCTTGCAAGTTGTAGCTTGCAGAATTGAGGTAGGAGCCTCCTGTGGGTTGGAGCCTACAGAAAATCAATGGTGAGAGGGAGTTGGAGCTTGTCTTTGCATCACAACAATAATAAGATGTGGTTTTCTCCCTTTATGGGTTTCCACTTATATCTGGTGTCTATGTGCATGATTTCTATGTGTTGATATGGTATATCTATTCTGCTAATACTTTCTACTCACATATTAAGAATACTGGTACATTATCTAATCTGCTTATTAATTGCTGCTCACAAATAAAGATTGCTCACACATTGTGTTGATCATGAAATGAAGGTGTTAATAAAGTTTAATGAAAAGTTTTAAAAGTCCATGAATGTGTTAAATTGATTCACCCCCCCCCCCCCCTCTTAGTTTAACTAAGGGTTCAACATCCTTATGATCTTGAGGGATTACAAAAGGTCCTAAAAACCATGTCAAATGATATGGTTGAGATAAATAAACAAGTAGTTGAGACTTCTTCAAAGAAACCTTTTAGATATTTTAAGAAAAACCAAGCTTCCCAACCTCCAAATGTAATCTCAAATAATGAAAAAGATCAAGATGAAGATCATGATGAAACATGTCATCTGCAAAAGAGTCTCAAGAAGAAGAACTAGTTGAAGTCCATGGACTATGGGACTTCATCCTTCCAACTTCCGATGATGAAAATGAACATGAGGCACTCCCAGTTAATACTAGAAGTAAAAATTCTACTGACCTACTTCAGTCACCCCAAAAGAAAAAATATTCATCCTCTGTTGCTAAGGATTAAGTAGTTAATAAAAATACTTCTTCTCCTCAATCAAATCCAACTTCCTCTACTCTTCCATCTACATATAAAATATTATTAGTCTCTGATACTATTGAATATAATATAGTGGAATATATGAATAAGATTAAAGCAAATATCTCTTTACATGAGTTGAGAAAATTGAAACAACAATAGAAAATTTTACTCAAAGAGTTGAATGCAGTCCCTGTTGCATCCTTGCCTGCTCCTGTAACTTTGAAAGCAACTAAAGGAGTAGGTAAGCCTCCAAATGATTCACCTGAGAAAATTGATGCAAGTTATGCTATTTTGATGGGTGACAGATCTAATTCACACACTCCTCCTTTCCTGTTAACTTTTGAAGTGTTCAACAAAAATGTGCATAATTGTTTAATTGTCTCGGAGCCTCTTCAAACATCATGCCATATTCTGTTTGTCTGAAATTGAATATATCTCCTTAGAATTATGCAGTACATATTGTGCAATTATACAGAACAAAGGTTAAGGTATTAGGAGAAATGAATTTAGTCCTTATCAAATTAGAGTTCAATCCAAATTTTCATCAAGTAATTGATATCTTAGTTGTTGATACTCCTGAATTTTATGGTCTAATCCTAAGTAGTTATTGTTCAAAAAAACTTCATGGCTATTTTGCTACTGATTGGTCTCATATGTGGCTTCCCCATAATGGTAAGACAAATCAAATATGAGTAGACCGTGAAAATAATTTGAAATACTCAATAACTAAATTCGAAGAAGAGAATGAACCCATGGATTTTAATAATAACATTCTCAGTAATTACTCTGATGAATCCTTTTTAGGGAATTTCAATCTTCAAAAATATCCATTTCTCACCAACTCAATTAATTATCAGATTGAAAAATTTTCTTAGTCAGATTCTTCCAAGTGTATAAATAGTGTAGATAAACCTTATATTAATACTTTGTTCTGGAAATTATAATTTGATGGATCAAAATCTAGTGAAGGATCAGGAGCTGGTTGTATATTAATCAATCCGGAAGGTGAGAAAAAAATGCTGACCTGTAGACTTGAATTTGAATTCACAAATAACACTGTAGAATACAAGGCATTGATCCAAGGATTACACAAAGCAATTGATCTTGGTGTCAACTATCTCAAGGTATATGGTAATTGTGAATGTCAAACAAGTAAGAAATACCATATATTGTATTTTTGGTCATCTTAAACATTACCAATCATTGGTACAATCTCTTACCTCTCATTTTTTAGCATTCAATATCTCATATGTGTTGAGCTCCAAGAATGTTCTTTCTTCCACCACATTCCACTCCATTTCTTTTGTCCATTATTAATCCCAGGCTCAAATGATCAATGAAATTAGTTAAAATTGCTTTAAGAATGAATATTATGACTAACTTGCTATGTTTTTATGATTTCGTCATTGTAGTGCTTTTTGAACTAGGACTAGCTACAGAATGCAGACATTCTGTAGCTAGTTGCCAATTCTGCAGCCCTCTTCATGTTTAAGCAGGTTCCAGATGTCCTCTCAGAGAAAACCACACATGGTCATATTCCACATCACGCCTTTAGCATTTGTTGCTCTCCATGAAGATTGAACGGAATTCTGTACGTGGTTATGCACGCGGGAACTCAAACAAGGAGATAGACTCCTAATAGGACAAGGACAGTCCAGATGTCCTTTGTCATATTACGATGCCACCTTTAGAGTTCTAGTTCGATTTTAATATGGAAAGACAGTAATCCCTATATTATCTCAAGTTCTGTTATGTAAATTTGCTATAAATGTAGCTCGGGAAACCGAGAGACAAGGTTAGATTTTTGTTAGATTTTATGGTTGACTGCTAGATCTTTGAAGTCCGAGAATACTCTGTTTTGAAGTGATTCCTCTTTAATGAAAGAAGCAACATTTCCTTGAACGCGTTGAGTCGATCTTGAACTAGATTTCGTGCTACTCTGGTGGTAGACGGCCCCTGCCTCCTGAGCGGCCTTGTTTATACAGTAGATAAGTATTTTAGTCTTGTTTTTATTTCTAGTTTAGGTAAGTTTCTGAAGTTTATGTTCATACTTGTTTTCGTTAATTATCACAGTTGGACTTACTCTAATAAGCTCTACCAAAATATCATTATGATGAATAAGGCATAACTGTGGTATTGTAGGTTTTAGTTGCTATTTTACACTAAGTGGCTAGCCAATCTTACTCTTACAAAGCTCTTCCAAAATATCATAACAATGAGTAAGAAGTAGCTGTGGTGTCTTATATTTTAGTTGTATTTGCTTTCAGTCTTGTGTTTATGTTCAATTTCTTTGAATAATACAACCATACTTGTTCTCACAAACTCTTCCAAAACATCATTCATATTGAACGAGATGGGCTGTAGAATTCCTTAGGTTAGTTGCATGTTAGCTTAGTTATAGCACTCCAGAGGTAGAATGCATGCGATTCAGCTCTGTCATTTCATTTCCAGTTTGATAATGGCTTTTTAGTCTAACATTTTTCACTGTACTTCAAATATACTAGTGGCACTCTAGTTTAGTTTTAGCTCGCTATATTATCACTCAAGTTTAGTTGCCATCCATTGCATTTTAAATCATATTAGTTGTTAAATTTAAATACCACGGCCTTCATTATTTACAAAACTCCTTTTGTTCCAGCCTCATATTAATACATAATCATTTGGACAGGAATTGGTATCAGTCTAAGACCTAGAGTATTTTGCAACCTTTTTACCATTTCACAAACAAGCCTTTTCTCAAAAGACCATTCTAAAAAGGAAATCTATAACTTCTGAGTGAGGCCTAGTGGTGTTAAATTGAGTTGCAGAACAGAATTAGAAGCTAGTTTAGAATAAAAATCTTATGGTGCTACAAATGTTCTTTTCCAAATATATTCCAATAACCTTTAAACATGGATAAGATGTTGTAACATTGTAAGTTGAATTGTTTGATTGCTTAGTTAGGAGAACTTCATTTACACTTAACTTGCCCATTTCTCAAGCTCTTCCAAAACATCTTTAATGAATGAATTGGACAAGTTTAAGCTCATGTTGTGATTTATTTCCTTGAAGTCATTATCAAGCTTTGTATTTTTCTAGCCATAGTTTAGGCTTTGTTCTGTTTCAGTATTTTCATTTGTCATTTTCCATCCATAATTTAGGCTTCACTCTGTTTTTAACCAGTAGCTTCTTTTCACCAGCATTTAGTTCCTTCCCTTGTGAACATAAAACCATAAAAAAACCAAAAAAATCATAAAACACTAGACACAATGTAGTAAGAAACAAATACCTGGGCACATATAGTGCACCACACTTCAGCAGTTTACCAACCCTGGTTGACAATTAATGAACTCGATTTAGGAGACTAGGTTGAGCACAAACATTTTGGCGCTGTTGCCGGGGAAGTGTAACTAGGTAGCCTTGTTTCTTAACTCCCAAAAACAATGATATGCGTAGAGAGAGAGACTCAAGGGGTAGATTCATAAGAAGTAGAAGCAGAAGTTTGATTCCTAGAACACCACTTGTTTCATCAACATCTAGAGCCAGCAAATCTCCAAATCAGACCCACATTCCATCCCTTACTAATCCTGGACTCCCAGAGGACTTAGGATCAGATATTCCATTAGAAAGACCTTCCATTTCATCCACTGAGCCTACCTTAGAAGAGGATTCAAGGACCTCTACTAGAGACACAAACTTTTCCACTTCCACAGAAGAATCAACTATGGCAGAAGAAGGGGGAGGAGTCTTTAATGGAGAACACACATTATTTGGAGGGGGTAGAGGTAGAGGTAGAGGAGAAGGAGGTAGAGGTGCAGAAGGAGAAGGAGGTAGAGGAAGAGGTAGAAGAGAAAAGGGAAGCTCTTTTGGGTTTCCTATAGTAGATGAAGAAACCAATGCAACCATGAAAAACATTTCACCCTCTGTCCTTCCAAACTCCTATGGACTTAAAACTGAAGATCCTAAAACATTCCTATTTGAATTTGAAGTCCTATGTAGAACTTATGACTACTTACAAGATGCTCAAAAAATTAAATTATTTCCTTCAACATTGAAAGGAGCAGCATTGAAGTGGTTTATGAGTTTGATCAACAGTTCTATTAGGACATGGGAAGACATGAAACAATAATTTCTAGAGAGGTATTTGGATTATTGTATGCCAGTCAATCATAAGGATGAAGTGTTTAAGATGCTACAAAAAGAAGATGAAAACTTGGAATATTTGTTGGAGAGATTTCATTACAACATCAAAAGAGAAAAATGGAAAACTTAGATCAAGACACCTTAAAAGCTCTCTTGTTGAAAACAATTAGGGATGAATGGTTGGATATCCTTAACATGATGGGAAAAGGGGATATATCTCAACTCACATTACCTGAAATAGCTGAGTTATGTATCAACCTTTCAAGAGGGAAATCTAAAACTGTAAAAGGTCCAAGAGATCCTGCTCTTGCACGGGTAAGTAAGTCTGCTTCTGGGACAATAAGTAGGGCAGAGATAGGGCATATGCTTGATGAATTCAAATCCAACATCTTAGGGGGTCTTAGTGAACAAATAGACACCCTTAAGTTACAAAACAAGCAAAAAACTGAATCTGATGCTTTAGCAATCTTTTGTCCCAGATGTAGAAAGAAGCATGCCTTGAGAGAATGTCCTTTGGATGCAAAAGTTGTAGAGACCTATGTCATTTTTTCAGAAAAACATGAGACCAAGAGTTGTCCTTCACTTCCTGGTCTTAAAGCTGTCTTTCAAGAAGAAATTCCTACAAGTTCCACAGAATCTCTCAATTTTGTCTCTAGAAGACCTTGGCAAGGACCTCAAACACAAGGATTTCATGATCAAATGTATAATCAACCTCCACCAAATTGGAATTCTTGGCAGAAACCTTGGCCCCAATTTCAAAATCAATCTCAAGCTTGGGCACAAGGGGCACAAAATCCCTATGGAAGATACTCTCAGTACTATCAGTATCCACCATCTTATCCACCATATCCACAGTTTCCTCAACAAAAAAATCCTCAACAAAATCCTCAAAATCTACAACATCAAAATCAACCACTTCCATTACCATTTCCTCAAAAATCAAATCAGTTGCCTGCTCAACCCATACCAAACCCCAACAATAAAAATCCTCAGAATACATATATGATAGAAGGCCAACAGTTTCCAACTTATTTAATTACTCCTCTAGACCTTAGTGATGTTCAATTTAGGTTTGGAAGAATACTTGAAAAGAGGAAACCTTCTGTGATTATACAAGAAAAAGACAACTCTGAGGAAGATTCTCTACGAGAAAATAAAAGTCTTGAAGAAAACACATCTTTTCAGGACCCAAACATTGAAAAATAAAAACAAAGAGAACCAATAATTTCAACTCCTGTATTAGAGCAGCCATAACATCCACTCCTACACCTTCCTTTCCAGAAATATTACAAATTGATAGAGGTGTAGAAAAACAAATTATGGTGCCTAATTATGATTTCCTAGATGAGCTAAGAAATGTTTGCATTAAGATTCCATTATTACAAGCCATCAAGGAAATCCCAATTTTAGCAAAGACAGTAAAGGAGTTGAGCATGAAGAAAACAAGAAAAAGAATAAGAGAGACAGAAAATTCAACTGGCAGGAAAAATAGCAGACATTATGATGGGTAAGATTTCTATTCCAAAGTATCTAGACCCAGGAAATCCAGTTGTTAAAATTCACATCAATGGAATTGAGATCCAAAACACACTCATTGATGTAGGAGCAGCAATCAATATCATGAGTAGACAAATCATGGATAAACTGAAACTTCCTAATATTCTCTTTACACCCACATTATTACAATTAGCAGACAGATCTGTGATCAAACTTGATGGGGTAATAGAAGATATTCTAGTGTCCCTAGATTCTTGGGAGTACCCTGTGGATTTCATGATCCTAACTCCTAAGAATAATCTAGGAGGACATCCTGTTATATTAGGAAGACCTTGGTTAGCTACAGCTGATGCTTTCATTAGTTGTAGATCCAATGATATGTACATCTCTGATGGTAGTTCAACTAATAAATTCACTTTGTATCCTCCAGCAAGGACAATTACAGATTTAGATGATACTCAATGGATAGAGGATGAAGAAGACTTACAACCTCTCTTCACAATTTCAGAAATTAATGAAGATAGTCAAATTCTGAATACTTTAGAAAACTTTGAATCCTCTTCGGAACATAAACATGACCAATTTCAAGAAGAATCCAACATTGAGTTTTTGTCATCAAGACAGATGTCTCTTCATTCTATGGATAAATTTGGCAGCTCTACAAGTGAGATATTTCCAGGAAAAACTTTAAACATAAACAAGAACCTAGAAAAATCTCAACAAGAAGATCTAGTCAAGATCTTACAAATACATTCTTCTGCATATGCATGGGAGTACACTGATATGAAAGGGATAAGCCCTAATACTTGCACTCATCACATCTACATAGAGGAAAATTTTAAACCAATCAGACAACCTCAAAGAAGCATGAATCCAAATCTTAGGGAGATTGTTAAAGAAGAATTGCAGAAATTGTTGAATGTCAACTTTATCTATCCTATTTCAGATAGTCAGTGGGTTTCTCCTTTGGTAATTGTGCCAAAGAAAAATGGTAAATGGAGGGTATGTATCGACTACCTAAAATTAAACAAAGCTACTCTTAAAGACCATTTTCCCTTACCTTTCATAGATCAACTGTTAGATACATTAGCTGGCAAAAAGTACTTTTCATTTCTAGATAGGCTTAGTGGTTATAATCAAATTCAAGTAGCACTTGAGGACCAAGAAAAAACCACATTTACCTGTCCTTGGGGTACTTATGCTTACCGAGTATTGCCATTTTGATTATGCAATGCACCTGCAACATTTCAAAGGGCAGTATTAGGAATTTTTTTAGATCTAATACATGATTGTGTAGAGGTATATATGGATGATTTCACAGTTTATGGAAACACATTTGAAGAAGCTTTAGCAAACTTGGAAAAAGTTTTAAAGAGATGTCAAGAAGAAAATCTTTCACTTAGTCATGAGAAAAGTTTCATGATGTTTACTGAAGGTATTGTTTTGGGGCATCATATTTCAGGGGATGGGATTAGAGTTGATGAGTCAAAAGTTGAAGTCATCTCTAACTTATCTATTCCAAGTTTTCAAAAAGATGTTAGGAGTTTTCTAGGATTTACAGGATATTATCGGAGGTTTATAGAAAACTTCACCAAGATAGCATCTCCACTCTTCAAATTATTTACCAAAGATTGTGAATTCAAATGGAATTCTGATTGCCAGTTAGCCTTTGAAACCCTGAAAACAAAATTTTTTGAAGCACCTATTTTAAGGGGACCTAACTGGAAGTTACCTTTTCATATCTCAACAGATGCTTCTGATACAGCTCTAGGAGCAGTATTGGGACAAAAAGACTTGATTCCTTATGCCATCTACTATACCAGTAAAAATTTGACTCCTGCAGAGTTAAACTATACTGTAACTGAAAAAGAGTTTTTAGTTGTTGTTCATGCCATAAACAAATTCAGACACTATATAATAGGCAATGAAACTTTTTTTCACACAGATCATTCTGCAATTAGATACTTAATGAAAAAATCAATTACTAATGGTAGAGTTATAAGATGGTTATTGCTTTTACAAGAATTCAACATTATCATTCTAGATAGGCCCGGAAAACAAAATACAATAGCTGATTTCCTATCTAGACTCCAAAACATCAAAGATGACACTCCAGTTGAAGATCAATTTCCTGATGAATATCTTTTTGCAGTTTCTACTCAGACTCCTTGGCTTGCTGACAATTCTAATTATTTAGTTTCAGGGAAATTTCCTTCAATAATGAATGCAAGAGAGAAAAGAAAAATCATTTATGACAGTGCAAAATATTCATGGTTTGCTAATGAGTTGTACATGACAGGTCCAGATTTTATCATTAGGAGATGTGTTCGGGAAGATGAGATGCCTGAGATTCTCAAAGCATGTCATGATGAACCTTGTGGCGAACACTTTGCTGACAAGAGGATAGCCTATAAGATCCTTCATTTAGGATATTATTGGCCATCCTTGTTTAAAGATGCTAAAGAGTATGTCAAAAGGTGTGAAAATTACCAAAGGGTAGGGAAACCTTCTCCTTCAGGTGAGATGCCATTACAGCCTCAGGTACATATTGAACCTTTTGAAAAATGGGCTCTGGATTTTGTAGGACCTATTATTCCTCCATCAAGACAAAAGAGATATATATTAGTTTGCACTGATTATGTTACCAAATGGGTAGAGGCCAAGCCATTACTTTTTGCTAATGAAGCATCTGTGGTTAATTTTCTTTTTGCGGATATTTTAACTCGTTTTGGTGTCCCAAGGGAAATTGTTACAGATCAAGGAGCTCAATTCACATCAAGGCTAGTGGAACAAATGATGGAGAGGTACAAAATTAGACATAGAAAATCTAATCCCTATCATCCACAAGCAAATGGTCAAGTGGAATCTACTAATAAGGTTATTGAAGGGATCCTAACAAAGTCTGTCCATTTACATAGAAAATATTGGGTAGATAGGCTTCCTGAAGCCTTGTGGGCCTATAGAACTACATGGAGAAGCACAACAGGCCATACTCCTTATGAACTTGTTTATGGAAAGAAAGTTTTGTTTCCCATAGAGTTCCAGATTCAAACTTTCAAAATGGCAGTTCAGCTAGGACTTGATCTATCAGAGGCACAAAAGCATAGATTGGAGCAGATTAATGAATTGGATGATATCAGACAAGATGCAGTTCAGAAAACCAGTATAGTCCAATAGCAGAGGGCTAAATGGCATGACAAGTACATCAAGGAAAAGAAGTTTAAAGAAGGTGACTGGGCTCTCTTGTTTGATTCAAAGTTCAAGGATTTTCAAGGTAAATTTCAAACACATTGGCTTGGGCCATATGAAATTGAGAGAATTTTTGACAATGGAGCAATAAAAATTAGGAAAATAGATGAAGAAGAAGTTACTTTTCTTGTGAATGGTCATAGATTGAATCTGTATCACAAACCACTCTCAAGAGAAGAATTTGTCAAGAAATTCCAGGAAAGCAGTGATGGGAAGTTAATGAAGAAGAATCTTTCTTCTTCATCAACTTAATTGATTTTTCTGAAGTCAGACATATTGAAAAAAAACAAAAAATAAAATAAAGTATAGATATGAAAACCAATCACTGATTGGCATGTTTATACAGAAAAGATAGAGTGAAAATCAGAATCTTTCTGACACTAACTTTTCCATTTTTTTTTTTTACAAGCAGCTGTTACAAAATCATAAGTGCAGATCCATTTCACTTATGATCCATCTCATTTCACTTCATTTCATTCCATACTTCATTCAATTCATTCCATTCATTCATATCATATCTTATTCCATTCATTCAAACACACTTCATCCATTTCACTTCATGGTCCACTTCATTTCCATTTCAGATCTTTAAGTTTGATCTCCTTTCTGCAATTGAATAATACACAGCAGAAATTGCAGGGAACTTTTTCACTCCATTATTCATTTCATTCATACTCCATCCTACCATATTTCATTCTTCATTTCATACAACCTTTCATCATTCCAGCTTCAAACCATATTTCAAGTCTTCTACAGGTACATTCTGCAATCAGTTGGACATTCTGCAGCTAGACAAACATTCTGCAGCCAGGAAGACATTCTGCAGCCAGAGAGCCTGAAAGCACTGGCTAGTAATCATTTGATCTCCAAAAAAATGATCCTGCATATCTATGAACAAGCAAAATCAAGAAAGTTATGAAGACTCAAAAAGTAATGATTTTCAGGGGAGAGCAAATCATATGAAGATCACAAGAAAATCAAAGCAAAGGCAAAGGTATGAAGTGATTATAATGACATATCATGAAAAAGTTTAGCGTAGTTTAGTTGTATATTATTCAAAAAGTGTTTTAATTAATTTTGTTGATCTTGCCTAACAAATCTCCCCCAAAAACTTTGGATAAAACTCCTTCTGTTCCACCACTTCAAAACCCATATCCGATCATCATTTCAAAATCTAAACGGTTAAAGTGCTAAAGTGATTGGATTGGTCACGTCACTAAGCATTTAATGATGATTTTTGAATTTGTTACAAAATATCTCCGCGGTCTTTTCAATCATTGATTCGTTTTCTTCACCTCACCTCATCAATTCATTCCGTAACCACTCCATATCACTCTTTTCTGCAGCCAACTCTTAACCATTTCATTCTGTAAAACAGAGGTATCTCTGTAACAACCATTGTCACCGTGAAATAGAGGAAACATTTGGGGAGAAAAAACAACTTGTTAACGACCATTCTCACTGTGAGCAGAAGGCTGGTGAATTGAAGATTGAAGAAGAGTTATGGGCCTCATCATGAGAACAGAACCAGTTGGCACTAAATACTTGGAAGGCTATCCCCAAATCCGAGAAATCTTACAACAAGCAAGGTGGTTGCAATTCCTTGAAAAATTCAGTGGCTTCCACAAAGAGGTTACTAAAACTTTTGCAAGATCTTTTAACGGGACCGAGGTTGAAGTTGGAGATATTAAATTCACTGTCACAGAGGCTTTTATTGCAGAAGCAAAAGGACTGCCTAGACAAGGAGAAAGGTGGTTTAAGAACAGAGAATTCCATAACAAAGCATGGAAACAGATACTAAAGTCACCAGGTATGGATGTCACTATTTTTAAAAAGGGTATCCCTAGTTCTGCATTAAAGAACAAATGGAGGAACATGTTGCTTATCTTGCAAAAATTCATCACTTGTGAAGGTAGATATGGTACTTTCTATGTTTACCATATTAGATTGATAACACATTTCCTAGAAGAAGAACTTAATTTGCCCTATTTCTTGCTTCAAAGTATAAAGAAAATGGCTTCAAGTGTTCAAAAGAGAATTCAATTTCTGGAGACAACCTTATACCACCATGGTTTAGTCAAGAGTTTGATTGAACATCATTTGAGAAAAATAGGGGATAATTGGGAAGAATTCTTGGTGAGAAATCACTTTAAGGAACCAAAAGAACCTTCACCTGAACATCAACCTACAAAAAGAAGCAGAAGATGGAAATCCTCCAAAACTGAAACTGGTAAAACAATACAAGAAAGTAGTGAAGAAATGATCTCTGAAAAATTAGTTCAGATTAAGAAGCAGATTAAGAAAGAGAGGATCATAAGAAAAGTTTCTAGAGAAAAAGGAGAAGGGCCATCTCAACCGAGGAGGAGCCACAAACTTAGGGGGATACTAAAGAAAACAAAAGTTAAACAAACTGGAGTTATAAACATAGAAGACAAAGAAACACCTACTGAGGAGGATTTTGATGAAGAAGTTCCAGAAATTGATCCTGCACAGCAAGAAATTTACAACTATGTTAAAACATTGGAGAGGAAAGCTTCAGAGAGTAGAGACAGAACCCCTAGTCCTCCATTGTCCGAAATAGACGTGCTAAGAAGAGATAAGTACGAGCTAGAAGTACTTAATAGACATATCAGGACTGAGAATGATATTTTGAGGGAAAAAGTTAAACTAAAAACCAGTATGAACTCAACCCTGTCTCTACAAATGGACAAAGTGGAAAAGGCTAATAAAAAGTTGAAAAAGAGGAACAAAAAGTTAATCAGGGCACTTACCAATTTAAGGTTCAATTTAGTCATCAGGAAGCCCAGAAGGCCTTTAACTACCAGGCAGAGCAGAAGAAGAGGGTTGGATGTTCTTGCAGAGGTCTCTGAGTTCATGGAATAGTTGCATGAGGACATGCAAGAATCTAGCAGTGGGGGTATGTTGAGCTCCAAGAATGTTCTTTCTTCCACCACATTCCACTCCATTATTAATCCCAGGCTCAAATGATCAATGAAATTAGTTAAAATTGCTTTAAGAATGAATATTATGACTAACTTGCTATGTTTTTATGATTTCTTCATTGTAGTTCTTTTTGAACTAGGACTAGCTACAGAATGCAGACATTCTGTAGCTAGTTGCCAATTCTGCAGCCGTCTTCATGTTTAAGCAGGTTCCAGATGTCCTCTCAGAGAAAACCACACATGGTCATATTCCACATCATGCCTTTAGCAT
This sequence comes from Pinus albicaulis, assembly GCA_034641835.2. Lineage (NCBI taxonomy): Eukaryota > Viridiplantae > Streptophyta > Pinopsida > Pinales > Pinaceae > Pinus > Pinus albicaulis. Next base: position 1,538,690,542 of record CM076580.1, on the reverse strand, counting down.
TTGTTGCTCTCCATGAAGATTGAACGAAATTCTGTACGTGGTTATGCACGCGGGAACTCAAACAAGGAGATAGACTCCTAATAGGACAAGGATAGTCCAGATGTCCTTTGTACTTACTCTAATAAGCTCTTCCAAAATATCATTATGATGAATAAGGCATAGCTGTGGTATTGTAGGTTTTTATTGCATTTTCTTTCGTCAATTATCACAGTTGGACTTACTCTAATAAGCTCTTCCAAAATATCATTATGATGAATAAGGCATAATTGTGGTATTGTAGGTTTTAGTAGCTAGTTTACACTAAGTGGCATAGGAAATATTACTCTTACAAAGCTCTTCCAAAATATCATAACAATGAGTAAGAAGTAGCTGTGGTGTCTTAGATTTTAGTCGTGTTTGCTTTCAGTCTTGTGTTTATGTTCAATTGCATTGAATAATACAGCCATACTTGTTCTCACAAACTCTTCCAAAATATCATTCATACTGAATGAGATGGGCTGTATAATTCCTTAGGTTAGTTGCATGTTAACTTAGTTATAGCACTCCGGAGGTAGAATGCATGTGATTCAGCTCTGTCATTTCATTTCCAGTTTGATAATGGCTTTTTAGTCTAACATTGTTCATTGTACTTCAAATAGACTAGTGGCACTCTAGTTTAGTTTTAGCTCGTTGTATTAGCACTCCAGTTTAGTTTCCATCCATTTCATTTTAAATTATATTAGTTGTTAAATTTAAATACCACGGTCTTCATTATTTACAAAACTTCTTTTGTTCCAACCTCATATTAATACATAATCATTTGGACAGGAGTTAGTATCAGTCTAAGACCTAGAGTATTTTGCAACCTTTTTACCATTTCACAAACAAGCCTTTTCTCAAAAGACCATTCTAAAAAGGAAATCTATAACTTCTGAGTGAGGCCTAGTGGTGTTAAATTGAGTTGCAGAACAGAATTAGAAGCTAGTGGTGTTCAATTGAGTTGAATTGTTTGATTGTTTAGTTAGGAGAACTTAATTTACACTTAACTTGCCCATTTCTCAAGCTCTTCCAAAACATCTTTAATGAATGAATTAGACAAGTTTAAGCTCATGTTGTGATTTATTTCCTTGAAGTCATTATCGAGCTTTGTATTTTGCTAGCCATAGTTTAGGCTTTGTTCTGTTTCAGTATTTGCATTTGTCATTTTCCATCCATAATTTAGGCTTCACTCTGTTTTTAACCAGTAGCTTCTTTTCACCAGCATTTAGTTCCTTCCCTTGTGAACATAAAACCATAAAAAAACCAAAAACATCATAAAACACTAGACACAATGTAGTAAGAAACAAATACCTAGTCACATATAGTGCACCACACTTCAGCAGTTTACCAACCCTGGTTGACAATTAATGAACTCAATTTAGGAGACTAGGTTGAGCACAAACATTTTGGCGCCGTTGCCGGGGAAGTGTAACTATGTAGCCTTGTTTCTTAACTCCCAAAAACAATGATATGCGTAGAGAGAGAGACTCAAGGGGTAGATTCATAAGAAGTAGAAGCAGAAGTTTGATTCCTAGAACACCACTTGTTTCATTAAGATCTAGAGCCAACACATCCCCAACTCAGACCCACATTCCATCCCTTACTAATCCTAGACTCCCAGAGGACTTAGGATAAGATATTCCATTAGAAAGACCTTCCATTTCATCCACTGAACCTACCTTAGAAGAGGATTCAAGGACCTCTGCTAGAGACACAAAATTTTCCAGTTCCACAGAAGAATCAACTATGGCAGAAGAAGGGGGAGGAGGAGTCTTTAATGGAGAACACACATTATTTGGAGGGGGTAGAGGTAGAGGTAGAGGAGAAGGAGGTAGAGGTTCAGAAGGAGAAGGAGGTAGAGGAAGAGGTAGAAGAGAAAAGGGAAGCTCTTTTGGGTTTCCTATAGTAGATGAAGAAACCAATACAACCATGAAAAACATTTCACCTTCTGTCCTTCCAAACTTCTATGGACTTAAAACTGAAGATCCTGAAACCTTCCTATTTGAATTTGAAGTCCTATGTAGAACTTATGACTACTTACAAGATGCTCAAAAACTTAAATTATTTCCTTCAACATTGAAAGGAGCAGCATTGAAGTGGTTTATGAGTTTGATCAACAGTTCTATTAGGACATGGGAAGACATGAAACAAGCATTTCTAGAGAGGTATTTGGATTATTGTATGCCATTCAATCATAAAGAGGAAGTGTTTAAGATGCTACAAAAAGAAGATGAAAACTTGGAAGATTTGTTGGAGAGATTTCATTACAACATCAAAAGAGAAAAAATGGAAAACTTAGATCAAGACACCTTAAAATCTCTCTTGTTGAAAACAATTAGGGATGAATGGTTGGATATCCTTAACATGATGGGAAAAGGGGATATATCTCAGCTCACATTACCTGAAATAGCTGAGTTATGTATCAACCTTTCAAGAGGGAAATCTAAAACTGTAAAAGGTCCAAGAGACCCTGCTCTTGCACGGGTAAGTAAGTCTACTTCTGGGACAGTAAGTAGGGCAGAGATAGGGCATATGCTTGATGAATTCAAATCCGACATCTTAGGGAGTCTTAGTGAACAAATAGACACCCTGAAGTTACAAAACAAGCAAAAAGTTGAATCTGATGCTTTAGCAATCTTTTGTCCCAGATGTAGAAAGAAGCATGCCCTGAGAGAATGTCCTTTGGATGAAAAATTTGTAGAGACCTGTGTCATTTGTTCAGAAAAACATGAGACCAAGAGTTGTCCTTCACTTCCTGGTCTTAAAGCTATCTTTCAAAAAGAAATTCCTACAAGTTCCACAGAATCTCTCAATTTTGTCTCTAGAAGGCCTTGGCAGGGACCTCAAACACAAGGATTTCATGATCAAATGTATAATCAACCTCCACCAAATTGGAATTCTTGGCAGCAACCTTGGCCCCGATTTCAAAATCAATCTCAAGCTTGGGCACAAGTGGCAAAAAATCCGTATGGAAGATACTCTCAGTACTATCAGTATCCACCATCCTATCGACCATATTCACATTTTCCTCAACAAAAAAATCCTCAACAAAATCCTCAAAATCCACAACATCAAAATCAACCACTTCCATTACCATTTCCTAAAAAATCAAATCAGTTGCCTGCTCAACCCATACCAAACCCCAACAATAAAAATCCTCAGAATACATATATGATAGAAGGCCAACAGTTTCCAACTTATTTAATTACTCCTCTAGACCTTAGTGATGTTCAACTTAGGTCTGGAAGAATACTTGAAAAGAGGAAACCTTCTGTGATTATACAAGAAAAAGACAACTCTGAGAAAGATTCTCTACGAGAAAATAAAAGTCTTGAAGAAAACACATATTTTCAGGACCCAAACATTGAAAAATAAAAACAAAAAGAACCAATAATTTCAACTCCTGTATTAGAGCAGCCATCAACATCCACTCCTACACCTTCCTTTCTAGAAAGATTACAAATTGATAGAGGTGTAGAAAAACAAATTATGGTGCCTAATTATGATTTCCTAGATGAGCTAAGAAATGCTTGCATTAAGATTCCATTATTACAAGCCATCAAGGAAATCCCAATTTTAGCAAAGACAATAAAGGAGTTAAGCATGAAGAAAACAAGAAAAAGAATAAGAGAGACAAAGAAAATTCAACTGGCAGGAAAAATAGCAGACATTATGATGGGTAAGATTGCTATTCCAAAGTATCTAGACCCAGGAACTCCAGTTGTTAAAATTCACATCAATGGAATTGATATCCAAAACATACTCATTGATTTAGGAGCAGCAATCAATATCATGAGTAGACAAATCATGGATAAACTGAAACTTCCTAATCTTCTCTTTACACCCACATTATTACAATTAGCAGACAGATCTGTGATCAAACCTGATGGGGTAATATAAGATATTCCAGTGTCCCTAGATTCTTGGGAGTACCCTGTGGATTTCATGATCCTAACTCCTAATAATAATCTAGGAGGACATCCTGTTATATTAGGAAGACCTTGGTTAGCTACAGCTGATGCTTTCATTAGTTGTAGATCCGGTGATATGTACATCTCTGATGGTAGTTCAACTAAAAAATTCACTTTGTATCCTCCAGTACGGACAATTACAGATTTAGATGATACTCAATGGATAGAGGATGAAGAAGACTTACAACCTCTCTTCACAATTTCAGAAATTAGTGAAGATAGTCAAATTCTGAATACTTCAGAAAAATTTGAATCCTCCTCGGAACATAAACATGACCAATTTCAAGAAGAATCCAACATTGAGTTTTTTTCATCAAGACAGATGTCTCTTCATTCTATGGATAAATTTGGCAGCTCTACAAGTGAGATATTTCCAGGCAAAACTTTAAACATAAACAAGAACCTAGAAAAATCTCAACAAGAAGAGCTAGTCAAGATCTTACAAATACATTCTTCTGCATATGCATGGGAGTACACCGATATGAAAGGGATAAGCCCTAAGACTTGCACTCATCACATCTACATAGAGGAAAATTTTAAACCAATCAGACAACCTCAAAGAAGGATGAATCCAAATCCTAGGGAGATTGTTAAAGAAGAATTGCAGAAATTGTTGAATGTCAACTTTATCTATCCTATTTCAGATAGTCAGTGGGTTTCTCCTTTGGTAATTGTGACAAATAAAAATGGTAAATGGAGGGTATGTATTGACTACCGAGAATTAAACAAAGCTACTCTTAAAGACCATTTTCCCTTACCTTTCATAGATCAAGTGTTAGATACATTAGTTGGCAAAAAGTACTTCTCATTTCTAGATGGGTTTAGTGGTTATAATCAAATTCAAGTAGCACTTGAGGACCAAGAAAAAACCACATTTACCTGTCCTTGGGGTACCTATGCTTACCGAGTATTGCCATTTGGATTATGCAATGCACCTGCAACATTTCAAAGGGCAGTATTAGGAATCTTTTTAGATCTAATACATGATTGTGTAGAGGTATATATGGATGATTTCACAGTTTATGGAAACACATTTGAAGAAGCCTTAGCAAACTTGGAAATTTTTTTAAAGAGATGTCAAGAAGCAAATCTTTCACTTAGTCATGAGAAATGTTTCATGATGTTTACTGAAGGTATTGTTTTGGGGCATCACATTTCAGGGGATGGGATTAGAGTTGATGAGTCATCTCTAACTTATCTATTCCAAGTTGTCAAAAAGATGTTAGGAGTTTTCTAGGATTTACAGGATATTATCGGAGGTTTATAGAAAACTTCACCAAGATAGCATCTCCACTCTTTAAATTGCTTACCAAAGACTGTGAATTCAAATGGAATTCTGATTGCCAGTTAGCTTTTGAGACCCTGAAAACAAAAATTTTTGAAGCACCTATTTTAAGGGGACCTAATTGGAAGTTACCTTTTCATATTTCAACAGACGCCTCAGATACAACTCTAGGAGCAGTATTGGGACAAAAAGACCTGATTCCTTATGCCATCTACTATACCAGTAAAAATTTGACTCCTGCAGAGTTAAATTATACTGTAACTGAAAACGAGTTTTTAGCTATTGTTCATGCCATAAACAAATTCAGACACTATATAACAGGCTATGAAACTTTTGTTCACACAGATCATTCTGCAATTAGATACTTAATGAACAAATCAATTACTAATGGTAGAGTTATAAGATGGTTATTGCTTTTACAAGAATTCAACATTACCATTCTAGATAGGCCTGGAAAACAAAACACAGTAGCTGATTTCCTATCTAGACTCCAAAACATCAAAGATGACACTCGAGTTGAAGATCAATTTCCTGATGAATATCTTTTTGCAATTTCTACTCAAACTCCTTGGTTTGTTGACATTGCTAATTATTTAGTTTCAGGAAAATTTCCTTCAATAATGAATGCAAGAGATAAAAGAAAAATCATTTATGACAGTGCAAAATATTCATGGGTTGCTAATGAGTTGTACAAGACAGGTCCAGATTTGATCATTAGGAGATGTGTTCGGGAAGATGAGATGCCCGAGATTCTCAAAGCATGTCATGATGAACCTTGTGGCGGACACTTTGCTGATAAGAGGACAGCCTATAAGATCCTTCATTTAGGATATTATTGGCCATCCTTGTTAAAGAGTATGTCAAAAGGTGTGACAGTTGCCAAAGGGTAGGAAAACCTTCTCCTTCAGGTGAGATGCCATTGCAGCCTCAGGTACATATTGAACCTTTTGAGAAATGGGCTTTAGATTTTGTAGGACCTATTAGTCCTCCATCAAGACAAAAGAAATATATATTAGTTTGCACTGATTATGTTACCAAATGGGTAGAAGCCAAGCCATTACTTTCTTCTACTGAAGCATCTGTAGTTAATTTTCTTTTTGAGGATATTTTTACTCGTTTTGGTGTCCCAAGGAAAATTGTTACATATCAAGGAGCTCAATTCACATCAAGGCTAGTGGAACAAATGATGGAGAGGTACAAAATCAGACACAGAAAATCTACTCCCTATCATCCACAAGCAAATGGTCAAGTGGAATCTACTAATAAGGTTATTTAAGGGATCCTAACAAAGACTGTCCATTTACATAGAAGAGATTGGGTAGATAGGCTTCCTGAAGCCTTGTGGGCCTATAGAACTACATGGAGAAGCACAACAGGCCATACTCCTTATGAACTTGTTTATGGAAAGCAAGTTTTGTTTCCCATAGAGTTCCAGATTCAAACTTTCAAAATGGCAGATCAGCTAGGACTTGATCTATCAGAGGCACAAAAGCATAGATTGGAGTAGATTAATGAATTGGATGATATCAGACAAGATGCAGTTCAAAAAACCAGTATAGTCCAACAACAGAGGGCTAGATGGCTTGAAAAGTACATCAAGGAAAATAAGTTTAAAGAAGGTGACTGGGCTCTCTTGTTTGATTCAAAGTTCAAGGATTTTCAAGGTAAATTTCAAACACATTGGCTTGGGCCATATGAAATTGAGAGAATTTTTGACAATGGAGCAATAAAAATTAGGACAATAGATGAAGAAGAAGTTACTTTTCTTGTGAATGGTCATAGATTGAAGCTGTATCACAAACCACTCTCAAGAGAAGAATTTGTCAAGAAGTTCCAGGAAAACAGTGATGTGAAGTTAATGAAGAAGAATCTTTCTTCTCATCAACTTAATTGATTTTTCTGAAGTCAGACATATTGAAAAAAAATAAAAAATAAAATAAAGTATAGATATGAAAACCAATCTCTGATTGGCATGTTTATACAGAAAAGATAGAGTGAAAATCAGAATCTTTTTGATACTCTAACTTTTCCATTTTTTTTTTTTTTACAAGCAGCTGTTACAAAATCATAAGTGCAGATCCATTTCACTTATGATCCATCTCATTTCACTTCATTTCATTCCATAATTCATTCATTTCATTCCATTCATTAATATCATATCTTATTCCATTCATTCATCCACACTTCATCCATTTCACGTCATGGTCCACTTCATTTCCATTTCAGATCTTTAAGTTTGATCTCCTTTCTGCAATTGAATAATACACAATAGAAATTGCAGGGCACTTTTTCACTCCATTTCATAAGTTGTGATCCATTCCACTCCATTATTCATTTCATTCATACTCCATCCTACCATATTTCATTATTCATTTCATACAACCTTTCATCATTCCAGCCTTAAACCATATTTCAAGTCTTCTACAGGTACATTCTGCAGCTAGACAAACATTCTGCAGCCAGGAAGACATTTTGCAGCCAGAGAGCCTGAAAGCACTGGCTAGTAATCATTTGATTTCCAACAAAATGATCCTGCATATCTATGAACAAGCAAAATCAAGAAGGTTATGAAGACTCAAAAAGTAATGATTTTCAGGGGAGAGAAAATCATATGAAGATCACAAGAAAATCAAAGCAAAGGCAAAGGTATGAAGTGATTATAATGACATATCATGAAAAATTTTAGCGTAGTTTAGTTGTATATTATTCAAAAAGTGTTTTAATTAATTTTGTTGATCTTGCCTAACAAATCTCCCACAAAAACTTTGGATAAAACTCCTTCTATTCCACCACTTCAAAACCCATATCCGATCATCATTTCAAAATCTAAACGGTTAAAGTGCTAAAGTGATTGGATTGGTCATGTCACTAAGCATTTAATGATGATTTTTGAATTCGTTACAAAATATCTCCACGGTCTTTTCACTCATTGATTCGTTTTCTTCACCTCACCTCATAAATTCATTCCGTAACCACTCCATATCACTCTTTTCCGTAGCCAACTCTTAACCATTTCATTCTGTAAAACAGAGGTATCTCTGTAATAACCATTGTCACCATGAAACAGAGGAAACAGTTAGGGAGCAAAAAAAACTTGTTAACAACCATTCTCACTGTGAGCAGAAGGCTGGTGAATTGAAGATTGAAGAAGAGTTATGGGCCTCATCGTGAGAACAGAACCAGTTGGCACTAAATACTTGGAAGGCTATCCCCAAATCCGAGAAATCTTACAACAAGCAAGATGGTTGCAATTCCTTGAAAAATTCAGTGGCTTCCACAAAGAGGTTACTAAAACTTTTGCAAGATCTTTTAACGGGACCAAGGTTGAAGTTGGAGATATTAAATTCACTGTCACAGAGGCTTTTATTGCAGAAGCAAAAGGACTGCCTAGACAAGGAGAAAGGTGGTTTAAGAACAGATAATTCCATAACGAAGAATGGAAATAGATACTAAAGTCACCAGGTATGGATGTCACTATTTTTAAAAAGGGTATCCCTAGTTCTGCATTAAAGAACAAATGGAGGAACATGTTTCTTATCCTGCAAAAATTCATCACTTGTGAAGGTAGATATGGTACTTTCTATGTTTACCATATTAAGTTGATAATTCATTTCCTAGAAGAAGAACTTAATTTGCCCTATTTCTTGCTTCAAAGTTTAAAGAAAATGGCTTCAAGTGTTCAAAAGAGAATTCAATTTCTGGAGACAACCTTATACCACCATGGTTTAGTCAAGAGTTTGATTGAACATCATTTGAGCAAAATAGGGGATAATTGGGAAGAATTCTTGGTGAGAAATCACTTTGAGGAACCAAAAGAACCTTCACCTGAACATCAACCTACAAAAAAAAGTAGAAGATGGAAATCCTCCAAAACTGAAACTGGTAAAACAATACAAGAAAGTAGTGAATAAATGATCTCTGAAAAATTAGTTCAGATTAAGAAGCAGATTAAGAAAGAGAGGATCATAAGAAAAGTTGCCAGAGAAAAAGGAGAAGGGCCATCTCAATCGAGGAGGAGCCACAGACTGAGGGGGATACTAAAGAAAACAAAAGTTAAACAAACTGGAGTTATAAACATAGAAGACGAAGAAACACCTACTGAGGAGGATTTTGATGAAGAAGTTCCAGAAATTGATCCTGCACAGCAAGAAATTTACAACTATGTTAAAACATTGGAGAGGAAAGCTTCAGAGAGTAGAGACAGAACCCCTAGTCTTCCATTGTCTGAAATAGACGTGCTAAGAAGAGATAAGTACGAGCTAGAAGTACTTAATAGACATATCAGGACTGAGAATGATATTTTGAGGGAAAAAGTTAAACTAAAAACCAGTATGAACTCAACCCTGTCTCTACAAATGGACAAAGTGGAAAAGGCTAATAAAAAGTTGAAAAAGAGGAACAAAAAGTTAATCAGGGCACTTACCAATTTAAGGTTCAAGTTAGTCATCAGGAAGCCCAGAAGGCCTTTAACTAATAGGCAAAGCAGAAGAAGAGGGTTGGATGTTCTTGCAGAGGTCTCTGAGTTCATGGAATAGTTGCATGAGGACATGCAAGAATCTAGCAGTGGGGGTATGTTGAGCTCCAAGAATGTTCTTTCTTCCACCACATTCCACTCCATTTCTTTTGTCCATTATTAATCCCAGGCTCAAATGATCAATGAAATTAGTTAAAATTGCTTTAAGAATGAACATTATGACTAACTTGCTATGTTTTTATGATTTCATCATTGTAGTTCTTTTTGAACTAGGACTAGCTACAGAATGCAGACATTCTGTAGCTAGTTGCCAATTCTGCAGCCCTCTTCATGTTTAAGCAGGTTCCAGATGTCCTCTCAGAGAAAACCACACATGGTCATATTCCACATCACTCCTTTAGCATTTGTTGCTCTCCATGAAGATTGAACGGAATTCTGTACGTGGTTATGCACGCGGGAACTCAAACAAGGAGATAGACTCCTAATAGGACAAGGACAGTCCAGATGTCCTTTGTCATATTACGATGCCACCTTTAGAGTTCTAGTTCGATTTTAATATGGAAAGACAGTAATCCCTGGATTATCTCAAGTTCTGTTATGTAAATTTGCTATAAATGTAGCTCGGGAAACCGAGAGACAAGGTTAGATTTTTGTTAGATTTTATGGTTGACTGCTAGATATTTGAAGTCCGAGAATACTCTGTTTTGAAGTGATTCCTCTTTACTGAAAGAAGCAGCATTTCCTTGAACACGTTTAGTCGATCTTGAGCTAGATTTCGTGCTACTCTAGTGGTAGAGGGCCCCTACCTCCTGAGCGGCCTTGTTTATACAGTAGATAAGTATTTTAGTCTTGTTTTTATTTCTAGTTTAGGCAAGTTTCTGAAGTTGATGTTCATACTTGTTTTCGTTAATTATCACAGTTGGACTTACTCTAATAAGTTCTTCCAAAATATCATTATGATGAATAAGGCATAGTTGTGGTATTGTAGGTTTTTATTGCATTTTCTTTCGTTAATTATCACAGTTGGACTTACTCTAATAAGCTCTTCCAAAATATCATTATGATGAATAAGGCATAATTGTGGTATTGTAGGTTTTAGTTGCTAGTTTACACTAAGTGGCATAGCCAATCTTACTCTTACAAAGCTCTTCCAAAATATCATAACAATGAGTAAGAAGTAGCTGTGGTGTCTTAGATTTTAGTCGTGTTTGCTTTCAGTCTTGTGTTTATGTTCAATTGCATTGAATAATATAGCCATACTTGTTCTTACAAACTCTTCCAAAATATCATTCATACTGAACGAGATGGGCTGTAGAATTCCTTAGGTTAGTTGCATGTTTACTTAGTTATAGCACTCCGGAGGTAGAATGCATGTGATTCAGCTCTGTCATTTCATTTCCAGTTTGATAATGGCTTTTCAGTCTAACATTGTTCACTTTACTTCAAATAGACTAGTGGCACTCTAGTTTAGTTTTAGCTCGTTGTATTAGCACTCCAGTTTAGTTGCCATCCATTGCATTTTAAATTATATTAGTTGTTAAATTTAAATACCACGGTCTTCATTATTTACAAAACTTCTTTTGTTCCAACCTCATATTAATACATAATCATTTGGACAGGAGTTAGTATCAGTCTAAGACCTAGAGTATTTTGCAACCTTTTTACCATTTCACAAACAAGCCTTTTCTCAAAAGACCATTCTAAAAAGGAAATCTATAACTTCTGAGTGAGGCCTAGTGGTGTTAAATTGAGTTGCAGAATAGAATTAGAAGCTAGTTTAGAATAGAAATCTTATGATGCTACAAATGTTCTTTTCCAAATATATTCCAATTGACCTTTAAACATGGATAAGATGTTGTAACATTGTAAGTTGAATTGTTTGATTGTTTAGTTAGGAGAACTTCATTTACACTTAACTTGCCCATTTCTCAAGCTCTTCCAAAACATCTTTAATGAATGAATTGGACAAGTTTAAGCTCATGTTGTGATTTATTTCCTTGAAGTCATTATCAAGCTTTGTATTTTGCTAGCCATAGTTTAGGCTTTGTTCTATTTCAGTATTTTCATTTGTCATTTTCCATCCATAATTTAGGCTTCACTCTGTTTTTAACTAGTAGCTTCTTTTCACCAGCATTTAGTTCCTTCCCTTGTGAACATAAAACCATAAAAAAACCAAAAACATCATAAAACACTAGACACAATGTAGTAAGAAACAAATACCTAGGCACATATAGTGCACCACACTTCAGCAGTTTACCAACCCTGGTTGACAATTAATGAACTCAATTTAGGAGACTAGGTTGAGCACAAAAAATATGTTCCAATAATTCAAAATGCAAGTGCAGACCTTCTAGCTAATGTAGAATCGAGGCTTATTCCTTCAGAAGATTATAGCCTAGATATATTTTCTATAAAGTTCATTTTTCGCCCATCTATTCATCATAATATTACTAATTGGAGATTATTCAATGATGACGACGATGTTATAACTTTTCTTATATTAGAAGGATCATATGATGATCAATTAATCGATGAAGATGAGCACGAAATGAAATTGCAACGGAAACTTGAAGAAAATTCCATACCTAAGTCTGTGGTCAAACTTGAGGATATTTATGATCTCAAATATAGATTAAAAAAGGTTACTAATTCTAAAATCCAAAGTTAAACTTTGAGGTTTGAACTGATAAATCTTGGAACAGATCTAAACCCTCGGAACATAAAATTAGGACTTGGTATTTCCTCTGATGAAATATTAGCCTTCATTCATTTATTGAGGAAATACAAAAATGTATTCGCATGGAAATATGAAGATCTAAAAACTTATGATACTTCCATCATCCAACATATTGTTGTTAGGATAAAATTCCTCATTTTTAACCCCTTTCCTACTTTAAAACCACAATTATAAACCTTTGTTTGATCCTCATAAACTTCCTTATACCTGTACTAGTCCAAGAACCTTGTCCTATCCCTGCACTAGTTTTACATTTCATACTTAAGGTTAATTAAGTACTTAATTAATCATTTTTAAATAGATTTTATGACTTTTATATTCTTGCAACTAATATTTCCTTCCTAAAGTATTTTGATAAGAAAAAGTATTAATTAGCGTATCGGCATGGTCTAGTGCAGGCAGATTCTTGCATCGTTGGAAACCGACCACTCCTAAACTTCCACGACAGCTCGTTACCTAACGCGGGCACCTCGTTTCAACTTGTTCAGTTTAGTTGCGCTCATCTTGAGTTGAATTCGAAGTGGAGGATAATCAGGGATATGATCAAATATTGGGTCGCCGGCCAACGATAAGATTAGCATTTTTTTATAGCCACATGCTTATTTTGTAATGCTGGTCGTTATTTTGTTTCAGCCGAAAGGATAGAATTAGAACGATTGTATGTAATTTCTTTATGGCCATAGGCCGAAATGGTTGTATATATATAGATTTAAAATAGGAATTAGGGGGCGATAGCTATGTTACTGTAACTATGGAAAAATTGTGATTTTGTGTTGTCGCCCTCATTCAAGGCTGGATCTAGACTTATGATGTATTATTTTTTATTTAGAATTAATACAAGGAGCTATGCCATGTTTTTTACATTCTGTGTTTTAATCTGTTACTAATGCATCTTTGAGTGTTGAAGCTTCAAGTTTCCTAAAACGGGAAATGAGCTGTTTGGATAGGGCCCAACCAACCCAGCTCGTTTCCCCTTTCGCTTTCGTTCAGTTAAAGGTGTGTGTTAATTTTATTTGAATGCAAAGTGTGGATTGAGTTTATGATTTATTTTTTCATAAGAATTCTAGTTTTATTTCATTGACAGTCAAAGTGTGATGGATCTGTGGCGTGAAAATTAATTAAGTTTGATTTACTTCGGTATTTCCTTTTTATGAATCTTAGTTTATTTTCCACCTGGAATCGTGCAAGCACGTTATTCCTACACTAGTACATTTATAATTACTGCAGTTTGGTTTTTTCGGTTCATTAAAACAAGATTGTTTCATTCCTTTCATTCATAAGAATTCAATTTATTTTTGCAAGTGAATATTCATTAGAAAATAGAAGTCTTTTTAATACCAAGAGTTAAAATCCTAGGAATTAAAGATGCTTTGTTAATGGATGAATGAACGTTGTTACGACACATCGATCTGTGCCTGCACTTTATATTTTTAAAAGGAAAGAATTAAAATGTAAATCTGAATAGTTAAAGTGAACCTTTTTGAGTTAACAAATATTAAAGGCAGATATGGTTTATCTGAGTAACTATTACAGGGATAAAAGCCTGCTATCATACTTAAGTCATTTCTTTTACTGCATTGAAGAAAGTTTTCTTTGAATTTTTTAGTTTGTTTTATTTTAAAGATTATTTTCATTGTGAGATTCAATTTGGTTGAAGCATTATTTTGCGTGTGCAAGTTATTTCAAAATTCTGATTCTCCTTTGCAAATTTATTTCATATATTAGCACACCCTTTCTTTTCTTGAAAGTAATTGGAAAACTTGGTGTAGGAATCTCTGTTCTGGTACAGGAACCAATATCTTGTTACACGAACATAGTGCTCAAATCTTGAAGCTTAGAGCCCCTGCATAAAGGCATAAATCTCCAGTGCAAGTGTAAAATATACTTCCCACACATAAGTTCTGTACCTGTACTAGTGCAAGCATACTACAAGAGTAAAGGAATAACGAACTGGTACATGAAGAAAAATCCTTAAGAATGCAGATATTTCTAAGGGCCCACTTGTGAATCTTCCAACACCCATACTGGAGATAAACATAGAATTTTATTTCAGAAATCAAGATTTTTGACAGCAATGTGAAATTTCCTTTATTTGATTTCTTCGCAAAGTACTTTCTTTCGAATTCCGATACTAGAACTTCTTTGGTGTAAATTTCTATGTGATATTTCATTTCAATTATGAAAGATATTGATTAAAGAAGTAGGAATAGATAGGAAAAGTACATACCACTTTTGAAATTTCCTGTGCTTCGTCTCTAAGTTTACGAACCCCCGGATTGACAATTAAGTGTTGAAAGGAGTTTTCTTAGTTGCGATTCCCGCACCCAACACATACTATCCCAATGATATCCATTGAAAAGCCTATACAACAAAAGGTAAGGAAAATTCACCCTGACCTTGAAAGTCAAATCAAAAGTGAACTCAACAAACTCCTTAAGGCCAATATTATCTTTCCTGTTAGGCATTCAAAGTGGCTATCAAATTGAGTTCCTGTTAGGAAAAATAACGTTGATATTCATATTTGTCACTTGATTTTAGAAACCTAAACAAAGCTTTCTTGAAAGACAATATCCCATTACCACCGATGGAATTTTTTTTGAAATCAGTTGCTGGTTCTTAATTAATGTCTTTTCTTGATGGATTTTCACGCTACAATCAAGTTTTAGTTCATCCTGAAGATAGATTAAAGACTACATTTAGAACAAAATGGGGCACTTATGCCTATCAGAAAATTCCCTTTTTTTTAATCAATGCAGGAGCAACTTTTCAAAGAGCATTGGACATTGCTTTTAGGGGACTGATAAATAAAATTGTGGTTGTTTATTTAGATGATATAACCATTTACTCCAAGAAAATAAATGATCACTATCATTATCTTAATAAAATCCTAGAACGTTGTTTGAAATATGGAATTTATTTAATCCCAAAAAGTCTTATTTCGTGTTAAGTGAAGGAATACTTTTAGGATTTATCGTCTCAAAAGAAGGAATTTGCATTGATACTGAAAGAATAAAGGCAATTTATGAACTCTCACATCCCCATAAAAAATAATCCATGCAGTCCTTTTTAGGACAGATAAATTTGGTCAAGATATTTGTTCCAAAATTTTCCAAAATTGTTTTACCTTTGCAAATAATGACTAAGAAAAATGCACTTTTTAAATGGGGACATAATGAAAGAGAAGCTTTTGATATAATCAATGAAGCTATCATTAATGTTCCTTCTTTGACTACCCCAAAATTTTCTAATAATTTCATTTTATATACTTTTGCACCAGAAACATCTTACATTGTTGTGTTATCATAGATTAATAATCAAAAGATTGAAGCACCCATTTCATTCTTTAGTTCAAACCTTCAAGGTGTTGAACTAAATTATTCAGAAGTGGAAAAACAAGAATTTTCTGTCTATAAATATTTGAAGCACTTTAGACCTTTTCTCCTTAAAACACACACTAAGGTAATAGTTCCATTTTCGACTGTAAGGCAACTACTTATTAAAAAGGAAATAGGAGAAAAGAGAGAAAATTGGGTAACTGCTCTGCAAGAATATGAAATTGAGATAATACCAACCAAAATCATTAGAGGACAAGGTCTCTGCAGACTGCTATCTGGAGCATCCAACATATCAAATGATGAAGAGACAGATAATATTGTATATATTTATGAGGTAAGCTTCAATGACTTTGAATCACAATATATTGATTTAATATTTTACTTGAAAAAAGGATATGCTCCTATAGAACTCAATTACAAAAGAAAAAGAGCTTTAAGATTGAAAGCTAGTCAATATCAATTCATAAACAATGTATTGTTTAGAAAGAACTATGACTCTGTACTACTAAGATGCCTTGAGAAATTTGAAGCACAGAGGGTTTTGCAGGAACTCCATGATGGACCTGCAAGTGGACACTTTGGTGGAAACACCACTGTGAATAAGATCCTTCATGCAGGATATTACTGGCCTACTCTTTTTAAAGATGCATTTCCCATGCTTCATCTCTAAGTTTACGAATCCTCGGGTTGACAATTAAGTGTTGAAAGGAGTTTTCTTAACTGAGATTCCCGCACCCAAAATTTTGGCACGGTTTCCGGGGAGGTGATTTGAATTGGTAAGAATTTTCTTTTTCTACAATAGGGGTAATTCTGCTATTATTTTTTCTGCAGTGTGCTTCTATTGATTGAAGGAATTTATAGGTTTTGAGTTATTTTAAATTTGCAGAATTTTATTGAGTTTTGTTTTGGAATTTTTTGAAATGAATGCCTAAAAGGGGTAGGGTTCCGAAGCCCAATAAGGGCCAAGGAAATACTGGAAAATCTGAAATTAATTCTTGCATTGGGCCTTCTTTTGTAGGCAGAAAGTCCAAACCCACCCAGACTCATCATGCAGAAACTATCTACTTAGACTCTGGCAACAATAGTCCAAGTGTGGCACAACCCACGAAGGGGAAGTAGGAGACTATTAGAACCCATAGTCAACCTTCTCATCCTATTGAGAGCGGTTCACTTGGAGGAATAAAAATGGTAGATCATGAGGACCATGCAGAGGTAATTGGTGAAAATTAGGTAAATGAGGAACAATTCAATTTTGGATTTCCAATTCTGGATCCTAACATAGTTGTGTAAATGAAGGATATCCCACCATGAACTCTTCCTCATTTCTATGGTAAGGTACATGAAGACCCAGAATATTTTCTATTTGGGTTTGATATTTTGTGTAGGAGCTATGATTATTCATCTGATGCTCAAAAATTAAATTTGTTCCCTGCAACTCTCAAGGATGCAACATTACGCTGGTTCATAGGACTAGGGGGAAACACTATAGCTTCTTGGGACCAGATGAAGAGATTTTTCTTGTCAAAATACCAGGAACATTTTAAAACTAGAGATATTTTGGATGAAATCTTTACTATTGTGAAAAATGATGATGAGAGCCTAGAGGACTACTTAGAGAGATTATTTGATATCCTCCAAAGGTCAAAGCACAAATTTGATTTAAGTATCATTAGGACCTTGTTCTTACGTGGAATTAATGCTGATGCTAGGAATAATTTAAATTTGTTAGGACAAGGAGATATTTCCTAGAAACCTTTTGATCAAATTTGTGACTTGTACAGGAAATTCTCAAGGAATCAGTATAGATTCGGTAAAGGAATTTGAAACAAAAATAAGAAAACCGAATCTACTGATGCTATGATCGTTGGATTGGAGAAAAAAATGGATAATATGAAAATTGAAATAATGAATACTGTTAGCAAACAAATAGACTCTTTGAAATTTTAGAAAAAACTTGTACAGGAACAAGAGTCATTATCTATTTTTTGTCCAAAATGTAGAAAAAAACATCATTTAAGAGAATGTCCTCTTGATGTTAAAGGAACTAAGAAATGTGCAATTTGTGTAGAGAACCATGAAACGGAGAAATTTCCTTCCATACCTGGGTTGAAAGGTGTATTTGAGGGAGGAAAACCTAAAGCCAAATCATTTCATCCTATGGGAGCACGAAGAAATTGGCCTCAGGTAAGTGCAGGTATGGCTCCTGAACTTTGACCGCTTTTTTTTAGTTATAATGCACATCCATATTCTTATCCTAACACTAGTCACTCTCAAAATTGGCAGCATGAGAACCAATATAATTATGGAAAACCCTCCCAATGTTAGCAACAAGTATGGAGAGGGATAAACCATTTACACCATTCCTATCCTGCACCTATGTAATCATACCCACCTACATATGCACCTTACCCAATGCCACAACCATCATTTCCCCAATTGAGTCAGCCTATGCTACCATTACCTTTGCCTCCATCGTTTCAACCTCCTCAACTGCCTACCCAACCCATTCCAAATCCTAATAACAAAGTAGTACAAATGATCCATTCTATGAAACCAATTTTTCCATCCAGATATCAGTCTATGCCAGTTGGAGTCAATGATCTCCAATTGAGATCAGGAAAAATAGTAACCTCAGAAAAGCAAAAGAAACATATGGTGATTATCGAAGAGAAAGGTGAGGAGGAAACTCATGACCATTCTTTGAGAGATGTCACCATTTAGCCCATCCTCATACCTTCAGATCCTTTTTCATCCTCTTCAAACCAACCTCCCTATCCAGAGAGGCTAGTTGTGGAGAGGAATGACCCCATTCCTGAGTCTAGCCTGGCTTTTGAGCTTAGGAATTTTTTTATAAAGGTACCTATGCTCCAAGCTATCAAAGAGATCCTCATCTGTACAAAAATCATTAGGGCACTCTGTCTCAAGAAGCTAGGAAGGAGAATATTGGAACCTCAAACCATTCAATTTGTTGGATGAGCAACAGAGTTAATGATGTGATGTATGCACATGGAAAAATATACTGACCCAGGAAACCCCGTTGTCCCTGTTCATATAGGTGATTTCCTTGTCTCTAATGTGCTTATAGAACTGGGGGCAGCCATTAATGTTATGACCAAGCAAACCATGGATCAACTTGGATTGTTCCATATTCATCCTACTCCCACTAGGATTGCATTAGCAGATAGATCTAAAATCAAGCTGGAAGGGGTGTTGGATGATGTGGTCATTTCATTAGGTTCTTGGGAATTTCTCGTAGACTTCATTGTGATTTAGCCAAAGAATCCTGTGGGAGGAAATCCCTTGATCTTGGGACGAACATGGCTCTCTACGGCCGATGCTTACATTGGATGTCGTTCAGGTGACATGTATATTTCCCATGGAGATTCTAGAAAGAAAGTCACCTTATATGCACTTGCTAGATCCACCGAGGAGCTCTGAGACACCTTATGGCTAGATTAGAGTAGTGATGAGGATACTCAATCTGTCTTTATGTTACATCATTGTGTTGAGTCCTCACAGGAGAGTGAGATACATGACTTCCTGAACGATCTAGACACCATGCCCAATTTTGAGTCATTGAGTCAAATTTTTAGTCTATATTTTCAAGAAAATTAAAATTATCAACCTCCGTCACCACCATCTCTAGCAACACCTGTGTACTCTTGATCCCAATATCACTCTTTTTGAGATTAGTCTAGGAAAATATTTGCATATTAGTTCAAACTTGGATTCATCCCAGCAAGAGAAGCTTGTGAATTTGTTGTGAAACCATCTTGATGCCTTTGCATGGGGTTATGAAGATATGAAAGGCATCCCTCCTAAAACCTGTACTCACCACATTTGTATTCACGATGGAGCCCAACCTATCTGAAAACCCCAAAGGAATATGAACCCAGCTCTAGGAGATGTTGTAAAAGAAGAATTGCAAAAAATATTGGATGCTAATTTTATCTATCCTATTTCTGACAGCCAGTGGGTCTCCCCATTGGTGTTAGTCCCGAAAAAATATGGGTGATGGCGCATTTTCATTGACTATAGAGAATGGAACAAAGCCACTCTTAAGGATTACTTCCCCCTTCCTTTCATCGATTAGGTGCTTGATACCCTTGCTGGTAAGAAGTACTTCTCTTTTTTAGATGACTTTAGTGGTTATAACCAGATACTGATCACACCCGAGGATCAAGAAAAAACCACCTTTACATGTCCATGGGGTAAATTTTCTTACTGAGTGCTTCCCTTTGGGCTATGTAATGCCCCGAATACCTTTCAAAGGGTAGTCCTGGCCATTTTTTTTGACCTTGAGTGTGTGGAAATCTATATGGATGACTTTTTGTGTTTGGTGATTCATTTCAGGAGGCCCTCAAAAATCTAGAAATTTTTCTTCTTCATTGCCAAGAAGCTCATATTTCCTTGAGTGATAAAAAGTGCAGATTAATGTGCAATGTAGGTGTAGTTCTTGGCCATCTTATTTTTGACAAAGGTATCCAAGTTGACCTTGCAAAGATAGAAATTATTTTGAGACTTCCTACACCTAAAAATCAAAGGGAAGTGGGAGGTTTCCTAGTACATGTGGGCTACTAGAGGAGATTCATTGAGAACTTCTCTAGGATAGCTACCCCCCTTTTCCAAATTTTAGCTAAGGATAGTGATTTTTCTTGGTCCACAACTTTCCAACGGTCCTTTGAGACATTGAAGGAAAAACTAGTATAGGCACCAATTTTGAGAGGACCAAACTGGTCTCTGCCATTTCATATTTCCTCCGATGCCTTAGACACTTCCATTGTCGCATATTTAGGACACGAAGAAGACAAATAGTCCCATGCTATCTACTTTATCAGCAAAAAATTGTCACCCACTAAACTAAACTACACAGTTACTAAGAAAGAGATTTTAGCTGTAATTTTTGCTATCAAAACATTCAGACACTACATTACAGGATATGAAGCCTTTGTGCATACTGATCATTCTACAATAAAATATTTGATGAATAAACATTTAACTAGTGATAGAGTGACTAGGTGGTTACTATTATTGTAGTAATTTAATATTACTGTTGTTGATAGACTAGGAAAATCTAACGTAGTAATAGATTATCTTTCAAGAATAAATAATCTTGGTGAAGTAATTCTTGTCAATAATGATTTCCCTTAAAAACATATTTTTGTTTTGTCAACGGAATATCTATGGTTCGCTGACATGGCTAACTATTTAGTCACCGGAAATACACCACCTCACTTATCTACTCGTGAAAAGCGGAATATTATACAGAAAAGTGTTGCATATTCTTGGGTTCAAGGAGACCTCTTTTACACTGGGTTGGACCTCATTATCCGAAGATGTGTAAGAGAGGAAGAAGTGTTTGAAATCTTAAAATATTTTCATGACGAACCTTACTGAGGTCACTTCGCTGATAAGTGAACTACATAAAAAAATTTACGAGATGGCTATTTTTGGCCCTCCTTATTTAAGGATGCCAAACAATATGTCAAGTGATGTGATAGTTGTCAATGAATGTGCCAACCCAATCAAACCAATGAAATGAGTTTATGTCCTCAAGTTATGATTGAGCCTTTTGAAAAATGGGCTAATTATTTCGTAGGACCAATAAATCCGACATCATCAAATAAAAAGCATATTTTGGTTTGTACAGATTTCATTACAAAATGGGTAGAGGCTAAAGCTGTTTCTTTTGCTACTGAAAGAGTTGTTGTTGATTTTATTTTTACTAAAATCTTTACTAAATTTTGTGTGCCTAGAGATATTGTTTCTGAAAATGGTCCGAATTTTATTTCTAATCTGGTACAGGGTGTGATGGAGAAGTACAAAAATCTGCATAGGAAATCCACACCGTATAACCCGCAAGAAAATGGTTATGTAGAGTCCACAAACAAGGTAATTGTGTCCATCCTCACAAAGAAAGTGAACATGCATAGAAATGATTGGGCTAACATATTACTAGAAGCCTTGTGGGCATACCGAATCACTTGGAAGAACAACACGAGACATACACCATATGATCTAGTATGCAGGAAAACAGTCTTTTTGCCGATAGAATTCTAGATCAAGACCTTCAGGACTGCAGTACAACTGGGAATAGGCCTCTCTGAAGCACAAAAAAAACATCTCCTACAACTGAATGAGTTAGATGAATTTAGAAGGGATTTTTTTCAGTAGAACACATTGGTTCAACAACAGCGCAAAAATTGGCATGACAAGTCCATCCGGAAGAAGCAATTCCAACCAGGTGATTGGGTACTCCTTTACGATTCTAGATTTAAATATTTTAATGAGAAATTCCATACACCCTGTATGGGACCTTATGAGGTGGTTAAATTGTTTGAAAACAAAGTAATAGAAATAAAAACTAATGATGGATGAAATTCAGTATTCCTGGTGAATGGGCATAGATTGAAGTTATATTTTTAGTCCCTCACTAACAGAAATTTTATGCAACAAGTCCAACAACAGTCTGAGAAGGAGATGGTAGGTGGAAACACCAACCTATTGAAAATCTGATTCTTTATTTTCCTAAAAAAATAATAATAAAAAGGAAAAAAATGACAAAAATAAAAATAAAAAGAAAAAGAAAAAGAAAAACTTTTTCCTGTAATTCTGAAAATCGGTTGATGGACATGATTGCAGACGGATCAACCTGAAAACCATCATGCTGGCAGGAAGATCAAGATTTGAGTAAAATGGGGATGTTGTTTTATTTTTAGATTTGTTGTTTGACACCAAGAAGAAACAGGTTTGAATGGGAATCGAGCCCTTACCCAAGTTTGGGATAGCTGGCACGGAAATTTTTATTCAAGCAATGCTCAATTCTTGTTGCATTTATTTTTTCCGGCACTGGTGTAGTCAGATTTTAAAGGTAAATTCTGCCCTTATTCTATTTCCCATTTCATAATTTCCTGATATATTTATTCTTCTAATCCTATAATGAATTACCCTCATTTTTATTCTAAGAAAACTATCCCTATCTGATTTCATATTTCCCTCTTTTTCCCCCTGAACGTTTTTCCCAGTGTCCCTTTTTCATTCATCCCTCTTGGTGGCTTCATTCCTAGAATCCCTGCCGTGATATTCCTTCACATTCTAGAAATCACCCTTTCCCACTTCTTCTTTTTACCTCATGGATCGATCTGATATGAATTTATAAGTTAGATCGGAAGGCATGATTGACACCAAGGAATCGCGAATACAAATTTCCTTTTATAATCAGGCAAAATTATGTTTTTTTCCAACTAATGAATTGTACTCTATCAGAATTTATTTTTGTCCCTTTTTCTCTTCGATGTTACAGAGATCCCTGGTGCAGGAACGCATGTTCAGTGCATGCACATTTCATTGCAGGCACATTTCAGTGCAAGCACGATTTGTGTAGGCACGCACTGACAGTGACAACACATGCAAGATGCAATGTAGGAATATCTGGTGCAAAAATGTGCATTAGAAAGTCTATCTTTATTTTTTGCAGACATAATGACTGCCCAATCAATGGACCATGGCATCTAATTATTTGAATTATGGTTAAGGCTTTGCTTTGTCACTTACTAATGTAGGAAGAAATTATTTTAAGTACAAGATATTTTAGCTCATGAAATCTTATCTTTTTAATGAGTACTAAAGTACGCCTTATGTGAATTATGAAGCATATTTGGGACAGTACGAATATATCCGAAACCCAACACTTACCTCTTTTTGAAAATATTTTTCATCACCTATCAATGATGGCCTTACCTCATAATCTAACCATGCATGACCATTACACCGTGTTATCACTAAAACCTTCGCCCTATCCAATCATCATCGCCTACCTATACTGGACCGATACATGTGTGCATCAGTACCGAAGGAACAATCATGGAACGTGATTGGACGGAAGAGGCCAATAAGGAGGTGGGAGGATGGCTCCATCACCATAAAATTCTTGATAGACCCTTTGAACCCCTCAGTGAAATATTTTTTCGACAGAGAATTGGGGTGAATTCAAATATAGATGGCACTCATGAGAAATGAACTGTCATTTGTGAAGGAAATGGAGTAGACAACTGAGTATAGGATCATTCTTGCACTGTTGCAAGAATTTTGATTTCTCCCATTTCTGCAAAAGTTTGATGGTTTCGATACAGTTGTGGCATTGGAATTTGCAAGGAAGTTTGAGGGAGGTTGAGCCAAGGTATGCTCACTGGAATTTGAGGTCACAGAAGAATCCATAGCTTAGATTACAAGATTATTGACCATGGGAGAACAATGGTTCAAGAAGGAGAAAATCCAAAAGAAAAGGTGGCGTAGATTTGTGGTCGACTGGAAGCTAAAAATTGATTGGAAGAAAGGGCTTCTATGCAGCGCCATACTTGGGAAATGGCGAGACCTCCTGTATATATTGCAGAATTTTCTTACCTACGAGGGATGTTATTCGTTAACATTCCTACACCATATCTATTTGCTGTTTCACTTTGAGTCAGGGAAGCTCATCAATTTTCCCTATTTCCTACTCAGAATCTTGGAAAAAATGGCGAAAGGTGTTTATAAATGGGAAGTGAGTCGGGTCGCATGCAAGCTGTACCATCATGGGTTGATCATGATTCTGGTTAATAAGGAGATGGAGGTCAAAGGAATGGCCTGGAAGGAATTTTTGAAGGAATTCTAGTGATGAAGTACAAGGAAATCGTCCGAGGAAAAGAGTGCAGGCAAGAAAATAACAACAGAACCTCTGACTCTGCGCCCTACCAATACAAAAAACAAGAAAATACCGGTGCAAGAAGAAGAGAAACCTATCAAAGAAACTCTTTCCTTAGTGAGAATAATGACTAGGAACTCGGCTAAGAGAGGGATTGCCTCTTTGGGGACGATTCACAATCAGTCAAGCTCCCCGATTTTGTTGGACGAGTCACCACTGGCTTCTCCTGGAGATCATAATTGCTCGGTTCTTGCAGAGGAAATGGCTCATACTGAGGTTAATGAATGTCTTTCATAGAAGGAGGACAACATACCATTGTCGACCTTCCTTCATACATTAATAAAATAAAAGTGACACTGAGTGCAAGCAAAGAACTGATGGTGGGTCAGAAAGATAATGAGGCGCAACATACTGAAACCCTTGATAATTTGGAAGTATAGGGTAATTAAACCCCTGATGAAATAGATGCATAGGGTATTGAAGCCCTTAGTGATATGGAAGTGGAGGATACTGAGATCCTTGGTGATATGAAAGTTCCAGGCACTGAAACCCTAGATGAAATTGAAATACATAAATTGGGTGGCCAAGATAACATTGACCTTGGCGATGATGGTACATGTTTAGAGTCAGATGAAAAGAAGATGCTTGCACTAAACGAGTTGGAAACAGAGAACTATACCCTCTATCTGAACAATTAGATAGAAGAGCTTGAGAAGGGAGTTCATGACTTGGAAGCATTAAACCAAACCATGGAGTAGGATATAGTGCAAAAGCAAGGCAAAACGGAACAGGTATAAGAAGTCAAAGAAAAAAAAAGACAAGTCAAGATATGGAAGTTTCAGGCCTCAAAGTGCTATAAACGGCTTA
This sequence comes from Pinus albicaulis, assembly GCA_034641835.2. Classification (NCBI taxonomy): domain Eukaryota; kingdom Viridiplantae; phylum Streptophyta; class Pinopsida; order Pinales; family Pinaceae; genus Pinus; species Pinus albicaulis. Next base: position 1,538,665,172 of record CM076580.1, on the reverse strand, counting down.
AAAAGGTGACCCAATAGTTTAAGAAGGATCGAGGTAAAAGAATGAAGACAATGAAAGCAGGGTTTAGTATATAAGATTAGGATTAAAGGGAGACTCCTTTTTTTGGATTTTGCAATAGGTAAAGGTTGTGTGAGGATAAAATGCCTCATTTTAAACCCCTTTCCTACTTTAAAACAACAATCATAAGCCTCTGTTTTATCCTCATAAACTTCCTTATACCTCCACTAGTCCAAGAATCATGTCCTATCCCTGTACTAGTTTTATATTTCATACTTAAGGTTTATTAAGTACTTAATTAATCATTTTTTAATAGATTTTATGTCTTTTATATTCTTGTAAATAATATTTCCTTCCTAAAGTATTTTGATAAGAAAAAGTATTAATCATTGTATCAACATGGTCTAGTGTAGGCAGATTCCTGCATCGTTGGCAGTCGACTGCTCCTAAACTTTCGTGACAGCTCGTTACCTAACACGGGCATCTCGTTCCAACTTGTCGAGTTTAGTTGCAGTCATCTTGAGTTGAATTCAGAGTGGAGGATAGTCAGGGATATGATCGAATATTGGGCTGCCAACCAATGATTAGATTAACATTTTTTTTATAGCTGCAGGTTTATTTTTTAATTCCGGTTGTTATTTTTTTTCAGTCGAAACACCAGAATTAGAACGATTGTATGTAATTTCGTTATGGCCATAGGCCAAAAGGGTTGTATAAATATAGATTTCAGATAGGAATTAGGGGGCGATAGCCATGCTACTGTAACTCTGGAAAATTTTTAATCCTGTGTTGTCACTCTTGTTCTGTGCTGGATCAGACTTATGATGTATTTTTGTTGATTCAGAATTAATACAAGGAGCTACGCCATGTTGTTTACAATCTGTATTTTAATCTATTATTGATGCGTCTTTGAGTGTAGAAATTATACAACAAGCATGTATATCTTGGATTCTCCTGACCTAACAATTATATGCCACTGTTAAATACATAATCACTTCTACAAAATCTTTGTGGAATTTAAAACACAATCGCCAATAGCAATATCATGAAGAAAGATCAATCACACATAACACAGATAATTTACTAGGAAAGAATAAACCTAAAAACCCCACTATCTTCTATTATGTATTATATCATGGATCATGAAACAATTACATACAAAGCTCCAATCCAAGAGCTCTCAGTACAATAGCTAATTGTCTCACACTATCATACAAAAATTAGCAAGTTCCTTAGCCAATTTACTGTCTCGAGAAAACCTGCCTCCACTGCGCAATCCCTAATGGTAAATAACATCTGAATGAATTAATATTTCCTACGTTGACTGCGCAATCCTCATAGGAACATCCAATGTGTGTTTGGTTGCATGTGTGCAACCGATAATGTCACAATTGATAGTTGATCTAAAAATGGAAGTACTTGAAAATGTGTGCAAGGTATCCATTTCCATTAATTAAATGTGTGCAAAATTCTCCATGTCTTGTTTCATAAAACAACTACTTGGATCTAATCCAGAGATTGAATGTAGGGGCATTTACTAGATATGTCACCTTTAATAAAGGATGAGATCCAGAGGGTACCTGGCCCTTTACAGACTCTATCTTTAGAACTAGTAGGAGTTAACACTCACAATTTCCATCAAATGACATGTGCAAACTGTTATTCATGTCTTGCAATTGAAATAAAGTGTTTATGGAAAATGTTTAAGAGTTCATGTGTGAAGTAAAGTTATTTTAATTTGTTGTTTAACATATTAAATTATATTTTTTCAGAAATATAACTTCAGCATAGCATGAAACAAATTTTTGACAAGCGGTTCACCCCTCCTGGGCTACGTCTGCTGGATCAAGCCTCCCAAAATGAGCTTGTCCCCTTGTATTAAAATGATTTCAAATGCTAATACAAGTTAAAGAGTGTCTCAATAGACAAACCTGAATGAAAATACTGATTTAGAAGGCATGAAAAAGCTAAGAATGCCTTTCCAAATTCACTAAACTGTGAAGAATTACCATAAACAATGATTTATTCAATAAGGCCCTGACAGCTCTTTGAACTCCTTTGAAGCTTTTAGGGCTGTAGAAGTCCTCAAATAGATATGAAACCTCTTCCAATATGTTTATAAGGTATTAATTAGCTGAAAATGACCTTTGGTTCACCTCAAACAGAGAGGTACAACTCAAAACAGCTCCAACCCCAAAATGGCCCTAGTGGCCCTCAGAACTCCTCTGAAGGTTTTCGGCCTCTGAAAGTATTAAAATAGTTTTGAAACCTCTTCCATGCAATTTAGAAGGTGGAAAATAGCTGAACATGGTCTTTTTTTCACCTTAAACAGAAAGGTACAACCCAATGTAACTCTTTTACCAAAATGGCCCTGATGGCTCAAAAAGCTTCCCTGAAGCTAAAATGGCTATATAACACCTCTAATGCCTCTGTAACCTATCCCAATGGATCTGGAATGCTGAATAAAGTCGAAAATGACTTTTGGTTCACTTCAAATGGTTAACCACAACTCAACACAACTCCAAACCCAAAATGGCCCTAGTGGCTCAAAAAGCTTCTCCGAAGCTAAACAGGCTAAAGATCAGCTCCAATGGCTCTGAAACCTATCTCAATGGAATCAAAATACTGACAAGATCCTAAATTAAAAAAAAAAAATGTTCCAAAAGGTTGAGCCTATCAAAATTTATTCTCCAAACAATATTTTGCCCAATGTTAGGTAAAAATCCCATTGAATGTGGGCTAACTATAGATAGTCCGACTAAAACTGGCCAACCCTCCATATTTGGCGTGCTCCTCCAAAATAGGCAGTCAATGTAAATGCTAGCATTTAATGTCAGTTAACTTGGCCACATGCTTTCCACGCGGATTAACCGCTGGCCTTTTGGTTAACAAACCACCACATAACAAACTCCAATGTTTAAATAAACTGTGGCATTAAAATGAAGTTTTTTGTGGTCACATTGCATAAATTTTAGTGGGTTGGATGAATAACCGTTTCCAATAGTCCACCGGTTATAACCTTTGGACCAAGGTTCTTGGCCCTGTGGTCATGTTGATGTGGGCTAGCCCTAAGGGGCTAGCCCCTTTTTCCTCCGCCACAAAGCTTTTCAAACAATAAAAACAATGCACTTTGCATATCCATTAAGAAGAATCGTCGTGGCTGAATGGTAGAGCGCTTGGTTTGCGGAGATGAGGTGTAGGGTTCAAAACCTGTGGACTGCCGAAAATTTTAATACACCACCATTTCACTGACCATGGGGCCATGTGGCGCCCTCCGGGCCTGCCATGTGGCAGCCCATAATAGGTCCAAATTATAAAAAGTCAAGCTTACCAACAAATCAGCGCCTGCCACATGTCACTGTATAATTGGACCAGGTGAAGTATTTCGAAGAATATTCTAGGGAATATTTTGAGGAATATTCCAAGAATATTCCTTGGAATCTTCTTTTTTACTTTTTAAAATTTTGAAGTCAAACCTAGTTAAACTGATTTTTGGAGGAAATTGTAAATTTCAAACCTTCATAACATTCACATGCGAAGTCCGATTTGAGTTCTGTTCACGGCGTAAAGATCGTATCGCCAAGGCCTATCCGGTCATTTAGGTTTCAATTGTTTTTGAACACTTTCAATTTTGAGCTTTTTCCATAGCTCAGATTTAAGCTCCTGATCACACCTCCCAAATGAGAAGCTTTTGGACCTCAAAATCTCACTGAAATTCTGAAACTGAACTGTAGTACAGAAAATGAGAGAATAACAACATCCTCTTCTCTTCAGTCTCCAAATTTTTTCCTGAATTTCCAACTGTACACATGACAAATTTTGCTGAATGAGCCATGTACTTGTGCCGAATCCTAACCAAGTTTTTCTCGCCATACCAATCTGCCATACTGAAAATAGCAATGACCCTTGCTGGAATTTGTGCCCTCTTTTCTTGCATGCCTTTCCAACTCATGGAATCTTTCACTGCTTTGCACTGAAACTTCGTTCTCTGCACCAATTGACACCAAAGACACCTGGTGTAACATACGACATTAGCAACCAGTTGACAATGAAATGTGCTATACAATTGACACACAAAATCTGTAATAAGTGCACACACAACCGAAACAAGTCGATAAACATGTATGAAACAAATGACACAAGTCGATAAACATGTGTGACATAATCGACACAAGCCGATAAACAACAAGATACATGTTGAAAAACACATGTGTATGTATCATGTACAATGAACTATATACAGTTCGCTATTTACACATACAACCTCTATGTACATGTGCAACTTCAACTCTTTCTTTCAAATACCAACAAGTACATCATCCCAAAAACATGTGGGTGACTAAGATATGAACTAAAAGAAATTTCCACAACATAAGTGAGTATCATACTCATCTTTTACACCTCCATGGCGAAACTTTGCAACAACAAAGAAATTCCTTCTACTAAAATTGCTTTTACATGCAATCTTGCATCAAATTTTCAACTGAAATACATGCATACCAATCTGAAATTTGCATGTACAAAATGAGTAATGACTTACTGCATTAAGAAGTTAATCCACTTCCCACCAAGCCAACTCCATGGCGTTTTTTGCGGCTACAATACACCTTCATGTGAATATTCCATTTCCACATCGATAATGGACTCCATAGATCCACTTGCGCCAAACATGTTGTCCTCTAGCTGCATGTGCTTTGGACGATTTGTTAGATGCAAGGTCCAACAATGAGAGACATCATGTCCCTTCCTTTGACAAAATGTGCAACTCTTAAGCACTTTCAGAGAAAGTTCTCTTTGCCTCTTCTGCTTCCTATGTGCTTTATTTTTGAACCAGCATCTTGAAGCAACGTGGTTAAATCCACCACAAAATGAACAACAAAACTTTCTTTCACTTGAACAAGAAAATTATCATTCTTTGTTGAAACATAATCAAATTGATCATGTGAATAATTATACCTCTTTTGCTGCATGGAATGTCCATCCTTTTTGTCTTCGAAAGACGATGAACTAGAAGAGGAGACAACTTTCCTTTTTAGACTTTCATCACAATTCTTGTCTTGAAAATTGTTTGAACTTGAAGGCTCGCCATAAGCGACATGTTTACTCTCTACTTGCTGCAATGATGGCCTAAAACAATGGCAATCATCCTTAAAGAAAATTTGACATATATGCATAGAAGAACTTGGAATAAAGGTTCTCTTTAAATTTGCATCATATGCATTCAAGGATTTGGAGTCTTCGCCATTAAACTGCACATATCCAAGACCAACATTCTTGGGTCGCTCCACAACTGAAATAGGGTCAAACATGCCTTATGCATGCTTGCCCAAACCTTTGCCTTCATGATAGCCCATCTTAAACATTATTTTGGACCCGATTCCCCTTGTATTTTTTTCAAAAGAACCAACACACTTTTAAATGGAGGAAATTGAAGACAAGTTGGAATGGTTTACCTCTTCCTCACGCTTGTTCTTGGACAAAGCTTCTTGAGCTTGAAGGAGTTGTTGCTCCATGTCATGAAACCTTTGGAGAATTGTTTCCTTCTCTTCCTTCATAGCCAACAATTGTGCATGAAGCTTAACACTTTCTCTTTGATCCTCAATGAGAATCTGCAACATGTCCTTCACCTTAATGAACACATTCTTCATGTCATCGTTGAAGAATATTGTGAAGGAGGAAACTTCACTTGTAGAAGAATTTGACATTATGTAAATGGTCAAATTAACAAAAGGAACTTCTGAAGAAAATTTCTCAAAGCTTTCCAACAAATGACAAGCTTTTAACCAAATGTCAGTAAAGACCCCTTCTTATTCAAGCAGCCATAAAACACAAACTATTGGAGTTTGTTTTCCAAAGATAATCTTGAGGTACTTTTGGATAAGGAAATAGTCTACAACTATTTTTTCCTTTCCAAGATTTAGCTATCAACAACTATCTTTTCAACTCAAGAAAACTCATACAAGAAACCATTTTGCAACCAATAAAACAGTAAGATTGAATGTTTTAACACCTTTTGCACAGAAACAAATGCTCATGCTGAGCACAACCAAGCTTAACCAAAGCTTTGATACCATCTGATCTGAAAATGGAAGTACTTGAAAATGTGTGCAAGGTATCCATTTCCATTAATTAAATGTGTGAAAAATTCTCCATGTCTTATTGCATAAAAAAACTACTTGGATCTAATCCATAGATTGACTGTAGGGGCATTTACTGGATATGGATACGAAATCAAAAAAAAATTCATTCCAAAAGGTTAAGCCTACCAAAATCTATGCTCCAAACATTATTTTTCCCAATGTTAGGGAAAAATCCCACTAAATGTGGGCTAACTACAAACAGTCTGACTAAAACTGGCCAACCCGCCATCTTTGGCACGCTCCTCCAAAATAGGCAATCAGTTTAAATACCGAAATTTAATGTCAGTTAGCGTGGTCACATGATTTCCACGCAGATTAACCGCCGACATTTTGGTTAACAAACCACCGCATAACAAACTCCAATGTTTAAATAAACCGTGGCATTAAAATGAAGTTTTTTGTGGTCATATTACATAAACGTTAGTGGGTTGGACGAATAACTGTTTCCAATATTCCACCGATTATAACCTTTGGACCAAGGTTCTTGGCCCTGTGGTCATGTTGACGCGGGCTAGCCCCTTTTTCCTTCACCACAAAGCTTTTCAAACAATAAAAACAATGCGCTTTGCATATCCATTAAGAAGCACCTTCGTGGCTCAACAGTAGAGCGCTTGGTTTGCGGAGATGAGGTGCAAGGTTCAAAACCTATGGACTGCCGAAAATTTTAATAAACCACAATTTCACCGACCAGGGGGCCACGTGGCGCCCTTTGGGCCTGCCACGTGGCAACCCATAATAGGTCCAAATTATAAAAAGTCAAACTTACCAACAAATCAGCGCCTGCCACATGTCACTATATAACTGGACCAAGTGGAATATTTCAAGGAATATTCTAGGGAATATTTTGAGGAATATTCTAGGAATATTCCTTGGAATATTCTTTTTTAATTTTTAAAATTTTGAAGTCAAACCTAGTCAAACTGATTTTTGGAGGAAATTGTAAACTTCAAACCTTCATAACTTTCACATGCGAAGTCAGATTTGAGTGTCATTCATGAAATTAGGATCATATCACCAAGGCCTATCTGGTCGTTCAGGTTGCAAGTATTTTTGAACACTTTCAATTTTGAGATTTTTCCATAGCTCAGATTTGAGCTCCTGATCAATAGTCAATCTGCCGCTTTCACCTACATCTCAACTGGTTCTCCACTGGATTTGACATGCATGTAGTTAATAGTAGTAAATATTCAGTTGCATGTGAGGCCACTGATTGTGAATTAATTAAAAATTAATTCACTTGATCTCTCACTAGTGTATATTCAGTTACAACTAGCGCAACTGAGTTTAACTCACTTAACTGAGTTAAACTACTTTACAACTTTCATAAATACACTTCCAACACTGTTACAACTTCGAATCACTCAGTTACAACTAATTCCACTTGCATGTCCCACCAACCAACCACTCAACTCGAAATTCCTATAGCTAATTGATTTTCCACTTCAGTTAACTATTTCCAAGTGCTCATTGAGAATATATTATTGTTTATTGTCCAGCTAATATTAAGGGATACTAATAGCTGATATGAATCTATAAATAGACATAAAATCTATAAATAGAACTTTCACATACATCTATAAATAGAATTTTCGCATGCATCTATAATAGACATCGACCCAAAAATAGCCTATGTGGGCCCCACCTAGTGTAGGTGTTTAATTTTCACTAGGATCAAGGATGTTGTTTCCCAATGCCAATTTCACTATTTATTTTTGCAAACTTCAACACTCCCTCTCAACAAGAAAGGAATGTCTTTGCATGTGACATGCAACTCCATGCATGCGCCCTGCAAAAATTGCATGCAACACTTCTGAAACTGAATAACTTCCAAACAACTGAATTAGTATAATGCATCTATTATCAAAATCTTCTGACTTCTACTGGTACCAACTGCACATATATTCTAGATCCACTGCATTGTTGACCTCTGCATCCATGCACTTTGCACTTGCTTTCAACTCTGATCCGCCCTCTAGTATCCAACACTGTCACTTTGATTTCATGTCCTCACGACATCTGACTGCATCAATCCAATTGATCTTGCTACTGTTTGTACTGTGGACTCCTCGTATCTAGGTTCGATTCATGAGATCCACACCATCTCAATGAATCCTACCCATAAATTTCTTCTTGGGATTATCCATGTATGTCGCCCCACCTCTCACCTCGTGGTATAGCTACATGCACTCCCTCTTCCCATATGGCACAAAATTTATCTTCATGAGTGGTTGCTCCCACTCCATGATCCTCATCTTGTGGCTTCTCCACATCCTAAGGTTCACTCTTACCTGCATGCAAATCTAGCTCCCTCTCAAGGGTCAATTGCATGGATTTCTCACACTTCCCAAGAGTAGGAAGCTTTGTAGAAATCCCATCTACATCAAGTCTATAGATATTCTTAACTCGAATCCCAACCTTCTTTCTTTCCCTATTGCTTTGTGTCGCAGGAAAGCTTTTCCTTCACTAAAGACAACATCATAGCCTCTATCCTCTAACATTGTAACTGAGACTAAATTTTTCTTGAAACCTGGTACATGCATTACATCTTTTAAATGAAAGATTTTACCTGATGCCCTCTGAAAGGTAATGGTACCAATGCTAGTCACACTGTATCGTCCATCGTCGCCCAACTCAATATGTATCTAGAGATATTTCTCCTCCAAGTCACTGAAAATTTTCTTATCTCCCGTCATGTGAAAGGAAGCACCACTATCCAAGTACCACCTTGATCCCAATGCACTTGACACCATGCATGTGATCAATGATAAGTCAAGCTCAGATTGTGAGGAAAGAGCCTCACCATCTATAGCTCTAGTATCCATCTTGTTCTTCTTCTTTTGTGGACAATTTGTGGCAATATGTCCATGCTCATGACAGTGAAAACACTTCACTTTGGACATGTTTTGCTCCCTGCCATCTTCACCGGCCTCAAATTTAGAATGTAATTATTCCTCTTCCCCTTCTTCACCTTGGAAGCTAAAGCACAATACTCTTCATCATCATACTTTGATGAAGAGCCATCTATAGTGTTCCGCCTGAACGCCTCCTACACCAGATCCCACCACAGCCGTTCCCAATCCAACAAATTTTCTCGTCCATTGACAGAGTCTTCATAACTGTGCCAACTCTTAGGAAGTCCCAAGAGAGCCAAGCTCACCAAATCATCATAAAAAAAAATTATTTCTACACTCCCAAGTTCATCCCGACATTGGACAAACTTTGTTAAGTATACTGGAATAGTGTCATTCTTTTCCATCTTGATCATCCTGAGTTTATATTTGAGCTCCAATTTCCTATGGTTGATGCTACTTTGGAATAGATCCGTCAAAGCCTTCAACATAGCATATGGCGTGGCTTTCCCATGGAGGCTTGAGACAATGTGGTCTCGCACTCCCTCCAACAGGATCATCCTCGCCTTTTCCACTTTCTTTGTCCATGCATTAGGATTTGCAGCATCTACCTTAGGAACATTTTTTTCAATGAATTCCTTCAAGCCATTGTCTTTGAGTATTTCCTGCATCCTGTCCTTCCAAGAAATAGAGTTAGAGCTACCCTCGAGTGCTTACTCTAACCTCAAGCCATTGAAATCCATTTTGATCTTGAATCAGTTGTAGCGCCAAGAAAGCCTTTCTGCAAATTCGAATTCTTTCCACCAACAAACTCAGCTCCTGCTTCACAATTGCAATCTCCTATGCTCTGATACCATGTAGAAATTATAAAACAAGCCTGTATATCTTGGATTATCCTCATCTAAAAATTATATGCCAATTTTAAATACAAAATTTCTTCTACAAAATATTTGCGGAATTTAAAACACAATCTCCAATAGCAATATCATGAAGAAAGATCTATCACACATAACACAGATAATTTACCGGGAAAGCATAAAGCTAAAAACCCCACTATCTTATATTATGTATTATATCATGGATCATGAAAAAATTACATACAAAGCTCTAATCCAAGAGCTCTCAGTACAATAGCTAATTGTCTCACACTGTCATACAAAAATTGGCAAGTTCCCTAGCCAATTTACTGTCTCCAGACAGCCTGCCTCCTTTGGCCAATCCTTGATGGTAAATAACCTCTAAATGAATTAATATTTCCTGCCTTGACTGCGCAATCCTCATAGGAACATCCAATGTGTGTGTGGTTGCATGTGTGCAATCGATAATGTCACAAATGATAGTCAATCTGTCCCTTTCACCTACATCTCAATTGGGTCTCCACTAGATTTGACATGCATGTAGTTAATAGTAGTAAATATTTAGTTGCATGTGAGGCCACCGATTGTGAATTAATTAATAATTAATTCACTTAATCTCTCACTAGTGTATCTTCAGTTACAACTATCACAACTGAGTTTAAATCACTTAACCGAGTTAAAATACTTTACAACTTTCATAACTACACTTCCAACTTTGTTACAACTTGGAATCACTCAGTTACAACTAAGTCCAGTTGCATGTCCCACCAACCAACCACTCAACTTGAAATTCCTATAGCTAACTTATTTTCCACTTCAGATAACTATTTCCAAGTGCTCATTAAGAATATATTATTGTTTATTTTCCAACTAATATTAAGGGATAGTAATAGCCGACATGCATCTATAAATAGACATGAAATATATAAATAGAACTTGCACATAAATCTATAAATAAACCTCATCTATAAATAGAATTTTCTCATGCATCTATAAATAGAAAACCACCTAAAAATAGCCTGTGTGAGCCCCACCTAGTGTAGGTGCCTAATTTTCACTAGGATCAAGGATGTTGTTTCCAGATGCCAATTTCACTATTTCTTGTTGCAAACTTCAACATTGAGTGCTGAAGCTTCAGGTTTCCTAAAACAGAAATGAGCTGTTTGGCTAGGGCCTAGCCAACCCAACTCATTTTCACTTTCAATTTTGTTTAGTTAAAGGTGTGTGTTGATTTTATTTGAATGCAAAGTGTGGATTGAGTTTATGATTTATTTCTTCATAAGAATTCTATTTTTATTTCATTGACAGTCAAAGTGTGATGGATTCGTGGTATGAACATTAATTAAGTTTGATTTACTTTGGCTATTTAATTTTTACGAATCTTAGTTTATTTTCCACCTGGAATCATGAAAGCACGTTATTCCTGCACTAGTACATTTATAATTCCTGCAACTTGGTTTTTTTGGTTCATTACAACAAGATTGTTTCATTCCTTTCCTTCATAAGAATTCAATTTATTTCTGTAAGTGAACTTTCATTAGAAAATAGAAGTATTTTTAATACCAAGAGTTAAAATCCTAGGAATTAAAGATGCTTTATTAATTAATGAACAAACGTTGTTACGACACATCGATCTGTGCCTACACTTTATATTTTTTAAAGGAAAGAATTAAAATGTAAATCTGAATAGTTAAAATGAACCTTTTGAGTTAAAAAAGATTAAAGGAAAATATGCTTTATGTGATTAACTATTACAGGGATAAAAGCATGATGTTATACTTAAGTCATTTATTTTATTGCATTGAAGAAAGTGTGTTTTGAATTTTGAAGTTTGTTTTATTTTAAAGCTTATTTTCATTGTGAGATTTAGTTTGGTTGAAGCATTATTTTTCATGTGCAAGTTATTTCAGAATTCTGATTCTCTTTTGAAAATTTCTTTCATAGATTAGCAAACCCTTTCCTTTCCTGAAAGTAATTGGAAAACTTGGTGTAGGAATCTCTGTTTAGGTACAAGAACCAATATCCTGTTGCAGGAATAGAGTGCTCAAAGCCTAAAGCTTAGAGCCCCTGCACAAAGACATAAATATCCAGTGCAAGTGTTAAGATCCTTCTCACACATAAGTTCAGTACCTGTACTAGTGCAAGCATACTACAGGAGTACAGGAATAACAAATTATTACAGGAAGAAAATTCCTTAAGAATGCAGATCTTTCCAAGGGCCCACTTGTCAACCTTCCAACACCCATATTGGAGATAAACATAGAATTTTATTTCAGCAATCAAGATTTTTTACAGCAATGTGAAATTTCCTTTATTTTATTTCTTCGCAAAGTACTTTCTTTTGCATTCCGGCACTAGAACTTCTTTGGTGTAAATTGCTGTGTGATATTTCTTTTCAATTCTTCAAGATCTTAATTAAAGAAGTCTGAATAGATAGGAAAAGTTCATACAACTTCTGGCATTTCCTGTGCTTCATCTCTAAGTTTACGAACCCTTGGGTTGACAATTAAGTGTTGAAAGGATTTTTCTTAACTGTGATTCCCGCACCCAACACATACTATCCCAATGATATCCATTGAAAAGCCTATACAACAAAAGCTAAGGAAAATTCACCCTGATATTGAAATTCAAGTCAAAAGTGAACTCAACAAACTCCTTAAGGCCAAGATTATCTTTCATGTTAGGCATTCAAAGTGGGTCTCAAATTGAGTTCCTGTTAGGAAAAAAAATGGTGATATTCGTATTTGTATTAATTTTAGAAACCTAAACAAAGCTTGCTTGAAAGACAATTTCACATTACCACTGATGGAACAAATTTTGCAATCAGTTGCTAGTTCTGAATTAATGTTTGTTCTTGGTGGATTTTTTGGCTACAATCAAGTTTTAGTTCAGCCTGAATATAGATTAAATACTACATTTAGAAAAAAACAGGGCTTTTATGGCTATCAGAAAATTCACTTTTGTTTAATCAATGTAGGAGAAAATTTTCAAAGAGAAATGGACATTTCTTTTAGGGGACTGATAAAAAAAATTGTGGTTTTTTATTTAGATGATATAAACATTTACTTGAAGAAAATAAATGACCACTATCATTATCTTAAGAAAATCCTAGAACGTTGTTTGAAATATGGAATTTCTTTAATCCCAAAAAGTCTTATTTCACATTAAGTGAAGGAATAATTTTAGGATTTATCATCTCAAAAGAAGGAATTTGCATTGATCTTGAAATAATAAAGGCAGTTTCTAAACTCTCACATCCCCATAACAAAAATCCATGTAGTCCTTTTTAGGACAGATAAATTTTGTCAAGGGATTTGTTCCAAAATTTTCCCAAATTGTTTTACCTTCGCAAGGAATGATTAAAAAAAATGCACTTTTTAAATGGGGACATAATGAAAGAGAATATTTTGATATAACCAAGGAATTTATCATTAGTGCTCCTTCTCTAACTACCCCAATTTTTTCTAATCATTTCATTTTATATACTTTTGCATTAGAAACATCTTACGTTGTTGTGTTATCATAGATTAATGATCAAAAGATTAAAGCACCCATTTCAGGATGAACTAAATTATTCAGAAGTAGAAAAACAAGCATTTTCTATCTATAAATATTTGAATCACTTTAGACCTTTTCTCCTTAAAACACACACTAAGGTAATACTTCCATTTCCGGCTGTAAAGCAACTACTTATTCAAAAGGAACTAGGATAAAAGAGAGAAAATTGGGTAACTACTATGTATGAATATGAAATTGAGATAAGACCAACCAACATCATAAGAGGACAAGGTCTCTGAAGACTGCTATATGGAGCATCCAACATATCAAATGATGAAGAGTTAGGTAATACTGTACATATTTATGAGGTAAGCCTCAATGACTCTGAATCACAATATACTAATTTAATATTTTACTTAAAAAATGGATATGCTCCTATAGAACTCAATTACAAAAGAAAAAGAGCTTTAAGATTGAAATCTATTCAATATCAACTCATATACAATGTCTTGTTTAGAAAGAACTATGACTCTGTAATACTAATATGCCTTGAGAAATCTGAAGCACAGAGGGTTTTGCAGGAACTCCATGATGGACTTGTAGGTGGACACTTCAGTGGAGACACCACTGCGCATAAGATCCTTCATGCAAGATATTACTAGCCCACTTTGTTTATAGATGCTCATATATATGTGAGAAAATGAAAATCATGCCAAACTGCTATTGGAAGACAAAAAAGCCAGCCTTACCTTTGCAACCAGTCAACATTGAACAACATTTTGGGCAATGGGAATTGGATATCATAGGTGAGATTGTTCCTAACTCATCCAAGCAGCATAAATATATTCTCACTGCAACAGATTATTTTACTAAGTGGGTGGAAGCTATTCCACTAAAGGTAGCTAACTCCGAGGCCATTATTGAATTTATTGATCAATTCATTATTACCATATTTGGCCTAACCAATGCACTTATTTTTGATAATGCATCTTATTTTTCAGAAAATAGTAGGATTGAATGTGCTCTCAAAAGAGGTTTTAAGCTTAAATACTTTGCTAACTACTATCCCCAAGGGAATGGTTTGGCAGAATCAACAAATAAAAATCTCATAAGAATCATCAAAAGGAATATTGATTATAATCATAAAAATTGTCATAAGTATTTAACATTTGCACTATGGGCAGATAGGATTACTCAGAAGGCCTCTATAGGAACTTCTCCATTTAATTTGGTTTATGGGAAAAAAGCTGTAATTCCATCAAATTTATCTCTTCCTTCATTAGCCTAGTTCAATTTATTGACGAGGTACCTTATTATTCCCTACAATTAAGAATATCTCAAATCCTTAAAATGGAAGAGAAAAGAGAAAAATCCAAGTTAACTCATGCTCGACACCAAAAAATAGTAAAATATTATTTTGATGTAAATATTTTTCCCCCAAAAAACTTCCAAGTTGGAGACCTCGTACTCAAGTGGGACAAGGCACATGAGGAAAAAGTTAAGCATACCAAATTCCAAAGAATGTGGCTTGGACCATTCCAAATCATTGAAAAAATTGGCCCATCAACCTTCATGTTACAAGATCTTCAAGGGAGAAAAGATTTACTCCATGTTAATGGTCTAATTTTGAAAAAAATCTTTTCTTAGAAGAACATTATCTTCTAAATGTAATATACCTGCACTTTTATTTTTCTTGGAAAATAATTTTTTATTACATACTTTGGGTTGTTCAAAACAACTTTGAATTATTTTATGTTTTTATTTTTGAAGAATATAATTTTTTGAGGAAATAAATGCCAAACTAGAAAATTGAATGAATACTATACAACTCTGAAATATTTTGCCATCAAAATTGTAAATTTTGTAAACCTGAAATTTGTAAAGTCTTTTTATTTTAGCATCAATCACAAAAAGGTTCATCTTTACAAAGAAAATAATTTTTGTAACTAAGCATCTTTAACTCTAAATTTTCATCCAAAACACTGAAGGAGTCAATGATTCTCCCCATCCATTGAAAATATTTTTTTTTGTGTGTAATTCAAATATATAAAAAAATTAAAAGGATAAGAGGTCTCATTACGAGCCTACTTACCATGATCATAAGTTACTAATTCACTGACATTACCACAACTGCATACCAAATCAGGGTAATGGCTCAAGATTTTTAAAGTCATAAGACACGGGGTCTCATCACGAGCCAGCTTGTTCAGTTCAATTATAACCAGTGAATCACATTGTCACTTTCTGGTCATCAAGCTAGGAAAATGAATTTTTAAGAAAAAGAAAAAAAAAAAAAACTTTATAAATAAGAATTTATCTCAAAGAATTTTAATAATAAAATATATGGGATACTGAATCATTGATGGTTAAAATGTAACCTTTCTTGAGCTATTAATATTGACTAACAACAATGGCTCTCCCTATGAAAAAAGGAGCAAATAAAATGGCTAAGTTACAAAAAGGCACTTAGTTTATCTTTTAAACTATATAATGATTGATATAGAGGAATGAAGATATTTATTTATGAAAGGTTTCAGAAAGATTAACAATAGAGATGATTTTTTTTTTTTTAAGAGTAATTTTATTCATTTGAATATTTTTAAGATAGTTATTGTTTCCCTAAATTAATTTTACTTAATTAAAGATACTAAGAAATTGTTTTTCATACATAACTGATTCTTCCAGTGAATTTCCAATTGTTGTGCTAATCAACAACCCCCATTATTTTAAGCAATAGTTACCTTAGAAAACAATGGGGACCCTTTTAATTTTTAGAATTAAAAAAAAAAATCCCTTAGGGTAATTCATTAAATAGAAATAGGGATTAAAAAAGGGATAAAACCTTAAATTTTGGCCTTAAAAGCACTTTAAGTGGAGGAAAATCACATCAGTGCAATCACAAAACCACAATGAAACATATATAACTCCTAAAATGTCACTTGAAACATTTTTCAATCCAATGTATATAAGCAAGATCGCCTTTATAATGGAAAAATCCATATTTTCAAGCAAATTCCATAAGGAATGCCTACGGGAACCACTTCTTCCATGAAAGCCATCACATATCCAATTTCACATTTCGCATTTCCTATCTCAACAGTCTTATTGTCACCTCTCATATTTCCCCGATGTGATATACTCATTGCATCACATTCCCGCAAACATAATCATTCTTATTCACCCAACCATATTTTCCAATGCAATATAATTCATCGCACATTGCTCTCTTGTAAACTCAAACATTCCACATTCCACTCACTTTCACCGATATTGTGATTGCGATATCAAAATCGGCAGAAAGCCAAGCCGATCATTATTTAATGAAGATTTGCACATGAGCAATGTTGCAATGCGACATATCTGGTTTTAATGCAGAAATGATTATATGGGAAAAATAAACTTTATCACCTATTAATGTCATAAATTAATGGTTCTGTTGCCCATACCCCCACAATCATTTTCTTGTAACAAGAATTTAATTCATATCTTATCAGCCTATGAAGTATCATCTGTTTGAGCGTTTCTATTGCTATGGTACTTGTGCATCTTGTAAAGCCAAAAGTTCCCTCTTTCCACTTATACTTTCTCATTTATTTGCAGGCTAGCTAGAATAAACAGAATTATCTGGAGATGTCTAAAGCTCTCAAGAAAGCTAAGAAGCATATGGCCCCTGTAAACCCTGCACCAGCTACAACCGAGAGAATATAAAGTCTTCCTCTCTTTACATATACTACGTGTGGACTAGAAAGCAGATCCTCTTCATGGGAATCCATGTACAAGCTACTAGAGGATGAAAAATCTCATAAAGTTCAAAGAAAAACAACTATCGACACTTCTGATTCCTCCAAAGCTACAATTGAAGAAGTAGCTAATTCTTTCCTACATCGAATTCCTGCCTAACTAAAAATCTTACCATACACTGATATTGTAAGACAGATCATTGATAATCTCAATATATGGGATAGGACATGTCTTACCAGCAGAGGAAAAATGATTGGTTCCTTCAAAGATGAAGACATGAAGCTGATGTACCATATCCCAGACCCCGAAAAGGTATATGATAAAGAATTTATTGCACAATTCGCCAAATAAAATGAGCTCAAATCAAATCCAATCAAGCAATGGAGGAGTAATCCCAACGAGCACAATAATGATGAAAAGGGTATGTACTCTACTAAATCCCTTGCAAGCCCCTATTGTTATGTCTCTGCGATGATGTCCAAGATTTTTGGTCAGCTAGACACTACTCAATTTTCAGTAGAATGGGTCCCTCTGATGGAGGTTGTTGCAGATTCCTATGTTATGGATTGGGGAAATATTCTATCTAATAACATTACCACTCAGATTTTAGAATATAGGAAAAACTTCTCCATTTCTTCCAAAAAATTTCCCCCATTCTATATGAGCACCTATATCATGGATGTTGTGTGTTTTACCTTGGATTTTCCAGCCATGGGTTGGAAATGGACTACCCAAGACCCTGTACCTATTCATATATTTTATAGTATGTTATGGGATCTAAGTATGAGAACCATTTTTACAAAATTTTCCATGGATTTATTCTCCTGCTGTTTTAAGTTGTTTTTAATGAGAAAGCCCCCAGACTGTCAAAAGAGGCCCAAGCTAATTTTTCCTCTATAGGAAAATGCTTTGATGAAGAGTTATTCACCTCTGTCTGAGTATTTGGGAGCTGATCTCGACCACATGTTTTGCCCCTATATGTTCCTGACAAGCTTCTCGTAATAGAAGTTGCATATTAGAGTGTTGGAAATGGCCTAACCATATTTCTGAAAGAGGCCAAGAAAGCATCATGGCCTTCTTTTCCTATTAATAGTGGTGTTTATGGACATGATAATTACAAGAATCTTGTTGTAGAGATTGGTCAAATTGAATGTTTAAAGTTATTTACAATTCCAAACAGGAAGTATGATCCAATTAAAGTTGCTAATAATTTCACTACCCAAGTGACTATTAGGCCTTTTGTACATAAATATGATGATTTCGATGACCTGTTTGAGTCTGTCAACAATTATCCTGTAGTTCAAAATTTGGCAACTTTATGCCCCCATTCACAACAATTGCTGAAATTTAAGCAATATAGGAATAATATAATGGAAGAAATTTCATTAAAATTTCTTAGCATTTCACAACCATTAGCTTATAAGGATAAGGAAAGTGAATAAAAAACTAAGGATACTAAAGTCCTTAGTACAACAGACCAATATAAAGCAATTGAAGTTCAAACTTTGTATTTGGATTTCTGATGCAGGGGCATTAGACACTAGCCAGCAATGTAGGAGGTTTTGTCCACATGTTGTGGCTAAGAGGGTTCGAAATCACTTGAATTGTAACAGCTAGGTGTCAATACCTCAGCTAATTGTATTATTTAGATCAGTTAGAGTCATAGAAGTCGAATAGCTCAGTTAGTCTAGCTGTCATATTTCAGTTAATTGAATTATTGTAATTAGGCTGTTTATTTTCTAAACGGTCCTCACAGAGGAATCGAAGAGCCACATTGTCATATGTATAAATTGTATTCTCTGGATGTAGAAAAAAGAGTAACGAAGAGGGAGGAAGGAGAAGAGAGATTTCTGCAATAAACTCTGTGCGTTACAATTGTTTCCAGTTAAATGATTTCTAAGCTTGTTTGCCATTCGAGTGACTCGAACCTTTGTCTATGAAAGGATTGTTTAATTGTGGAGCAATTGAATTCTGTGTATATATATAATTATTGAGTCGAGCCACTATATCGACTCCGCATCCACCTGTATGTTGTTTCTCTTCTATTTATTGAACAAACCCTGTTGAATCAATACAACCGCAAGCGAGGTCTGTGCAGAGGAATTGTGGCCATGAACACTGTTTAAATTGGTAGATTTCTCGCTTTATAAAGAAATAGAGGTGTTGCTTTCAAACCGGAACCGTGGTCTAGACGTGAGTTAAATGAAAAAAAGGAATAACGTAACCCCGGACAAACCCTGGTAAGGCACTGTACAAAACCACGAGCAGATTTGAGAAGGCGGGTTGCCCATATCGCACCGCTTTTGGTGTGCAAGCGATTTTTCTCGGTCGCGGAGCGATTCCATAGAGCTGTCGACGCGTGGCAAGGTGGACCCCCGGAAAACCACTGTTTAACCTGTGCCATCGCACGTTAATGTTCATACTGGGACGTCGAGCGATATTATCGAGAGCCATTGATATGGGAAGGGGCCATCGGACGGTGGTCGCTTGCCGTAGATGCACGAACAATAACTAAGGTGTGCAGACGATAAATGAGGTACGATACACGCGTTTGATTGGTTATTGATACATATATATATATAGGTGGGGCTAGGGCGAAGGCTCTATTACAAATTTTTGTTTCCAAAGTGTGGAGTATTAATATAAGGTCCAAAGGTTTAACATTGGTTATAGTATGCGGGGATAATATATATATGTCGGGAATATAATATAACATTCGAAAGTTGTGAATACGTTTATTTGTCAATTTCTTTGAAATTGATAAATAAAATAAAAAGAAATAGACCACGTGGAGCAAAGAACGAGGTACCAAAGGGAAGAGATGACAGAGCCACGCTATCGTTGACCATCTCTCCTCAGGGGTGACTTTCAGCGTAGTTGTGTCATTTTTGGTATCAGAGCTGTTGTCTGAAGTTGTTTTGCTGACATGGCAATCCGAGTTGGTAGAGGTGTTGGTAGAAAAAGACTTGTTGCCAACGCTGAGGTGTTGGGGATGTTGCAGAGGGTCGAGGCTAGAATGGATGCCATGGAGCGAAGACAGCCCAGAGATCCGGAAGACATCAGTGAACCTGAAACAGAAGAAGCTAAAGAAAATTTTGAGATTCCTCCTGACATGAGGCTCCTTAGAACTGTTCTGGGGTCTGCAGTTAAGCCCAGAATTGAAGTGTTGAGTTATGCAGGGGGACTGAATCCAGAAGAACTAGTGGACTGGATTAATGAATTGAACAAGTGCTTCGATTATGAAGAAATAAGTGAAGATAAGAAGGTCAAGTTTGTAGTGACAAAGCTGAAAGGACATGCTGCACTTTGGTGGGATGGAGTGCAGGCAGAAAGGAGGAGAGTTGGCAAGCAACCTATCAAGAGCTGGACCAGAATGATGGCTAAATTAAAAGATAAATTCTTACCTAGTGATTATCAGCTGAAATTGTATAAGCAAATGCAGAACCTGAGACAGAGGTTGCTAACAGTAAAATAATACACAGAGGAATTCTACAGAGTAAGCATAAGGGCTGGGCAATTCCAAGACACACCTGAGAAGACTACTAGATATGTGAATGGTCTCAAGCTGGAGATCCAAGATGAGATTGGTCTCCTATCCTAAGACAGTGGAAGAGGCCTATCAGATGGCCTTGAAAGCAGAGGAGAAACTCCTGAGGAAACAGTCTACCAAGAAGAGAGGTACTTTCCGTGGGAAGGGAAGTCAGGGTGGTAGAGGAAAGCCTACTGTTGAGCCCCAAAGATGTTCTTCTCTTTCACCACATTCGACTTCATTTTCTTTGTCCCTCATCAATTACAGGCTTAAATGATCAATAATATTAATTAAATTTGCTTTAAGAATTTATATAATGACTAACTTGTTATATTTTCATGATTTTGTTGGTGTAGTAATTTTTGACTAAGACTTGGCTACAGAATATAGGCATTCCGTAGTCAGTCGTCTGTTCTGTACCCATCCTCATGTTTACGTAGGTTCTAGGTGTCACTGCAAAGAAAAAGGCATATGGGTGAAATCCGCAACACTTCCCCATCATCTCTTGCTCCCCACGAAGTTTGAGTTAAAGTTTCCAAGCGGTTATGCACGTAGAGGAGAAGCAGTCTCCTATCAAGACACAGACTCTACAGATGTCCGCAGTAAAGTACACCACTGTTAATAAGAGTTTTTATTTGATTAGAAGTGGGAAAGACACTTATCCCTATTTTTCGCAAGAGTAGTTATGTAACTTCATTATAAGAATGACTCGGGAGACCGAGAAACAGTTAGTTAGATTTTGTTTTGTTGCTAGATCTCAGAAGACATAATCCTCTGTTTTGAAGAATTTCTCCTTTAATGAAAGAAACATCATTTTATTGCACGAGCTGAGTCAATCTTGAGTAGATTTGCGTGCTACTCTAGTGGTAGAGGGCCCCTGCAACCTGAGAAGCTTTGTTCATATGATTTATATAAGTAACTTAGCCTCGTTTCATTCCTAGTTCAATTGACTTTCTGAACTTTGTGTTTTATATTCACTTGCATTGGATGCTACAGTTTAGTCTCGTTCTTACGTATTATTCCAAAATATCACTAATGTCGAATGAGGTGTAACTGTAGTATTTTAGGAGTTAGTTTTACGTTCTTATGCTCAATTACATCAGTTGTTACAGCTAGTCATGATCTTATAAACTCTTCCAAAATATCACTAATTTCGGATGAGACATAGTTGTGGTGTTTTAGAGCTTTGTTGTGTTTTGTTAAATTTTATGCTTTCATGCTCATTTACATAACATGTTTCAGCCAGTCCTATTCTACAAACTATTCCAAAATACCACTAATGCCGAATGAGACAGAGCTGAAACATTTCAGTGATTAGTTGCATCTTTAGTCTAGTTGTAATACTCCGGAGGTAGATGTTACTCTAGTTTAATTCTGTCACCGTGTTTCAAGTTTGATAATGGCACTCTAGTATAATTTTGTTCACTGTACTTTAAGATTAGATTAGTGACATTATAGTTCAGTTCCAGTTCACTGTATTTCAAAATTAGGCTAAAAGCATTCTAGTTTAATTGTGATCACTGTGTTTCAAGTTCGATCAATTGCATTCTAGTTCAGTGTCACCCATTGTTCTTTAAGTTGTGTTGACTATCAAAATTAGACTTCATGGCCTTCATTGTTTACAAACTAATCTTGTTCTAACTTTATATTAATGCATCATCATATGGACAAGAATGAATTAGTGATATCAGTTTAAGGCCTTGATCATTCTGCAATCTTTTGCAATTTCACAAATAAGCCTTTTTTCCCAAAACTATTATAGAAAATCTCTAACTTTCAGATAAGGCTTAGTAGTGACAAGATGAGCTACAGAATGGACTAATATTAGCATTACAAGTCAATTCAGAGTAGAAATCTTATTGTGTTAAAAATAATCTTTTCAATTGTGTTCCAATAAACTTCTAACCATGGATGAGATTCTTTGTAATATTGTAAGATGATTGTGTACTTAGGAGAGCCTCATTTGTAATAAACTTGTCCTTTTCTCAAACTATTCCAACATATTCCTAATGAATTAATTGGATGAGTTTATGCTATGAGTTATTGAGTTCATGTTGTGATTTATTTCCTTACTAGGAGTCATTATCAAGCTTTGCATTTTCTGTTCTTTAGTGTCATACACAGTTTAGAATAGGTTTTGCTCTGTTTTAGTGTAACCATCCACTTCTCTTTACCAACACTTAGTTATTTTAATTTTTAACATAAAACCATAAAACCAAAAACATCAGAAAAACACTAAATACAACGTAGTGAGAAACAGATACCTAGGCACATATAGTGCACCACACTTCAGTAGTTTACTGACCCTGGTTGATAATTTATGACCTCAATTTAGGAACAATAAGTTGAGCACAACACCTACTACACCCAGGGATGGAGCTAACAGTATCTCACCTCAGAATGTATCTACAGAGGATGATGCAAGGGGCAGAAGGGGTTCTTACAGAGGAAAAGGAAGAGGAGGCAGAGATAGAGGCAGAGGTAGAGAGTTGAGGTGTTATAGATGTTAGCAAGTGGGACATAAGCACTATGAGTGTCCAGAGAATGTGGGTGTTGGTCCAAGAAATGTTGTTGTTGCCCAGGCTGGAGAAGAGGTAGAAATTGAAGAAGAAATTCTTCCAGAGAGGGGACAGTCCTTGGTGGTAAAGAAGGTCATGTTGAAGCAAGCTAAAGAGGTTACTGAGCCTGCACAAAGGAAGAATTTTTTTCGGAGCATATGCAAAGTCCAAGGGAAGTGTTGCCAGCTAGCCATTGATAGTGGCAACACAGACAATCTGGTTTCCACTGAGGTAATAGAAAAGTTGAAGTTGAAGACAAGGGAGCATCCAACTCCCTACAGGGTGTCCTGGCTGCACAAAGGGCACCAGCTAGTTGTAAAAGAGCAGTGTGAGATAGAGCTGCAAATGGGTAAATACAAAGATAAGGTCCTGTGTGATGTAATGCCCATGGATGTGTGTCATATACTTTTGGGTAGACCTTGGCATTTTGACAGCGCAGCAGTGCATGATGGCAAGAAGAACACTTACAAGTTCTTCAAAGATGGGGTACACCATACATTGATACCCATGGAAGAAGGAGAGCCATGCAGCAGAATGATTGATCCAAAGACCTTGTTGCTGAGCAAGAAGGAATATCTGCAGCAGATAGAAGAAGAAGAGGTAAGTTTTGCTTTAGTTTGCAAACCTAAAGTAGTTCTTACTTCTACAAATATTTCTGATTTGCCAGTAGAAATCCAAGAGATGTTAGATAATTATTGTGGATGATTTACCTGATGAGCTGCCACCTGTGAGAAAGATCAACCATCAGATAGATTTTATCCCTGGTTCAAATCTGCCAAATAAGGCAGCCTACAGAATGACTCCCAAGGAGAATGAGGAAATCAGGAGACAAGTACAGGAATTGGTGGACAAGGGGCTGATTAGAGAAAGTCTGAGTCCATGTGCAGTACCAGCAGAGTTGAGCCCAAAGAAATATGGAGGCTGGAGGATGTGCACTGATTCCAGAGCAATCAATAAGATCACCATCAGGTGCAGATTCCCTTTGCCCATAGTTGAGGACTTAATGGACTGTTTGAGTGGTTCTAAATATTTTTCAAAGATAGATTTAAAGAGTGGATATCATCAGATCAGAATAAGAGAGGGTGATGAGTGGAAGACTTCCTTTAAAACAAATGAAGGATTGTATGAATGGAAGGTAATGCCTTTTGGGTTGTCAAATGTACCTAGCACTTTTATGAGACTTATGAAAGAAGTATTGAAAGAATTCATTGGTAAATTTGTGATAGTGTATCTGGATGATATATTAGTTTTTAGCAGAACTAAAGAAGAACATTTGAGACATCTTAATCATGTCTTGAAGAAGCTGCACCAAGAGAAACTGCTGATAAATTTGAAGAAATGCTCATTCATGAAGGAAGAGTTGGTGTATTTGGGGTTTGTTGTTTCTGCAGAAGGATTGAAGATGGACCCAGAAAAGGTTAAGGCAATTGTGGAGTGGCCTTCACCCAGGAATATCTTTGAGGTAAGAAGTTTTCATGGACTTGCTAGTTTTTACAGAAAGTTTATAAGAAAATTCAGTAAGATTAATGCACCCATGGTTGAGACAATAAAGAAGAGAAAATAGCCATTTAAGTGGACTGCTGAAGCAGAAAGAAATTTTAAACTGTTGAAGCAAAAGATAACGGAGAAGCCTATTTTGATTCTGCCTGATTTTACTAAACCATTTCAAGTAAAATTTGATGCCAGTGGAGAGGCCATTGGAGCTGTGTTGAGTCAGGATGATAGGCCTGTGGCATATTTTAGTGAGAAGTTGAATGAAACCATAAGAAATTATTCCTCTTATGAGAAGGAATTCTATGCAATTGTCCAGACACTGAAGAAGTGGAGACATCACTTGATGTCCAGGGAATTTGTATTATATTCTGACAATCATGCTTTGTAGTATATTGTACAACAACCCAAGTTGAAACATAAGCATGCTAAATGGGTTGAGTATCTCCAAAGCTTTAACTTTGTTTTGAAACATATAAGTGGCCAAGCCAATAAAGTAGCTGATGCTTTGAGTAGGAGGCACATGCTTGTTCAAGAAACAAAATTTGAAGTTGTAGGATTTCATTTTCTGAAAGAATTGTATAAAATAGATCCAGATTTAAAAAAATCATTTGAGGCATGTAGTAACCCTATTTTAATAGATAGAATCCAGTGGCTGGATTATTTCTTGTAGGAGGACTTGCTATTCAAAAGAAACCAACTGTGTGTACCAAGATGTTCCATGAGGGAAAATTTGATCAAAGAAAAGCATAGTGGTGGACTTGTTGGACACTTTGGTACTGATAAGACCTATGAGCAGCTGAGTCATTTCTATTTCTGGCCTAGGATGAGAACATAAGTGTATAAGTTTGTGAAGAATTGCAAAATCTGCCAGTATGCTAAAGGAAGAAGCCAGAATGCAGGATTGTACACTCCCTTGCCTATTCCAGACAGGCCTTGGGACATGGTGAGTATGGATTTTTTTCTAGGATTACCCAAGACTCAGAGAGGGAATGATGTAGTCTTTGTTGTAGTGGACAGATTCTCCAAAATGGCACATTTTATTCCATGCTATAAAAATAGTGATGTCACCCATGTTGCTAACTTGTTCTTCAAAGAATTTGTTAGATTGCATGGGTTGCCCAAGAGTATTGTTTCAGACAGAGACACCAGATTTGTGGGGCACTTTTGGAGGACACTGTGGAAGAAACTTGGCACCAAACTAAGTTTCAGCTCAGCTTATCATCCCTAGACTGATGGACAAACTGAAGTAGTGAATAGGAGTCTGGGAAATTTATTGAGAAGTCTTGCAGGAGAGCATCCCAAGCAGTGGGACCATATTTTTCCCCAGGCAGAATATGCATATAATAACTCACCAAACAGGAGCACAGGGCAGATTCCATTTCATGTTGTTTATGGAATGCACCCAAGAGGAATATCAGAGTTAAGAATTATAGGAAAGGCAGAGCTAAGGAGTGCAGATGGTGAGGAATTTGCTTCAGAGATCCAGGCCATACATGAACAAGTGAAACAACAAATACAAGGTAGCAGCATCAAATACAAAAACAGAGCAAACTTGAGTAGAAAAGAAGTTCATTTTGAAGTAGGAGATCTGGTTTTGGCACACTTGAGAAAGGAGAGATTCCCAAAGAAGCAGTACAACAAATTGAAGTTCAAAAATATTGGGCCATGCAAGATACTTAGGAAGTTTTCTACAAATGCTTATGAGATTGAATTACCTCCTGATGTTGGAATATCTCCCATTTTTAATGTTGCAGATTTGTACAAGTATGAAGATGATGGAGCAGAAGAAGGGTCAGCAGACAAGGAATAGATTGAGTGGAAAGAGCAGCTACCTCCAGCATAGCCATTGCTACTAGAGAAGATACTGGACAAAAGAGTGTTTAGAAGGACAAGAGGATGAGAGTACTTTCAGTACTGGATCAAATTGAAGGACAAGCCAGAGGAAGATGCCACTTGGATGACTGAAGAAATGTTGCAGAAGATATGCGGATCAGGGGAAGAGCTCATGGACAGGAGCCCATGAAGAAAATTGCCCTCGGGAGTCTGATGCAGGGGCATTAGACACTAGCCAGCAATGTAGGAGGTTTTGTCCACATGTTGTGGCTAAGAGGGTTCGAAATCACTTGAATTGTAACAGCTAGGTGTCAATACCTCAGTTGATTGTATTATTTAGATCAGTTAGAGTCATAGAAGTCGAATAGCTCAGTTAGTCTAGCTGTCATATTTCAGTTAATTGAATTATTGTAATTAGGCTGTTGATTTTCTAAACGGTCCTCACAGAGGAACCGAAGAGCCACATTGTAATATGTATAAATTGTATTCTCCGAATGTAGAAAAAAGAGAGACGAAGAAGGAGGAAGGAGAAGAGATATTTCTGCAATAAACTCTGTGCGTTACAATTTTTTCCAGTTAAATGATTTCTAAGATTGTTTTCCATTGGAGTGACTCGAACCTTTGTCTATGAAAGGATTGTTTAATTGTAGAGCAATTGAATTCTGTGTATATATATAATTACTGAGTCGAGCCACTGTATCGACTCCACATCCACCTGTCTGTCATTTCTCTTCTATTTATTGAACAAACCCTGTTGAATCAATACAACCACAGGTGAGGTCTGTGTAGAGGAATTGTGGTCGTGAACACTATTTAAATTGGTAGATTTCCTGCTTTATAAAGAAATAGAGGTGTTTCTTTTGAACCGGAACCGTGGTCTAGACGTGAGTTAAATGAAAAAAAGGAATAACGTAACCCCAGAAAAACCCTGGTAAGGCACTGTACAAAACCACGAGTGGATTTGAGAAGGCGGGTTGCCCATATCGCACTGCGTTTGGTGTGCAAGCGGTTTTTCCCAGTCGCGGAGCAATTCCATAGAGTTGTCGACGCATGGCAAGCTGGACCCCCGGAAAACCATTGTTTAACCTGTGCCATCGCACGTTAACGTTCGTACCGAGACGCCAAGCGATATTATCGAGAGCCATTGATCTGGGAAGGGGCCATCGGATGGTGGTCGCCTGCCGTAGATGCACGAATGATAACCAAGGTGCACGGATGATTAATGAGGTATGGTACACGCGTTTGATTGGTTATTGATACATATATATAGGTGGGGCCGGAGCGAAGGCTCTATTACAAATTTTTGTTTCCAAAGTGTGGAGTATTAATATAAGGTCTGAGGGTTTAACATTGGTTATAGTATGCGGGGATAATATATATATGTCGAGAATATAATATAACATTTGAAAGTTGTGAATATGCTTATTTGTCAATTTCTTTGAAATTGATAAATAAAATAAAAATAAATAGACCACGTGGAGCAAAGAACGAGGTACCAAAGGGAAGAGCTGACAGAGCCACGCTATCATTGACCATCTCTCCTCAGGGGTGACTTTCAGCGTTGTTGCGTCAATTTCCCTAGTAATCTCAAGAATGTTTGGAAGGAGTTTGATCTAAAACTCCAAGAACAA
This sequence comes from Pinus albicaulis, assembly GCA_034641835.2. NCBI lineage: Eukaryota > Viridiplantae > Streptophyta > Pinopsida > Pinales > Pinaceae > Pinus > Pinus albicaulis. The sequence goes on along the minus strand of CM076580.1, from coordinate 1,538,637,045 downwards.
CAAGAAACTACAGTTAGTAATTAGAAAAAAATTGTGCATACTCCACAAAATAAAAGTCAGGATTTGTTCACTGCTGATCCCTATGACAAATTAGTAAGCACAGAAAGAGTGGAATTCATCCCGTCCTTCCCCACCACTAAAATTGTTATTAACATTGAAGAAATTCATCCTTCATTTCTTTTCTACAGTCCAAAACACAAGGCAGTTATGAGCCGACATAAGAAAAGAAGAAGATCAAAGCAAACCCAACCCCTTATACAAGGAGATGTATCAATAGATTTTATTTGTAAAGATACTCAGGCAGATCCTTCATAGGATCTAACTCACCTAACTCAGTTCACAAGAGCTTATGCTTCTGCAACCATTGACAAAGCATCATAAGTCCAACAGCTAATGAAACAAAAGGATAATAAAATAATCCAACTTGAACTAGAGCTACAAGCAAAGAAACAAAGTGTCAGTCAACAGTTACAGGTACATATAGCATAACTCTAGGAAAGCATGGACTAGTTAAAAATTTAGCATCAGACTGAGATTAGTTACAAGGATACTCTAATTCACCAATTGTAGCTCTCTATTGAGCAAGTAAAAGATAACCCAAAGATTGATGAATTCATAAAAGAGGCCTTAGAACTAAACATTTTATTGGCACAAAAAAATGTTGTTTTTTGTCAGAAATTATCAAGTATTCTTGAATTGTGTGAATAGAGTGATTCACTTGTGAATCGCATTGCAGATATGAGGATTAGTATTGATGATATATACGATAAGGTCTCTCATTTTATCACTTTGCAGGATTCTGTTGATGGCTGAAAGGCCAACCTGCCCAGGATTGAGGATTCAAAGAAAGAAATATTATTTACAGAGTGGGATATATAGGTTAAGGATGCAGAGAGATCCATTTGCAGGGCAAAGGATGTTGCTACTAACATTGTGGAAAATGTTAGTCAAACTCTCATCTCCTATAAACCTTATCGACATATGCCCTCTCGGTGCATTGCATTTAGTAAAAGACATGATAAGACAGTGGAATAAGTGTCAAAGGTAAAATAAGAACATATCATGAAGCTAGAAAAGTTGGATTGGGAGAAATATTGGAGATATTCAGTAAAGCTTCACAACCAGTGGCTTATGCTACGTTGTCTCACAGATACATCATCCTACATGCTTCCCCCACTTTCTGATACTGTTTTCACTAGAAAGCTGCGCATTAGTCCAAGCCAACCTCTAGAGGTTAAGCCTATGCTTAATATCCTTCAGCTGAAGGAACAAATGGAAAAGGAGACAACATGATTGTCCTCGAGCAAGTCATCCCTTTAATTTCTATTTATGTTTTAATTCCACTTACTTTAAGGAGAGTTGTTTTAAACCTCCTCAACTTTTTATTGTAATAACAATTTTAAGACTTATTATTTTTATATGTAAACTCCTTCATGTCTTTGAAGAAGGGGTCCTGAAATTTTGAAAAGAATACTTTATGGATGTTGCTCTTTTGTACTCTTGAAGTTTTCTGAATAGAAAAGATTAGACCAAGTATTATTTCTCAAATGAGCAGATTAAACATATATATGGTACTTTTATCCTATGTGTTATATTTTAGCTTCAAACAAGAAATAGTTATCATCTTATAATTTTTTTTTATGTATCTGCTTGAATACAGTTTGACATTAATTCACTTATGAACATGTTATATTGTTATCATTTGATACATATGCAATACAGAAATTTTAAAGTTGTGATATAAGCTTTATTCAATTTATTTAATTAAATATTTAATTAAATAAATTAATCTCAAATGTTTTCATATCTCTAAGTGAATGCATGATATTTATTTGCATCCATTGAAAGGTTATTTTTGTAGATCATACAGAGAATAGATTTCATCTCGGGATACATAGTAGATAGATATATTGTTTATTGCAAGCTTGCTAATATTTCATCTATCAAGTTCCACACAGTGATAAAACCATCCATTCACCCCAACTATATCAAACTAAGAAACTGGTCCCATAAATCCAGTCGGAGCCACCATTCCAGATGGAAAAGGGATGGTTTTTAAGTCCACGACTGAGTGGTTTCCCTAATGTTGTTGCACCGATTTTCAGGGCCTAAACACGTTGCAAGATAAAATTTGGTATAATTATTAGGTTTGATTAAAATACTAAAAAATGAGTGTATGTGGATAACAAGACTGAGTGGGAGTAAAAGAAGCATGTATCATGGAATGGTGCAATAGGCATGAATGGTTGGAAATTTCCTAATATTTTATTCATGAACTATTGGGAACAACATAACTCATGGGGATTGAGTTATTACGTTGTTTAATATTTTATGCTTTGTGTTCCTCAATTGATTTATGTTTGAATTTTCCTTTTGAATATTGGATTGTGCATGGCCATTCTATTTTATTGCGTGATTTTATGAATTTATTTCTTTTTATGGTTTCCCTCTCTTTCCTTTGGATTTTTCTTTTCATTTTCATGATTTGGGGGCCTTAGGAACATAGGTTGGCATGAAATGAAAGCCACGTAGCTCTGGTAAGAGAGTTGAGAAGGACCAATAGAAATTATGACTAGAAATAGGCCCTGCGAATAATTAAAGAGCACGAATAAAAATGATGAAGGTCAGTAATGAGAAGCACAAATATAATGTGAATGAGTACATGTTTATATTAGGCATATGGGCTGGAAAATTTCCATCGCTTAAATTCCTTGAAACATACTCCTAGATGTAGCAACATGCATAAATGAAGAAATATACACGGTTGGAATTTGACTATGCAAGTAGTGGTAACAGAAAAAATAGCTAGAACATTGGTAATAACAACAAGGAAAAAAGGTAAAAGGGAGGAATTGGACAAATAATTCCTTTGGAAAATGTCAAAATTTTAGGCATGCTTTTATAAAAGAAGGGAGTTCTCTAAACTATATTTTTTTAGCTGAAAAATGTTAATATATTTTTTGTACATGACTAAGTGGATAAAAATAGGACAACCAAGTGTGTTGGTTTGGTCCATAGCGGTAATGGGATACGTGATGACAACCATGAAAATGGATCAAGGGATGTTCTCTTGAACCTAAATTTAATTACATATGAAAATGTATGTTCATGATCACACTGATATGTATGTATAAATGCCATTATGTTTGATAGGGTATTATCGGGAATCATTCTTGTGGAAGAATGCTTGTATAAATTTAATTGATGCATATGTAAATGGCTAGGTGGGGTGACATATGAATTTGTCCAATGAAATTCCTGGTAGAAAGTGGAATTAATGGGGAAGGGGAAATCTCTGGCTAAATGATGACTTTAATTTCATAATAATATGATTTTCATATGCTTATGTTGTGTCATGTGAATGATAAGGAACTATTGATGGTTGTCGCAGTAGGTACATTAACTAATAACCAAAATTATTGATTGCAGGATTGAGAATGTACTCCACTAAGAATTGTACTAATGGCATATGATATTTCGATGGAGTAGAGAATCTTTGATGATAGAATAGTTGATAAACCCATGAGGCTCATTGGTTGACAATAGAGTAGCTCTGATGATATCACAACCGTGAAACCCATGAGGCTTGCTGGATGATAATCACAAAGCAAGCTCATATGATAGCCCAGATGAAAAACCTAAGAGGCTTGTTAGCTGATAATCATTGAGAAATGGTTGTGCCTTAAAGGTTGATAAATCCAATGGAGACTATGTTGGTTGACAACTTCTAGGAGGTTGAGGCACCCAAGACTAGTGGGGTGATAACACCATATGGTAGTTCCATGGGGTTGGGCTGAGAGCACAGGTGGAAGTTCCATTGAACAATTTACTGAGAGTGCACTCGTATCCCTTTAGGAGTAATGTAACTGATAAAACCTCCTCACTATTAACTATATATCTCTCTCCAAGGCTTAAATGAGACTCTTTATGCTTTTCATGAAGCTCTGCGCTAATTTGTAGTCATTGTGGTGTAACAATGAGGAGATGTTGAGAACACCTGATAAATGGGCTTGTTAATAATTGATTTATGGCCACTATGGTGTAACAAAGAGGAGATTCTGATAACATATGATAACCGAGATTTTTTAAATACATGTGTGTGAATGGTTGAGAAACCATTCAAAGGAAAAAAATAAGAGGTATAATTTATTTTTTTGCAAATTATTTATGATGAATCTCATGAGAGATTGTATTCCATGTTACAGGAAAGCATGGGAATTCCCTAGTTTGGGTGAATAAAGCTAACTGAAAATAGGATTGTAACAACTTGAAGATATTAGAGTGCACAAAAAACACACCAAGAAGACTGCAAAGGAACAACATAAAGTGGCTAATCCAAGGATATTTTTCATCTTTATTGGCTTCTAAGTAAGAAACTATATATGTGAAATGAAATTGTAATCAATCTACAAATATAAACCTCCAAATAAATTCTATTTAGTTTAATGCATGCTTTAATTTTGTATTCCTATAAGGGCATGGGTATTGTGACATCCCTTGTGTGTTAATTCCCCCTCATAAAACGTTTCCTTGTAAATGTAGTTGTAAATTAAAAATGGCTTAGAGAGGGGCACAAATTATATTTCTTGAGGATTTGGTTGTTTCAAATATCATTCATGTGTTAACTGAGGGGGTTTAATGGGTTAAATCCTTATTAAATTTAGCTGGAAATGAGGGACATGCTCATGTTATATTTTGGCAGCAATTACAAGCAAAGAAAGGACATAATTAAACGAGAAATATGGGTTGCGCTGTCAAGGTGGTTGGTTTGCGTAGACCACTCAGGGAATGGGGAGAACCATTCTTCCCAAGAAGGAAAAAAGAAAGCATTATTCTCTATTGACATGATCTCATGCATTGCAAAGAAAATCCATATGCACATAGAGGAGGAAGAGGAGTTTGCTAGGCACCTGTTGAAACAAACATAGGAGTCTGAGACTCCTATTGAAGAAAGAAATGGAGGTCGAGAGGCTCCTGTGGGGAAAACACCCATGAAATTTCACAAATAGGGAAAAGAGGAGGCCAAGAGGCTCCTAAAACTCAAGATGAATTGATTAGATAGAAGGAAAATATATGAGGATTGAGAGATTTCAAGGAGAAGGGAAGCTTATATGATAGTCTAGTTGAGGAACCTAAAGGGCTTGCTGGATGATAATAACTGAGTAGTGTTTGTGCCTTACAGGGATGATAAATCCACTAGATACTTTGTTGGTTGATAAATTTTAAGAAGTGGAGGCACATGAGGCTAGTGGGTTGATAACACCCGATGGTAGCTCCATGGGATTGGGTTGAGAACACAGGTGGAAGTTCCACTAATTTGTTAGAGAGTGAACTCTTATTTCTTTCGAGATAGCTGAAAAAACCTCCTTATCATTCATTTGTTCTCTCTCTCCATATATAATTGAGACTCTCTATGTCTAAATCCCTAGAGTGTATGTTTTAACCTTGCAAAAAAATTACCTACAAATGAATTCTTAAAACAAAAAAATAAACTGTGGCGATAACATGCAAAAAATATAAACATAAATTTTCCCCTATATCCAAAAACTGGGACTACCAGATTGATTTTTTTCATTATGTTCCTTTCAATATATATATATATATATATATATATATATATATATATATATATATATATATATATATATATATATATATATATATAGATATATATATATACATATATACATATATATACAGATATATATATGCATATATATATATATATATATATATATATATATATATATATATATATACATATGCATATGCATATACATACACACACACACACACACACACACACACACACATATATCTATATATATATATATATGTCAAATCATTCATAAACCCTAATCCATAACCTTGGATTAGAACATAATCGCAGTTCCCTTGACCGGATCTACAAAATACCATGGGTAGAAAACAATCATGCCCAAAACCATTGTGTAAAACCCATGCAAAAAACCATGGGTAGGTTTTCCCACCATCTGTGGTTCCACCCCCCATATTTGGGTCTTCCCAACTATTATTGGGTTCACATAAAAAAAAATCTCTGGGTGTTGTAATATAAGTCCCTAAGTATAAAATTAAGTGTTTCCCACCTTGTGTGAAATTGTGGAATAACTGGTGGGAGAAGATAATATGGCCTTGAGACACCTTGTTTTATTTGATGATATTGATTTAATCTCCTAAGTAGAATATGGTTGTTTTTTAGGGGTAAAATGCACAGGTGGTAGCTGGACTAAATCCCTCTCGAGCCTTCCCAGGACCCAAGGCATCCAGTGAGATTCGCTACAACATTCACAAAGAAACTACATACATGTTCATACTAATGATTAATTGACAAAGTGAGATGTGAAGTATTACCTCTTTGTAGACGGAATATCTGTTGGAGAGCATTAGGCAGTGTAGTGGAAGTCCCCCTCACCGGCTCCAAGTCTGGATCCTGCAAAAAAACAAAGAACAAGTGTAATATTCACAGTTGTATCACTACAAGAAACTAAACAAGTATATAACCAACATTTAACTATGTAGATATAAGCCACTTATATCATGTTTCATAAAAAAATAAACAATAGATACATTGATAAAACATCAAGTGGAAAAAATAGAGGTAGAAATAGAGGAATAACATGTTTAGAGTTTTTAGTAACCCAACATTTCAGACTTCATAAGTGAGTCCATATTCAGGGGTAAAATAGAGGTAGTTCTATTAATAAGAGAAGGAATATTACAACCATTGGTTTGGCCAAGCTTCCCTCAATATTTTGACTCCTCTCTCTCTCTCTCCCTAATATTCGAGTGTAATGATACTTAGGCCAAGAGTTCTCGATGAACCTTGCCAATCATGAAGCCTCACGCTCAACAACAAAGTTACGCTCTGCACACGATCAACCTTTCGACCCTTGACCTAGCCTCCAATTTATAAGAACTTGGGAGGGCTAATCTTGCCAATCTTCTCCATTAGTTCGAATAGGGAAAAATCCATGATGTTTCCTTTCTTTTCCTATATTTCCCTCTTTGGATGCTCAATTGGGTTTAGTAATTTCCAATTAGAGGTATACACCGCATGTTGCTGCTTTTTGGACTGACTCCTTTGATAAAAAGAAGGAAATTTCAGTCAGTTACTACAGGATTTGCTCCTTTTTATTCATGAAACATGGGTAACGCTGCCCCTTAGGTAAGATCGTGCATTAAATTAGGCACTAACGCTCCCTTTGTGAGGCAGGGATGCATTATAACTCAATCTGGCTGTCTCTAGGGTGCGTTACCTTGGAAAAACAGGTCTTTTTCTAGGTCATTTTCTTCCTTCCATGTATCCTTCTCCTCTGAGCTGATGAGGAGGTCATTTGTCCCATAACAGATGCCCCCTAAAGTATGATTTCAAAGGCAAAGACGATAGCTGAAATAATTTATAACATGTGTAGTAGAGCAAGAGGAGTCTAGGAGGACTAGGGAAAACTTGAAACGAACAACATATGTCATAAATATAAGTATCTGTCCTGAGTCGGCCATTTCCATGCTCATTAGCTGTATGAAAATGATTTCTCCAGGAAGAGATATGACCAATATGTCCACCGATAAGCACAATGTGGAAGCTTGTGTCATGAAAGGATCAATATGATAAGCTGTCACTGAAAACAATATAGCATCTTAGGAGAGGAAACAAAGCTGAATGATGTAAGCCTCAACCCAAGGTCTTGGTCACCGCTTCTCTAAAATGCATATTTCTATACATGTGAATAAAGGAGTTGTAGTCAAACAGTCGAGAAATCATTTGATTACCATTCAATGATGAAAATTGTTAACATACGTGAGGATGGCCACTTATAAGGATGATGGTCTCCAAGATGCATAGTAAAAGCTAGCAAGTGTGAATAAATGGTTTTGATGTCGAACACTCGTAGAATCATTCGACTGGGAGCCAATGATGAAAACCCCCAATGAAACACAAGGTAACCTGCCACTGAGGTCTGCAAGTTCCAGGGTACTGATATGTTTATGGATCAACTAACTAGATAAGATTTTGAAGTTGATAGGAAGAGAGCTATAAAAGGGTAGGTAATGAGGCTTCCTACATCAGTTGATACGAAATAGGAAAAGATGATTTTTTTTTAAGATATTCAAGAGCAAATGTTACTAACTAACAATGAAAAATGATTTCTGGCATATGATGGCTTGGTTGATATAGGAAGCAGTAGATAGCAAGATCTTCTTGAACAATAGAAGGCACAGTGACAGGGTACCAGGCAACTTTAGGCTTATGAACACCAACGAGTGTAAGGATTCACCAATGTAGGGACATCTGCATATGAAGGCTAAACTCGTAGAATGGTAGGGTTCAGCTAATTGCAAGAGAATTTTTTGGGAAGTGCCATGTTCAAGGTTTTGTTGCCAAATCAACTTTCAAAGCATAACAGAATAAGTCTCCACTTTGTCCAAATTTTTCCCCATCTAATTAAGTTTAACGAGTCTCGAAGGGTAAACTCGGTGATCTTTTCATATTTAGGGAGTCTAAAAAACATCGTAAAAGACAACTCCAGGGGGGGACCTTTTTCATGGTTGATAACCAGGTGCGACAAAGGGAGAATAATATGCCCGACACAGTTCCTTTTCCGTAAGTTAGTCCATTGAATCCGGATAAAGTGATAAACCTATGTTCAACAGACGTCTACCTCATTTTGTTATGAGTATGAGGAGACGAAGCAAACTAAATATTCTTTGTGAATTTTCAATGAGTCAGATGAAGAAAAAATCAATCCTCTTCGTGAAATTTTAACGAGTCCAAGGGAGAAAAAATCAGTGTCTTTTTCGGTTTTTTAACGAGCTAGAAAAAGAGGGAAAATAATGGCTCATAGTTCTTCATCTTGGTAGTTTAACAAGCCCGATGATGGAAACTCAGGGTTTTTTCAGTTTTACGAGCTAGAAAAAATCCCTAAAAAGAAGGCTCGATTTGGGTCAAGCATGGTCATATATGCATATAAACACTGAAAAATCATCAAAGCATCGGTGACTTTGATAAAATAACAGTTACAACAATAAATAGCGGAAACTTGCCAATTTTAAATGACTAGCTGAGTGAGTCATACCTCCAGAATGTCTATAAGAAGGAAAAAATGCCTTTATATTCACTGTTTGTGTGCTGTGAAAGAGCTCTGGACCAAAAAAAGAGGTGAAACTTCTACTGTCGATTGTGGACGATTTGAGCAATGGTTTTTTATTTTGCGAGTTCCAGGTAAGAGCTTGAGCCTTTATATTTCTTTCCATTGGTATTTTTACTATTTTTAATGGCTAAATTTTGATTTTTGAGCAAGCCTAAATATTTTGGGTGGGTAATGTGGGTGCCTAGTGCTAGGGCCTTGTTACATGCTCTGCTCGTTAAGGGAAAGTGCGTTAGCACGCCCTGTTTTGCACTGGGCCTCACGTTAGCCGGTCCAAATAAATTTTAAACTTTCTTTGCTCCAGTTTGCAATGATTTGGCCTACAACTGATACATTAAAAACTAGATTTGTGCAGGTGCAAAGCTTTTACCATGAGTATCTGGCATGAGAGAGAGCACGAAAGAGAGGAATGCAAAATGGTCACTGATCTGACAACTTTGCTTGTTCTCCAGAGATGTGGATTACTAAAATATGCCAAATTAGAGATGATTAAGGGGTAGGAAGACCTTCTGAGCTGGATAATCTAGCAATGGGATGATCAGCAACATGTTTTCTACATCAGGGGTCATGAACTCACGATAGATAAGGAAGAAATATACTTTCTGGCTGACCTATAATGCAGAGCGACAAGGCCCAATCTGGCAAGGTGAAGAGATGATCCCTGCACCATTATGGGTTTGATCCAGGCTCACTGTACTAGCAATACTACACTGGTAACTAACCGGATTCCTATAGCACAAGTGGCCTCGAGACCAATGAGGTCACTGTTGTGGATGATCGTTCCCCTGGTAGGGGCCAAGAGTCAGTACGTGGCCAACAAGGCCCAGGTACTACTAGCATTGGATTTCCTACAGCCGTAGATATTCGATTAGTGCGAAGGTGTTGTATGTCAATTTTGAGTAGAATTGATAGCTTGCAAGACCCGGTCCCAAAGATATTTTGGGTTTGGCACAGTGATTATTTCTCTCATACTAGAGAGAGTGGCCGTTATGAGGCCTTAGATGATCATGGATGCTGTGAGACCACTAGAGCCTAGACAGGGTCATTGGTCCGCCTTGATGACATGGATTGAAGAGGGTCCACTTTTTCATTTCTTCGATGATGCATTCTTTGAGTGGTTGAATGGCCAAATCCTGATGATCGAAGATTATCCCTATGTAGGGATGAAATTCACAGGAGATCCAACATTAGGGGATTTTTGAGGTCTAAATTGGGCCTTCTAAGGAAATTATAAAATAATAGTGGAAATAATAAAAAAATATTTGATTACATCATAAAATTTTATAGGGAAAAAAGAAAAAAACTACTTTTTCAACTTATCTCCCAAATTTTTTACTCAAATTGCGAGCAGGAATACTCGTTGGATGAAAAATTGAATTCCTTATCTAAGGAGTACCCATGTTGCATACTTTAGATGGACCCTCCTCCATGAAAAAAGATAAATACATGAAAAATGTGATTGCAATCACATTTTTTTATGTATTTTTCATTTTTCACATAGCAGGGTCTATCGAAAGTATGCAACATGGGTACTCCTTAGATGAGGAATTAAAATTTTCACCCAACAAGTACTCCCGCTCAAAATTTGAGTAATAAATTGGGAGATAAGTTGAAAATAAGAGTTGAAAAAGTAGTTTTTTTATTTTATTATTTTTTAATCTTTTTATCCTTTTACTTAAAAAATGGTGAATTATCCCCCATGGTTGACATCATCATCTTAAATATTATTGGTTCTTATAAACTTTAATTTTTTTGTACATTTTTCTTAGGAGGCCGATTTTAGACCTCAAAATTCCCCTAATGAGATGAGATTTCCATCCAACAATCAGTGGGGGACAAAAGATAAGAAGAAAAAATATTTTCTTAAGTATTTTTTGTCTTTTGAATATTTATGCAATTTTTTTGTTTAATGGGTGAAAAATATTTTGACATGAAGCATATTTATTGACACGGATGTGGCACCTGTCTGTCCTTCTCGAGCCCCTCGCTATGAACGGTGAGTAATGTAGTTACCTGGGGCTGGAGCAGCAACAGATGTCGCAGTAGCCACCAAAAAGGGTGATGATACACAAAACTTGCACGAGGTTGCTAGGAACCTCAAAGGATTGAGCATGGGCATTTTGCTTCTTCCCATGGGGGAGATCCCGATTCATCTACAATGACACACAATGGGTGTGCCTGAGAGATTCTTGGTGCCTCTAAGGAGGTTAGCCAGAGCAGTTATCTGCTACCATGAGAAAGAAGCTCAACAGGATTAGATGATAGATGTATAGATGTCAGAGCGAGGCTTAGCAAAGCCAATTTTTGTATAAAACACCCAAGTTTTGAAGATTTTTTTGATGTAACTTGACTGGACATGACATATATATATATATATATATATATACATACATATTTTGGCAATTTTGATTTTGTATTTTTAAATTTTTATGTATTTTTTATGATGAAAAATATACACTCATGCATGACTCTTTCTATAATAAATGCGACAAATGCCAATCTAACACATAATTTTCTAACGAATCATCTAATGCATTAGATTCTCTAGGAATGTACTCAAAAGGAAGGAATTGAAATTGACGTTCTAGAAGTCGTACCCTCAAGTAATAACGTAACAAGACAAGATATCAGATGCGATAAAAGTTGTTCAAATGCATAACGACTAGCTAGGAATATAACCTGACCACCGGATTGGAGATTTCGCGAGATGCAGCTTAAGTCAGGATTTATATCAATGACATGTACCTAGCAATATTATTGGTGGCATCGCCAAGGAAGATTCCCCCGGAACAAAGTAGTTCTGACTGAGGTTTATAGAGGACCCAAGCAGCTGATGCAATGTGTCGTGTGTAACGACTGGCACCATCTGCATATCCAACGTATGGCAAGGGTGATGAAGACATATATGTAAAATAAGAGAGCCTATATGAGAAAAAACACTCAAAAACACAAAATATTCCAAACACGCAAAAAAAGGAAAAACTTATATACATAAAATTACAAAGCAGATGCCCATTGGGACACTAGGAAAAATTCTCTTCAGATAGAGCCCATTGCAGGGCTCAGCGAGCAGAATTCCATTACAATCCTGAAGTTCATAAGCTTCGTTAGAAAGGAATTTCGTGATGACATATGGACCGAGCCATAATGGTTAAAGCGTTCATGCCCCCTATAGGTTGTGTATCTGATCGTAGAGTAGAACAAGATTGCCTTCTTGGAAAGAATAAGGCTTGACATATTTTTTGTATTGAGATTTAACTTGGCACTTTTGGGCTTCGAGTGCCAGTGTGGCATCTCGATGAGTTTTTTCTAATTGATCGAGCGAGAGAAAGCGCTCTTCTTTCACAGTGGTGGCGGGTAGGAGTTAAACGATCAGTTTAAGTGATGGAATATCACACTCGATTGGAAGAATTGATTCCAGACCGTATGCTAACTAGAATGGCGTGAATCTTGTAGTAGTCTTCACTAACGTTCGATATGCCCATAACGTGGAGTATAGCTTGTAATGCCATGTGGTTTTATGATTTCCGACTAACTAACGAATCATGGTCTTGAGGACGCCATTTATGGCTTCGAATTGACCATTAGCTTTCAAATAGTAGGACAAAGACTAATCTTGTCAAAAACCTAGCATGGAAGTTAACTCCATCATCATTTGGTTCTAAAAGTGTGAACCATGATCTATGACAATCGAGTGGGGTACACTGAAACGATAGATGACCTGATTGAACAGGAAAAGAGCAGTGGTTTCTCCATCGGCCCAAAAATTGGGAATGGCTTTAGCCCATTTTTTGAAGTAGTCGATTGCAACTATGATGTATGTTGGCTTGAGGGGTCCTGACCCGGGTTCGGTGTGCAAGGTTTGCCAAAAAACCCCTATACTATTGGCCCTTTTGGCAGTGACCTGCTTGCGTAGGTCACAGTCTCACCCAAAGTAGTATGGGTGGGTGCTGGAACCAGGTTTCCGCACCCTGAGAAAGGAAGGGTAAGGCAAGCAGGGCTGCATTCTGTTCATATTATCTCTGCGCAGGGTCAAGTATTTATCCAATTGCATCCACGTGCACTAGATCTACAATTATATGCTTTTCATAACATTAAAACATCCTTACATACCCGATCTAGATTTACTTTAATGCACATACTTTTGTAGCATGATATAACCAATGCAAAATAGATCCAATCATTCAATATACAGACCTTCGTAGTGCAAAGAAAGAGAAATGCATAACACAGTAGTTATCATAAATCCATTCATAGTACTCACAGATTCAGATCCAATAATCTTGCATATTCATTCATTCATTACCCTTACAATTCCCTTCCCAACTTGTGCACACAGCAGCAGGGTCCGCACACAACTGGACTAGGATCTCCGCGCACGCAGCCAGCAGGATTCCATTCCGCAGAAACCCCAACAGATCGCTTACACAACAGGTCGCATTAATAACTCATCAAATCCTTACCCTTACAATCTGAAATGCCTCTCTATTTATAACAATCTAGCTTTAACATTCCTATGGTCCGCAACCCATAGTTTTCAAACCCTTAGTTTACCCTTTAACCCCTTTACAATGCTTTTCGGGGCTTTGACCCACCCCAAAACCCCTGTGCTATACTAAATATAAAAAAAATAACCAAAATGGACTGGTTTCGTAGCTTGTTAGGAGACCCCATTCCAACAGTCCCCCAACACAATCTTGTGACTCGTCCCGAGTCACTCCACCAGTGCGTCGCCGACTTGTGTTCATAGAGTATCCAGAGAGCGTGTAAGCAGATGGAGGACTGCCTGGCATTGAGATGCAGCTTCCTGTGTGAGAGTGACCATCTTCTGAGAAGGTGGATCGTTAGTAACCGAGGTGACACTTGCTAATAACTGATTAAGGCGCTTATTGGCATCATCAATGTCATGTGTTAACTGGATGGCCGAAGCAGTCCAGGGCTTCAAGCATTCTGTGACAGCGGCTATTTCTGTCAAAGCTTCGCAATCTCATCTTGGAGGTCATTGCTGGTTTTTAATCGTGCTAAACGTTGGGCAAGTACCAAAGTAGACAATGTAGCACTGATTTCTTCCACAGCCTTCTCATGCTGGTGTAATTCCTGATTGATTTGTTGAAGAACAGGGTCACGTTGGACCCAGGACCAAATTTGTATGGCTGATTCCATTAGGGTGGTACCTTGATCTATTTTCCTCTTGATCCTCGTAATGGCTTCTGTGATAAGTATAATACGCTGGGCACGGGCTTCTGGTGGCATGTCGGGCTGCAGCCTGGACTGTAATTTCGAAACCTCCTGGCCGGAGGCTTTAAAAGCAGCAACCAATTTTTCCACTTTACTCCTAGACATGTTGTCAGTTGTGATTTCCTTGGTAACTTCCGTGCATAGCTTATGGATCACTGTCTCCAGCTCCGCCTGTTGTGACTAGGCGTGGGCTAGTGCTTTAATTTTCTCAACAAGGGTGTGTTGGGCCTCCGCAAGCTTTCAAGTGGTAGATTGAGCGTGGTCACTACTTTCTTGGGTGACACTGTGAAGGAGAGACTCTAGGGCTTCGGGGGTCAACCGATCAAGGGCCAGCTAAACTTTGGTACCTTCTGGGAGCTGCGGTCCATCTAGGGCACTGGTAGGGATGTTCCAGAGTCGACCCATTGTCTCCACCGATGTCAAACTATTATTGACTGATATAGGTGGTGCTTGGCCTGCCTGGATTGGGTGTGGCTACGAGTTTATTTTCAGGGTGCAGAGATCTTCCTAAAGAGAGGTAACCCTAGCCTTCCATTGATTCATGATAAGCGCCCACTTATCTTCTGTCACCAGCATGACTGTGTCTATGATTTGTTCCAAATATCCCCCTGTTAATGTGACTGTTGCGTCATATTGCTCGCGATGGGCCTGTTTCTTCACTCTTTTCGAGGGACGTGATGCCGATGGTACTGCGCGCTTATCATGAGTGGTGGTAGTTTCCGGTTTAGGGGCTGTGTCAGACTGCTGTAGTGGTTTATCTTTAGAGCTGGTTGTAGCTACTGTTGGGGTACCAGAGAGGACTTTTGTCCACTCGAGGGGCCATAGAGAAATTAGTAGATCAATTTCCTCATCTGGAACCATATATGCTAGCTCTGTCCAGGCTTGACTGACGAGACTACGAATCCGGACTTGATGCATAGTGATTTGAAATGCTATGATATGCTTGTATTTGTCATATATTGTAGGGGATAATCGGGGCTGAGAATTTATGGCAGTGGAGACACTGCTCTGGAAGAGGACCCAAAAGATCTTACTATCCTCGATGCGTTGTTTATCCTTATAATCCCATAGGTGGGCATACCGAGTGCCTTCGCACATCCCAGCAGTGAGCTCAGGGACTACCGACTCTTCTGGTTTGTCCCAGGTGACTAGTGCGATGAGAAATAAAAACCAGGAATAGAAGAAAGGGGTCCCATGCTCTTGAGACTCACGGACAAGCGATAAATTCTTCACATAAGTATCGAGCCTAATTAAAAAATTCACCTTTTTCACATTGTCCAGCAAGCTGGATGACATAAGCGAGGACAGTCGCTACTTGGCACCTTCGCATGAGTTTGCAAGCTAGTAGGCGAGTGCCCAATTGTGTAACAGGATCGTTGATGGTTTGTATTACAAACCCCCTTTGGTTGCATTGAACCGCATAGGTTTTCTGAATATATGATGCGGTAGTAGCTTCATACTTCTTTCCAACTTCTGTGAGCGGGTGTGACCCCTTCTTCGGAAGGCCCGTAATTTTGTGGATCAAATTAGCATCAATAGGGATTCTGTCACGAATCCATAAGCTGTCATTGTGAATGAGGGCCAGTAGTTGTCATGCCAGCCGATCTATGATGGTGTAGCAGCCAAAGTAGGGCATCCGGAGCAAATTCAACAGTCCAGATCCTGTCAAGCCGCAAACCCAGCATTGTTGGACCACCGTGGTTCCACCATCTCCATGGAGCATCTCGAAATATAACTCAAGGCTTCATTCGGGGAAGGCGTCCTGGTCTGCTAGATTATGGTCATCAAAATTGACTTCATGGAGACATCCACAGAGATCATCGATGATAGGGACTTCGTCAGGGGTTAGAGGAGTCTGGAGGTAAGTGATCAGGCCATCCAAATATTTTTGTATCTCTGTAGATGGTCTTCGCGGGCGGACAAAGGAGGGTAACCAATTAATTGGTTTAGCTGGCAGCACCTCCTCCTGGGCTTCAGTGGCTGGAGGCCTAGGATGTCTTGGGGAATTTTGGGGTCATTTTGCCACCTGAGGTTCATTCTTCAAACTTTCAACTTTTTCCTTGCCTTTTCTTATGGTTCGCGGGGGGGGGACTTCTTCTAGCTCTGGCTCATCTTTCAGAATCTCCTCCACCTCCTGTTCCATCGTAGTGGAGGGTTGAGCAATAGCAGTCGACATCCTTGGACAGAAGATGAATCCAAGCTCTGGTTGATTACTTTTTAACGGAGACGGTTGCTCAATCATGAGAGGTTCGCTGTGATTGCAACAAAATTCATTGTTGGGTAGCTTCCACAAGATGCTTAAAGTTAAAGTAGGCTGCTTACCTTTGTGAGGCCAGCCCCCTTTTAAAGAATGGTTGTTGGATATCGGGGGGGTATTTGTTGCAGGGCGGGTTTCCCCATGAACGGTAAAATCCCCCCCGTAATTTGATCGGCTAGTTTCTCAGGATCTGCTCTATCCAACGGTAACTTTGACTTTTTACCTGAGGTTATACTTTCAACGGCTAGTTTTCTTATCCCCCAGAACTTAGGTGTATTAGTTACATTAGGTTTACTGCTTGGTGACAGTTTTCCATTTTCCCCCAACATAGGCGTGCTCCCTAAGGAGCTCTTGGTCCAAGGCCATAAGACCTATCGTACCTGTCTTATTAAGGCTTTAAGGGTGGTTGACGTTGGAGCCAAAGGTCTGTCCCTTAGTCATGCCACCGTTATAAAGGCGATCTAGCACATAAGATCATTACCTATGGAAGTTGTACGTGATGTCAGGAACTCGGGTCTTGTGCATGGGTCGTTCAAACCCTTCCTTATGATAGGTATGCTGCAGTTGGCCAGGTCTAGCTCTTCCCCCGTCCTTCCCTTAGGGGTTTTAACAAGGGGTTCCTTTATGATACGAAGACATCACAGTGTGGAGGCTTCCCCTAACCGGTTTTGCCACATTTCTAGCTCCTAACTAGGATCCTCAGTATCTTTTTTGTAATCTTGAACGGCCAGCTTGTAGATATATTCCTCCTTTGTTTGTGTAGGCTCCATATATCTTTTATCTGGTGTCCCCTTGTTGCTTATGATTAACGTTTCTAGTAAGGTTTGCATAGTCTGCAATTCCTGAGGGTTGCGTAGCAGACTTACGCATACTTGTAAGAAAATTTTAATGTCCTCCCCTGGTTCTATATATTCTTGGTGCATGGCTAGCGAGCACTTAGCCTCAAAGAGGTCCCTTTGTGCTTTTATAAATGTTTCCTTGATTTTACCCAAGTCTAATCCTTCTTGTTTGTCAACTGACCTGTGGATTAATGAGTCATCTTCGTCTATTTCCTTAGTTCCCCCAGTCACTAATCCACTGCGTGTTATTATATTGACTTTTTCCTCTTGACCTTAGACCCTATGCTTCTTCTGTGCAGACGAAAACTGATTCTCCTATATCCTGGTTTTTAGGGTTGGGCAGTCTTCCAGTGTATCGTTCCACTGTCTACAATACCTACAGGACTGTCGCAGCCAGTCTCTTGAAAAATTTCTTGTGTTTCCACAGTTATAACAGATCAGATGGCCTTTACTTCGACCCGCGCTTCCACTTTGGCTTTTAACCCTATCGTCATGGGGGAAGTCATTCTTGCCTGAGGGGGTTCTTGGTGACGTAGGGTCATCTTTCCTATTCGCTCCTTTGGTACAGCTCTGCTTTTCATGGCCAACTGATTGGCAACATCGGTACCAGCATTGTTCCGGTGCGAACATGGGGGTGCCTTGCATCTGGTTGTGCAGATTTCCTCACACCAGCGCAGAGGCCCTTTTGAGTTCCAATGTTCCGGGCTATATGCTCCCGATGCTACTGTGTGACCTTGTTCCGTATCAGCCCCTCTTTTGTTTCCCTGCTGCAGATCCTGGATTTCCCAATGCATTACTTCTACTTTTTCTTAGATCTGTTGCAACGCTAGTGTAGCGTTCTCAAGAGGTGTGGCTTCCAATCTCATAGCAGCCTCCAAGGCTTTGTCTTGCGAACTAAAAGTTTGGAAATTCATGGGTATATGCAGGTGAGGGAGCAGCATGGAAATAAACCACTCCGTATGTTGTCTATCATCATACTCAAACCCCCATTCCCTAATTTCCTTCTTTAACCATTGATCCGCCTCCCATACTGATTCCGACGTATCTTGTTTGAAGTCTTTTACATTTGTTACTAGCTAGGAATAAGATTTTGGTTTTTGAAACTGTTGCTCTAGAACACCCTTAATATCTTGAATGGAAGCAGCTCCATGCTGGGAAATGTATCACATATACCAGTCCAGCGCTCTTTCTTGGAATGCTAATGACAACTGTGCCCTTTTTATCGTGTAACTTGCTACGTTCTGCGCAGTCCAGACAGAGTCCATGACAAACCAAAATCGGTCCATGTCCTCATATCCTACCCCCTTTAAGGTAGGCAGTTCCAAGCGCACCATCATGGTTCCTTAGGAGTTCCTTTCTAGTCTACCAATACCCAATTCCTTTCTCAGCTCCCTTCGAGTCCTGGCAACGGAACCATTTTTTGGCTTGAGGGGTCCTGACCCAGGTTCGGTGTGCAAGATTTGCCAACAAACCCCTATACTATTGGCCCTTTCGGCAGTGACCAGCTTGCGCAAGTCACAGTCTCACCCGAAGTAGTATGGGTGGGTGCTGGAACTAGGTTTTCGCACCCTGAGAAAGGTAGGGTAAGGCAAGCAGGGTTGCGTTCTGTTTAGATTATCTCTGTGTAGGGTCAAGTATCTATCCAATTGCATCCACGTGCACTAGATCTACAATTATATCCTTTTCATAACATTAACACAACCTTACATACCTGAACAGAACAGATCTAGCTTTACTTCAATGCATATATTTTCGCAGCATGATATAACCAAAGCAGAATAGATCCAATCATTCAATATACAGACCTTCGTAGCGCAAATAAAGAGAAATGCATAACATAGTAGTTATTAGAAATCCATTCAATAATACTCACAGATTAAGATCCAATAATATTGCATATTCATTCATTCATTACCCTTACAATTCCCTTCCCAACCTGCACACACAGTAGCAGGGTCTACACATAGCTAGACTAGGATCTCTACGCACATAGTCAATAGGAGTCCGTTCCCAAAAAAACCCAATAGATCGCTTACACAACAGGTCACATCAATAGCTCATCAAATCCTTACCCTTACAATCCGAAATGCCTCTCTATTTATAATAATATAGCTTTAACATTCCTATGGTCCGCAACCCATGGTTTTTAGACCCCTAATTTACCCTTTAACCCCTTTACAATGCTTTTCGTGGCTTTGACCCACCCCAAAACCCCTGCGCGATACTAAATATAACAAAAATAACCAAAATGGACCGGTTTTGTAGCTTGTTAGGAGGCCCCGTTCCAACAATGTAGTTGTGTCCATCAGCAGAAGTGGGATTGCATGCGACGAAATATATTCCCCATTATGAAAGGACCGACGGAGATCACCAGATGCAGAGTGATAGGATGGGTGTGCATTTTCTTCATAAAAATTTGACACGGATGGAACTTTTGGACTATTGTGACACAATCTTTAAACAAAGTGGTCTAGTAGTATCCTGCACACAAGGTTTTCTCGGCAGTAGCTATTCCAGAAATATGACCACCACACACCCCAGCGTGGCAGTCATTTAAAATGTGTTCTACCTCGTTAAGAGTGATACAATGCCGAAGAACTGTATCGACACCACAACGATATAGAGTATCATTCAACATGAGATAGTGTTTTGCTTGGTGATGAATGCAACAATGGTTGTCTGACGTGAGAGTTGGGTGGAACCGTTGAGTTTGGAGGTAGACAAGAATGTCCCTGTACCAAGGATCAATATAATCGACCAGATAGATAGATTCATCAGGAAATATATCATGAGATACTTCCTCTATGTCAATTCTGGGAAGATTTGACAGTAATTCGGCGAATACTAGAGACTTCTTAGCTTTGGAAATAAAAAAAACCAAGTCAAATTGTTGGAGGATTACAATCCATTTGGAGTATTTTCCTCCAATGATCTGACGGGACAAGATGTGTCACATGGGATTCTCCAAAGCAATGATGGTAGTCTGTCGTAGAAATATATAGTGTCGAAGGCGGGTGACAACAAAGACCACCGCGAGAGATAGTTTCTCCACATGTGAATATCATAATTCAGGTCCAATGATACCTTTTTACAGATAGAAAATCATATGCTCACTATCGTCATCGTGAACTTGAACCAAAAACCATTATGAGGGAGGATAGTGAGGTTTCTAGGTAGAGGATAAAGTTGTGTGAATAGTTGGGTGGACTAAGAAGTGGGGCGAAAACGAGTGCCTGTTTCAGGGCGTCAAATGACAGTTGAGCTTGGTCATCCCACAGATACTGTACCCATTTCTTGAGTAAGCGCATGAAGCCTTTCTTCATCTCGACATAGTTTACGGTGAAGCAACATAATAATTTTTCCTTCCCTTGCAAACAGTGGATTTGCAGAATGGATTGTGGCACAGGTAATTCAACAATTTCCTTGACCTTATCGAGATCAACCCTAATCTCGTGCTTGGAGACAATGAATCCAAGAAGACGTCTAGACTTGAAAAAAAATACGCACTTATGCGGATTCAAAAAGATGTTCTAGAACCTACATCGATCAAATATTTCTCTAAGATGCGCAAGGTGATGGGCTAGTTTCTTGGAATGAGCTGGAAGGTCATCCAAGTAAGCTTGTACAATGTGTTTGATATCATGAAATTCATAGTCCATGGCCCTTTGATAAGTGGCTCTAGAATTATTTAGACCAAATGGGAGCTTATGATACAAAAATGTGCCCCAAGGACAAATGAAGGCGATTTTATGTTGTTCATCTTTTTTAATCTCTATCTGGGTATATCCTGAAAATTCATCCATAAAGGAGAAAGATTCACATCCAGCGCAATCGTCAATAATATGATCTATAAACAGAGTAGGATAATTTTATTTTGGACAAGTGGTGTTCAAATCATGATAGTCAACACAGACTCAGATGGTGCCATGTTTCTTATCTATGGGAACCAAATTGGATACCCATTCTGTTAGAGGAACGAGATAGATGAAACCAGCGTGTAAGAGTTTTTCGACTTCTATCTTGATAGTTTCTGCTTTGCAAGGGCAGACAGGTCAGATTCTTTGCTAGATAGGCTTGGAATTGTCTTAAATCTTGATTTTTTGCTTGAATATAGAAGGATATATGTCGAGAGTTTCATTATAATACCAAGAAAAAACATCGTGGAACTCCTTAAAAAGGAATGTGAAGCATGCAATTTCCTTCGAACTGTAATCTACTCCAATCTGTATATTTTCTATGAGAATGGTCTTGGAAATATTTCCCATGTTCGCTTTCGCATTGATAGTTTGAACAATTGTGTAAGCGAATGGAATGATCTCAGGTGGGTGGAAAGATTGGATTTGGATAGTGGTGGCATCCGAATCAGACATCAAAGCACAACGATGAAGCTCTCCCCAAGGTTGTTCCTCTAGAGACATGATCTCTCGAATAGCTTCGTCCGTAGGCAGGACTTCATTGAGGAGATCCTTAGAAGGAACTGTAGTGGGCGAGAGGGTTGTAACATTGGTCAAAATCAAAGCAGTGGAGGGTTTAGATGCTGATTGGATGGCTAAATAAGCCAACTTAGTCGGTGATAGTGGCATCTGATTTCCATCGGAATAAATTTCTAAAGGAGACAGTAGGATCCAGTGATTAATAGAGCCATCCAAGACAGTGGATATCATTGAAATCATGTGTGGAACCTCAGGGGATGGGAGAATAAAACAACCCATCAGAGAAGATGCCTTCAAAAGGCCGGTACTGACACTGACAGAAGAGTCAGGAACTCCTCCTACTAAGGGCATAATGATGCTAGGTAACGTGGAATAACCATGGGTGCAAAAGGATAGCTGGTCCACTGTAACTATCTTCCCATCCAATGGAAAAAGGATGAGTCGGAAAACTAAAGAGACAATGGCAGTCATTGCATAAGACAAACTAGCACCCAACAAAATATTATAGTTGAGATGATGATCTATGACTTCTATGTCCACAGTTATCATTTTCCCACTAAGTATAATGGGGTAGCTAGAAAGGTATCCTTTTGGGAGGAATATGTGGCCATCAAAATCTTTGAGGCAATTCGATGACGGTGACAAATTAGGAGAACGCAAAGCGAGCCAACACATAGTTGACATTACGCAGGTCGAAGTAACTTCGTCTATGAGAGTGTGATGGATTGGTCTCCCTTTCGACACAAATTGAACCTGGAAAGCAAGCTAGTGTGAAAGGTGAGGTTTACATTTTTCCATGTCAAAGATAGCTATCTTAGAATCCCGGGGGTCAATTCCACCAATGGCTGAAAGCTGAGCTTTTTGTTGCACTAAGCAAGTTTGCAACACTTCAAGTGTAGACATAGCTGAAAATGTTTGCGCCAAGTCTTCTACAATGTTGTAGTTATGGGAAGCCCATGCATAGGTGTTATGAGTCGTGTGTCGAAGGGTCCCTTTGGTGGGAAAAATGACAAGGTAAACAATAGGCCTTTCGATATGAAGATTGTTAGGTAGCGGTGGATTCGAACTTGAACCAGGTTTGTGAGCCTCGATGACTTTATTTCCATAGATTTTAGCTCAGGTTTGGATTTCAATAGTGTCCATGCCATAAATGGGAGATGATCCTTCACCGGAAGGTTGAATACCACCATTTCCCCTTTGGGGGGTTGTGGCGGGTTTGCAACCATGTGTTGTTGCTACTGTGGATTAGGAAAGGGATTGTGAAGGATGATAGGTGTCCTTCTAGAGTAATTTTTCGTGATAAAATATGTGCATTCCTGCAGCCGAGGAAATTTATATGTCAAGTGGTCCTCCACACAAATTTTTCAAGGGAATCTCAAAGGTTTCTCCTTTCCTTTGTCATTTTTAGTTGTGTTTCTCTGATTGGGATTATTTTGAGTGTTGGGTTTCTCTTTAGAAGGAGCGGTATTTTTCTTATTCTTCTTGTTCTTGCTGCTAGGTTTTTGTGTAGATTGTATAGAGTGTACCTTAGCAGTAGGGAGAGTAATTAATTGGGTAGGGGTAGTGGCAACCGAAGATGGCTAGGAAGCTTGCCCATTGAGTTGTTTTATAGCTACACTAGAAGTTGTACCAATGAGGCCGTTAGCATGCACTCTGGGTAACTGAGTAGCGGGAGGATTCGGGTTTCCAAGGGCATGGGAGAGTAACTCATACAATGTGCCAGATTGTGAATAGATGAGATCTAGTTGTTATGCACGATGGATGGATTGGTCTTTTGTGACCACACCAAACAAGAAAACGTCTTTAGTAAGGGGTGGCAAGAGTGACTTACAAAACCAGTTCGATAAAAGATGTTCCAGGATTGGCGCCTTAACTAACCTCCACCTAAGTCTCCATTCATGAATGTGATCACAGATGTGGGTGGTGGTGTGTTGGTGTAGCAAGGATAAGAGTTCTGTTCCGGTTTCATATCGAATAGGTAGTTTAAATTTCTTAAGAAATTATGTTGCTAAGGCACCAAAAGTATTTATTACAGCTCGTGGTAACTCGATGTACCATTTGGCAGTGTTGCCTGTGAGAGTGCAGGGGAAAATTATGAGTCGGATACTATCGTCCACCATGGAATTAGAAACAAACCATAGATGAAAGGTTGTGATATGTGTAGCCGGATCCTCCCCTTGTTTCCCTTTGAACTTAAGGATGTCAAATGGAATCTTATGCGGTATAGGAGGCCAAATTGGGTTATGATTGATAGGATCATTGGTCAATTTATATAGATCAGGGATGTCTAAAGCTTCCAAGAATGGAAATTGTGTGGTTTCCCCTAAGTCTAACCAAGGAGGTGTTGGCTGACCATTTGGACCGTAGAATCCTCCCATCAATGTGTTTCTAACATGATAAGTAAGACTTTGTTGATAAAAATTTCCAGCTAGCGGAGGTGTAGGGATGTAAGGTTGCTGTCCATATGGGATATTGTATTGGGGAAAAAACAGCTAGTTTCCCCTAGGGTAATAGTTTCCCCCTTGCCCCAATTAGTTTTGGGGAAGGGTCGCCCAAATAGACACGATAGAGTTAGCTTGTGGCATACTAATATTCTCATAATTGACCATTGGCATAGACCCTACACCATAAGGTTGACCACTAAGAGGAATGACATTAAAAATCGATGGACCTGCTTGTCCCACATAATGTATGCCAGTACCAAAGTGTCCCCTGGCATGTAAGTGTTGGTAACACTACCCCTTGGCATAGTAGTCAAGGGGTTTGAACTCAAAAATGGATTCCAACTAAAAGGGTTGTTGAAGGGAACCAAAATAGCCCCGCTAGTGGAAGTGGAAGTCGGGCGTCCATGGGCAGACACGATAGGAGTGGATACCGAAGGGTTCAAAATTACACTGGAAATTTTTGTGACCAAGTTTCTAGGACCATGCATATGCTGGAAACTAGGGTTTCCAATAAGTTTTTTAGAACTGAAAATTGACAGGGAAGATGGTGGTGGAACCGAGTTGGCCACCAACGGCACTAACCCAACGGTCGCTAGTTGTGAAGTGGATGTGGGTGTAGCTGAATACATAGCTGGTACTAGTGCTACCTGAATCAACAATGGCCCTAATGGGTCAGTGAGAGGAGGATTATAAGGAGGTACAACTCCTTTAGTGAAAGGATCCTCAGTCAACTTCGTAGTGTAAGGAGCAATGTTAAAATCAGGGGTCAACACTGGAGACTTCTCTTCTGAAGAAGGCACTGGGTCATCGAGACTTGGCTCCTCCCCTAGTGTCAATGGAGGGAGACCTTGTTGTCGCCTAGAAAGATGGCGAGGGTTGAAGGATGCCACGATGACCAATTAATTTTATAAAATTTTTATTGTGATGTATTTTTGAGTATCAGTGATAGTAGAAGCACACACCCAAAAAAAAAGAACTCTAAAGTCAATAAATCAAGCAGCTAGATGGGTAAAACCCTGTTTGAGTACTACCATTTGTTGGATATGAAACCCAACATCACAATAGCATACAGAGAGAGCTAGTGAAATGTACAGTTACAATTACTCTTGAGCTTCGCTTGAACCTTAGACAATGGGTGCAAGCACTCTCGTGAAGACGATTACCCTCCCAAAGACCGAAGACAGAGTAGTTCTGTCTATGTTAGGTACCAGGGCAGCCCACCCCAGTCACATTGTGTACGTCACTATAAGTATGGCAACTAAAGATACCTCAAATCACAGACACTATCAGGGGGGTCAAGGTCATAGACAACACGTTGTATGAGAAAGACACCTAGATCCTTGAACTAGTTTCAACATCCCCGAGGGGAACCCCAATATACAAAATTCCCACTTTTATGCGATCAAAGGCAGGCTACCTTCTCACACACCCCAGTGTTGTCTCACACTTAACTCCGGTAGTAGTGGAGCGGTCCCAATAGTATGAGTGCAACAATATTTTCACTCTTTAATGACACTAGTTTCAAGTTTTATGATCTTGGGCAGTTTTCTCACTCCGCCTATCCCAAGATCCTAGCCTGAACTAATGTTGGTGTAAGCTCAGAAAAAAAGAGTTACTGATTGGTTTTATTAGTGCTTAATTTTAGTGTACTTTCTTATAAGTCTCTAGAGGTGGATTAGGCGTATGAAATTTTATGAGACTCTCACTCAAACCATGTACAAAATGATTTTAATATTCAATTCGATGAAATATCTTATCTCTATAGGGAGAAATATTTCACACATCCATGCAGGAACAAACATCAAAATAATGCAGTTCAGCCTAAAAATACTCAGACATCTAATATCTATCCTCACTAACAGCTATTTAACCCAAAAAATTCAGAATGAAATCAACTATGTTCAAAAAAACTAAAAAAAAAATTCCTTTTAAAAAAGTAAATGAAACTAACACTAACTTTTCAAATAATAAAAATGAAAATGCTAGCAGGAAACCAAGCAGAGAGATCCAAAACACAGAATCCAAACTAACAGCCAACAACTCAACAGCCAGGGAAATCATAGCAGGGGTGAAATAACAAGTTTTTTACTGGGTAACACAGGCTAGCAAGGGGCACAGAGTGTTAATAGCAGGACTAACGCACTTTTCCCAAGAATAAACAACATTATAACACTCTGGAACACACACAAGGGGTGCGTGATTGAGGAAAAAATGTAGATAATGGCTAGGTAAGTTCTGTTCTGAACACTGTGAGCTACTAAGATGGTCACATAGCATATAAAATAATCAGAAAGGGATGTGAGAAGAATGGGAAGTGACAAAGGGAAAGAACCAAAGGCTTGGAAATAAACAATCCAGGAAATAAGTATTAGTCCCCAGTATGGTCGCCAATTATTCTTAGGGATAAAATTCATAGGTGGTAGCTGGATTAAATCCCTCTCGGGCCTTCCTGGGACCCAAGGGAGACAGTCAGATTAGATGAAAAATTCACAAAGAAACTACATACATGTTCATACTAATGCTTAATTGAAAAAGTGAGATATTTAAGGATTACCTCTTTGTAGACAGCAGATATGTTGGAAAGCGCTAGGCAGTGTGGTGGAAGTCCTCCTCACCGAGTCCAAGTCAGGATCCTGGAAAAAAAGAAAGAACAAGTGTAATATTCACAGTTCTATCACTAAAATCAACTAAACAAGTATATAACCAACATTTAACTATGTAGATCTAAGCCACTTATATCATGTTTCATAAACATATAAACAATATATGCATTGATAAAACATCAAGTGGACAAAATAGAGGCAGTTCTATTAATAAGAGAAGGAATATTACAATCGTTGGTTTGGACAAGCTTCCCTCAGTCTTCTGACTCCTCCCTCTCTCTCCTCAATATCCGAGTGCAATGATACTCAGGCCAAGAGTTCTCAATGAACCTTTCCAATCATGAAGCCTCACACTCAACAACAAAGTTACACTCTGCACACGATCAACCTTTCAACCCTTGACAATGAGCTCTAGCCTCCAATTTATAAGAATTTGGGAGGACTAATCTTGCCAATCTTCTCCATCAGTTTGAATAGGGGAAAATCCATGATTTTTCATTTCTTTTCCTAGATTTTTCCCTCTTTGGATGCTTAGTTGGGTTTAGTAATGTCCAATTAGAGGCCTGCACCACAAGGTTCTTCTTTTTGGATTGACCGCTTTGAGAAAAAGCAAGAAATCTCAGTAAGTTACTGCGGTATTTGTCCCTTTTTCTTCATGAAACATGGGTAATGTTTCCCCTTAGGTAAGATGATCCATTAACCTAGGCACTAATGCTCCTCTGAGAGGCAGGGATGTGTTATAACGTGATCTAGATGTCTCTAAGGTGTGTTACCTTGGTAAAATAGGTCTTTGTCTAGGTCATTTTCTTCCTTCGATGTATCATTCTCCTCTGGGTTGATGAGGAGGTCATTTTTCCTGTAACAGTTGTGTGCCAGTGAAGTGGTTCACTATGACTATGTGATTTTAATAGTTGGTGGGTGGAGGAGAGACACCCTGTTTCATATGATAATATAGATTTAAAACTCCTCTGCAAACACTCCACCTCAAGCTTTGGAATCTGGCTCAAGGGTGACAGTTGCAAGAAAGACTTGGTTGCGGCTTGTTTATGGTTTGGTGGAGAGCTGAAATCCCAATATTATTTTCTGAGCACATTTTAATAAGAAAAGTATACTCAATATCTCACACTCTGAATGTTATGCATATATTTAATGTGTTGGGTTTAATTCCTATGACGATATTGGTTCATTGTGATGGTATAATGCATTGATATGTTGAGGAAATGAATTCTTGTATAATGCCAAGCTCTGTGTCATGCATGAGGAATGGTTCATCAATGAAAGATTGATATATTTATGATTTCTTATGTTTTCATGTATTGATTATTATATGCTAGCTTAAAGTTGTTAATTTTCTCAAGTTAATAACAAGGGAGGTCAATCTGACATGGAAATGTATTGGATATCCCTGGAATATATTCGTAGGAATGGTTTATTCTTATATCCATCCTGAGACTGCAAATTCATCTAAATGGCATGTGTATTGAGAGATGGGTAGATATATTTAATATTTATTGTTTTGTTGCATTGTTGAAGGAATGGTTCAATTCCTGTGGTTACTATGAGCTTGAATTAAATATAATTTTCTGAGCATGAAAGATGATTAAATCTTTACTATTAAAATTCTCTCTTTTTGTTTAATGATTTGCATAATTTCCCTATATATATAGCAGATGTTTATTTATAAGTTCAGAAATAACAACATTACTTATATGAGTAATATATATAAATATATGTGTTGAATGGGTTGGGTCGGGGCCTATGAAAATCTCAAGACAGATAGCATATATTGTGCATATATATCTGTGAGTTTGTGTAAATAATTATATACTCGTTGGCTGAGACAAATCCCTTATAATATCAGGAGGAATGGTGTTAATGCCAAAATATATGCATGTATTCCAAGCTTAGAAGGGCCTGCTTTACCCTTGTATATCTATGGACTGGGCATCAGTATCCTCGATAAAAGGCCTTATATGTGCATTTAAATAGTATTCACTAAGTTCTCTATAATTATTTTTATGTCCAAAGCACCAGATTTCAGAATCAAATTTTTTAACCCCACTGCCCTTCGATCCTGTGACCAAGCGTAATGATCAAGAACTTAAACAAGAAGAAGTCTAGGTCATCATTGGATGAGTGTTCAAGGCTTTTGGATGATCCCTAGAACTTTTTCCCCATAAGTATCAAAGGGAGAACTAATAAAAACTCTCGGGATCAAACCCCTAAGATGATGTGGCACATTTGGGCCTGTTGAATGCCCAACACAAAAATACGAAGGAAAACCCCAGTTAAATGTTGCAGGGAAACATTGTGATGGAACACATGTTCACGTGGCACATGGAATGGAGGATGTGACAAGGGGTGATGTCTCCCAACATTTAATACCGATGACGTCAAACCAGACCCCAAACCCCAGAGGATTTGGATGAAGGGCATGGAAAAACCATTGGGACCTACCTCCCAGGGTTACTTGGCATGTGGGACCCATTCAGTAGGATAAGTTCCGCATAGTTAGAATGCGCTTGCATATTTGAAAAGGTGGTGGAAAGCCTTAGTTACAGGTGTAATGACATGTATCTCAAAATATTTTCCCTGGAAGTTTAGGGGAGAGAAATGTCAATAATCACTGGGATTTAACTTCGGGATGATGTGGCCATAGAGGGCCTACACCTGCATCCATCAAATATATATTACACATTATGTTATAGTAGGGCCATTTGAGTCATGGAGTAGGGTTCTCATGAGCATGGAAGGTCATGGATGGGTCGACAGATGCCACTTGGCATGATGTATCATATGACTTGGGTAGCCATGTGGGGACCATGTGGGTGCCACATGGCGGATTTCATGACTTGGCACTATCTGATAGGTCAAACTTTAAATGTTCATATCTTTTGATCTAGATGTTGAATTGAAGAAAATTTATCCTTGGAAAGGTCTCGATGAGATGACCATAAAGATGCTATCTATTTTATAGTTTGAATAAGTTGTAAGAGATCAAAACAATTAGACCCCATTTCCATAACGAGACTTTGGAGTTCAGATCATCACAATAACTACCTCCATATAAAATATTTTTTTGGGATAGGGTTAATAGGGGTGTGTTATACTAATTCATGAGTTTCTAATTGAAGAATGGAAGATGGTATTTTTTTTATGTAGTAGTTATTGTTGCCTTGTGGGTATAATTATTTGGACTTATCACTTAAGACATGATTGTTACCATATGAGTTTTATACAATCACGAAGTCCTCAATAATCTCTTTATGTATTGTTATCATTTTATCTTGATGAATTTTCATCCTTATCCACTGATGACTTGTCAATGTTAGAGAATAAATAAATCTAGAGGTGGCTACATCCATGTATAACTATGTGGCTATTAAATTATTGAATTTGTATGAATCTTGATATTCACAAATTCTAGAAAAAGTTATAATTGGATAATCACAACTAAATACCATTTATTTAGCATATATTTTGGTGGCTATTAGATATCAATGATGTTTTTGGTTGCTTCATCAGTTCTATCTCAAAATTCCACAAAATGGCGTGTCTTGTCAGACAACAATTCCTAGGTGGCATATACAATAACCACATAGCAGAAACAAATGAGGTATCCTTGTGGTTTTATGTTTTTTGGCACTTCAATTCAACATACCACATGCTATGATGAACACAACTTTAATCATGTTCCTTATTTTATCCCATGCTTAATTATTTTCCTGCATGTAAATATATCTTGTTGTAGGATATTTTTTAGTTTATTATAATTGGTGTTTCACAAAAAATTTTAAGTTGTCACTCCCTTTTAATTGTTTCTATGTTTCTTTGTAAGTTTGGGAACTGAAAATCTCCAATGTATTATTCATTAAAAATAATTTCAAGCATTTATTACATGGAAAATATGGTGAATTATTTGTTATATAATACCTAACCCTACACCTATTTCCATAATTCCGAAGGATTAAGTTTTCTAACATTTCCCCGCCCCTCGCTTAATCTGAAGGGGTGTTTGTGAGCCCAAGAATCATTTTGAACTTTGACAATTTTTTTCTTCAAGTGATTTAGTGAATATGTCAGTAATTTTCTCAGTTGTGGAACAATTTATTAGATGAATATTTTTTTCCTGTACATGATATCAAATCAAATGATACTTCATGATGATGTGATTTGTTTGATCATGGAATCTAGGGTTCTTGGCCAACTTTATTGAACAGGTAATTTCGACAAAAAGAGGAGTTGAATTCATTTGTTTCTCTTGCAAGTCTTCAAGTATCTTCCTGAGCCACACAATTTCCTTTGTCTCTTTTGTTGTTTCCACATATTCTACTTCTATTGTCTAATCTATCTAAACTGACTATTTGTGTGACCTCCAGGAGACATATGTTGATTCTTGACTCATGAGATATCCTAAAGTTGATACTCCATTTTCCTTGTCCCCATCGAAGTCTAAATCAAAATGTGAAATACGACTAAAGCCATCCACCTTGGTGCACTTAAGTCCATAATATTCAGTTCCCTTTAATTATCTTAGGACTCTTTTGGCAACAAACCAATTCCCCTCACATGTTTTATGCATAAATCTAGAAAGGATGCTAAAAACATATGAGATATATGGTCTGGTCGTGATTAGGTAGTTGGTACTTCTTAAAAGATATCTAGACTTTGTTGCATCCTCAAATCCATTCCCTTCTTTCGACGTAAACTTCAAGTTCTAATCCATTTGATTGGAGAGAGGGTTGCAGTCTGCCATGCCAAATATGTTCATTATCCCTCCTACGTACTACTTTTTGGAAATGAATATGTATTTTGGATTTTGATTGACTTCAATGCCCAAGTAGTAATGAATATGTCCCAAATTTATCATTTCAAAACCTTTCTTCAAACATTTCTTCATGTATGCAATATAAGTTTCATTATTTCTTTTTATTAACAAATCATATACATACACTACAAGATACACAATTTTTTTGCCAACATTTTTGACAAACAAAGTTGCATCATCAAGATTGTAATTTTTGAAATTTAGCTTCAAAAGATGCCTGGTTAGATTTTCATACTATGCTCGTGGTGTCTACTTTAGACCATTCAAGTAATTAATGAGCTTGCGTACCTTTTGTTCTTTTCCCTTCACAACAAAACCTTCCAGCTTAGACATAAACACATTTTCTTTCAAATCCCCATTCAAGAAGGTTGTCTTCACATCTATTTGATGGATTTTCCATCATTTATGTGCTTACAAAGAGAATATGGCCATATGGTCACCCATTTTGTTGTGGGAGAAATTTTTTCCTCATAGTCAATGTTATCGTTCTATAATTTAAAATATTGGGAGGATCAACACAAAGGACAACAGCAAAATCACTTTGGAAGCTTGGATCTAGCCCTGCCAACTTCAGAGAGGGATCTCTTTGTATAATCTAACTTTGTTTTTAATAGATATTAGGCTAGTTATGACTGTACTTGGTTTTTTGTTTGATTTTTATTGATTTGGTTGATTAAATTTCTATATTCCCATTGGGAAATGGAGTCAAAAATATAAAACTAGATGTTGCATCAATATTTTAAAGATTTATAACAGGGCAAGCTAGGTTGCATTAATTGGATATTTTTATATTTTTAAATGGATTATGGAGATGAAAGAAAAGTGAATTTCAGTAGAGATTGAAAAGAAATTAAGTATTCTTCAATATGACTTCAATGAAAAACATACAAATTGTAAAAGCAGCCAGAATAAGGTGTTCCAATTAACCTGTCCTATTCATCACACTTTTTTTTTTACAATTAAGATTTTTTGATACACAGAGAAAAGGAAAAAACAGGGAAATAACATAGTTATAGCGGAAGCACTTCACCAATTAATACACCACATGAATCCTGTAATAAGTCCTTGTATTATTGATGCTCTAGTAAAATGTGGAAATTTACAATGCTCAGTAGGAAAAATATATTCAAAAATCAACCTAGAATACTTTGAACAGTGAAGTATTTATACTAAATATTACAAAATTGATTACAATCAATGTTGTCTCAACAGACAATGTATTGTTAGCCAAATTTTGAATAATAAAATCTAACTCTGACAAAAATTAGGCTTGGTGGAGGTGATATGGAATGGTGGCACTGTTTTAGAGGAAACAATTACTGAGTAGACCTATTTGTGGGCTACGCTAGTTGTTGCACTGGCTATAGCTCACTTCAACTGACATTTCTCATTTACTTTTACTCCTGTAATTCACACAATTTATCCCATTGATCTTCATCTAGGATAGTTAACTTGATTACCTTTTGGTAAATTTCATCCACTTCAGTATATCTGGAAAAATTAGGTTTTACCACAAAGATGTGGTTTACCTCATGATGAATGAAAATATCATTGGTCAATGCTTCCAAGAATGATTTACCTATCATGGTGCCTTTGATATTGGAGAATTTGGTAGTGTCCCTGGAAATTTCACTTGCCTTCTTCACATAGTCTTAACGGGTTATCAAATTATCATTAATGAAAAATAGAGAAGGCAGACCCTTCTGTGTTAGAGGCTCAATCATGCTAAAGAATCTATTCACTTCTATCTCTAAACTATGGCATTTCTCTTCCAACTAAACAATCAGGTTTTTCTTAGTGAGAATATTCTTCACTTCTAAAATGGTCTCTATTCTATCATCCACTTCCAAGTCATCTAGATCATATATGTTCTTGGAGTATAAGAATGTGATGATGTTGTTGGATGTAATAGGCATATCTCCAAGCTCTTCCTTGATAGTTTTTATGGCATCATTTTCTTTCTCAATCAATTCCTTTTGTTCAAATATAATATGGATGGAGGGCTAGATTTCATTAATGGATTCAATGATATCTGTCCAAATGATTTCTTTAACTTAGCCCAATGTATGTCCAATGGATGATTCTCCCTCTCACTTCTCCAATCTCTCTATCAGTTTCTGAGCTCTCTATGCTTCAGCTGTATGAGAAACTTCACTTCTAAATTTTTTATTGTGTAAAAATTTGACTTGATATTGAAGCTTCTTAATTTCCTATGTCTGAATAGACATATTCTCCACTGCCTTTGTCAATTGTTCCACGCCATCTGTTGTATTTGTTATAGAAGTTATAGCTGTGGGGATGGTTGTAAGAGGTACAACCTCCAAAGGAACCATAGAAATATTTTCAGCCTACTCCCTCTCCTTGATCATTTTCTCCATTTCTGTCTCCATCTGTCTCAATTGGGATTTTTTCTCCATGATGAGCTTCATCATATCTGACTTCTGAGACTCCGTTTCTTCAATATATTTGGTGAGAGGGTATTCTGTGGCTGAAAAATTTAATTGTTTCCTCAATGTTTCTATGTCAGCATTCTTCTTCTTTATTATTTCCTCTGTGGTTTTTATGTTGGAAGGATCATATCCTACTCTGACCACTAAGTCTTCCAAAGACTTAATTTGTGTATCCTTGGCTAGAGAGGAGATTTTCTCCATCTTTAGCTGTGACTGAATATTTACCAAAGAAACCTACAATCTAGACAAACTCATGGTTGTATTAGTTAAGATAGATGAAACCATTTTACCTATTTGCTTGTGCATCTCCATTTGATCAATGGGATGGATGTCTTTGATGTCAACCTAAAATGAAGTTTTCTTGTAATATGTTGCTATCTTGGGTTGTGAAATATGTGCCTCTAGAAAAGCCATTTTCATTTTACCTCTCTCAGAGTCAAATGCTGATAGTAACCTACTCTGAGAAATAGAAGTCTGCTTCCAAAATTTAATGTATGTGCTATTCTTATGGATTTCATTCTTCAACTTGATTTCCCTAAATGTATCAAAATTTGTCTTCTCTTTCTCTCCTGAGACAACCTTACTTGTCTAAATGGCATGTTGTTGATCCTGTGAAGTTGTAGAAGTAGTAGGATAGAGAGTAGTTTGGCCACAAAATTGAGAGGAGGTAGGTGTCTCCTTGGTGATTATGATAATCTCATGTTCTGAATCTTTATTTGGATTAACTTTAGGATTGATTTTGGTTATCTTCCTATTAATTATCTTGAATTCTTTTCTTGTAGTTTCAGTCACTCAAGGTGACTCTTATTCTCTCAGTATTTTTCTTTCTTTCTCCCGTGGCATATGATTCTGTGATGTAGATATAGAGACTAACTTCTCCTCAGCCTCTTGCAAAGTGTTTTCAACCCACTCTATTTGGTTCATGTACTTCTGTATTTATGGCCTGCGAATATGTATGTAAGGAGTAGTCTTGTTTTCTACCCTTAATTTTGAAATGGTTCCTAATGGATCATAGGACCAGGTAAAACTGAGGTTGAACTTCATTTCCTTAAAAATTATTTATGCTTCCTCCCTTGCTAACCTATTGTTGCAAATGAATGGCCCTATCTGTGTTTTGACTCTGAACTATGAATTTTTCTTTGCTGATACAAAATGGACTTCATCAGAATTCAACATCTACCTGATGTACTCTAAAGAAAAAATCCTCATTGGGAGGAATTTTTGAAGCTTGTAAGGAGCAAGGTCACAGCCATAAATCCTCAACTCTGTGTAGTTCTGGTATAAATACCATTCACCTATATTTTATTGATCTTATAGATGTGAAATCCTTCTAATGTCTTCACTGAATCTTGGTTCAACTGCAATGCTAAGAAGGCTCATTTCTGGATGTACAAATAGTTCAATGAATTTTTTGTATGAATATTCCTTCTGCTCTTTCATCACCACGGTAGTCCAGAAGATGACTAGCTATTGATTGCCATCATCATCCAATTTCTACATTTCAAATTTTAATCTATCTCCCTGAAAATATAAAAACATATAAACTATAACATAAGCATATTTAGACACCTCTTATGTCTAAAACCTGAGAAATTGGTCAGGGATAGCATCTGCTAGGAATTGGCTGAAGTTGAAAAGGATAGATGATTTTGAATCTATAGAAAATGTGGAGAGGAAACCTATAATTGGCTCATCTACCGATTGTTCAGAGACATAGTATCCAAGGACATAAGAAATGACAGTGATAATATTCTTGGCTCTATCAGGGAAAATGGAGGACAAGAAAGGAGGATTCTTTTTAGGCAATTGAGTATCTTCAGCTAGAAAAATCTCAAGGGTTTTAGCCCTTTTGGAAAAATATATCTACTAATACAATTCATTGAGGGATTCTTGGGAGAAAGGGGTTCCATTTTCTATAGAATGGGCCTGCATCATTTGGTCAATGGATTGTGTAGTAATAGTGAATAGAATTTCTCATGTGGGGCCAATTATGGCTCTCTGGCTGGATTGTAACAAGCCTGACATTTTTGGATGAATTCAGGGGCACTGTGGGTATGGGG
This sequence comes from Pinus albicaulis, assembly GCA_034641835.2. NCBI lineage: Eukaryota > Viridiplantae > Streptophyta > Pinopsida > Pinales > Pinaceae > Pinus > Pinus albicaulis. The sequence goes on along the minus strand of CM076580.1, from coordinate 1,538,600,726 downwards.
GAAGATATAATGAGGTAAGTTTGATTCCCACAGTCCAATATCATCTAACTTGTTTATGTATTTTTCTTCTAGCCAACAATACATCTCGAACAATTCACATTCACAAAGGGTTTCATGAATTTTGTAGTCTCTGTCAGCTAGAGGGATATGGTCTAGATCGATAGGATGATGGATTAATGGGTTTATTGGTTCCTCTTGTATTTTCTTCTTAGGAGGCATGATTCAATCTATTTCATAGAATTGAAAGGGTTCAGGAAAGGATGGGTTACTGAGACTATGTAAGGCTTGGTACTAGTGAAGAAGGCACAGTGCTAAGATTGATAAGGACTGATAAATTGCTCAGGAGCTCTGTAAACTTGTAACAAAAATTAAAGTGCAGATAAATATGCAAGGTAAAGGTTAAACAGGTTTAGAATGCATGGATTTATACATAATTGGGTTGTTTCCATTGATTATGGCACAGATCCATTGTATTAATGGTCAATTATTAATTAAATGCATAACATATTGTTTTACGTGGGAAGGTACTTAATTGGAAATAGGCATATGCAACCTGGCATGACAAGATTGGTCTGCAACATATATGTGAGCAATTTTTGTTTTGCAGGGAGAAAGCAGTTTTCGAGGGGGGTATGAGGCAGTAAGCGGTTTGAGCGGAGGGGGGTACGAAATGCGGAGGAGGCGCCACATTGTGTGGCCTTGAAAAGTGAAACTGATTTTTTTGGACCCCACCCCCTGGTATTTATCACCAAAATCATACCTAATTGGCTGATGATCAGACAACTTCAATGTAACTATTTCAAACTAATCTTGTGACTGAGACTTAGCCTCCTCAGCCTGAGAGGGCTCTCTCAAGGGTTAATGATATGGGATATAGATAGATGGCTAACTCTATTATTTGTGTTTTGGTTTAGGTTGAGAAGATGAATGCTTGCTACCATTGGGCTATGGAGTCAGTGATAGGACTCTCAATAACCAAGGCTTTCCTTGTGGAAGTTGAGGCTTGTATATACTTCAATGAAAGGGTAACACATTCAGGAAAATCCCAATAACTTGAAGTTCAAAGGAATTCAGAGCATGTAATACATGAATACTAATTAATGAGACATAAAGGCTATGGAAGAGAAAAATTTCAAAGATAGGACATAAAACTCATTGAAAATACACTAAGAATATTAGGTGAATAAAAGTTGTATGTTACTGTATATATCAGTCAATCCAAAGCTTTACAAAGTGGTCTTCTTAGATAACATTTTCCAACCTGTAGGTTGAAACCAAACTTAGCATGTATACATTGGGCTTATGGAGTCAAAGTAATCTCAGAAAATCAGTGAATCTAATTGACATGGAATTTGAGGCATATCGGGGTTTTTAGTCATGAGACACACTCTTGAAACATGTAAAAAACACAGTCAGTCCATTTATAAAGGAAGTCAGAGCATCTAAAGATGAGTTCTGAGTAATATAGATGAACACCACTACAAATACGATATATAAGAAACACTGATAGGACAGGAAAACACTAAAAACCCCTTCTGAATCTCAAGTTGGTCAAGTAGAAACAATCTTTTTAGCTTAAACAGTCTTTTTACAATATGCACCAGTTTTGCCAAAAAGTCTCCAAAACCTTTGCTAATTCGACCACTTGATCTTTTATAGATCATTTACATCATGAGATAAGCTTGTCATCAGCTAGATACATCGAATTCCTACCTATGACACCTATCCTAACCATATAACATGGTATTTACTACATTAGACAGCTGCAAACCTAAAACAGAGTCCTATTACAAGTATGATTAGGACTCTTTCACTTTATTTAAAACAAATTTATCTAGACTTAATTACATCATATGCCACCTGTATTTTCATGAGGTCGAAACCTGATGATGAGCTCCAAACTGTTATGACCATAATGCTGATGATGTTGATCTCCCGCGATCTAGGAAATTGTCTCCCTGTTCTTTAGGTTTTGGATTCTTTAATCTTTTGAGGCATTCTGACCCTTATGAACCATGATTTCGATGCCATTTGTTGTCAAGAACTAAAAAATCATATGTCCAAAGTCATCCCCTAGTGCCATCTATTCAAAATCCACTTCAAACTCTCCAAAATAGTGAAACAGATCTGTGCTACGAAAGCAACCCAGTTTCGTAGCGCTTTTTTGTAGCACGGTCTTTTTAACCTTTTTCCTTCAAAATTTTGGCTTCTTAATTTTCAGATTTATCTTCCTTGACACTTAACACAAATCCCTTAGAAATTTCAAGTGAAAATTCACATTTTTTCCCTTCCAAAATTTAAGAGAGAGAGTGAAAAAGCATACTACAGCAGTTTCGTAGCATATTTCACTCATTTTGCACTGTTGGCGCTACAAAACTGCTGAGTGAGCAGTTTTGTTCAAAATTTTCAAAAATGAAAATTTGAAAATGTGCCAAAACTCCAAATCAACCTGCTTCCAACATATCAAAAAAAAATATCAAGTGAAAATAACAGTCTTCACGAGATTCCTTCTTCATTTGCAAATTTTTCATGTTTTTCCCTGAAAATTAGGTCTTGGGACAGAGCTTATATATATTACTCAATGATGTATTTTGAGAAACTGAAGAAGGTTTTTGTAGGCCATGATGTTTGAAATAAAATCCTCTCTTGGTTGTTTGAAACACATCTCCTTCTGTCCAGAAAATACCTTTGAGGAATATGTGTAAAACAAGAAAACTCTGTTTCTGAAAATAGGGCTGCAATGAAATCCTTTTATCTCCCAACTGATAACACCTGTGAGAAAATTGAGAGAGGTTTTTGTATTTGTGGATGGTTTGAAGATAAGCCTCTTTCATAATTACAAAATACTTTTTAATTTGGCCAGAAAATAAACTTGAATTTTAACTACTAAACAACCATATACAGGACATTTTGCAACAACAGTTTCGTAGCGCATTTTAATTTATCAATTTCGCCCACTTCATAATGAATTTGAGGAAACTAAGAGAGGTGCTTGTAGATAGGTCTGTTAGGAATAAAAACCTCTTTCAATTGTCCTAAATTCATTTTTAGTTTCTCAGAAACTTCCTTGGAGGTTGACTACTCAAAACCAGAAAAACAGAGTTTTTGCTTCATATTGCGCTACGAAAGTAACAGTGCTTTTGTAGCGCATTTCCTCTTTTTTGAACTAGCGGCGCTATGAAATGGTGGATTCCTGGCTAATTGCAGAAATTTAGCCTGAAACTTAATGGAATGACCCCTAAATGAAAAATATGAATCTTTGATCATGGAATGGACCTTGAAGGACTTTATTTTAAATTAAATGATGACCTTTAAACTTATAAAAACTATGACCTACCCTTAACCAAACTAAAAATGACTTTTAGACCTATTTAAGACTATGATAAAAAAAAATGTTGACATACAATCATTTGAAATTTTTTTGGGTGATAACAGCAGTAAAACTCGAATAGAGAGGGGTGGTGAAAACATATGAGGATCGTCAGATCGGGGGTAGAAAAGATGATGGGCGGACATTTGATCCGAATTTAAAGCAATGTGCCATAACACATTGTCAGGTAGTGGGAGATTTTTAATGATAGTAAAACTTAGGATATAGGATAATATGCCAATATTTTTATATTTATGCGCCTAACTGCTTCAGCCAAAAAATTAGGATAAAATCATATTATCCCTTTTTCTCTTTATATGCATAAATTCCTTTGAAAACCAAAAGTTAGGATAACCAATTTAATTCTTTTCAAGGCTTCCAAAACAACTTCTACCTGCTCATGAATTTCATTTGTTTTTCTAAGCTAACATTTTTTCTTCTTCTTTTCTTAGGGTGCATTTAAACTAGCAAACTCACATCAATTTTTTTTATAAAACATCTAACCTACTCTATCCCTTATTTCTCCTATTGATTTAGATTAAATAGTTGAACCAATTTCATTTTCTACCTAACTATTGATTTTCCAAGGTTAAATCATTTAGCAAATATTTATTCTCTAACCTAATCAACAAAAATTCACAATTGTTCAATCATGATTAAGCTGTATGATTTGAACAAAAATCTAGTCATTGTGGACTTTTTTAAACAAGTTGCACACAATCTTATTTGATGATGACATAAAGAAAACTAATCTATCAGTAGTGGCATTTGAATTTGTAGCACTTTCAATGTTATTTCTATTTTTTTTTCTTTTGTGGGGTTCTTATTCTCTTTTATTCTTTTCAACTTCCTTTCTTTTTGTCTTTTCACTATATTTATATATTGACATAACCTCTTTCAATTTTATTTTATATATACTTTTTTCGGAAATCATTTGCATATTGAAAATTATTTACAATGTAAAATCACAAATACAAAATACTCAATCACCTTAAGATCCTATAAATTATAGGACCCTAACAGTGGCTCCATCTAGGGATGGCACTTCTCCATGTGAAGTGTTAAGAACATATGAAAAATACCCTTGAGTATCCAATGTCTGAAATGTCTGTATCTTATTTATTTTTTTGTTGAGGTACTTATGGTAGCTTATCAATCAAGACTTAGGGCCTTCTCTGTGGTCTTAAAATTTAGTCAATAATTTACCCAATCAAAACAATATAGACTATGATATTTACAATGATGTAAGAAAATTATTTATGCTAAGAAAATTATTGCTTTAGCATCCTGCCATTGACAGGACCACCATGTAACTTTGCTCCATACAGGTCCTTTAAGAAGAATTCATTGTGTCCTCTGAAAGCATAAATTATGTATGGCCCTTTCCAAAGGTTACAAAATTTCCCATGTTTACCTTTGTCTTCTCTCCTGGAATCCCACCTCAAAATTTTTTCTCCAATGTTGAAATCATCAGCTTTAGTCCTTCTATCAAAAATATTTTTGACATTTTCTTGAATAACTTGGGCTTTTGTGCAGACTTCCTCCCTAGATTGTTGCAACTAAATAGTCTGATTAATCCTCCTTTGTGTGTATTTTGGCTCAACCTGTAATTCTTGAATTATCTTCATGACTGGAATTCCTAAGGAGGATGGAAAAACAACATCCATTCCATAGACCAATTGGTATGGTGACATGCTAATTGACTTCTTTGTAGTAAGTTTTTCAATCCAAAGTGCATTCACTAACTTGTTGTGCCAAGACTTCTTTTTGTCTTCTAACAACTTTTTAATGATATTTAACAAGCTCTTATTTGAAGATTCATCCAACCCATTACCATAAGGGTAATAAGTTGTTGAATTATCAATAATAATTTTTCTAGGATAGCCAAATCTAGAGAGGATACTGGTTTCAAGGAATTTAATGATGACAAAATCAGTGGTATATATCGAAGGAGTGGCTTATATCCACTTACTAAAGTAATAAGTGGCTATGAGAATCCACTTATGTTGGGCAGAGGAAGGAGGATGCATTTCACCAAAGAACACTACAAAGAAAAGACCATCTAGCAGAGGTTATAAAGGAGGTTTTTAATGTTATAAAATTGGCCAAAATTGTCAAAAAAACATATGCTACCACATCCGTTTATGGTTATGGAGATTTTGGCGGAGCTTTTAACAGAAATTAAACACAACTAAAAAAAAATGGGCGGCCGGAGGTTATTACGGATGTTTTTTTCATCAGTGCGCTAATCAGGATTATAGGCACCGGTGCATACCTGTAGCCGGAGCCCTGGGGCGGTCGAAGGAGAATGCATCGGGCTGTTAAGGTATAAAACAGCACCGAGCGTAGTGTTGGTGATACAACACATGGGTCCGTTCCAATTGGTCTTCGGATTTGAGCGGTGCCCATAGGTCGTATCAACGCGCTGGTGCGTAGACTTATAGAAACACATCAGTGCACAGTATCACACAAATGCACCAAGATTTATAATTAGTATCAGTATTCTTGCGGTGCAAATATGTCATACAAATACACCAGTGTGTATAGGCACATAAACGCCCCAATGCACAGTATCACACAAATGCACTAAGATTTATAATTGGTATCAATATTCGTGTGGTGCCTATAGTTTGTCCAAATGCACCAATGCGTATAGACACAAAAATGCCCTGATGCATAGTATCACACAAATGCACCAAGATTTATAATTGGTATCGGTATTCATGCAATGATCATAAGTTGTAAAATGAAATTGGTGTGTATATAGACATAAACGCACTGGAGCGTCGTACTGCACAAACGCCTCGATATTTTTAACTGGTTTTGGTATTTGTGCAGTGCGCATAGGTCGTAAAAACACACTGGTGCGCTTAAGAATACAAGTGCACCGGCATAATAATACATGCACCAGTTTTCATTTTGTAATTTTTAGAAACATCGACTTGTGATAGTGCAATTATTGTGATTATTTTAAATTCATTATTCATCAAAAGTCAACACATCTTATAACAATATTCTTATTAATTAAATTTTTATTAATGCATTTGAATGTGATGTTTGGATTAATTTGTTATATCATATCATAGTTATTGTGGTTTTTAAAAATTCATTATTCATCAAAAGTCGACACATATACAGCTTATAACAATATTCATATGAATTAAATTTTTATTAGTGCATTTGGGAATGACAATGGAGAACGCAATAGAATAAATTAAAATAGAAATTTTTCAAAAAATACAACGCCTTGCTTTGATATCCAAACATAGTGATCATCATTCTTCGCTTGAACTGCTGTCACTGCTAGAGCTACTTCCATGACTTGGGTTATTTCAAGAATGTTTTGTTCACGGTGTTGATTGTTTTATTCTTCTTCACCTTCCATCTACAAACATAAAAATAAACTGTAATGAGTGTATATACATTGGTGAGAATAATTAAAATTTCAATATTAAATAATATACATCAATGTAAATTGAAAAGAAATGATGTACCAATGCAACAATTGACTCATAAACTATAAACATTCTTTCAAAGCCATGTGACATGCCATATTTCAAGATTTGATATGCTGGCGCAGTGCCATACTTTGTTTCCTGCAAGCTTTATACCCCATAACAAATCATATATTTAATATAAAAGGTTTATTTTTTCTATTAATTATAGATGGAGCTAAGTAAAACAAGATCGATAGATGCTTACAAATTCCACAATTAAGTTCTGATATGCCAACATATACTCACAACCCATATTTAACCCAATTTCAATCAATTCCTCTAATGGTTCTTCTTTGTATGTTAACACCTGTTTGAAGACATTCAATGATTATTTTTGTAAAACAACTTTAAAAATACAAAAATGAAATCTAGTTAAGTTGTTATAAGGAATTAACAATTACTCACAAACTTAGATATCAATCATTTTATTCCTTGTCGTCATGTTTTATGTGATGAATGGGTTCCATTTTCTTTTCTTTTCTGCAAGAAAATACTTGAAAATTAATATTTAATGCTAAATTGTTTATTTATTGTATCTAATGATCAAAAAATTCAATGATTACATATTACATTTGAAGCACGTTGTTGTTGAGATGGCTCCTCCCGCGATGCAATTTTGTCCATTTCTTTGACCATCTCCTTGTACACCTTTTTGGACATTCCTACTGGCATATTTATAATATTAGCTCATTCATCTTTTGACATTTTCATAATATTCCTAAAAATGTAACATGATAATAAACTATTTAATTTTTATATTGATATATGAAAATTAAGTATAACAAAAGTGATATTTATAAATAATTCTTGACAAACATCTAAAGGAATATTACTTTTTCATTCCTTCTTTTTTGTTGTTGTATGTTTTTGCTATTAAAATTCTGACATGTCTCATTGACCAATTCTCTGGAAACTCTTCCTGTAGTTTAGATAAAATTTGGTTCTTGGAATCATTGGATTGGTTTTTTTATTGTAAGTGGAAAGAACGTCTATACATTCATTCCACTAGATCCCTTAAACTTTTGTAAAATTTCCCCCCCCTTTCGTTAACCTCTAGCACCAATCCAGATGAGATAAGAAGCAATTCATTTTCATTTGCATGTTCTATTTTTTGTCTTTTCTTAGAACAACATTCCTTTTATGAGTTTTTGGTCCCTATAGAACATTAAACATATGTGAATTAATAAACTATTTCACACATGTTATCTAATAATTTTAATCATATTATTAATGAAAACTAAAAAAAGAAACTCATATTGGATCGATAGTATTTTTTCATTCACCTGATTCATCCTTTTGCAATTTTTCCATCAAGCTTTTATGCTCTTCTGGTCCTAGACCAGAAATAATCTTGTCGAGCTTCATCATTTTGTGGCTCTACATGATACATAGTAAATAATACATATTAGTTAAACTTACATATAGTTCAAAAATAATATTTTTTGTAAAAACTTTACAAACAACTTGCCTTTTTTTCTTTTCTTGATGTGTTATCAGTATTTTTGTTACTTGATCTCTTGTCACTCATTTCTTTATCAATCTCAAACCTGTACCATATCATTCATTAATATATTTATAAATAAACTATCAACTTTCTAAGTAAAAAAAAATCTCAAGAAACTGGTGCGCCATTCATGATGTAAGCACCAACGCCGGTGCGTGGCTGTCTTCCAAACGCACTGCAAAAAAAGTATAATAGACCTTATGGTGCTCTATGTCAACAAGGAGCACCAGTGCATTACATGTCAATCACCGCACCGGTTAAACCTGATAAAATAATAAAAATCATCCAGTGTTAGTTTTTGTAGCATAAACTGGTGCCATGTTTTACATATGGCACACCGATAAAAATATTTTGATTATCAATTTTTTATCACATTACTTATGCGGTGCGCTTGTACAATACAGAGCACCGGTGCGCTATGTTACGCTAGGCGCACTGATAAAAAAAATCAGCTTTTTTTAAATTCATACAAGGGCCCATATGGATTGGGATCTGACTATGCTAATTGTCCCGTCGATTGTATGTCTTAGGTCTATATTTAGCAATAAAAACCCTATAAAACTAAATTGAAAAGCCCTAATTCTGAAATCACAGAAAGAGGGAGAAGAAATGACAAAAACAAAAAGAATGTAAGGTTTGTATTTTTTGAAAGTTTTTTTTTTTTTTTTTTTGAAACAGAACGTTTGCGGTGCGCCATAATGAAATAGTGCATCGGTTGCATATTTTACAAATGGTGCATTGAGAAAAAATATTTTGTTTTTCTAATTTTTTATCACAGTACTTGCGCGGTGCGCTAGGATAACTTTTTGTTTTTTTTTTGTTTTTTATTTACGCAAGGGCCAACATGGATTGGGATCTGACTATGCAGGTCCTCCCATGGGTTGGATGTCTTAGGCTTATATTTAGCAATACAAACCCTATAAATATAAATTGAAAATCCCTAATTTTGAAATCACAGAAAGAGGGAGAAGAAAGGGTAGAAACAAAAAGAATGTAGGTTTTGTTTCTAAAATGGTTTTTTTTTGCAAAACACCACGTTTGTGGTGCGTCATAATGAAATAGTGCACCTGTGCCATATGTTACATATGGCGCACTGATAAAAAAATATTTTTTTTTTTGTTTTTATTTTTTATCATTGTACTTTCGCAGTGCGCTTGTATAACAAAGCACACCGGTGCGCTATGTTATGCAGGGCGCACCGATGAAAAAAAATCTTTTTTTTTTTTTAAATTGATGCAAGGGCCAACATGGATTGGGATCTGACTATGCAATTTGTCCCGTGGGTTGGATGTATTATGACTATACAAACCTTATAAATCTAAATTGAAAGCTCTAATTCTGAAATTACAGAAAGAGGGAGAAGAAAGGGCAGAAACAAAAAGAATCTAGGGTTTTTGTTTTTAAAAATGGATTTCTTTTTTATTTTGTTTCTGAAAACTGCAGAAAAGGTAAAAAAAACTACAGAAAAAAGTAAAAAAAACAATAAACTTTGATTTTTTTATTTTACTTCATAAAAAAAACTACATAAAAAGTAAAAAAAACAATAGACTTCGATTTTTTCTTTTACTGCATAAAAAAACCTGAAGAAAAAAGTACAAAAAACAATAAAATTTACTCATATCATTTGAAATTATATGGTACAAGGTTTGAATCACCAGAGGTTTGGAATTCTGATTGTCTGAATACTTTTGTTCGAACGTATTTCCCTGCTCCACAGTGCTCTCGTGCTTTGTTTGCTCCAGGTATGTATACTGCAAATCTTTGGCTGAATTGTTTTTGCAAAAATAGTGAAATAATGAAAAGTGTTTAGTATTTAAATAAATGTTTTATGAAATTACATTTTCGAAAATATTTTGCCGCCCATTTTTCAATTTACCGATTTTTTTTTTCACTTAAAGAAAATAGGGTTGCGCTTTTTTAATTTGCAGTTATTTGTTCACTGGTGTGTCCTTTAATCGAACTGCACTGGTGTGGCGGGTTATAAAATGAAACCGGTGCATAATACCAAAAACGCATTGGTGTGGTTATCTGTACATTATGCACCAAAAATACATTTAGGTTTCTGCACCAAAATCTATAGTTGTTTTGCTCAAATGCAGGGAGAAAATATCATATATTATATGGAATGGACAATTCTTCAAAATCCAGCTCCTTCCATAATATTTCTCAAAGTCTATCGCGAAGTTCTCCCTATCCATCTGGAGATGTAATATTTACTTCAGATTTGTTTTATTTTTTCACTATCTAATTGAATTTGTTTTTTTTATCCATGCAGTCAATCATGCACAACTTAGTTAAATTTATAATGCATACAAATTTGCAGGTTCATGCAGATTAAACATCGAGTTCAGATGCATAAAATATTCAAACTGCTCCAAAACATCGGAAGTTCTTATCAGGAGTTGCATATCGCAAGGCGAATTTGGTAGATGAAAATGGACAGTCGCTTCACCCTGCCAATTGTAACAATATTGCATCTTCTAGACACAATCTCGGGACAATGATGGTAATTATAATTATAATTGTTTGGTATATATATTGATTAATATGTAATTATTTCAACGTCAAACCAATTTATAATCATGCAATATTTTCAATGTGGTTACTAATTGATATCATATATTTTGTACTAATCATGTTCAATTTTTTTTAATTATTAGGGTTCTAGTGATGATGAAAGACCTACCTACAATCTTTCGTTGCACCCCATGACAATATCAAATCGAGAGAAGACTGAATTAAGAGAAAAAATCGGAGAGGAACGATACCAATAATGGTTGAATCAACCATCGATTCAATTCCCGGTACGTCTAGATTCACCAATTAGGAATGACTACCACAATAGTAGTTCTTCACAAGCTAGCAATGGAGGCAATCAAATAGATGTTGGTATGGATTATTACTTAAGGGATATGACTGCCATGGAGACAATTTTATTAGATGCATTCCAAAATGATGATCAGCTAGGGGATGATGCTCATATCGCTAACACCTTTTTCGAAAACCTTAAATTTGCTTTCACCACCCCTCTCTTTGGACCTGACGGTCAGTCAAATTCTACCCAGTTGGGGACAACGATATTACTGTACAACTTGAAAGCAAAGTTTGGCTTGTCGAATGCATGTTTCTCAAAACTTTTGAGGTAAGTTGCCATAAAGTACTCCCCTTATATAAATTTGAAATATAATCAGTACACTGCAATGAACATTACAAATGGTAAATTTTATGAATGTTGATAATTATATCGACATTAATGTACATTTATTAATATATCTTTCCATGATCACCAACTACAAGTTATTCAAAGATAATGTTCTTCTGAGTGATAATTTCTTGCCTGGTAGCTGCGAAGAGGCAAAGAAATTGTTGAAAATATTGGGTGTTGAGTACATATCATATCATACATGTCCAAATGATTGTATTCTATATAGAGAAGAATATGCATACAAAGAGATGTGTCCGAAATGTGGGCATGACAAGTATGATAAATAAAAAAAGAAGGGTAAATCATGTACTGGTCCTCCTTTTAAGATATTGAGGCACATGCCTATAATCCCAAGGATTCAAAGGCTCTTTCATTGCAAAGACTTAGCTATGTTGTAGGGATGGCATGCCTCACACAGAAGTGAGTTGGGAGTTATGTGAATCCTAACTGATTCAATAGCCATGAAGCATATAGAGGATACATGGCCCGAAAAATTCAAGGATGAAGTACGAAGTCTATGACTCATCATAGCCATGGATGGCGTTAACCCATATTCCCTCCATAACACCAACTATTCTGTTTGGCCTGTAGTAGTGATCAATAACAATATCCCCCCATGTTTGTCCGTGAAGAATGAACATCTTATATTGGCTCTCATAGTCCCTGGTAGAAGACAAGTGAAGAATATGGATGTATACTTACAACCACTAGTAGATGAATTGAAGGAATTATGGGATGGGATAAATGTATATGATGTATTAAGACCCATCACAGTAGAGAGGATTTTTACGTTGTATGGCATATGTGCTTACACGACACATGATTATCTAGGCTTAGGAGTTTTCTCTGGTAAATTACATGTTTAATTTATTGATTTGTTTATATATGTAAAAAGATTCTTTCCCATATTAGTTATTTAATTCGTTGTAATATTTTCTTTGATCTTCATGATATTCTTTAGCATGCCATGCATATTAATTAATGTATACAAATATAATCTCGCAAGTCTTGTAACAAAATGGTTTTTTGGATGTAAATTTTGTGGACCTTCTCTGAAAGCTAGATGGTCCAAGGACCTACGGAAGCCAGTGTATGATTTCTCCAGGGTATTCCTACCAGAAGAACACCCTTACAAAAGAGCAGCATCCGCTTTCAATGGTAAACGAGAGAGAACCCAAAGGCCTCCAATAATGACACCAACTGAATGGCTTAGAGCATATGAGAGAGAGAAGAAGGAGTTCATATAAATGTTTGATTCAAATGGGGAGCCTATGTTCGATGATCCAGATTTCTTCGACACCTATGTTGAGAAATTGCCCATTGCGATGAAAAGGAAATCTATATTTTATGACCTCCCATATTGGGAGCATCTTAAGATTTCCCACTTATTAGATCCCATGCATATATTTAAAAATGTTTCGTCTTCTTTATGGAGGCACATATCATCAAAACAAAGTGACACATTTGTTTTTAGGAAAGATCTTATTACTTCAAAAACTAAAAAGAAACATTGGCCAAGATGATTAGAAAGTACAGGATTAGAGGCAGGCGCTGGTCCCTCTAATTCATGGTTTTTCAAAGAAGGTGATGTCCCATGGATTTAAAAAAAAAGATGATATATCATTTGCAAAGGAAGTTATAATGGATGTGAGGGTGCCAACTTCATATGGGTCTTCACTACGGTGTTGCTTCATCGTGGATGACCATTTTTCGGGGTTGAAATCACATGACCATTTGAATCTCCTAAGAGTACGTATAATTTCAAAAGCATGATTTTGTTATTTGTTATATTAATAAATTTTATCCCATGTGGGGATCATAAAACATAACTAATTTTGTATATTAATGCACGTGTTTATAACTTTGTAGTGTCATTATCCTTTGTTCGTGCATGGGTGTAATGTTCCAAATTTTTCCTTTTATAAATTGGAACATTAGATTTTGATAATTTCACTTATAAGTTGAATAATTGGGTAAGGAGGCCCAATGACAATAAAAACATGGATAAAATCCCTCTAGTATGAAAAGGGATCAGCCTTGGAACTATATTTCACACCCTCATGTGTGAAATGAGACATTTGCAAAGAGGCTTGGTTAAGTTTGACCAAGTCAAACAACACAGGGTATGAGGTGGAAAGCACTACATGGGACAGCGCAGAGATAGAGGAGGGAATATTCCTTGAAGGAAGAAACCCTAATAGAGTGGGACCTATGGAGAAGGAACTCTCATGTGTTTAAAAGGAGGGCAAGGCAAACATTGTTATTCATGCTTGTATTATTCATTTCATGTCTACTCAGACATTGTGCATTATTTTGTTGTTTAGCAAGAATTGCCGGGGAATTCCTGTTTAGGATTTCCTCTCCTTCTTTAGAGGCCTCTTGAAGGATTTTTCTTCATTCTCCACACTCCTTGGCTCAAGGAAAAAGCATCCTCCTCCAGGACAACATTATTGCTGCAGCATCATAATTCTGTGTTGCAGGGTGTTGCAGTGGAGACTTCACAACACCTCTTCCATTGCTTGTTTTTCAGAGGGAGACTCTCTCTTTCCTTTGGATGATTAGCTTGGAAGATTTGGAGCTTATTTTTGGAGCTTATTTTCATATCTTTTCACTTGGCCGCTTCAGTCTATTCCACCTATAGCACAGTTACCCTCTTAGACTACATTATTTTCATGGAGCACTTGCAATGAGGGCTTGCAGTGTTGTTTGGAGGGTGAGATCTCAAGTGTAAGGATCAACCTTCCACTTTGGAGATCCATTGGAGGAGTTCTACTTCATATTGCTTATCATCTTCAGCCTTCTCTATTGAGTTCCAGATTTGAGTTGCAACAGCTACCCACCAACTCTGGCATTTTTGCCATTTTGTGTATTTCAGCCAATCCCTTGGAGGATTGATGTATTATTGTTTCTAAGGGTTAGAGCTTTGCTCCCCTATTGTATTTGAGCCATATCTTGCCATATATTTTAGTTATCATGTAATATGGAGCATTATCTTTTATAAACTGCGTCCTCTTAGCCTAGGTTTATGCAGAAATAGCAGTGGTCTTGTATTTCATGTACTTATCTTGTTGAGGCTTGCATTGCCTTTCTTGAGTGGATGTTTCCTCAAGAACTTGTACTAATTTTGTTTCTATAACATTATTTGATGAATATTCAGGTCTTCATATGCTCATGGTTGTAAAATAACGTTGTCTTTCCATTTCTTGCTCAAGAATTGTTGCAGTCCCTCATCGGGCACTTTCTGAGGACATCTAGCAGTGGGAGATCTGTTTAACCACTCTAAAAGGATTTATTTGGAGCCTCCTCTTGGATTCAGGTCTTATATGCATTGATATCCAAGTCTTGGTTTCAAATCCTACTGCCTCCATTTCTGGAAAATGCGTTTTCCATCCATGGATTTCTATCCATTCCTAATTGGAATATTACAGTGGTATCGAAGAAACTTTCTTGACTCAACCTGTGAGTCTAAGCCCAAGAAGATCATAATGTTGAATAAGATGAGATTTCTCTCATCATTATTTAGATCCAGAGAGAACCTCTCTGAGGAGGTCAAGAAGAATGGAGAAATAGAAGAGGAAGGACCATGTACTTCCTATTCTCATCAAGAAGAAGACATTGAGCATGGAAGACAGTTGGATTATCAGATTCTAAGTGATTACCTTGTTGAGTATAGATCTAAACCTAGAGCCTTCAAGGAGACTCTATATTTTCATCATTTCATCCAGCTAAAGGAAGAGAAGAGACCCTATAGCAGAAGAGAAATCAAACGCAATATATTTCTGTTGTCTACCTTTGATGGGTCATCTACTGCAAGAACTTGGGTGAGAGAGTTGGAGGCATTTTCCCTACTACATCCTGTAGCAGGGAAAGAAGCTGTTGAAATCTCAACGCTGCACTTGGAGGGTGAAGCGTATGATTGGTGGAGCAGCCTCTTGAGCCATGAAAGGGTGAAAACTTTTGCAAAGTTCATCCAAGGGTTGATCAAAACCTTTGATGGTGAGAGGGCAAAGGAAGGGAAGATCACACCACCACTTGAGGAGACTTGTGATAACGCTATCACACTCATGGAGGAGCAGCCACATGCATCAACAGTTGGAGCAGCTAACACTTTGGAGGAAGGAACTCTTGCAGCCCTACAAGAAGTTCCAAATTCGCATCAAGGTATGAAAATATTTCCACAATCTATTGTTGCAGCAAATTCTTTTGATCAATGTGGAAATTTGCTTTTGAAATACCAAGGGTAAAATCACACTACTACCATAGAGCAGCTTGGTTGCACTGCGCTGTGCAACATGGAAATATTCAAGGGATCAAACCGTCATTCTCATGAGCCATTTTTGGATTTTACATCACATTTTAGGTTGGTGTTTGAAGACTTGATGAAGGATGGTAGACATCTTGGAGTGAGAAACCCTTTCTCATTTCAAGATGACACTTTCTCAATGAGCTCCTCTCATCTCAAAGAGGAACTTCTACTTTCAGATCCAAGACGTCATTGGTTTTGGAAGACTATTGTTGAGAGGGAGGTCTCAAGGAGAGATCTCATTAGAGTTGCACTTCAACACGCCATGGAGTACAATGATTTTCTTTCTTTCTCATAGGAGCATATAGAAGATGGAGGACATCTTCGGATGGATAACATCTCTCATGCTTGTGTTGGACATTCCTTGAGCCATACACATCATGATGGGAGGTTTTTTCCTACCACCTATTTGGGTCCTTATAGGATCTCATTGATCATTGAGAAGCTTTCATTTCAAAATCCCATGAAGTGAAAATACAAAGATTTGGTTTGGGAAAGCGGTAGCCCTCATAGGAGGAGTACCAAGGTGAAGAAAAGGAGAAAGCATCCACAAGTGATTGAGTGGATGTGGTTGATGAACAAGAAGTTGGGAGGCTACTTTAAAATTTATGATACCAGGCAGCAGGAGGCTTGGCTGCGTTGGTTACTCTTGAAAGAGTTTGGCCATCACTTAGCATACACTCTTCCTAAGAATAGGAGGATGGAGGAGAGATGGCAGGATACTTGCATCATTGGGCAGCATAGAGTATGGATGCATGGTGTTGATGTGATGCTCATATCATTCATTGTGTCTTCATCACATGAGTTGTATGATGAAAGTATGGGGAGGCAGCAAAATATTGTGTTGCTTTGCTTGTTCTTGGGAGAGAAAGGGAAAATTTTCTCTCACACTTTGCATTATGTTGTAGGTGGAGGAGATGGCATTATCTCCTTGGATTTTGATGATAGAGAGGTACTTCCACCTTGGGAGGAACTTCTTATGTATTGTAGCATTGCTAGAGGAGTCTTTGACAAGGAGCATGTTAAAGAACAGAGCTTTGTATTGACAGGAGCTTATTTGCATGAGCTCACAGCGCTGTCACTTGGGAGTAGAGACTTATGGATGAGGTGTCCCCAGGATCACTTCACATTGTATGCACTTGGTGAACAAGGAGGAGATGATGATGCTAGAATAGTGGATAGAGGCATCTATCACTATGACATATTCTTCTTGACTTGGGTTTCCAAGCATGAGGAGGATTATTTTCTTGCAGCACATGGTTCATTCATCTTCATAGCATGCCAAAACACTAGGGATAACTCACTCATGGATCCATGTACCATTTCCCTTCCAGCATATGGTAAGGAGTTTTTCCATACATTCATTGATTTTCAAACTCTTACCATTACTATGTAGTGCATTGCTTCACAAGAGGGCAAGTTTTTCATATTGCTCCAAGTTCATAGTTGGGCCAATCTACATGATGGAGGCAACCATATTTTATATGGCCTTGGGAAAATGTTTTTTCATTACACGTATGTTCAGTTTTTATGTCCAAATATTTTCCAAATGATGACATACATTCTTAACTATGTATCAAGAAACATCTTTCCTTGTAATTTTCCGAAGCAGTAGTTGGGAAACTGCGCTGTCACTATTGGGAAAGTTGTTGGTACCTTCTTGCACCACATGAAACCTTCAAAATTTTCTTCATTTTGTTGCTGATCATGACTTCATTTGCTGATATGGATCAGATTTGTATGAGAAGCATGATTATGAGAAAGACACATGAGTTGGATGTGTCCTTGAGTGGGGAGAATTCCCACATTTTATGCAGTACATGTTCTAATGGGAGCATGGGAGGAGATATGGCCACCACAATCACATGTTTGTTCTCTTTTGAGGTGGGCAATGAGATTGATATACATCCATTGTACATCCATGGACAAGTTCTTGATCATGTATTGTTGTTACATTCATCCATTTACTATCCATTAGTAGATGTGATGGATCTTGCACATTTCTTGTCATGTAATTTTCTGAAGTTGCAGTGGATGAAACTGCACTGTGTCCTATTGAGATATTGTTTGTATCATGCACTATCATGTAAAAATTGAAGAAAACTTCTTATTGTGATACTCTATGATGACCATGTCCTATTCATCATGGATGGATTGTTTTGGGCAAGCTTGTTCTTCAATGTTGGAGAAGAACTCTTTGGAGGACTATTCTTCACTTTTCCATTTGAGGGAAATACTTTTGCAGCCCAGGATCAGTACACACTCTACGCTTATCATAAGTGGAGAGAAGGATAGCTTTGGGTAGGCTATGATGCTTACCATGTTCAGATTTTCAACCCACCTTCATTTCCGGAGCTTGAGGTGGAAGGAGATTTTTAAGAGTTTCCTTGTTGGGAGGTGTTTCATTTTGTTTGGATGATTGATTGGGGATGGAGGATCCACATGGGGAAGATGTTCCTCATCAAATTTCAAACTCCATGCCTTGAGTGGATACTTTCCAGTTCTATCCTTGCAGTTGCTTGGGGACAAGCAACATTTTGGAGGGGAGGACTGTAATGTTCCAAATTTTTCCTTTAATAAATTGGAACATTAGATTTTGATAATTTCACTTATAAGTTGAATAATTGGGTAAGAAGGCCCAATGAAAATAAAAACATGGATAAAATCCCTCTAGTATGAAATGGGATTAGCCTTGGAACTAG
The DNA here is from genome assembly GCA_034641835.2 of Pinus albicaulis. Lineage (NCBI taxonomy): Eukaryota > Viridiplantae > Streptophyta > Pinopsida > Pinales > Pinaceae > Pinus > Pinus albicaulis. The sequence goes on along the minus strand of CM076580.1, from coordinate 1,538,582,145 downwards.
ATTTCACACCCTCATGTGTGAAAGGAGACATTTGCAAAGAGGCTTGGTTAAGTTTGACCAAGTCAAACAGTGTAGGGTATGAGGTGGAAAGCACTACATGGGACAACGCAGAGATAGAGGAGGGAATATTCCTTGAAGGAGGAAACCCTAATAGAGTGGGACCTATGGAGAGAGAGCTCTCACGTGTTTAAAAGGAGGGCAAGGCAGCCATTGTTATTCGTGCTTGTATTATTCATTTCATGTCTATTCAGACATTGTGCATTCTTTTGTTGTTTAGCAAGAATTGTCGGGGAATTCCTGTTTAGGATTTCCTCTCCTTCTTAAGAGGCATCTTGAAGGATTGTTATTCATTCTCCACACTCCTTGGCTCAAGGCCAAAGCATCCTCGTCCAGGACAACGTTATTGTTGCAGCAGCATAATTCTGTGTTGCAAGGTGTTGCAGTGGAGACTTCACAACACCTCTTCCATTGCTTGTTTTTCAGAGGGAGACTCTCTCTTTCCTTTGGATGATTATCTTGGAAGCTTTGGAGCTTATTTTCAGATCATTTCACTTGGCCACTTCAGTATATTCCACCTATAGCGCAGTTACCCTCTTAGACTGCGTTATTTTCATGGAGCACTTGTAGTGAGGGCTTGCAGTGTTGTTTGGAGGGTGAGATCTCAAGTGTAAGGATCAGCCTTCCAATTTGGAGATCCATTTGAGGAGGTCTACTTCAGATTGCTTATCATCTTCAGCCTTCTCTATTGAGTTCCAGATTTGAGTTGCAGCAGCTGCCTAGCAACTCCGGCATTTTTTCCATTTTGTGTATTTCAACCAATCCCTTGGAGGATTGATGTATTATTATTTATAAGGGTTAGAGATTTGCTCCCCTATTGTATTTAAGCCATATATTGCCATATATTTCATTTATCATGTAATATGGAGCGGTACCTTTTATAAAGTGTGTCCTCTTAGCCTGGTTTTATGCAGAAATAGCAGTGGTCTTGTATTTCATGTACTTGTCTTGTTGAGGCTTGCATTGCCTTTCTTGAGTGGATTTTTCCTCAAGAACTTGTACTCCTTTTGATGATATAACATTATTTGATGACTATTCAGATCTTCATATGCTCATAGTTGTAAAATAGCGATGTATTTCCATTTCTTGCTCAAGAATTGTTGCAGTCCCTCATCGGGCACTTTCTGAGGACATCTGGCAATGGGAGATCTGTTTAACCACTCTAGAAGGATTTATTTGGAGCCTCCTCTTGGATTCAGGTCTTAGATGCATTGATCTAAGGGATCCAGGTCTTGGTTTCAAATCCTACTACCTCCATTTCTGGAAAATGCATTTTCCAACCATGGATTGCTAGCCATTCCTAATTGGAATATTACAGTGGGTGTGTGAAACATGAATTCCCTCAAGACCTACGACGTGAAATATCTAAATTATCTGCATTTTTACGTTGGATCACGTCAAAGAATATTTATGTGGCTATCATTCCATGGTGGCGTCAAGAGATAGTTGAGATTGTTTGTATGTTTGAGAAGGAACTGCCGACGAGTTTCATGGACTTACAAGTCCATCTTCTAATCCAACTGGTAGATGAGGTTGAATTATTTGGGGTTGTTTCTTGTCGTTGGATGTTCTTCTTAGAGAGGTACATGAAGAAATTGAAAGGTTTTTTTCGACAAAGGGAAAAACCCGAGGGGTCTATGGCAGAGGGGTACATATCGTATGAGTCTTTCTATTATGCCAGTGAGTACATCAAGCAGATCGACAACAGACCAGGTGTGGTGATTTGGGACGATGAAATGGATGAAGACAAAAGAGAAGGAGAGTTGCTCCAAACGAGTGGAAAAAAGCGCTTGATAAAGAGTAAGCGACTTATAATTTTTCAAATTTACAAAAAGTAATTAATATTCATGTTGAATTTTTATATAATGTATATTTTGATCTCTAAGTACTATATAATGTTGGTTTGATTTCATCAGAAAATGCAGAAATTGAAGCAATCAATAAATTCATTCTTTACAATTCTGAAGCGACACAACCGTGGTTCGCATTGTACGTACAAAACAGGATGAAATGGGGTAGTGACAATAAATAATTTAGACGGTTAAATGGTAGAAGTTTGCCTTATTCTAATCATTTAAAAGAAAATATGCCAAAAATATGCCCCAACAATTGGGTTGTTGACCAAGTCAGAGAGAAATACGGTGCTACGAGTCGTTACCCGCGTGTTGAAGAGGATGCGCTAAACATAGGGATAGGGTGCAGCAACTCAGTAATAATCTTTTTAATTTATATGTAAATTTGAAACTTATATTAAGACATCTACATTTCATATTTTAACTATTGGATTATTATTTATAAGACACATGACACTATTATTTTTTTAACTTTTTATAATAAGTGAATTTTTTCCCATCTATGTGGGCATTTGGACACCATTTTCGCATAGGAAATTCCGATGCTAGAAACATCACACAAGACTGTGGAGTGGAAGTCGAGTTCAATCAATCTAGTCAATCTAGCCACCTTGATCAAAATCTAGTACGAGGGACATTAGGTTATGTTGGAAAGATACAAGAGATCGTTGAAGTGGATTTTTCTTCTTTCCAATGTGTTATTTTTAGGTGCAAGTGGTGGGAAACCTTTGATCAGAATAATGTAAAGGAATATCGTGATATTAGGCTGATATGTGTAAACTCTAGAAAGATTTGGGATGAAGCTAAGGAGCCCTATGTTTTCCCTAAACACTGCAACCAGGTTTTTTTTACCCATATGTGTTGGATAGGGATTGGTGGTTCATATTGACACATGACCCTAGATCAAAACATATTTTTTAGAACAATAGTGTTATCATGCCATGCAAGCTAGAAGATAATAAGGGTGATCATGAGAACCAAGAGTGATATGGTACATGTGTTACTTTTTAAGATGGGTTTTTCAAAATATTAATATCATATGTATTTTGAATTAATTGGTAATTTTCATTGTGTTAATGTTAAAATCAATAATTCGCTTGATAATTTGCAATTATGTTGATCTCAAAAACAATGGCGTACTATATAAATTAATTCTTTTTTTGTATCTAAGATCATAATAAAATAATGATAATTCTAAAGTACATGAATTGATTTGCATTATTTTCTAAACTTTATTATGTTACAATAAATCATATTATTCTAGATTTATTATTGTACAATTATTTAAAATTTACAAATTTACAAATTTACAAATTTTAATAAATTCATTTCACATTAATACAATTAAAATTTTACAAATATTTTACATACAATTACAATTACAATTACAATTAAATTTTACAATTTCACGTACAATTACAATTACAATTACAATTTTAGAATTTTACATATATATAATTACAATTTTACAAATTTAAAAATTACAATTACAATTACAATTTTATAAATTTACATATATACCATTACAATTACAATTTTAGAATTTTAAATACAATTAGAATTACAAATATTACAATTTTACAATATCATGATCATTTGGTATTAAATTAATTAATAAACATCACATTCATGATAACCATCGTACAAAGCATGCTATTTGATTAAAAAAGTATATTCAAATCATGCTAACGCATCAGCTTTGACTGATCATCTAAAAAAAAATGACAATAATATTATATATTAACATCATCATAAACATCAAATATACATCTCATGTCAAATAACTGTTATCACATACACATCTATCTACAAGCTGCACATTAAATGAACATATCTAATATGACCTAACAATATACACATCATGATGATCACCAACATGTAAATTAAGTACAACTGCAACATGAACATAAAATACATGGACCATATATATATATATATATATATATATATATATAACTGAATAATGTTAAAAATATATAACTGTAATATAAATGTCATGGATCAGCTATGTAGTAGAGTAACACTCAATATTTCAAGATTATGTATTAAATATCCAAATGGTCTCCCAAGAGATAGAAGAGATATCTGTCTTTGAGGATCTTATCGGAGGTTCAGGTTTATCCCAAGGCTGTTGATGAGTAACAATCATGAGATGATGGTACGCTACACCTCGCAAACTGTCCACCACCTACTGTGGCTCAATCGTAATGTGCAACATTTGTCTTCAGTCACGTAAAAGTTGTCGTAACTCCTACGACATGCCGCATCAAGCTGTACATGTCACGCGACATGCCTCTACACATCTGTAATAGCCTATCATTGACCTCTATGTCTCTGTAATGAGCGGGCCTGATACCCACCTCAACAATCAATGCAATGATTTGGTCACCTAACTCCATCTTGTATCTAGCATCACTAAGTCGATCGTGCACCGGCGCACCAACAGGATCAAGTCTCTGATCTGCACCAGCCTCTTGATGATCCTTGACATTTGGCATGCCCTCATCAGCATTAGGATCCACACCTAGATCAGGTGGTGGTGGCGGCATCTCCTCGCCATCGAAAGAGCCAATGTCTGCAAAATATATACAAGTACACAACAATAATTAGACAATTTCATTACACAATTTAATAAAAACAAGTTAAAGAACATGTTAGAATAAATTTAAATAAAACAGTAATATTACCTCTATCATCTGGCGGCTCATCAACTGTGAAGAGGATTTTGGCACACCCTCGCCAATCCAACCCCGCATAAGGATAGGGGACCATAATGAAGGGATGCTCATCAACACTAGCTAGCAACTCCAGTGCATCATCTTACATCCTCGCTGGAAAAAGAGTCTCCTCCCTCTTGGGCATCATTTGCCCCCACATGTGCATACGTGCCTCAGTAATCGGCCTACGAGGTTGCCGAAGAAAACTGAGCCTCGTCTCTGGAAACCTCTCAAAAATTAAACAAAAAAACTCTGAATAAAAAGGGAAGTTGACCCTCCCTTGTGCATGAGCACGACATCTATCTAAGGCTGTGCAAAACTGTCACAAAAAAATGGCAGACCACCTGACAAGTCGTGGCTGCTGTACTAAAGAATAAACATAATATAAAAGCGAGCAACTAATGCGTTGCCCGTCACTGGTGTTGTGCGAAATGGTCAAAATGATAAGTGAGAGGCACTACACGTCCTGTCTACCAAATGCACCTATACGTAACTGACCTCTAGGTACCTGAAACTCTAAAGGAGACAGTACATGTGCTCCAATGTATCTCTGGGAGTAAACTAACTAACTCCCTACCACACATCTATCTGGAACCTCGGGGAATGAGGTAAAATCCACCCCTCTCCTCGATAGCCCTGTAATAAAATATACATCCTCCTCAGTGGGTGTGTACCACTGGTTGATACCAACCCGGAAAGCCTGTCGTTGGGCATTCCACCTTCAAATAAGATGTCTCAAAAACAAAATATGGGACTTTAGGGAAGTAGCCTCCTCATAGAACTTGAGGAGGCCTACCTACCTTAGGAGCCCTTGCGTCATTTTCGTAATAGGGCGAGGGTACGCATCTCTCTCCCTCTCTCTTGCCTTCCACAGGCGAACCATGTTATACTGTTCCACCTATTGTTGTTGTTATTGCCCCTCCTCTCTCCTTTCACGTCTCTAAATGATTGACATATTAAACACAATTTTTTATTAAATGAAACATGTATTTAGAAATATACGTATATAAATATTTTTGAAAAAATAAATAAAACAACAGTCAGTGTGCTAAAAACACAGTCACGCACCAGTCCCGGTGCGTCTTTCAAAAGAGCACACCAGATACAATGCACCTAATGATATTCAGTGCACCGGGGGTGGAGCTCCAGAAAATGTTTTTAGCGCACCATTCACTACATGTGGTGTCAGAAGGGGGATGCGCTGACTACACGTTATGCCTCGGGGCGTATAGCTAAGCCAATGCATCGCCCTCCTGCCACTGTTACACAGTCGTTGATGGGATATTTTAAAAGGCCGCACTGTTGATGCTAGCCAAATATGGTAAGACATGCGCTGATAAAAATAGCCATCTCGGGGAGGTTATTTCAGTCAACACACCGCATCACCACTATTCAGCTAAGTCAATGGTGCAGCCAGGTAACCGACCGCACCGCTCTTTTTAAAGAAATTTAAAATAACACGGTGCGCCTTTGGTACCGCCCCAGAATCGGTGCGGATACCCTTAGCACCGGTTTACCAGGCCGAACCATTGACAATGTCGAATTGCAATATGCGGTGTGCTGACAACATTACGCGCCCTGAGGTGGATAATTCTGTCAACGCACCGAGTTGTTGCGATACCACATTGTCAACGATGCGGCCTAGTAAACAACCGCAATGCACTTTTTAAATTTTTTTAAAATAACACGGTGCGCCTCACGGTACCTCCCTAGAACTGGTGTGGATACCGTTAGCATCGGTTGCGATGTGGCCTGTAAATTTACAGGCAGCACCGCAAAACGGTGCGAGCCAAGTGGCTCGAGCACACCACACGACAATTTTTTTTTTTTTAATGGTTAATTTTAAGTTTTTTTGAAATTCTAATCTGCGAGAAGGCTTAATTATGGAAAAACAAGATAAATACATGTACATTTACCCATCGAGGAGGCATATTGGCTATAGAATTTGCAAAAGAAAATTTGTCCACTTTTTTATAAAATTCAAGCTGGAGATTGGTGGAAATGCATAGTAGTAGTGCGTGCAATAAGTGCAAAGGGAGCACGGATGTCAGGGCAGCTCAAACAAGGATAACTTGCACCGGTGCTTAAGAGCTCTGTAGCACTGACAAAAGTGAAAAATGTGGTTTTTTGGCCCTAATTTTTTTTTTATTTAACCATGTTCCGGTGCGCGGGGATTTTATTGGCGTACCAGTGCATTTGCAATATGTCGCCCCGGGCAGTTTCTGCTTTTGCGCGCTTTTATGAGACATCGGTGTGGTGTATCTGTAACGCACTGGTGCTCTACAGTAATATGACGCACCGGGCACGGTGTCCGGTGAGCCAATGATTTGTGTGGTTTTCTGGGCGTAATTTTTATTTTATTTTACCCTTTTCCGGTGCGCAGTGTTTATGGGGACCTCGGTGCGTTTCCGTCATTACGCCCTGGGCGGTCTCTGTTCCTCATGCTTTTTATGAGGCACCGAGTGGGTGTGTATAGAGCGCATGGTTTCCGGTGTGCCAATGTTTTGTGCGATTTTTTGGCCGTAATTTTTTTTATTTAACCATATAACAATGTGTGGGGTTTATGGGTGCCCCGGTGCATTTTCTTTATTCCACACCAAGCGGTTTTTGTTTTCACGCACATTTTCAGAAGCACCAATGCGGTAGAGATTTAAGGAACTAGTGCTGTACAGGAATATGATGCACCAAGTGGGTGTGTTAGGAGCGCATGGTTCCTGGTGTGCCTATGTTTTGTGCAATTTTTTTGCCGTAATTTTTTATTTATTTAACCTTGTGTTGGTGTGCGTAGATTTCAGAGTGGTCCGGTGCATTGGTGACTCAGTACATTTAAGGGAAACCTAGGCGATTTCAGTTTTCGCGTGTTTTATATAAGGCGCCGATGCAGAAGTTATGTAAAGCACTGGTGCGCTACAGAAATACAACGCACCGAGCAGGTGTGTATGGAGTGCACGATGTTCGGTGTGCCAATGTTTTAACCGCACCAGTTCTTTCTCGTGTTGAACGCACCGGTGATAAGAGCACTAGACGAAATGCATCCGTAAAAACCTCTGCCCACGAACCTCCTCTAGGAACCTCCGCTAGAAACAGATGTCTGGGGTATTTTTATAAGGGGTTCCTCAAAAACATCCGCTAGAGGGTATTTTCCTTGTAGTGGAAATCCAGTCCCCACTATTCGAAAGGGCTTTCCACAGATATATGCTTTAATGGTAGTGGTAAAATATTTATTTTTCCTTCAAATAACTAGCATTTATGGCATGAAGTTACTATCTTATGAATATGAGGGAAAAGGGTAGGCCAGTAAAAACCAGCACTGAGGATTTTGTTAGTAGTGGTTTTCTAGTAGAGATGTCCACCGCAATCACCTTCATGGAAATCCTGCATGGTTCTTTCTACATCATCCATTAACAAGAAATTAAGTAAAATACCACCAACATATTTACAATATAAAACATTTTATATGATGCAAAACTTAACTGCTTTTAAATTTAGAAATATTTCCTTTGTTTTTGTTAGACTAGGTGGAGCATTTAAATTGAATAAAACATATAACAGGTATGCATACCATGGTGAGTTCAGAAATGCTTCATCAATATGTGGAGTCGCATGTTTCTCTTAATCATCTAGTGAACCAACAAAGTTGATGTCCAATGCATGGAAATTTGATTATGCCATCAATTTGGCCAGTCCTTGTCCTTCGATTAACTTGGTGGGTTTGATTTCTAATTCATACTCAAGAATTACAGCAATCCATTTTCCTCATTTCCCATCAGGTCCATTATGTGTTAAAATGTCCTTGACCACTGAATTAGGTACATAAGCAATAATATGGGAATGCAAGATATATACTCTAAAGTCTTTAATTGTTTTAATCAATGCAAAGGCCTTTTTTTCCATAATATTATATTTCAAATATGCATCTCGTAAAGCCTTAATGAAAAATGCAATGGATTGTTCAAATCCTTCATTATATTTCTACAACAAGACAGTTGCAACAGTGTGTTCAGAAGCAAAAGAGAAGATAATGAAATCTTTAGTAAAATCCAGACTAATCAACACTGGTGCTTTTATCAATGCCTGTTTAACTAAATCAAAGGATTGTCTAGCCTCAATACTCCATCTAATTTTTGAATCCTTTTTCAGCATATTTTTTATATTTCTAAGAAGTTCTGCAAGGTTAGGAATGAATCTCCTTAGGAAATTAATCTTGCCAATAAAATATTGAAGCTCCTTAATGTTTCTAGGGTGATTGATTTTTAATATGGCTTCAATTCTACTGGGATCAATCCTAATACCATCCTTTGAGATAATATGACCAAGAAGCTTTCCTTCTTCAAGGCCAAAAAGTGTTTTCTTGGGATTTAATGAGATGCCAAACCTTCTACACTTTTCAAACACTCTTCTCAAATGTAACAAATGTTACTGATCAATTTTAGAATAGGCAGTGATGTCATCTAGATAAATCACAATAAAACATCCAATCTCATCAGCAAAGGAAATATCCATTGCTCTTTGAAATGTGGGCCCAACATTCATTAACCCAAAGGGCATCTTCACATACATGAAGGTACCCCAAGGAGTAGTGAAAGTTTTTTTATCCTGATCATCAGGATGCACTAAGACCAAGTTATAACCTGAGAAACCATATAATAAGGAAATCCTATTAGACCCTACTACCTTCTCTCATATATGGTCCATTTTTGGCAAAGGGTAGTTGCCTTTTAGGGAAACCTTGTTAAGGTTTCTAAATTCAATGCATAATCTGATTTCTCCAATTTTATTCCTTGTAGGCACTATGTTAGACACCCATTTAGAGTATCTGAGAAGAACTATAATTTTAGCATCATACATATTTTTAACCTCTTTCTCAATCAGAGGCATCAAAACTGGATTTATTCTATAGAGTTTCTATTTGAATGGTTTCTAATCTTCCTTGATTAGGATTTTATGTTGTATGATACTAGTGTCATATGCTTTTGATCCTCATAGCTCCAGGGAAAGACATCAACGAATTCTTTGAATAAAGCTATGTATTCTTGTTTTTTAACAAGAAGTAGTGATTTTTAAAGTTTTATCATTTTAGGATTATGTTCACTATATATATTAAATTCTTCTACATCTGTCCCCATGGGCTCTATTTTTGGCTTTTTTGCTACATCATTAAAATAAAAAAATTCTTCTAATGGAACTAGACCTCTAGGTAAAACATTGTCTTTAAGCTGAAATATTTCAAATTCTTCTTTTTCTGGGTTAATTTCATGAAATTCTAATTTATGTACAACTTCATCTACAGAAACATTTACATCCGATTCATCAATTTGTTTTCCTACATTAGTATGTATAACTCTCTTATTTTCTACTTCACACTCTAAATCTATGCTATTTTCTTCATACTCATCCTTGGACTGAAAAATTTTCAATCTGTTTGTCATTTCGAAACACCTACTAATACCTCGTATTATCTAGTACAGTTGGATGATGTTTTAATTCCACTGTATATTGTCTATTGGGATGAGGCATTTTCCAACTGTTGGTTGAAAAAGCCAGACCATTAGCAAGGATATTCTGATTTCTAGGAATAATAGCAAGATCATATTCTACAAAAGTTTGTAGAAAATAAAGCACAAAATTTATGTATGCTCTCAGTATAGGATTATTTGTAGAATATTCTCCTTTAATATGTTTTATAATCAATTCAGAATCTCAATGAACATAAATTATTTTAGCACCTAATTTTTTCAATAATTTCAATCCTAAAATAAGTGCTTCATATTTTGCTATGTTATTGGTACATTGAAAATTCAGTTTATATGAATGACCTTTTGCATGATTATTTCCTGAATTTGAGACCCACACACCAACTTCTGGCCCTGCTCTGCTACAAGAGCCATCAAAACTCATGTTCCAAAAAGGTTCAGGTTTAGTGTTTTGTTGCACAATTTGTGTTTGATTTTCATGTGTTTCACAAATCTCATTTTCAGCATTGGTGACCTGAGCATCAATATCTCAATCATTATAAAGAATGAATGAGTTTAAATCAGAGTGAACATAGTAAAGGGGATATTTATGTGGTTTCTCTTGACTACTCACCATGTATTTCATTAAATTTTCCCTATATAGTATTTTCTGCTGACCAAACACTGGTGTGGTAGCATAAGTCATGTCCATTTGTAGGGTCCCTTGTAATTTTTCTCCCCATGAGCATGACAACAACAACCATAATTAGGGGGGATATCAGCAACCACTATGTCCATTACTATACTCTTAGCTGGGATTTGGGCTAAAGTAGCACATAGATCCTTAATGAGACCTAAACGTCTTACTTTGCTAGAATCAAATGAATACAAGTCTTTGTAAGGCCTATTAATTTCAAGACCCAGAGTATCCATAATAGCTTTTGGCATCAAATTGTGGGAAGCACATGAATCTAACATAGCATTATGGAGAATCTTATCGTGAACATTGAGACTAAAATAAAATAGGGGAACTCCTCTTTCATGTGGTTTACCATCTACCTCTAGACCAAATAATAATCCAGGTTGATCATCATTCAAATTGACATTGTCAGTGTTTTCCCCTATGTTCAGAGCTTTCCTAACTTGATTTCTGTAGAAATTTTTGTTCATCAACTCTGTTAAGGGGATGGGAATTTTCAGCTTTGCTTGATGTTTGGAATTTATTTAAGTTCAGAAAGTCAGATATATCAGCAATTTCTTTTGATACGGGTTATTTTTGGTGACTGGTGGTTGGAATATCAGTTTGAGTAGTTTTGGAGGTACTCTCAACAATCATTTTGACAGGAATATCTATTGTCTTTTTGCTAGAATTATCAACAATTTTCTTAGCAACATTTTCTTGAGTTTTCTTTGAAATGGTGTCAGAGGTTTTCTTGACAGGATTTTCATTATTCGTTTTATTTGGAGCATCTAATGTTTTCGTACTCCTAATATTATACTGTCTATGGACTTCTATAATAGCATTTTCAAATCCTTACTTATAGTCATTTGATTCTTCAGAATCAAGTTAATTTTGGGATAATTGAAATAGTTCTTGTTCTTCCTGAGTAAGAAACACAATTTCATCATCATTGATACCCATTAAATTGATCTGATTGTCTTCTACCTCTTTTACTACTTCTCCATCATCATCAACATAATTCTCCTGAAATGGAGACCTGATTTGCTGATCAGGGCCCCTATGTTCTCTTTTTTTGATTTGGGGAGGATTTCTTCTAGGATTTTGATTACGATTTTGAGGTGCAGGATGATTTTCTCTAGGAGCAACCCTCTCATTTAAATTAATCCTTTCCATCATTATTTCTATTGTTCTAACTAAGGAATCAATTTTAGCATCAACAGAAGAAGTATAGGGTTCTTCTTTTATGGTCACTCTCCTTTCATTCCTAATTCTAGCTCTCTTTGCTAACATATTTGCTTCTACACTCACTGCATCCTTTCGCATTTCTTATAATGTTGATAAATTTCTTTCTCTAAGATGATAATACATGTCTGCATCAAAGCCATCTGGGAATTTAATCAAGGCTAAACCTTGTGTCGGTTTAATGTTGGAAAGAATTGCATTGTATACAGTGTTAAATCTGTGCAATAGTCTTGAACACTTTCCCCTGGTGCCCTCCTAATGCTTTCATATTCAAATAAAATATGAAGAGGGTTATTTTAATTTCCCACCTATTAAGGAATGTCTGATGCAATCCAAGGAGATCATTAATGCTATCAGAAGGTAATGTTTTAAACCATTTCCTCACATCTCGTGTGAGACTTTGTGCAAAAAACCTAATTTTTACACTTTCCTCTTCTACCTCCTAAAGGTCAAAATTATCATTCATCCTTTCTACATGATTTTGGGAAGTGATAGGTTTAGTTCCATCAAAATGATGAATTCTCGTTTGATAATCCTGTGGCATGTTTGCCAAAGGAGCTTGAAGGACAAGGGGAGAATATCTAGTTGCCATTATAGGGATACGAGGATGAAAAATATGAGGATTTATCAAGGGTGGTTGTTGGATGAAATATGGAGGTTGAATCAAAGGTGGAGGTTGAATCATGGATAATGGCTAAAATAAAACATGGGGTTTTGGTTGAGATGAAGGTTGGATTGTGGTTGAGGATTGAGGAGAATGAGGACTTTGAGTTTCCTGATGAGAAAGTACTGGAGTAGTTGTAGAGACTACAGAAGGGTTAGGGCTTGCTTATCTAGGATGCATAGATTGTGATGAGGTGGATAATTTTTCATAAGTCAGAGAAAAGGGTTCTACAGATTGTTGGACATAAGCCTCAGGAAAATAAAGGTCAATACTTGAGACTAAACCCTGTAATTTATCAAAATCTTGGATAATTTGAAGGTTTATATCAGAAGGAGCAAACTATGCTTCAGATGAATGTCTAGTTATGATATTAGGCTAGTTATGATTGTACTTGCTTATTTGTTTGATTTTGATTGATTTGGTTGATTAAATTAATATATTCCAATCAGGAAATGGAGTCAAAAAATTAAAAATGGATGTTGCATCAATGGGTTATAACAGGGAAAGCTATGTTGCATTAACTAGATATTTTTAGATTTTTAAATGGATTATGGAGATGAAAGAAAAATGAATTTCAGTAGAAATTGAAAGTCAATTAAGTATTCTTCAATCTTAATTTAGTGGAAAACATACAAATTGTAAAAGCAGCCATAATAATGTGTTCCAATTAACATGTCCTATTCATCACACTTTTTGTTTTACAATTAAGATTTTATGATACATAGAGAAAAGGAAATATAGTGAAATAACACAATTACAATGGAAGAACTTCACCGGTCAATAAACCACATGAATCCTATAATAAGTCCTTATATTATTTATGCTCCATCAAAACGTGGAAATTTACAATGCTCAGTAGGAAAAATATATTCAGAAATAAACCTAGAATACTTCGAACAATGAAGTATTTATACTAAATATTACAAAATTAATTACAATCAATGTTGTCTCAACAGATAGTGTCTTATTAGCCAAAATTTGAATGATAAACTCTAACTGTGATAAAACATAGGCTCAGTGGAGGTGATCTGGAACGTTGGCACTGTTATAGAGGAAACATTTGATAAGTAGACCTATTTATGGGTTGCGTTGGCTGTTGTGTTGGCTGATGTGCTGGCTGTAGTTGGCTGTAGTTGACCTTTATCATTTAATTTTACTTCTATAATTCACACAATTTATCCCATCGATCTTCATCTGGGATAGTTAAATTGATTACCTTTTGGTAAATTTCATCTACTTCAATATATATGGAAAAATTAGATTTTACCACAAAGATGTGGTTTACCTCATGCTGAATGAAAATATCATTGCTCAATGCTTCCAAGAATGCTTTACCTGTCATGGTGCCTTTGATATTGGATAATCTAACAGTTTCCCTGGAAATTTCACTTAGCTTCTTAACATAGTCTTGACGGGTTGTCAACTTATCATTAATTACAAACAGAGAAGGCAGACCCTTCTGTGTTAGAGGCTCAATCATGCTGAAGAATCTATTCACTGCTATCTTTAAACTATGGCATTTCTCTTCCAGCTGAACAATCACGATTTTCTTAGTGAGAATATTCTTCACTTCTAAAATGGTATCTATTCTGTCATCCACTCCCAAATCATCTAGCTCATATCTATTCTTGGATTTTAAGAACTTGATGATGTTGTTGGTTGTAACAGGGATATCTATATGCTCCTCTTTGATAGTTGTGATGGCATCATTTTCTTTCCCAATAAATTCCTTTTGTTCAAATATAATATGGATGCAAGGTCATATTTCATTAATGGATTCAATGATATATATCCATATGATTTATTTAACTTGGCCCAATGTCTGTGTGATGGATGATTCTCTCTCTGACTTCTGCAAGCTCTCTATCAATTTCTAAGCTTTTTGTGCTTCAACTACATGAGAAACTTCAATTCTTGATTTTTGATCTTGTAACAATTTGACTTGATCTTGAAGCTTCTTAATTTCTCTGTTTTGATAGACAGATTCTCCACTACCTTTGTCAATTGTTCTGAACCATCTTTTGTATTTGTTGTAGTTGTGGGGATGGTTGTAAGAGGTACAACCTCCAAAGGAACCATAGAAATATTTGCAACCTGCTACCTCTCCTTGATCATTTTCTTCATTTTTGTATCCATTTGTATCAATTGGGAATTTTTCTCCATGATGAGCTCCATCATATCCGACTTCTGAGACTCTTTTTCTTCAATATCTTTGGTGACAGGGTCTTTTATGGCTGACAATTTTAATTTTTTCCTCAATGTTGTTATTTCAGCATTCTTCTTCTTTATTATCTCCTCTGTATCTTTTATGTTGGAAGGATCATATCATACTCTGACCACTAAGTCTTCCAAAGACTTAATTCTTGTATCCTTGGCCATAGAGGAGATTTTCTCCATCTTTAGCTGTGACTGAATGTTTTCCAAAGAAACTTTCAATTTAGACAAACTCATGGTTGTATTAGTTAAGGTATATGAAATCATTTAACTTGTTTACTTGTGCATATCCATTTGATCAATGGGATGGATGTCTTTGATGTCAAACTCAAATGAATTTTTCTCATAATCTGTTGTTATCTTGGGTTGTGAAATTTGTGCCTCTAGAGAAAAAAAAAAAATCATTTTACCTTTCTCAGAGTCAAATGCTGACAGTAACCTACTCTGATAACTCGAAGTCTACTTCCAGAATTGACTGTATGTGCTATTCTTCGGGATTTAATTCTTCATCTTGATTTCCCTAAATGTATCAAAATTGTCTTCTCTTTCTCTCCTGATACAACCTTACTTGTTTGAATGGCTTGTTGCTAATCCTGTGAAGTTGTAGAAGTAGTAGGAGAGAGATTAGTTTGGCCACCAAATTGAGAGGAGGTAGGTGTCTTCTTGGTGATTATGATAACCTCATGTTCTGAATCTTTATTTGGATTAACTTTAGGATTCAGTTTGGTTCTCTTCCTGTACATTATCTTGAATTCTTTTCTTGTAGTTTTAGTCACTGAAGGTGACTCTTCTTCTCTTAGTATTTTTCCCACTTTCTCCTCTGGGATAGGATTCCATGATGTAGAAGTAGAGACTAACTGCTCCTCAACCTCTTACGAAGTGTTTTTAGCCCACTTTATTTGCTTCATGTACTTCTCTATTTCTACCCTATGACTATGTATGTAAGGAGTAGTCTTGTTTTCTACCCTTAATTTTGAAATGGTTCCTACTGGACCATATGACAAGGTAAAACTGAAGCTGAACTTCATTTCCTTCAAAATTTTGTCTGCTTCCTCCCCTGATGATCTATTGTTGCAAATAAATGGCCATATCTATGTTTTGATTTTGAACTATGACTTTTTCTTTGCTAATACAAAGTGGACTTCATCAGCATTCAACATCTGCCTAATGTACTCTAAATAAAAAATCCCGATTGGGAGGAATTTTGGAAGCTTGTAAGGAGCAAGCTCACAACCATAAATCCTCAACTCTGTGTAGTTCTAGTATAAATACCAGTCACCTGTCTTTTCTTGATTTGATAGATGTATAATCCTTCTAATGTCTTTACTGACTCTTGGTTCAATTGCACTTCTAAGAAGGCTCATTGACGGATGTACAAACAATTCAATGAATTGTTTGTATGAATATTCCTTTTGCTCTTTCATCACCATGGTAGTCCAGAAAATGACTAACTGTTGATTGCCATCATCATCTAATTTCTACATTAAAATTTTAAATATGTCTCCTTGAAAATATAAAAACATATAAACTAGAACATAGGCATATTTAAACACCTCTTATGTTTGAAACCTGACAAATTGGTCATGGATATCATCTGCTAGGAATTGGCTGAAATTGAAAAGGATAGATGGTTTTTAATATGTAGAAAATATGGAGAGGAAACCTATAATTGGCTCATATACCCACTGGTCAGAGTAGTATCCAAGGATGTAATAAATGACAGTGATAATCTGCTTAGCTCTATCAAGGAAAATGGAGGAAGAGTAAGCAGGATTATTTTTAGGCAATTGAGTATCTTCAACTAGAAAAAGCTCAAGGGTTTTAGCCCTTTTGGAAAAATCTAGATTTTGATACAATTCATTGAGGGCTTCTTGGGAGAAAGGGGTTCCATTTTATATAGAAGGGGCCTGCATCATTTGGTCAATGGACTGTGCAGTAATAGTGAACATAATTTCTCCCATGGGGGCAATTATGGCTCTCTGGCTGGGCATGTAACAGCCTTGACATTTTCGGATGAATCCAGGGGCACTATGGGTATGGGGGAAGATGTAATGAGGTAAGTTTGATTCTCACAGTCCAATATCATCTGAATTGTCTTTTTATTTGTATTCTAGCCAACAATACATCTCGAACAGTTCAAATTCACAGAGGGTTTCATGAATTTTGTAGTCTTTGTCAGCTATATGAACATGGTCTAGATCGACAAGAGGAAAGGATCAATGGGTTTACTAGTTCCTAATGGCTTTTCTTCATAGGAGGCATGATTCAATCTGTTTCAGAGAATTGAAAGGGTTCATTAAAGGAAGGGTTACCGAGACTGTGTAAGGCTTGGGACTGGCAAAGAAGGCGCAGTGCTAAGAATTATAAGGACTGATAAATTGATCCGGAGCTCTATAAACCTATAAAAATAATGAAAGTGCTGAGAAATGTGAAAGGTAAAGGTTAAATAGGTTTAGAATGCATGGATTTATACGTAATTGGGTTGTTTCCATTGATTGTGGTGCGGATCCATTGTATTAACGGTCAATTATTAATTAAATGCACAACGGATTGTTTTCCACAAGAAGGGACTTAATTTGAAACTGGCATATACAACCTAGCATGACAATATTGGTGCACAACAGATAGGTGAGCAGTTTTGGTTTTGTCGGGAGAAAGCAGTTTTCGGGGGGGATTATTTTTTGATATTCAACAAGAAAATTCAACACCCACGCCTAGTGCATTAAGCACCTAGTGCATTAATCTCTTGGTTGCATTAGGCATCCTAACTAGGGTGGGGCCCACAGTGCTATTTTTGGGTGCATGTCTATTTTGGTTATCCCTTAATTAAGATGGACAATAAACTGCAAACTATTATCAATGTTGAATTGAATCAGTTAACTGAAAGTGATAAATTTAGTTAGCTAGTGGATTCCTATTTAGAGGTAGTTGGTGAGGCATGCAAAGTAATTATAGTTTTAACAGAGTTCGAAGTGAAGTGGTGCATTAGTTAATGCAGGTTGTAATCAGTTTTAACTTAGTTAAGTGAGTTAAACTCAGTTGTGCTAGTTGTAACTAAATATACACTAGTGAGAGATCAAGTGAATTAAATATTAATTAATTCACAATCAATGATCTCACATGAAACTGAGGATTTACTATTATTAGCTGCATGCATGTCAGATTCAATGGAGACCCAGTTGAGTTCAAGGTGAAAGGGATTTTTACTATCAGTTGTAGGATTATTGGGTTGCACACATGCAACCAAACACCCATTGGAGTGCCCATGATACTTGCGCAGTCAAGGCAGGCAAGAATTCCTATCTTCTAGGGATATTTACCATCTAGGATTTCTCAAGCAAGGCAGGCTGTTTGGAGGTTGAGAATTGACTATGTGTTGGTTAGTTTTGCATATGATAGTGTGAGACAATTAGCTGAGTACTGGAGGGCTCTTGTGAGAAGAGTTTTGTATGTAATTATTTCATGATCCATGCTGAATATACAATAGAAGAGAGTGGGATTTTAAGCTGTAATTTTTCCCCGAAAAATTATATGTGTTGTGTGTGATTGGTATTTCTTCATGTTCATGTGATTAGCGATTGTGTTTTCAATTCCGAAAAATATTTGTAGAAGAGATTCAGTATTTAACTTTATTATATTGTTAGATTGGGTGAATCCAAGATATACATGCATGTTGTATAATTTAAACATGGTAACGGAGCACAGGAAATTGCATAAATGAAGTAGGAGTTGGGTTTGTGACTAGAAATTTTTTTGAATTTGTAGAAAGACTTTCTTGGTGCTACAGCTGATTCAAGATCGAAATGGATTTCAATGGCTTGAGGTTAGAGTATTCAATCGAGTGCATCTCGAACTGTATTTCTTGGAAGGACGAGATGGAGGCAGTACTCGAAGACAATGGCTTGAAGGAATTCATTGACAATGATGTTCCTAAACCTGTTGTGGTAGATGCTACAAAACATGATGCATGGAAAAAGAAAGTGGAAAAGGTGAGGAGGATCCTGTTGGAGGGAGTACGAGACCACATTGTCTCAAGCCTCCATGGGAAAGACACACCATATGAAATGTGGAAGGCTTTTACGGATCTATTCCAAAGCAGCAGCGACCATAGGAATTTGGCGCTCAAAGATAAACTCAAAAATATCAAGATGGAAAAGGGTGACACCATTCCAAAATATATAACAAAGTTTGTCCAATGTCAGGATGAACTGGGATGCATTGGAATAACAGTCGTTGATGATGATTTGGTGAACTTGGATCTCCTAAGACTTCCCAAGAGTTGACACAACTATCAAGACTCTGTCAATGGAAGGGAAAATTTCCATATTGGGAACGATTGTGGTCAGATTTGGTGCAGGAGGAGTTTAGACAGAACACCAGAGATGGATCTTCATCTAAGTGCTATCACTTATAATTTTTTGAAACATTACTTGACATGGTCATACATTTCACTCCTCAAAAGGATAAGGTCTCCTTAAGCCTTTTCAAGTTGGTATAGGAAAAATTCATTTTTTTTTACATGTTTAACCTATCCTAAGGTTCAAGGCCACCTCCATTTAGGTCATGTCATGTCCCATCAGTTATAATTTGGTGTCATCTTCCATTCGATATGCATTTAAATTCAAAAATGGCGCTTAAGTTAGTTTTGCAACTTTTCATAGCGTTTTATACTGCAAAACAGCAGTTTTCGCTACGAAATTGCCTAATAGTTTCGTAGCGAAACTGTCAGAGAATAAACTAGATACGCTACGAAAACTGTTTTCTTGTCTGTCTTGTCAAACTTGATGTGAAGTGTCAGCTCATGATTGGAGGAGTTAGGGTGGAGGTCATTCGAGTCAGTTAGGGTTAATTCAAGGTACAAAGTCATGTTTGAGGTCATCATTACCCTTTTTAGCATGCATGTGTCATGATTAAGGCATGAGTTTTCATTTAAACCATAAAACATTACCCAATTAGTCTTTTTGTCATAATCTGCTTTATCTTTGCATGTTATTAGATTTCTAGAGAGATGATTCATTGAGCCAAGCAGGTTGCTGGCATATTCAAAGGTTGTAGGTGTCATCAACCAAGCGAGGCTGAGAAGATATAAAGCATGTGATATTTGGTCATGTGTTCCTCGAGCATGTGATATTCATTTTTTAACCATCATGTAACTGTTTCACAGATAAGATAAAGTAATGTAATAAATAGGAGATAGAGTCCTATTAGGAGTTGGTTTCTTTACAAGGTAGCTGTGAATTTTCTATTTTAACTTATTGATTTCAGTTATGAAAGGTGTCATAAGAAAATTCGAGGATCTATCCATGAGGCATATCATTCTTATTGTAAATAATTTCTATTTATAGAAAAAACATCGAAGTAATAAAGGGTTGGAGAACATTTGCACAAAATTGTGGCTTGTATGTTTTTTGACGATTATCAATAATACAAAGTGACATTCTTCTTTACAAACCTGATATTCTCATGAGGTTTTTGATATCTTGTTGATCTATATCTTTATGTTTTATCACTTGCACTAGATTTTATCCCTAATTACTCAGAATTCATGATATTATGCTTTGACTTCCTTTAGTGATGAAATGAATGTGTTTTCGTATGTTGTGTGTGTGAGTTGTCTCTATCTAAAACCTCTATCTGCCTCAGCTTCCATGTGAAGAACCATTGTCACTGAAACTGCTGATTGTTGACTCCATAAGCCCAAAGGTAGAAATCCTGCATTTTTCAACCTACAATCTACAAAACAAGTTACAATTTATATAGATTTAGCCATCTAGTACTATCATTATTCAAAATCATAAACCCCCTTGAGAGAGCCCTCTCAAACTGAAGAGGCTAATCTTCAGTTAGAAGTGGTTTAAAATAGTTACACTGATATGTCTGATGAGCAGCCAATCAATTTCAATTTGGTGATAACATTTTGTTGCATTTTTCATGAGTCTGAAGACATCTTTCCCTAAGTTTTTGTGCAAAAAGTGAAGTTGAACTCTTGGAGGTAGCAGGAGCTCAGAATATGTTTGAGCCTGCAACTATCTTGGTGACTCCATTTCAAAAATTCATGCTTAAATGTGGCCTCGAGAGGAGATACATGAGGAGAAATCCAGATCCTAACCCACCTACTATAGTTGATAGTCCAAACACAATTTCGAGAGGCATTCAAGGCAGCGCTTCAAAATCAGATACTCCATCACATTCAATAGCTTTGTCCTCTGAATTTTAAAGAAGTCTTGAAGATAAAAAATTTGATGATAAATTTCAAGAATTATTTTTTAGGTCTGAAAATGAAAATGAATTGACTGAGATTGTTTTATACCTACAAAGAATAGGTATTGATACCTCAGCCTTAGTGACCCAAAAAGATAAAGAAGAATTCTGGGGGGTAGTCACATCTGCGTTATTGTTAGAGAGGGAATATTTTGATAAGTTGAAGGAATTAGACCCATTTGATATCTTGCTAAGAAGAAAATCTAGTTTTCCTTTACATGACTGGAGTTCAATTGTAACTGGACTATAAATACCAACTAAACCACCTCCTAAGAGTTCTTCTTCTACTACTATTTCCCCTAAAAATACCACAGTCCCTGTCATCATGGCTAGAAATGTTCCACCTCCACCTACTGCTGCACCTACTAGATATGCCCCTCTTGTTCTCCTAGTTGTCCTTAATGCCCTTCCAAGCAAATATTTTACTAGAATTAAAACTTGGGGAAGTGATGAAGAAATTACAACAGAAGAGCATGTAGACCAATTTAATGACTTCATAGACAAGTAGTAGGTTGACCATGAAGATGTCAAAATGAGACTATTTGCTCAGAGTTTCACTGGTGAGGTCAAAAAGTGATTTAAGGCCCTTGCTCCAGGAAGTTTGCATAATTGGAATGAGTTTGAGGATAGTTCCTTAAGAAAGTGGGGAAATAAAACATACCCTGTGCAGGCCCTCAATGAGTACAATAGTTTGAAAATAGTTATATATGACACTATCCAAAAAATTTCCAAGAGATTTAACAAAGTTTATGACTCCATCCCTACCCATCTAAAACCTCCACCAGGAGCAGCTCAATTGATATATGCTGAGTCTTTTGACTATGAATTTTCTATCTTACTCAGAGAAAGAGAATCCCCTTCACTATAAGAAATGAAAAATGATGTTGTGAAGGTGAAAGTCAATATGATAGCAGCTAAAAAGTCCAAGATGGGAAAAACATAATTGAAAGAAGAAGATAAGCCTTCCACCTCATATGAAAAATTTGACTCCATGATGAAAACAATGGAAAAAATGATGGATAGGCTTGCCCTTGGAAATGCTTCTACACCTCCTGCACAACATGAACCACAATTTAGAAATCCACAATTCAGAAGACCTCAAAAATCAGCAGAGGCCAAGGGAAAACAGAAATCAGCTTGACCCTCAAGTAAGGCCTCCTTTTCAGCAAAATTTAGTTGATGAAGAAGATCATCTTGAGATCCCAGAAGATTTCATTCACTTCCTAGATGAAAACATTTCTAGAATTTTTTTGACTAAGGAAAAGCATGATGAGTCTAATCATGATGCAAGAAAGGGTTAGGAACCATCTAATTACCTTAAGGGTTATCAACATGCAATCTTTGAGATGCAGAAGCAATACAACCTCAAAAACAAAAATGTCCCTATTACTGTAAATAAGACACAACCCAAGAAAGATGCTCCTAAAGCAGCTGAGGTTAGAAAAGATCCACCACCCCCTCCTCCTGTAAAAGAGACTGAAAAAATTACTTCTATTTTCAGTTTGGAGAATGAGATTTCCAAAATCAAGATCCCAGTCCCTTTTGGAGAAATTCTTAAGGTGAATGAATATATAAGTAAAATTGTAAAAATGTTGAATTCCAAACCAGGAGCTGCAGACATCCTTAATGTACAAGAGGACCATCCTACCATCTATTTGGGACCAATATTGGAAGATGAACAGAATGACGAGGTACCTCCTTTCTATGTCAGCCTTAGTATCCATGACATGACATTTTACAATGCCATGTTGGATTCAGGGACCTCTCATAGCCTTATGCCTAAGGTGATTATGGAGAGGAGGTGATTGGAAATCACCAGGTGATATAAGGATTTGTTTTCTTTTGATTCAAAAAGAGTTCAATTCATTGGATTGATAAAAGATTTTTTTTTGGTCTTACACAAGTCCCTGCCAAGACAATGGTAATGGAAATTGTGGTAGCAGACATTCCACCCAAGTTTGGCATGCTTCTATCCAGGTCTTGGGTAGCAAAGATCAAAGGCATCATGTAGATGGACCTAGCATATGCCACCATTCATGTTTTTGGTGAGCAAAGAAGGTTGTACAAAGAGACAAGGATGAATTATATGGTAAGTAGTAAGGATAAACCTTATAATTTCCCAATTTATGCTGTTGAAACTGAATTAGGATCAGCAATTATTTTCAATGAGCTAACTGATGAAGAAAAAGATGAAAGGAAAGTAGAAATTCAGGAGGTTGAAAATCAGCAAGCTGAAAATCAAGAAATCATTGAAGAAAAGGCAGAGGGATGGTGATTGTTGCACTTTGATGGATCAGTTGGAAGAGAGGGGGTTGGAGCAGGAATTTGGATCAAAACTCCTAATGACGAAAGTAAGTTCTATTCTTCCAAACTGAACTTTGATTGCACAAATAATATGGCTAAGTATGAATCTCTATTTTTGGGTTTAGAAATTTTGAAAAGATTGGGTGCCCAAAAAATTTCAATTTGTGGAGATTCTGAATTGGTTATTAAACAAGTTGAAGGTGTATATCAAACCAAGGATGTGAGAATGAGAGCATACAGAAATTTGATCATGGAGATGTTAAAAAAAATTCAAGAATATTCATTTAGTGTGAAAACTAGGGATCAAAACTCAGTAGCTGATTCCCTAGCTATTTTTGCAAGTCTGTTTGTTATCCCTACAAATTCCATTGAAAAATATGAGGTTGAAGTTCGTCATAGGCTTGCTATCCAAGACAACATCATCCACTAGAAATTTTTTGAAGATGACCATCAAGTCAAAAAATTCATAGAATTGAAAGAGGAGTTTTAAAGCACACAAGTAGATCAACAAAACATGCTTGTTGAAATTAAAGGTAATTCTGAACTTTTGCAGCTAAAGAATAATTGTATACCCAAAGGTCTCATCCCACTTGAAAATATTTTTGACCAAAATGATGTGTTCAAAACTCCTAGGATGCAAGTTGATGATGAAGAGGTGAAGAGTTGTAATCTTGGTACAGTAGCAATGCCTAAAATGATAAAGCTTTCTAAGTTTCTTTCTGTAGAGATGGAACATAAATATATTGAGATGATGAAAAAATTCATTGATGTTTTTGCATTGATTTATGCTGATTTGAAGAAGTATGATCCTACTATTATTCAACATACTATTCCTATTAAAGAAAATGAGAAACCTCTCAAACAGAAGTTGAGAAGGATTAATCCACTTCTCATGCCTCTGACTGAGAAGGAAATTAAGACTATCTTTGATGCAAAAATTATTGTTCCTATCAGATTCTCAAAATGGCTTGCTAACTTGATTCCAGTCATAAAAAAGAGTGGAGAGATCAAAATCTGCATTGACTTCAGAAATTTGAACAAAGCTTCTCTGAAGGACAATTACCCTCTCCCTAAGATGGATCAAATTCTGCAGAACATTATTGGTTCCCAAAGGATGTCTATGCTGGATGGTTTTTCAGGATGCAATTAGATATTAGTGTACCTAGAAGATCAGGAGAAAACTACTTTTACTACACCATGGGGGACATTCATATATGCGAAGATGCCCTTTGGTCTGATGAATGTAGGAGCGACCTTTCAAAGAGAAATGGACATTGCCTTTGCTGAGGAGAAGGATAAGTTGGTGGTTTTCCATTTGGATGACATAACAGTATTCTCAAGAAGAGAGGAATACCATTTGAAGCATTTGGAGAAGGTTTTGTTGAAGTGTAGGAGATTTGGTATTTCTCTTAATCCCACTAAGAGTATTTTTGCTTTAAATTTAGGAAAGTTACTTAGGCATATTATATCTAAGTATGGGATAAATATTGATCCAAATAGAGTCAATTCCATTTACAAAGTAGATCTTCCTAGAAGCAGGAACGAAATTCAGTCTTTCCTTGGGAGAGTGAATTTTGTGAGAAGGTTTATTCCAAACGTTGTTGAGATTGCCAAAGATATAAACAAGATGCTGAAGAAAGGAGCTGACAGTAAATGGACAGTTGAAGCAAAGAAGTCATTTGAATAAATTAAGAAGGCACTCACTCAAGCCCTAGTGTTGATCAGCCCAGATTTTTCAAAATAAATTCTGGTTTTTACATTTTCATCAAAAAACACAATTGCTGGAGTTTTAATGCATAAAGGAAAACAAGGTACAAATCAGCCCATTTCATTATTTAGTAGAACCCTTGCTAATTTAGAGCTGAAGTACAATATCCTATAAAAACAGGCATATGCTTTGGTTAAATCCATCAAAGACTTCAGAATTTATATTCTTCATTCTCATATCATAGCATTTGTGCCTAATGTTGTAGTGAAGGAAATCTTGACTCAAGCTGATCCTGATGGTAAGCAAGGGAATGGATATAAAATTTGTTGGAGTATGATATAGAAATAAGACCTACAAAATTGGTGAAATGACAGGGGCACAGTCCAATTTTCACTGTCTTGATATGAAATTTATTGCATAAATTTTATAATTATTAGATGAAGATGAAGAGTTGATTCCTATTGAATAGAATTACATTCTATCTAACTGGTACCGAGTTATTGTCTTTGTCTTAAATCATCATAGATCTCTTGCTAAATTGACTAAATCTAAAGCAAGGTTTGTGAAGCTAAAATCTCTGAGGTACTACATCATACATAAAAATTTGTACTGAAAAGATACTGGTGGCATTATTTTGAATTGCTTGTTGGAAGAGGAAGTTGAAAGGGTGATTGAAGAGTTTCATAAAGGAGATTATGGAGGACATCACTATTGGAAGGCCACAACAAACAAAATTCTCAGAGCAGGGTACTACTGGCCTATCATGTTCAAGGATGTCTACAAGAAGTTCGCTTCCTACCATGAATGCCAGATTTTTTATGATAAGAAAAAGCTTGTTACTTTACCCTTGATGCCAATTTATGTTGATGCGCCTTTCCAGCAGTGGGGGATAGATTTTATTGGTGAAATATATCCATCATATTTAGGGCAGCATCACTGGATCTTGAAAACAACTGATTATTTCACCAAGTGGATTGAAGCAATCCCAACAAGGCAAGAAAATGATTCAGTCATCATTCAATTCTTAGATAATAACATATTGTCCAGGTTTGCTTTTCCTATGAAGATCATCACTGACAATGCACAAGCTTTCAAATCCAAGAGGTTGATCATTTTTTGTCATTAATATCACATTACACTTGGACACTCTACTGCTTATTACCCACATGGTAATGGTCTCGCTGAATCTTCTAACAAAAGCATTGTGAGAATTATTAAGAAGGTGCTGCAGGAAAACAAAAGATCATGGAATTTGAAGCTGAAGTATGCTCTATGGGCTAATAGAGTATATACAATAAGGTCAATTGGTACTTCACCTTATGAGTTAGTGTATGGAGTTGAAGCCATTTTTCCCACATCCTTGGGAATGCCAGTTATGAAATTGCTGCAAGGATTAGAGGAGGAGCCAAATTCTATTCAGAGGAGAATAAACCAATTGATAGCTCTGCAGGAAAAAAGGGAGGAAGTATAGAACAACAATCAACACTCTCAAAACAGAATAAAGAAGACATTTGACAGAAATTTCAAAGAGGAAAACTTTCATATTCAAGATGTGGTATTGAAGTGGGAGGCCAGAATTGAAGAAAATGGAAAACATGGTAAGTTTGAGAATATCTGGAAAGGTCCATTCATAGTAGCTGCATTCCATGGCAACAATACTTATCTACTATAGGAGATGGATGGACAACTTTGTGCTAGAGGGCCTGTCAATGGCAGATTTCTAAAGCACTATTCCTCTTAAGTTCTACTGATTTTTCACTCCATTGTATATATTCCATTTTATTATGTGTTTCTGCTAATAAAGAAAAAAATTTCATCAAACTTGATCTTGAGGTAAAGGCCATTAGAGTTAGAATAAGGCTTGGCAGATTTCAGAGTTCTTATTTCCAAAAAGATGGATGTCACTAGAACTACAATTTCTTTGGTGTACCACAGGGGTACACCATCCCAAGTGGAGCCAGTGTTATCACTCATAATTTTGTGAAACATTACTTGATATGGTCATACAGTTCACTCCTCAAAAGGATAGGATCTCCTTAAGCCTTTTCAAGTTGGTATAGGAAAATTTCATTTTTTTTACATGTTTAACCTATCCTAAGGTTCAAGGCCACCTCCATTTAGGTCATGTCATGTCCTATAAATCATCATTTAGTGTCAGTTTCCATTCCATATGCCTTTAAATTCAAAAAGAGCGCTTAAGTCAGTTTTACAACTTTTCATAGTGTTTTATACTGCAAAACAACAATTTTCGCTACGAAACTGCCTAATAGTTCCGTACCGAAACTGTCAGAGAATAAACTAGATATGCTATAAAAAATTGTTTTCTTGTCAGTATTGTCAAAATCGATGTGAAGTGTCAGTTCATGATTGAAGGAGTTAGGGTGGAGTTCATTCGAGTCTGTTAAGGTTAATTCAAGGCGCAAAGTCATGTCTGAGGTCATCATTACCATTTTAGCATGCATGTGTCATGATTAAAGCATGAGTTGTCATTTAAACCATAAAACATTACCCAATTAGTATTTTTTTCATACTACGCTTTATCTTTGCATGTTGTTGGATTTCTGGAGAGCTGCTTCATCGAGCCAAGCAGGTTTCTGGCAGATTCAAAGGTTGCAGGTGTCATCAAGCAAGCGAGGCTGAGAAGATATAAAGCAACCATGGATGAAAGGAAAAAAACAAAAAAAGGTGGTCACTGCCACAGGTATGAGCCCATGGACATGAATTTTCTCAATGAAGACCCAACAACCATGGAGATTTTCAGAAGAGCATGTTGCTTGAAATTCTGTTAAATATTGCAGGGTTCTCATTTACATGTTTCTAAGGAGTTTTCTAATAGTTGCAGTGGAACAACTTCAAAAGTGGGAATTTTGAACCTAAAAGTGACACCAAAAAAAATTTCATCAGCAACAGGAATCCCTAGAGGAGGGGAACAGTGTTTTAAAGGCATCAAGTTCACCATGCAATATTGCAAAGACTTCATCAAATCAGAGTATAGTGAAATTTATCTAACAAATGTCATCCCTAAGAGTTTCATGAAGGACAACTATTCAAAGTTGTTGATGATCATTCAAAAGTATTTTACCTATGAAGGAAGGTTTCGCGTGGTCTACTCCTACCACCTTAGGCTTCTTCTGCGTTTTGTGGGTAAGAGGTCACTTGACTTGCCCTTTTATTTATACAAAAGTCTAGGTAAAATTTAAGATAAGGTTCAAGTTAAAACAAAAGGAAATGTAACTTCTCTCCTTCACCATGGTTTGATTAATTTGTTGGCGTTAGAGGAGTTGAAGAGAGTAGACAGAGATTGGACATCCTTTCTGTTCATGAGTGGTTTTGAATTTTATGTGGTCACTCCTAAAAGTGTTTCCAAACCTAGAATTATTTCATCACCAACAGTGGCAGAGGAAGTTGAACAAGGGAATATATCATCCCCACTAGAACCAATGAGCATGGAGACAGAGCCTTTGTAGAAGATTCATACACCTAAAACAACACCTGCAAAATATAAACCAACAGTTTGCAAACAAAGCAACAAAAGAGTTACTAGGAGCCAAACAGTGGCTAAAGGAAACTTAGAACACATCTTACATGCAATTGACATTGAAGAAAATCCCATTGTCCAAGCTGAAGATGTTGAAGATGGAGGAATAAATCTAAAGAAAGGCAAGACAGCTAAAAAATTAGAGTTTACAGGTGATGATGTTGGTTTCATGTTTCAACCTAGAAATCCAATAAACAGACATGCAAGGAAGGTTATGGAAATTAGCAAAGAGACTGAAAATATCATTGAAACTTCCCAGCCACCAAACATCGTAGATCTCTCCTCACCTGAAAAAGAGGAGCTGGTTATCAAACAAAATAAGGGTAAAGAGAAAATTAGTGAAAAATAAAAAATTGAAACCGTTAAGGAGAAGTTGAAGGAGGCAAGTAAGGAGATATCAGTCTTAAATCAAGAAGAAAAGAAGCATAAGGCTGGGAAGGTTCAGTTTGAATAAATGAGGAAAATCTGGGAAGATCAAGTCACAAGTGTCTCAAAGACCTTGGACAATATAGAAAGGTTGATAAATTGGACTCAGCCACTAAGGGGAGAATTCAAACACATCAAAAAGATAAACCTGCACTTGCAATCGAAGAACGAGGCATTAAAAGACAAAGTGCAAGACATTGAAGAGCAATTGGAGCTGATTCATGAGGAGTTGGAAAAGAAAGGATTGAAAATGACTGTGGTAGAATAGACCATTAGTCAACTGATTGTAAATGAGGAGGAAATGCCACAGGAGTAATAATTTGAGATGGAATATTCCTTAGGAGGTTCATAACATGTATAGAATCAAAAATTTTCAGCTGGAGGTCATTTTTTGAAGACAATTTTGAAAGGGGAAACTCCTAGTTTTTTACACAGTTTCGTAGCGTACCTCAGGCTTGAAGCTAGAAATGCGCTACGAAAAAACCTGTAGGTGCCTTTTTGCATTTAAAGTCAGTTTTTGTATGTTATAAGGAGGGGGATCCTTTATGGTAAGATGTCATGACATGATTAACATGATGGAATAACAAAGAATTGAAGAGGATGGATGGAAACGTCACTTTTCCCACGCTACTATTACTCGCTATGAAACTGTCATGTTTTCGTAGCGAGCAATTGTTGAAGGATTTTGAGCATATTAAAAGCATTTTTTTCCAGCTGGAGACCTCCAGCATGTCAAGGGAGCTTATTATCAGATATTTATGACTCAAAGGGAATTCCATGAAGATAGGTCATTAGTCAAAACCACGTTGAAGATAAGGGTCATCCATTCTTAAAAAGCAGGGTTATGCTCCACAAATCTAGGGATGCTTTAAATATGTGAAGTGGTGGTGAATTTGGTCATGTGTCCCTCAAGCATGTGATATTCATTGTGTAACCATCATGTAACTGTTTCACAGATAAGATAGAGGAATGTAATAAATAGGAGATAGAGTCCTATTAGGAATTGGTTTCTTTAAAAGGTAGCTGTCATTTTTTTGTTGTAACTTATTGATTTCAGTTATGAAAGGTGTCATAGGAAAATTCGAGGATATAGCCACCATGCATATCATCCTTATTGTAAAGAATGTCTATTTATAGATAAAACATTGAAGTAGTAAAGGGTTGGAGAACATTTGCACCAAATTGTTGCTTGCATGTTTTTTACCATTATCAGTAATACAACGTGACATTCTTATTTACAGACCTGAGATTCTCATGAGGTTTTTGATATATTATTGATCTATATCTTTATGTTTTTATCACTTGTAGTAGATTTCATCCCTAATTTATCAGAATTCATAATATTATGCTTTGACTTCCTTTAGTGATTAAATGACTGTGTTTTCTTATGTTGTGTGTGTGAGTTGCCTCTGTCTAAAACCTCTATCTACCTCAGCTTCCATGTGAAGAACCATTGTCACTGAAACTACTGATTGTTGACTCCATAAGCCCAATGGTAGCAAGCCTACATTTTTCAACCTGCAATCATACAAAAAAAGTTACAATTTATATAGAGTTGGCCATCTAGTACTATCATTATTCAAAATCATAAACCCTTTTGAGAGAGCCCTCTCAAACTAAAGAGTCAAATCTTCAATTATAAGTGGTTTCAAACAATTACACTGAGTTGTCTGATGAGCAGCCAATCAAGTTCAATTTGGTGATAACACTAAGAATGAGGATGAATAGGATTATTCTTTCATTGCCAAGGTGATGAAGGGGAAGGGGAAGAAATTCCATTCTAAATCTGAGTCCAAGAATGGAAAGAAGTGGGACATGTCCAAGGTGAAGTGTTTTCACTATCACAAGCATGGGAATTTTGCTACTAACTATCAACAAAAGAAGAAGAATAAGAATTCTGGAGGATCTGCAGCTGGTGAGGCCCTTGCCTCACAATTTGAGCTTGAATTCTCATTGATTACATGCATCGTGTCCAGTGCATTGGGATATTTGTGGTATTTGGATAATGGCGCTTCCTTTCATATGACGGGAGATAAGGAACTTTTCAGTGACTTAGAGGAGAAAGATCTCCAGATGCATATTTAAATGGGCGATGAAGAACAGTACAGTGCTACAGGGATTGGTACCATTACCTTTCAGAGGGTGTCAGGTAAACCCTTTCATTTAAAATATGTAATGCATGTACCAGGTCTAAATAAAAATTTGGTGTCAGTCGCAATGTTGGAGGATAGAGGCTATGATGTTGTTTTAGTGATGGAAAATATTTCCTGCGACATAAAACAATGGGATAAGCCAAGAGGATAGGGATTCGAGTTAAGAATCTCTACAAGCTAGAGGTAGATGGCTACACAACAATGATGGGCAAGGTAGATCAAGTGATGAGCTGGGATGAGGGCGAATTATAGCACAAGTGATTGGGCCATCTTCATCATGGATCCTTGAAATTCATGCAATATATTTATACTGGTATTCCCAGGGGTAATATGTAAAGTACACCTTTCATGAGAAAATTGAGTTTCGGGGATCCTTGAGAGAGTTCACACAGACGTGTGTGGTCCTTTCTCAGTTTCTTCAATAGCAAAACATAAGTAATATGTAATCTTTGTTGATTACTTTTCTCGTAAGTGTTGTATCTTCTTCACGCAGAAGAAATATCAAACATTCTCTAAGTTCTGTGAGTTTAAGGCACTGGTGGAGAAATTGTTGGGGAAGAAATTGAAGGCTTTTAGGAGCGATAATGGTGGAGAATACATCTCTAACGAATTCAAGAAATTCTACAACAAAGAAGGAATTCAAAGAGAACTCATAGTGCCTCATAACCCACAAAAAAATGGGATGGTGGAGAGGAAGAACGAAATTATTGTGGGTGCAACATGAGCGATGTTGCATGATCAAGGCCTATCAATGCATATTTGGGCAGAAGCATGCAATATAGCGGTACTTGTGAAAAACCATTGTCCTCATAGAGTACTTGGCATGAGTACACCTGAAGAGGCTTTCACTGGTAAGAAACCTGATGTTTCATACTTTAATATTTTTGGCTCATCTATTTCTATGCATGTGACCAAGGACGCCACGAAGAAGCTGGAAGCAACAACTGAGGTTGGGATTTTTGTGGGGTACACTGAAACACCCCATAATTATTGCATGTATTTACCAAATGACAGAATGAATTTTGTGCAATGGGATATCAAATTTGATGAGGAGAAAGCCATGTGGTTGTCCCTTGAGAGGGAATTGGACTTACATGCAGAGGAGGAATTGTTGGTTCCCAAGGATGAGTCTCAACATGTGGATCAGCCACATGAGGAGGTTCATGGAGTGGAGGAAAACACTCATGCAAATCCATCCATCAGAAATGGCAGAAGGCGCACCACGGAAGCTAATAGATTGGGACTTGATGCTCTGGATAATGTAGGAGCCCCTACTTTACAACACAGATAGAGAGAGTTTCCTAACCGATTTACTGGAAACATGGCTCTTATGAGAAAATGTATTGTGACTGAACCATCATCCTTTCAGGAAGCAATGCACCAGCCAACTTGGGTTGATGTAATGGTGGAGGAGTATGACTCCATTGTTAATAACAATTCATGGGAGATAATCCCAAGGCCGGTCGACAAATCATTGGTTGGATCGAGATGGATATACAAGGTAAAGCAAGCTGTTGATGGGAGTGTGTAGAAATACAAGGCCAGATTTGTGGCCTGGGCATTCTCATGGGATAGATTATGATGAGACTTTTTCACTTGTTGCAAGGTACTCTTCCATAAGATCCATCATTGCACTCTCAGAGCAGATTGGCTAGTGCATTCATCAGATGGATGTGAAAATTGTGTTTCTCAATGGGATCATTGAGGAAGAGGTGTACATAGAGAAACCTGAAGGTTTTGAGATCTTCAACAGTGAGTCGCATGTGTGTAGACTCAAAAGAGCAATGTATGGACTAAATCAAGCACCCTGTGCTTAGTACACTCGGATAGACAACTATTTCGCTAGAATGGCTTCACCAAAAGTGAAAAAGATAAAAACTTGTACCATATTGTGGTTGAGGGTAAGATATTGATCATTTTTCTTTATGTTGATGATCTAATTTTGACTGGTGATGAGCAGTTGATACACTCATACAAGGAGGATCTTGCAATGGAGTTTGAAATTAAGGACATGGGACTCCTTCATTATTTCCTTGGATTGGAAATATGGCAGCGGGATGGTGAAATTTTTGTGTCTCAAGGCAAGTATGCAAAGGAGATATTGGGTAAGTTTAACATGGAGAGCTGCAAACCCATGGATACTCCTCTTCCAGGAAATTGGAGGAAAGAGGATGATACTTCTGGAGAGGTAGTGGATGCTACTATCTACTGATAGTTAGTGGGTTTGCTAATGTATCTAGTGAACACGAGACCTGGCATTTACTACGCAGTTAACCAGTTGATTCAAGCTATGGTTAAGCCTACCAAGCTATTTTGGAAGTCAAGGAAGCATGCCCTGAGATACCTGAGGGGCACATCAGAGTATGGTCTATGGTACAAACAGACAGAGGGAATGAAGCTACATTGCTTCACTGATGCAGATTGGGCTGGCAGTCCATCGAACAGAAAGAGCACATCAAGGGGGATCTTTAGCATTGCATCAACAACAGTTTCCTGGTAGAGTAGGAAGCAACAAACCGTGGCACTCAGTTCAACGGAAAAGAAATACATGGCATCAAGTCAAGCTGCATGTGAGGCTATCTGGATGAGAAATATATTGGTTGGTTTGTTTGGTTCTCAGATGGATCCGATAGTGATTCATTGTGATAATCAAAGTTGCATTAAACTCTCGATTAATCATGTGTTTCATGATAGTTCCAAGCATATATATATCTGGTACCATCATCTCAGAGATTGTGTGTAGAGAAGGATAATTTCGCTTTAGTAAATTCGCATGGAAGATTAGGATAGAGATATTCTGACGAAGGTGCTCACTAGGAGAAAATTAGAATACCATAGAGACATGATCAGGGTGAAGGATAATCCCTTTCTTGTTGAGAGGGAGTGTTGAGATTCAACAAGAAAATTCAACATCCACGCCTAGTGCATTAAGCACCCAGACTAGGGTGGGGCCCACATCGCTATTTTTGGGTGCATGTATATTTTGGTTATCCCTTAATTAAGATGGACATTAAATAGTAATCTATTCTCAATGCTGAATTGAATCAGTTAACTAAAAGTGATAAATTCATCTAGCTAGTGTATTTCGAGTTAGAGGTAGTTGGTGAGGCATGCAAAGTCATTCTAGTTATAACAGAGTTCCAAGTGCAGTGGTGCATTAAGTAATGCAGGTTGTAATCATTTTAACTCAGTTAAGTGAGTTAAACTTAGTTGTGCTAGTTGTAAATGAATATACACTAGTGAGAGATCAATTGAATTAAATATTAATTAATTCGCAATCAGTGATCTCACATGCAACTGAGGATTTACTATTATTAGATGCATGGATGTCATATCTAGTGGAGACCCAGTTGAGTTCTAGGTGAAAAGGAATTTGAATATCAGTTGTAGGATTATTGGGTTGCACACATTCAACCAAACACCCATTGGAGTGCCCATGATACTTGCGTAGACAAGGCAGGCAAGAATTCCTATCTTTTAGGGATATTTACCATCAGGGATTGTGCAAGGAAGGCATGTTATCTGGAGGCTGAGAATTGGTTATGTGTTGGTCAGTTTTGCATATGACCGTGTGAGACAATTAGCTGAGTACTGGAGGGCTCTTGTGAGAAGATTTTTGTAAGTAATTGTTTCATGATCCATGTTGAATATAAAATAGAATCTAGTGGGGTTTTTAGCTGTAAGATTTCCCTGTAAAATTATCCGTGTTGTGTGTGATTGATCTTTCTTCATGTTCATGTTATTAGCAATTTTGTTTTTAATTCCACAAAATATTTGTAGAATCAATTCAGTATTTAACTTTAGTACATTTTTAGATCGAGTGAATCCAAGATATACATGAATGTTGTATAATTTCTATAGTATGAGGCGGTAAGTGGTTTGAGCAGAGGGGGGTGTGAAATGCGGAGGAGGCACCACGTTGTTTTGGGCCTGAAAAGTGAAATTGCTTTTTTTGGACCCCCCCCCCCCAGCGGTAAAGCTCGGATGGAGAGGGGGGGCCAAAAAAAAACGAGGACCATTAGATCGGGGGCAGAAAAGATGATGGGCGGATAGTTGATCGGAATTTAAAGTGATGTGACATAATGGATTGTCAGGTAGTCGGAGTTTTTTAATGATATTAAAACCTAGGATATAGGATAATATGCCAAGATTTTCTATTTATGCACCCAACTGCTTTAGCCAAAAACTTAGGATAAAATCATATTATCCCTTTTCCTCTTCATTTGCAGAAACACCTTTGAAAACCAAAACTTAGGATAACCAATTTAATTCTTTTCAAGGCTTCCAAAACAACTTCTACCTACCCATGAATTTCATTTATTTTTCTAAGCTAACATTTTCTTCTTCTTTTCTTAGGGTTCATTTGAGCTAGCAACCCCACATCACTTTTATTTATAAAACATTTAACCTACTCTATCACTTATTTATCCTATTGATTCAGATTAAGCAATTGAATCAATTTCATTTTCTACCTAACTACTGATTTTCCAAGATTAAATTTTTTGTAAAATCTTTATTCACTAACCTAATCAACAAAAAATTCACAATTGTTCAATCATGATTAAGCTGTATGATTTGAACAAAAATCTAGTTATTGTGGCATTTTTTAAACAAGTTGCACAAAATCTTATTTGATGATGACATAAAGAAAACTAATCTATCAGTAGTGGCATTTTAATTTGCAGCACTTTGAGTGTTATTTCTATTTTTTTTATTTTGTGGGGTTCTTATTCTCTTTTATTCTTTTCAACTTCCTTTATTTTTGTCTTTTCTCTGTATTTATTTTTTGACGCGCCCTCTTTTGATTTTCTTTTATATATACTTTTTTTTGGAAATCATTTGCTTATCGAAAATTATTTACAATGCAAAATCACAAATACAAAATATTCAATCACCTTGAGATCCTATAAATTATATGACCCTAATAGTCGACACCTTCTCTTTGTGTAAATCATTTTTCCACAAGTCTTGCTTTATGCTTTTCACGTGAGCCATCTGCTTTATACTTGTTTTTGAAGACCCACTTGTATCCAATCAATTTGGCTCCAAAGGGAGGGTCTACCAATTTCCAAGTCCCAATTTTTATGAGAGCATCATATTCCTTTTGCATGGCTTCTTTCCATTCATCATGAGAATAATATTATTTAAAGAAAGTAACTTTAAATTCAACACATAAATTCGATTCACAATTATACAAAGTATTTATTTCATCAACATCACCTAAATTTTCACCTCCATTATCATCTCTTGTAGAACTCCTAGCCCCAGTCTTTCCAATCTCATCAAGATGGACACTTTTAAGTCTCTTTATCAATCACTTTAGTTGTTTTGGAGAAGGACTAGATGGTTTCGCTAAGGGTGTAGTAACATCAATCTTTAACTTCTCAATCCTACTTATAACATCATCCAAATTTGATGAGGTGTCTAGAAATTATTTATGAGGAATTCCTTCATGAGGAGGAGATGGATCTAGTTTTGTAGAGCTAGATTTCAAATATTTACCCAATCGACATAGAATTTGGTTCCCCCCTTCAACATTTGGAATCACATTGTCAAATTCATGATAATTCTTCATTGAAGTAAACCTTTCTAGATGATTAATCTGTCTTTCAACAAAGGCATCACTTTTGGTTGATTCAAGGAATATGACATCTCTAGAGAGTATGAATTTCTTATTTTCCTCATCATAAATATGATAAGCCTTAGTGGTATCATAATACCCCAAGAAAATTCATTTGTGACTCCTTGCATCAATTTCTTTCTTTAATATTTTGGAAACAAGGTATAATAGGTGGAACCAAAACCCTAAGATGCATGATGGAGGGGATGTGGTCATAACACATTTTTTAAGGAGTCTTGTTTCGAGTAACATGTGATGGACATCTATTCTTCACATAGACCGCACACAAAACAAATTCTTCCCAAAATATCAGTTTCACATTCTTAAAAAACATCAAGGAACAAACCATATTCATCAATGTTCTATTCATCCTCTCATCTACACCATTTTGTTGAGGATTGTATAGAGTTGATGTTTGATGTTGCATACCATGTTGTTGAAGATAGGACTAAAAATTATTACCATTATATTCCTTTTCACTATCATTACGAAGGACACCAATATTAGTTTGAGCTTCACTTTCAATGCATACATGAAAGTTTATAAATGCTTAAAATGATTTAGACTTATCTTTTAACAAAGATACCCAACACATTTTGGTGTAGTCATCAATAAATTCTATGATATATTTATTTCCATTTTCAAAAGGAACATACATAGGACCATAAAAATATGAATCAATCAATCTAATTTTTCTAGATGCTCTAGAATTTGAGTCATGGAATGGTTTACTTTGTTTTCCAAGAATAAAGGCAAACATTGCTTTAAGTTTCAAGGAATAGTAGGAAGATCATAAACACCATTCTTCTTCATCAAATGAAGACTATCATAGTTAACATGTCCAAATCTAGCATGCCATTGAAAACTTGAAGACAATTTACCTTTGTTATGTTGAGTGACATGAGATGAATGTTGTTTTGAAGATGCAGATGGTCCCTTTAGCTTCAACAATTTGTCTTCTTCCTCTCCAATCATCACAACTTTTTTATCAGAAGCCATCTGTACCTCAACATTTCCATAAAAAATGTGGATGGAATTACCTTGTTAGCATACATTCACAAGGTAAAATAGGTTTCTCCGCAACTGAGGAAGATAGAGAACATCATGCAAGACAAAATCAGAAAGTCCAGGTAGCTTGAGTCTTATTGTTCCAATCCCCGAAGGCTTGAGACAAGAACTGCCAGAAAAATATACCACGCCATCTATGTTTTCATTAAATTCTTCGTAAGCCTCTCTTTGTGTTTTCACTGCAACAAACATCCTCTAAAATTTTGCGTACACTAGAATTTTGGAGCCTACTCTGGATTTTTTGATTGGTCATTCCGTCGTCACTTATTGGTTAGCTGATGCTTTTGAGCTCCCTCCTTGGATTAGAAGTGTCAAAGTCACTTTCTCACACATGCTTAGTCTGTAACAAGTGCATGAGCACATTCTTTAATGAAAGCATGGAAAATCATATCACATTAAATCAAGATTGTGTTTGTGAAATTTCCAATCCATGTTGATAGTTAGTGCGCAATGAAAATGACAATTTCTCACATTCTAGTGGCATTTGTACTTCCATTTTGGTGAGTTTTGCAAACTGTCGCTTTCATGCACCTTTATTTTCGCATGTGTTGGTTTCATTTTTTTAGTTTTCACTTTATCTTGATTTCACTCTAATTAGTATCATTTTCATGTTATATTTTCTCTGCCATGTGTTACTTTCATTATCGTTCACATATTGCGAGTGTCATTCTCACTGTAGCAATCATTGTCATTTCTCATGTTGAGTGTCGCATGATGTACATAATCATGTTTTTTTTTTCCAAGAGGTTATATTTGTGAAAATGATTTGATATTACGATGTAGACATCCATCTAACTCATTTCCAAAGTTTTAAGCATCGTTGCACAAGTGTCGTCACGGTCGTCGCAAAGAGTAACTTTAGTGTCGCACTTGTCGTAAGTTGTCGCAAAGGTTGTTGCACTGAAGGAAGTATGTGTTCATGTGATCCATATGATCTATGTTGTGTCATCAAATGTCTAAGTTTGTGATCACATTCAATTCCTATAACTATTCAGATCAGTTTCAATGATCCCATACTTAGCCATATTTATGAGAATTCCCAGTAGCTTAGCCTCATCTAGCCTTATTGAACAGAACATAACAGAGTCCTAGCCCTCAAGTGAAAACCTTGCCTCTTGACACTGCACAATGTGTATTTCTTGCCTCCTAGGACTGTGCACTGTGCAGTATCAGTGCTCAAGCCTGAGCCTTAGCCTCCAAAATTGCGCAATTTATCCCTCCAGCCTGGCCCAAACTGCACATTGCGCAATCTCTGAGCTCAAGATCAAACCCTGAGCTCTTGAACTGCACAAATTCATAATCACCAGGACTTCTTTGCCTCCTAGAAATATTCAATTGGTTGAAACAGTGAAAAACCCCTTAGCCTGGCTGGCTAACTCCCAAAACTGCGCAATTTCTCTCTCATTCCCCAATCATTACTACGCATTTCGTAGTATCAAGGATCAAGCCTCAACCCTGAGATATTGAATTACAAAATTGTGCAATCCCCTAGGCCCCTTTTCACCTCCATAACTATGCAATAGGATGATCCAGTGCCTATCCCCTCAACCTATCACACTAAGCTCCTATATTGCACAGTTGTATTCCTCAGTCTAGTCTCAATTGTGCATTGCACAATATCAAAGCTCAAGTTTCACCCATGATTTCTTGAGATACACAATTGTGCAGTTACTAAGCCTATTTCCCATCCTATCACCCAGTTCTGATTGATTCAGTGGATCAATATACACCATCTTAGATTAGGGTTTTATTGGACTAATGCCATCTTTTCATGAGTGGATTTCAGATGTAGGTACTTTATCATGCTATGGAAATATGATTAAGAAGGAGATAGAGAAGGAGGACATGCTATAAGACACATATGGAGCTAAATACATAAGATGATCATCAAGCGAGAAGAAAAAGGAACACCAGACTATAACAAAAGATGAAGATTAATATCACATGGATGAATCCTCATCTTTAAGTCATAAGAAGGAGGAAGAAGAAGAACATGCACCATATTTTCAAGAAGACACAAAGAATGAAACAACATGAAGGACAACTTGGCAATGCCAAATCATCATGCAATCCATGTTATCAATGGCATTTCATGTCCTATCACAAAGTCATCATATGCGACATCATTATTGTGGATTATGAAATTACCTATTCAAAATTCAAAATATGAAGAGTCATGATGCAGGGCCAACCCTGCAATACCCAGAATCTCAGTCTAGCATGCATATACAAAATGCATCCAAATTCATGCCAAGTAATTCCATTCTCTGGCAATTTCAACTCATGCGGAAGCTTTACTTCATCAATTATCACTTTAAGGTTATAGAACCAATAATCAACCACTGTATATGGAAGTTTCCCTTTCCTTTAATTATGGAAAATTCATACATTAAACCTCATTTCAATTTAAATGAAATCAAATCAGATCAACATTCCAATGTTCCCAAAACCCAAGGATCTGGAATTCGTCCTCTCTTCAATGCGCTCAATTCAACATTTGGAGATTATGAAACCCCAAATTTGATGTGCCATGGCTTTTCATATTGAACCTAATAATTAATATATTTATACAACCCAAAGTTATGAAATATTATAGGTTCAAGACTTTCAGTAAACCGATGTTATGAAACGTTATGATTTCAATACTTGTTCAAGATTCCACTACAGCGTCCACTATTTAACACGTCTTAGCCATCGATTATGTCCTTAACACATGAACCAGTTTAAAAAAACACAATCAAATAACCACGCATCTACTCACCATTCACCGACTGGCGCTTTCAACATCGAATCAAGTTCACCGATATTAACATTGCACTGCCCAACGCATATCCAAAATCTACTTTCCTATATCTGATCAATGCACTATCAGATGATTTAAACTTACTTTATCTGCACCTTCATGAGACCATACAGCTCCATTTCTATTCCATTCAACGCCTCAGGAGACCAGCCACAGTTTTTATATATGTTGATCGATACAAGGACGGCTTGCCTCGCATTCTCCAATGACAGATTTTCTTGTCATTCCGCTTTTCAAACACTTAGGCGTTCTCACTGTGGAGTAAACCTCATCTCTACAGCTGATTCATTTTGCCCAGCACTCTTTTCCGCATTCTATTCAATCGAATGCTCTCCGGCATTTCAAAAATCGACTTTGAACCTTCACTTTGCACCTCTGGAATTTTATTGATTACTGTTCCATCGATTCAAAATAGACAGAAAACAAATTCTACGCCCTTTCTGCATTCCATCTTGTTCAACGCTGTAATTCGACTTGAAAACCTTCTCACATTTCTACAATTGAATCATCGACCTGCCATTCATGATTGATGCTTCGAATTGCCATTTAAACTTATGGCAATCGCTGTGGGTATTAAATTTCAATTGTGCGTTGTCTGCAAATCTTCAGAAAGTCGACATTATTTAAACAATATCGATTTTCCCTACAGATTTTTGTCTACTACAATTAATAACATCGATTATTTCAACTTATGTGCAGAGTCAAATCACAAAGATTTTTAAAACCAAACGTATTCATACAAATCGAATTCAGTTCTGCACAGGATTATATCTTGTGGCTTCAAGCGCTAAATCAATAGTGATTACTGCAATCGATTATACTCAATAGAACTGGTTAAACATAAAACTACAGCCTCAAATTTATTAGAATACCACCATTCACGCAGAGACTTAACACCATTTACATTCAATGATTATGGATTGAGGTTTTCACACAAATCGATGTGGATTCAAGCATATCGAATTAGTTATTCATATATTGAACACATAACTTCAATAATGGCATAAACTTCAGAACATCAAACGTTGTATTAATACACACACTACTTACATAAAACCTCCTTCCTTGGCCTGATTTCCAATCATTGGCCCTTTACAATTGCCCGAAGGCTTCCAAGTAGAAACCCTGCTCTCTACTCACACTCTTACTGATCTCAATGCCCTTTGAGGCTTGATAATTTATACAAATTTTAAAATGATCTAATTTAATGCTCAATCCCTTCAACTTCTCAACAAATCCCCAAATATCTCAACACCCCTAAAAGATAGATTTTTATCCCTAAACCCTTGCAACTAAATCTATCTTAGGCTTCCTAATTATCTCTTAGATGTTTCTCATCTAATTTCTCTCATGTTTTCCAGTTGTTTGGAAACATTTAAAAATTCTCACAAATAATTAATTTAAAAATATAATTAATCACTCAAAAATAATATTAATATTTACATGAAATTAATAAATTCTCAAAAACTTGAGACCCCTAGGTTTAATAAAAATACAAGGCATTTTTCCGAGCTAATGCTCCTGCATCAGACTCCCAAGGTTGAAAATGATCATGATCTCCTGATCATGCATTTCAAATCTTTATCCACCTGGATCCCACACTTTGTTCTGCAAGTCATCATCTGCTGTCGATTGTTGCTTTTCTCCTGGTTTCCATATCTTGTTCTGCATCCTGCCTTCAGCTATACTTTCATACTCTGCTTTTGTCTTTCCCTTGCTTAAATTATTCTGCTTTCTTGCTATTGTCTACTGCTTCTGAGATACCTTCATCATCATTCTTCTGATGCTTTCAATCTCTATGTCCAGTCTACTGCTACTGCTTTCACTTCCTGTTGCTGCCGCTAATGTTGTCTCAGCTGCCACCATAGATGTTGCTGCCTCCCAAACTTCCTGTCCCTCTGCAACATTCTTTTTCTCATCACCTGCAAATTTATCTGCAACTTATTTCTCTGGTTCAAATGTCTCCAACAAACATTTCAGCCCTTTCTCCTCAAGCATTTCATCAACATGCTGCAAACTAGTTTCAGCATAACCTTTGTCTTCTCCTTTGACAATCTTCAGTAATTGTCCATCATCATATTGATTGATTCTGGAAATCAAATCAAGTTCTTCCAACATTGTAGCTTCATCCTCTAACACTGTAGCAGTCTTCTCTTGGCTATACAGACAAGCCAACTCCTCCTTGTCACTCATGGTAACAAGCCTCTGCTTATGAGACATGCTTGTCTCATATTCTTCCTACAACAATTTTTCTTCTTCCAAGACAATTCCAAATGATGGACTGTCTTCTGCATCACCTGTAAACACAATCAAATTGTCAGCTTCAAAATCACAAGACCCAATGGTCTCATTTTTTGATTCCGTCACCAAGTTTTCTCTCTGCAGTTCCAAGTCTTCTTCAGGACTCAGAAAATCTTCACTGGCTTTCTCCTCAGCTTTCTCTGGCAACACTTCAGTATGCTGCTCTGAGTTCCTTTCCAACTCCTTTGTCAGCACATCAGTATGCTGATTTGCATTCACCATGAGACTGTCAGCTAGTCTCTCCTTCATTCCATTCTTTGCTTCACGACTGTCATTCATGAAAACTTTCATGCCCTGCTTCCTCAACAAATTATCCTGTACATAAGTCCTCTGTCTCTCCAATTCTCTTCTCTGAAGATCTAGTTTCCTATACAATTCAAAAATTTCATTAGGAGTAGAACTTGGAAACTTCACACAACTTTCCATACCTTCACCAGCTCTTGACTCATCATCAGATGGTCTTCCTTCTTCTGCACCAATATTCTGATTAGACTCCTTTGTCTTCATTTCCTCCTGAGATCTTGCTATCTCAGCATTGATCTGAACACACTTCAGATTCAACTCTTCTTGAACAAACTCTAAAGCTTGCTCATCTCCCTGTGTTGTACCTGCAAACATACACAACTCATTAGTTTTTAAACCACAAGACTTTTCAGTCTTGACTACTTCCTCCAACACTTCCTTCTGAACATATCTGCATGTGGAATCTTCAAATTCCATCTCTAGATCAAGAACTCTAAGTTCCTCCTTTAATAAGGCAATCACACTTTGCCTCAACTTCATCTGCAATGGTTGCCAAATCACTCTCTTTCCCTTCAGTGGAAATATCCATCCTCCTTTCTGATTTTCCTGCTCTTGCAGCCATTCCTGTAGTACCTACAATTGAACCTTCATTACTGCAATCTCTCTTTCTCTGACTTCGTCAGTCATCTTATCTCTACGGCATTCCTCTGAACCTCTTCTCTGATCCTCCATGATCATCTTCTGCATGAGTTTCTCACTCACCATGATTTGCACTAGCCTCTGCAATAGCAAACTCTCCTACTGCCCCTTACCTCACCAATCCACTTCACTGGATCTGGTCTTTTGGTAAGTACTGGTTCACTGCCTATGGAA
The DNA here is from genome assembly GCA_034641835.2 of Pinus albicaulis. Taxonomy (NCBI): domain Eukaryota; kingdom Viridiplantae; phylum Streptophyta; class Pinopsida; order Pinales; family Pinaceae; genus Pinus; species Pinus albicaulis. The sequence goes on along the minus strand of CM076580.1, from coordinate 1,538,537,965 downwards.
CCTCTTGAGCACTCTCTCTGCTCTCTCTAGGCTATCTCTTCAACTCACCTTCTTCTTCAGGACACTGCAATTTTCCTCCCTATCTAGCCTTTAGCTGAATGTCAGGTTCACTGCCATCATCTTCTCTGCAACCATAAACTTTAATCACAAATTTCAAATCAGAAAATTATCTCACCTTCAAGATCTTGCATGATCTTTTCCTCCATTCATTTCCTCGCAATCCATCCGCAATTGTTTAGCTCCGCATATCAGATTTATAATACATTCAAATAAACACTCTTCGCCCTCAACAACCTTTCCCCGCACTCATTCATAAAATAAACATCTCCACTTCAACAGAAAGCCAAGTTTCCGGAGCATTGTACATGCAGTGTCAACTCCGCAATACCTGCATCCGCCTAGCATGCATATAAAAATGCAATTCCAAATTCATGCCAAGTAATTCCATTCTCTGGAAATTTCAACTCATGCGGAAGCTTTACTTCATCAATTATCACTTTAAGGTTATAGAACCAATAATCAACCACTGTATATGGAAGTTTCCCTTTCCTTTAATTATGGAAAATTCATACATTAAACCTCATTTCAATTTAAATGAAATTAAATCAAATCAACATTTCAATGTTCCCAAAAACCAAGGACCTGGAATTCATCCTCTCTTCAATGCGCTGAATTCAACATTTGGAGATTATGAAACCCCAAATTTAATGTGCCACGGCTTTTCATATTGAACCTAATAATTAATATATTTCTACAACCCAAAGTTATGAAATATTATAGGTTCAAGACTTTCAGTAAACCGATGTTATGAAATGTTATGATTTCAATACTTGGTTCAAGAGTCCACTACAGCGCCCACTATTTAACAGATCTTAACCATCGATTCTGTTCTTAACACATTAACTAGTTTAAAAAAAAACACAATCAAATAACCACGCATCTACTCACCATTCACCGACTTGCGCTTTCAACATCGAATCAAGTTAACCGATATTAACATTGCACTGCCCAACGCATATCCAAACTTCACTTTCCTATATCTGATCAACGCACTATCAGACAATTTAAACTTACTTTCTCTGCACCTTCATGAGACCATAAAGCTCCATTTCTATTCCATTCAACGCCTCAGGAGACCAGCCACAGTTTTTATATATATTGATCGATACAAGGACGGCTTGCCTCGCGTTCTCCAATGACAGACTTTCTTGTCATTCTTCTTTTCAAACACTTAGGCATTGTCACTGTGGAGTCAACCTCATCTCTACAGCTGATTCAGTTTGCTCATCACTCTTTTTCGCATTCTGTTCAATCGACTGCTCTCCGGCATTTCAAAAATCAACTTTTGAACCTTCACTCTGCACCTCCAGCATTTATCGGTTACTGTTCCATCGATTCAAAATAGACAGAAAAAAATTCTACGCCCTTTCTGCATTCCATCTTGTTCAACACTGTAATTCGACTTGAAAACCTTCTCACATTTCTATAATTGAATCATCGACCTGCCATTCATGATTGATGCTTCGAATTTCCATTTAAACTTATGGAAATCGTTGTGGGTATTACATTTCAATTGTGTGATGTCTGTAAATCTTCAGAAAGTCGACATTATTTAAACAATATCTATTTTCCCTACAGAGTTTTCTCTAATAAAATTAATAACATCGATTCTTTCAACTTATGTGCAGAATCACATCACCAAGATTATTAAAACCAAACGTATTCATACAAATCGAATTCAGTTCTGCACAGGATTGTGTCTTGTGGCTTAAAGCGCTAAATCAATAGCGATTACTGCAATCGATTATACTCAATAGAACTGATTCAACATAAAACTACAGCCTCAAATGTATTAGAATACCACCATTCACGCAGATATTTAACACCATTTACATTCAATGATTATGGATTGCGGTTTTCACACAAAATCGATGTGGATTCAAGCATATCGATCATTTCTTCATTAATTCAATAATGGCATGAACTTCAGAAATCAAATTCTGTATTAAATACATACAAAACTTACATAAATCTCCTTCCTTGGCTAGATTTCCAATCATTGGCCCTTTACAGTTGCCCGAAGGCTTGCAAGTAGAAACCTGCTCTCTACTCACACTTTTTTCATCGGTTCTAATGCTGTCTATAGTGAGGCTGATAATTATAAGAGTTGCGTAAAATGATCTAATTAATTTAATGCTCAATCCTTCAAATTTCTCAACAAATCCCCAAATATCTTCTGCTAAACACCCCTAAGATAGATTTTTATCCCTAAACCCTTGCAACTAAATCTATCTTAGGCTTCCTAATTATCTCTTAGATATTTCTCATCTAATTTCTCTCATGTTTTCCAGTTGTTTGGAAACATTTACAAATTCTCACAAATAATTAATTTAAAAATATAATTGATCACTCAAAAATAATATTAATATTTACATGAAATTAATAAATTCTCAAAAACATGAGACCCCTAGGTTTAATAAAAATACAAGGCATTTTTCCGAGCTAATGCTCCTGCATCAAGTCATGTAAAGTCAAAATTCATAGGAATTCAAACAATCACGAGGGCAGTCAAAGAGTCATAATGAAGGTGAAGTATCACCTCTTGGTTATATATACACCCTCATTGTATGAGCAAAGGAATTTTCACCTTGGCTCCTCATGCAAGGCATTAGAGAGACATACTATCTCTTTTTGGGAGCAAGGAGTAGCTCCAATGCTCCACTATTGGAGCTAGTGATGTTAATTATATACATGTGTCTTAGAAATTTTACTTAATAGCAAAAGCCTTCAATGCCAACACATTCTTCATCCATGGATTATGAATATTTATAAGATTATTATGTATATGTTTTTATTTCGTGTTTTCTTTCATACGTGCTAAAGTAATTGAACTATTTCAGTTATTTTAGTACTAATCTTATTGAGAATGTGATGTAATGGTTATCATCATTGTCCCATCCTTGTTGACTATTCCACAAGATACTAGACATATCTTTCTCATTGACTGGTTATAATAACTGTCACATCATTTTATAGTCTATTCTGATGGACGTTAGATGAATCCTTCTTCTTTGTGTGTGTCTCTACTTGGGTAGTACTATTACTTCACTCTTATAGGCTCACTTTACTCTTTCCCTCCGCTGTAGAATAACTTTGACAGAGTTGCAACCAAACTCTCACCAGGAGCACTCACTTTTCGAAGGCACATACGTGTTCCTTTGTCTTGTTGACAGTTAGAGCCAAGGAAAATCTATAATAATACATGGAAATAAGCCCGATACTCCGGATGGGGCTCCTATTCCAAATGGTGTGAGGTCTAATTGGGACATCACATCGGGGATACCCCTTAGTTGACAGATTTATAGCACTGTCAACAATGGCGCTAGAAGGAGGGTCACGTGACAAGCTAAGCCCTTTGAGTCTATTTTGAATCTCTTATCGTAAATGGCTCATCCTCAAATCATACTCCCTAAGTGTTTTTATATCCTGTCCCTTGGTGAAATTTCAATCCTCGATGAGTCTTTCCATCACTTATCTCAACTCAAGTTTGATGGTGAGGGTGATACGTCCTTTGTCGAGCATGCATCTCTTTTTCTTAAGTTCTGTGAATATTATGAAATTGATTGTGAAGACGTGGCTTTTATTGTTTTCTACCTCACCCTTGAAGGTCGAGTTATCCAATGGTGTCACTCTTTATCACCTGCTTCCATTCATTCCCTTAACCATCTCATCAAGGAGCTTCCTTTAGCATTTGATAGGTATGATTACCAAGATGTTTATAAAAGAATTGATCAACTTATAATGGACCCTGATGAATCAATTTAGGATTTTTCTAATTGGTTCCTTCACCTTTGTTATGAATTTCCTGAAGAAGATATGGATCGGGATTTATTGAAACAAAAGTTGGAGCGTTTGGTTCATATCTCTGTGCACATTGAATCCAAACCACTTAATGTTTCTTCGTCCCCAACTATTTTAAACCAAGAGACACCCCTAATTTTAGAGGAGGAACATGTTATTCATTTTTTTCATATTCCTCCTCCTTTTTCAGTTCTGTTGTGGGTATCTCCTTACATTTATCGTAAAGTTGGGAAATATGCACATCAAATTCCTAATCCATCTTCTCATCCTCATTCCACTTTTGATGATTCAAATCCAATAGAGGAAATATCAGAATGTCTCATGAAGCCTACAGTGTAAACCATTTTTTCTATTCCTCAAGATGGTATTAACACTCATAACTCTATTCTTCAATCTGATTTGTATTTCTGTCATTATCTATCATCTACATGCCATGATCTGCTTGATCAGTCTGCTCCATAAACTAGTTTTTCGCACTCTCATAATTTTCAAATTGTTGGTCAAAATTGCGTTTGGATTCAAGATAGTCACATTACACAGGTAGAGGATAAGGAAGGTGAATATTCCTTTAATATTTCTTCTCTTTTTAAAAATCCTCTGAGAGAACATGGCGTCTCCTCATTCTTGACTGATATTTAATCTGTTAATCTCAGTAATGAATCAAATGCAATCAGTTTGTTTGGATCTGTAGTATTGGGAAACATGACGTTATGAATCCAACTCTAAAAATAGAAGAAAAGATAGATGAATGCCTTAGAAATTAGCCTCTTTGAGGGGGAAACCTCCTTTACATTACATAAATGAAAAATTCTTGGATGATACAAATGACAAAACCAACTTTCTATATATAGGAGTCCATGGGGTCACAATATAATCCTATTCGACCTAACAATAATAATGTAAGGGCACAACAATAACAATAGTGGGATTTTATGGGGCACAATAATAACAATATGGGGACTACAGGGGTACAACAAAAACAATAAGGGGGTTACACTAACAACAATAAGGGACTATACTAGTAATATAGGGACCTAATATACCCCTCTCCTTCAAAAAAGTGTTGTCCTCAACACTTGATTAGCTATGGATGCTTCTGTATAAAATTATCATCCTCCCATGTGGAATATTCAGTGGGTAAGTTCTTCCACTTGATGAAATACTCTGAAATTGATCGATTTCATAGCTGTCCAGTTCTTGTTTCTGTGACTGCTTTAGGTTCCATTATGATTTTTTCTTCCTCATCAAGTTCTAGAAATATTGTTTGAACTAGAAGTTTGTCACCTATAACCTTCTTTAAGCATGAAACATGGAAAACTGGGTACACTCGGGAAGATGCAAGAAGATCCAATTTGTATGCCATAGTACCAATATTTTGCAACACCTTGTAAGGACCATAGTAATTTGGCGATAATTTATTATCCTTCTTAGCTTGCTTGAGGGACATTTTTTTGTATGGTTGTAGCTGTAAAAATACCCAGTCACCTACATCAAAAATTCCCTTGTTGTGATGTTGATCTGCTTGTTGTTTCATTTGATTTTGTGCCAAAGTTAGGTTCTCCTTTAAGAGTTGGAGAACTTGTTTTTTATGCTCGATGTGATCTTCCACTACTTAAACCTTATAATTTTCTCTTAAATATGATGTGATGGGCAGTGGATGATATCCATAAAGTGCCATAAATGGGGTCATTTTTTCTGTAGTGTGGAAGGAAGTGTTATGCCACCATTCAGCAAGAGGTAACCACTTGACCCATTATGCTTGTTTATCAAATACAAAGAAACAAAGATATCATTTCAAGTATTTGTTCACTATCTTCATTTTCCCTTAAGATTGAGGATGATAAGATGATATATGAGCTAGTTGATTACCTGAACAATAAAATAATTTCGTCCAGAAATTTTGTTGGGTGTGGAGCCTGATTATCTTGTTTACTTTGTATCACAACATTGGACCCCTATACCTTAAAAGGGGCAGCAACGCCGCCCGTAATTAATCGCTGCTGCCCCCCTGGCGAGGGCTTTCGGGGGCAGCGCCCCCGAAGCTAAAAACAGATATAAAATTGCCTTGTAAAAGTATAGTAATTTATAGTCAATCTGGGTCGTTCATAGGCGGATGATATGATGGTAGAAGTTATGTTTAGATTAGGGTTTTTTTCCCTAGAAGACAACCCCTCGCTTTTATGAGGGTATTGTATTGCGGTTGTGTATAGTGTGTGTATTCTCGGAGCGAGAAACAGAGAGGGAGACTATGAGAGAGAACAGAGAATATTACAGCGGATTTGTTGTAGGTTTTGTCTCTTCATTTTTGTTGGATAATAGAAAGGAAGGACTGGCTATTCGGGGTGGACGTAGCCCAAACTGGGTGAACCACGTATATCTGTGTCTCTCTGGTTTTATGTGTTTGTATTTTCTGCATATTTTATGTGTTGCATTGCTCCATAATATATAATTTTCTAACAACTGGTATCAGAGACGAAGGTCTATTTGGCTGATAAACTCACAGGAAAGAAGGGTTCCTGGTTCGAGTGGGAGCAATGGCGGAAGGTGGTAAATTTAGGGTCGAGAAATTTAATGGCCAAAACTTCTCGTTGTGGAAGATGCATATGGAAGATTATCTGTATCAGAAAGATATGTACCTACCATTGAGTGGAAAAACAAAGAAGTCGGCGGCCATGACAGACACGGAATGGAACATTCTCGATAGAAAGGCACTCGGAACAGTACGGTTGTGCCTTGCGGCGTCAGTCGCCTTCAATATTTCGAAGGAAACAACAACAGAGGGTTTGATGCAAACGTTGGCGAAACTATATGAAAAACCCTCGGCCTCAAACAAGGTATTTATTATGAAATGACTATTTAATATGAAGATGTCGGAAGGTGGATCTGTTGCAGACCATTTAAATGAATTTAATACAGTTACCAGTCAGTTAAGTTCTGTAGGGGTAAAATTTGATGATGAAGTTAGAGCTCTGTTATTCTTATGCTCATTACCAGAAAGATGGAATGGTTTGGTTATGGCCATTAGTAACTCTGTCTCCGGATCTAGTACTTTAAAGTTTGATGATGTTGTCGGTGCTATCCTTAGCGAGGAAATGTGACGGAAAAGCTCCGGTGAGACATCGGGTAATGCTTTGAGTGCAGAGTCTAGGGGAAGAAGAATGGAAAGAGGAAAGAGCTCGGGATATCGCAGTAAATCAAGGAAAGGCAGATCCAAGTCCAGATCGGGGATAGTGTGCTGGAATTGCAGAAAGAAAGGACACCTAAAGAAAGACTGTAGATCTCGGAAGGGAAAAGAAGGAGATACACAACAAGAAAACAATCATGAAGCAAATGTGACAGGTGATGTGTTACAAGATGCTTTGATTCTTTCTTTCGAAAATGTTACTGATTCTTGGGTTGTAGATTCAGGGGCTTCATTCCATGCCACACCCGATAAGAAATATTTTCATGACTATGTTCAAGGAGATTTTGGACAAGTTCGTTTGGGTGATGATAAACCCTGTAAAATTTTTGGAATGGGTAAAGTTCTTGTAAAACAACATAATGGAAACCAATGGCTACTAAAGGAGGTAAGGCATGTTCCAGATCTGAAGAAAAATATGATTTCAACAGGGCAGTTAGGCAGTGAAGGTTGTGTGACAACTTTCACAGATAAAACTTGGAAGGTCACCAAAGGAGCGCTGGTAATAGCAAAAGGTGAAAAGGTTGGTACATTGTATTTATGCAATGGTATTTATAACTTTGTTAATGCTTTAACTTCCAAATGAGCAGATGCAGCATTATTGCATCATAGGCTTGGACACATGAGTGAGAAGGGAACGAAGATTCTTCACTCAAGAAATTTGTTGCCAGGTTTGAAGAATCTTGATTTGGATTTCTGTGAAAATTGCATTTATGGAAAACAAAAGAGAGTCAGATTTCTCAGAGTTGGGAAAGAAAAGAAGAGAAAAAAATTGGAGCTTGTGCATACAGATGTATGGGGACCTGCTCAGGTATCATCTCTCGGTGGCTCTCGCTATTATGTTACATTTATTGATGATGCAACTAGAAAAACTTGGATTTATTGTATTCAAAATAAATCTGATGTATTTGATACTTTCAAGAAATGGAAAGATTTGGTTGAGATTGAGACAGGAAAGAAGTTGAAGTGTCTTAGATCAGATAATGGAGGTGAATATTGCAGCAAAGAGTTTGATAGGTACTGTTCAGAGCATGGAATTCGTAGAGAGAAGACAGTTCCAAGAACACCACAAGAAAATGGTGTGTCAGAAAGGATGAACAGAACAATCATGGAGCGTGCAAGGTGCATGAGATTGCATGCAAGATTGCCTTTACAATTTTGGGCAGATGCTGTAGATACTGTTGTTTATCTAATAAACAGAGGGCCTTCAAGTTCCTTGGATGGTGGTATTCCAGAGGAAGCATGGATAGGTAAAAAGGTAAACTACTCTTTTTTAAAGCCTTTTGGTTATGAGGCCTTTGTCCATATTAATAAAGAAAACAAAACAAAGCTTGAGGCAAAATCAAAGAAATGTACCTTTATTGGATATGGTGCTAATGATTTTGGTTATCGCTTATATGATTATGAAAATCACAAAATCATTAGGAGCAGAGATGTAATATTCAATGAAAAGGTCTTGCATAAGAATCAGTTGCAGGAAAAGAAATAGGAAAAAGAAAGCAAGGAATACGCGGTTCTTGATGAGATATCTGAAAAAGTAAAGGTGCTTGAAAATAATAATAATCAACAACCACAGCAGCAGCAACCACCACAACAGAAAAAGGCACCTCAAACACCTGAAAGTGGTGTTAGAAGATCTACCAGGATAAGTAGACCCCCTGAACGATACTCTCCTTCATTATATTATTTATTGTTGACTGATTCTGGTGAACCTGAATGTTATGAAGAAGCAATGCAGGTTGAAAGCAAGAAGAAGTGGGAGTTAGCCATGGAAGAAGAGATGGACTCCTTAATGCATAACCAGACTTGGGACTTAGTCAGGTTGCCTGCAGGTAAAACTACATTGCAGAATAAATGGGTTTACAGGCTGAAGGAAGAAGATGGAGGAAAACCGAGGTACAAAGCTAGACTTGTGGTGAAGGGGTTTGCACAAAAGAAAGGTATTGATTTTGATGAAATATTTTCTCCTGTTGTTAAGATGAATTCAATCAAAACTATCTTAAGTCTTGTAGCAGCGGAAGATTTACATCTTGAACAGTTAGATGTAAAGACAACATTTCTCCATGGATATTTGGAGGAAGAGATATACATGCAGAAACCAGAAGGAGATGAGGTAAAAGGGAAAGAAAAATTGGTGTGCAGGTTAAAGAAGAGCTTGTATGGCTTAAAACAGGCTCCAAGGCAATGGTATCTAAAATTTGACAAGTTTATGTCTGAACAAGGTTATACTAGATGTCACTCTGATCATTGTGTTTATCTAAAAAGGAAAAATGATGGCAGATATATTATATTGTTATTGTATGTAGATGACATGCTTGTTGCAGGGTCTAACATGCAGGAAACAAATGTGCTCAAAAGAAAATTGGCAAATTCATTTGCAATGAAGGATTTGGGAGCTGCAAAACAAATCCTTGGTATGAGGATAACTAGAGACAGGAAAAATCGTAAATTAACATTGTCTCAGAATGAGTACATAGAAAAGGTAGTTGAAAAGATTTAATATGCACAATGCAAAACTAGTTAGTACACCTTTTGCTAGCCATTTCAAACTCAGTAAGGAGATGTGCCGAAAGACCCAAGAAGACATGGATTATATGTCTAAAGTTCCATATGCATCTGCAGTTGGAAGCTTAATGTATGCAATGGTCTGCACAAGGCCTGATATTGCACATGCAGTGGGAGTTGTAAGCAGGTACATGAATAATCCAGGAAAAGAACATTGGATGGTAGTAAAATGGATTCTTAGATATTTGAGAGGTACCACAAATCAAGCATTATGCTTTGGTGGTTCAAACATTTCTCTACAGGGATATGTTGATGCAGATATGGCAGGTGACAGAGATAACAGGAGCAGCACTACAGGATATGTATTTACTGTAGGTGGAACAACTGTCAGTTGGGTTTCAAAAATCCAAAGTGTTGTTGCACTTTCAACAACAAAAGCAGAGTATGTTGATGCTACAGAGGCTAGTAAAGAAATGATTTGGTTACAAATGTTTATGGGTAAATTGGGTAAGAAGCATGATATGGGCACACTATACAATGATAGCCAAAGTGCCATTCATCTTGCAAAGAACTCAGCATTTCATTCCAGGACTAAACACATACATCTCAAGTACCATTTCATACGGTCAGTATTAGAAGATGGAGAATTGAAGTTGGAAAAGATACACACTAGCCAGAATCCTGCAGATATGCTAACAAAAGTTGTAACCAGGGAGAAACTGAGAATGTGCTTAGTTTCAATTGGTCTTCAAGGATGACGATGAAGATGAGGAACAGCTAGGTCCAAAGAGGAGTCATTTTCTAGCAAATGAAGCAGCGGTGGAGTTGCTACAATCAGTCTCCAAGTGGGAGATTGTTGGGTGTGGAACTTGATTATCTTGTTTACTTTGTATCACAACATTGGACCCCTGTACCTTAAAAGGGGCGGCAACGCCGCCCATAATTAATCACTGCCGTGGGGGGTCTAGGGGGGGGCAGCAGCGCTTTTCGGAGCCCCCCCCTGGCGAGGGCTTTCGGGGGCAGCGCCCCCAAAGCTAAAAATAGATGTAAAATTGCCTTGTAAAAGTATAGTAATTTCTAGTCAATCTGGGTCGTTCATAGGCGGATGATCTGACGGTAGAAGTTATGTTTAGATTAGGGTTTTTTGCCCTAGAAGGAAACCCCTCGCTTTTATGAGGGTATTGTATTGCGGTTGTGTATAGTGTGTGTATTCTCGGAGCGAGAAACAGAGAGGGAGACTGTGAGAGAGAACAGAGGATATTACAGCAGATCTGCTATAGGTTTTGTCTCTTCATTTTTTCTAGATAATAGAAATTAAGGACTGGATATTTGGGGTGGACGTAGCCCAAACTGGGTGAACCACGTATATCTGTGTCTCTCTGGTTTTATGTGTTTGTATTTTCCACATATTTTATGTGTTGCATTGCTCCATAATATAAAATTTTCTAACAAATTTCCAGTCAAAATGGGATCTCTATCGCTTACAATAATCTTTAGGTTTCTATGTAGCTTTTGAATTGTTTCCATAAATGCAATAACAACAATACTCACTTTAAATGGATGAGATAATGCACAAAAATGTTCATACTTGGTAAGTATATCAACTACCACGATGATGGCACTCTTTCCTTCAGACTGAGGTAAACCTGTGATAAAATCCATTGAAACCTCCTCCCAAAATTGACTTGGAATGGATAAAGGTTGTAGCAGACCTAGAGTCTTAATTTTCTCAACTTTATTTTGCTGGAAAACCAAACATTCTGCCACAAACTTTTCAATATAATATTTAAGGACATCCCAAAAAAATACTTTCCTCACCCTATGGTAAGTTTTTAAAAACCTTGAGTGTCCTCCTAAGGGAGAGGTGTGCAATTCCAAAAGAATATTTTGTTTTATTTGGTAATTCTCACAAATATATAAGTGATATTTGTACCATAAGGAATCATTTTTCCAACTAAATGTATCAAATGTATTGGGATCTTGCTATAACTATTGAATGAGTGTCCACACTTCTTCGTCATTCTTCCATTCCTCCCTTGCTTCGGTTACCCAATCTAGTTGAATAATAGAAATGGCACAAAGCAATGCTTCCACATCCACATCCTTCCTTGAGAGTGCATCTGCAACAACATTTAGCTTCCCTTTTTTGTAGATGATTTCAAAGTCATAACCCAACATCTTTGTAACCCATTTTTGTTCCTCTTATGAAGATAGCCTTTGCTCCAAAAAGCATTTAAGACTATCATGATCAATTTTTACCTTGAAGTGTCTTACCATTAGGTAAGGTCGCCATTTCTTTACTGTGTAGTATTACCAACATTTCCTTCTCATAAATAGCTTTATGTAAATACTTTCATTTCATTGGATGGCTTCCAAAAGAAATGGGTCTTCCTTCTTGCATTAGAAAAACACCAATTCCCTTTCCTGAGGCATCACATTCAACAATAAAGGATTTTGTGAAGTCTGGAATAGCTAATATTGGTGCTTGGCACATTGCCTCTTTAATACGTTCAAAGGCCTTAGTTTCTTCAGAAGTCTATGAAAACACATCTTTCTTCAATAATGTTGTTAGAAGTGGTGCTATTCTCCCATAATTATTAACAAATTTTTTATAATACCTTGTTAACTCGAGAAATCATCGCAACTGGTTTATGGTTGTGGGGACTTTCCATTCCTTAATGGCTTTAATTTTGTTAGGGTCTACCTTAACACCCTCTTGAGATACAATATGACCCAGATATTCCACCCCTTGTACTCCAAAGAAACATTTGGAGGTTTTTTCATATAATTGTTTCTCGTCCAATAATTTGAGCACCCTATCAACATGTTGAATATGATCCTTCCAAGACCTGTTGTAGATTAGTATATCATCAAAAAATACTAACACAAATTTTCTAAGGAATGGGTTGCATTAGAGAACTTTTGAGGTCTAAAATGGGCCTCCTAAGAAAAATGTACAACCAAAATAAACTTTATAAGAACCAATAGGATTCAAGATAATGATGTCAACATTGGGGGGATGATTCACCATTTTTGGGGTAAAAAAGTAAAAATATTAAAAAATGATAAAATAATAAAACTACTTTTTCAACTTGTATTTTCAACTTATCTCCCTAAGGTTTTACTCAAATTTCGAGTGGGAGTACTCATTGGATGCAAAATTTGATTCCTCATCCAAAGAGTACCCATGTTGCATACTTTTGATGGACCCTACTATACAAAAAATGAGAAATACATGAAAAAAACTTGATTGCAATCACATTTTTTATGTATTTCTCATTTTTCGAGTAGCAAGGTCCATCAAAAGTATGCAACTAGGTACTCATTGGATGAGGAATCAAACTCTACATCCAAGGAGTGTTCCCACTTGAAATTTGAGTAAACCCATAGGGAGATAAGTTGAAAATACGAGTTGAAAAATAGTTTTTTTCTTTTTCCGTCTAAAAATTGATGATGTAATCAAATATTATTTTATTATTTACAATATTATTTTAAAATTTCCTTATGAGGCCCATTTTAGACCTCAAAATTCCCCTAATGAAAATTGAATTCATCAACCTTTGAAATGTATAAGGTGCATTGGTAAGGAAAAAATACATGACCAAAAATTCATAATGACCCTCATGAGTTTGAAATGTTGTTTTCAAAATGTCTTTAGACTTCATTCTAATTTGATGATATCATGAACGAAGATCAAACTTGGTGAAATAAATTTATAAATTTCTCCATGTAATTCATCCAATAATTCTTCAATCATAGGAATGGGAAATTTAGGTTTAATAGTGAGCTTATTGAGCTCCCTATAATCCAAACACATTTGCCATGATCTATCCTTCTTGTGTACTAATAATACTAGAACATAGAAAGAACTTTGACTAGGTAAAAGTATACCAGCGTCTCGCATTTCTGCAATCATACATTCAATTTCACTCTTTTGGACATAAATATATCTATAAGGCCTGATATTTGGAGGAACACTTCCTGGAATCAAATGAATAACATGATCATGATCACGAATAGGTGGGATTCCTTTGGGAGTTTTAAACACCTTGGAATGATTGTCCAAGACTTTTTGGAGATCTGGAGAAATAGATGATTTTGATGTTGGAACTTCTAGTGAGCATAATTGTGCAATTATGCCTCATTTTTATTTCTTCAGAAGTTTCATCACGACATTAGAGCTTAATATCTTTCTCGGATTCCCTGTGATACCTCGTAATTCAACTTCCCTTCCTTCCGAAAAAAATTCAAGAAAATTTCTTGAAAATTAAAAGCTATTGTCTCCAAAGATTGTAACCATTGTACTCCTAATGCAACATCAGCACCACCCATTGGAATGGAAAGCATTTGACTATTCAATACATATTCCTCCATGGTTATCTTGATATTATGGCACTTTCCAGAGAAATTTAGAGTTCCTCCATTTGAAACCATCACTTGAAACTCTCGTGTTGGGTATAGGAAACAATTCAATTCTTTGGCTACCTTACAATGAATAAAATTATGGGTACTACCCGAATCAATCAACACTATTACATTTTTCTTCTTGATATGTCCTTCTATCTTGAGAGTTTGAGGAGTGGTAATTCCTACCAATGCATTACAAAATATGGTCAGATTCATTTCTTCTTCCTCTAGGGTTGGTTCCTGGTGTATATCCTCTTCTTTTGAATTTTCTTGTTTCTTTTCTTCCTCCTCTTCACAAACTATGTAGAATAATTTCTTCTCAACACACTTATGACCTTTAGTGTATTTTCTATCACAATTGTACCAAATCCCTTTTTCTATTTTTTCTTCCAATTTTTGTGGTGTTAACCTTGTAGGTTGTGGAAGTCTAAGAGTAGAAACACTTCCATCTTTATAGTTGTGAGTGGTAGGCTTCCTTGTCGCCATAATTTTTCTTTCAATTTTTCTTGCCAACCTGAATGCCTTCTCCATTAATCAGGTTCCCAAAGGTGAACCTCATGTTGGATGTTATCTTTTAAAGTCCCTATGATGACATCAATCCTATGTTCCTCTGGAATATCAGTTACCCTTATTTAAATTTTTGGAAGTCCTCAATTTTTTCCACCATTGAACCCTATTGTTTGAGATTTATCAATTGGCTAAAGAAGGTGTTGCTCTTTGTATCCTCATAATGTGCTATCATTTCCTCAGTAAAAACTGACCAAGTGACATTTTTTTTTACGAGATAAAATCCATCGATACCATACAAATGTATTTTTTTCTAAATATAAAGTTGCAATGTGTACCTTTTGTGTGTTTTTCACTTATGGAGATAAATGTTTTGCTCCATCTATAGTATCCATGTTACAGGATCCTTACAATCAGAATTCCTCATATTGATCTTTGGAATATGGTGGGACTTCAATCCAACATTAGAGTCTTTGAAATCACGATTAACATTTATTTTGTTCTCATAATGCGTTTCCTCTACTACCTTTTTTCCATTAGGAAGCCTTTCTTGTAGAAACTTTTCCAAACCTTCCTTCAAACCTTCCATGTCTTTTTTCAAATATTCCATGCTTCCTTCTATACCATCGATCTTAGCTTCCAAGCCATTCTTCAAACCATCTGTTCCATTCTTCAAACCATCCATATTAGCTTCCATGCCATTATTCAAACCATCCATCTTAGCTTCCACACCATTCATCTTAGCTTCCATGCCTTTCTTCAAACCATTCATTTTAGCTTCTATTTCATTTTTGGTTACTTTTTGTGAGAGCGAAATTTGTTGCACTTGGTCTCGTAATTTTGATATATCATGTTTCACTTCTCCATATTCATGTGTCATAGTAGATATTATGAGGGATTAATGGGTGTGGAATTCTTTTTGGGAAGCATTATGGAACCCAGCACTGCTATCTATGATATAATATGCCCTCGAAATCACTTCAAACTAATTTTTCAAAAAAAAATTATGCAATTTTTAAAAAATTACACACCTTTTTCTTTCTTTTGAGAATCTCGATATTGAAATTGATGTATCTATGTTAGGTCCCTATATTACTAGTATATTCCCTTATTGTTGTTAGTGTAACCCCCTTATTGTTATTATTGTACCCTTGTAACCCCCATATTGTTATTATTGTGCCCTTAAATTATTATTGTTAGGTCGGCTAGGATTACATTATGGCCAGATGGACTCCTATATATAGAAAGGAGGTTTTTTAATTTGTATCATCCAAGAATTGTTCATTCATGTAATGTATTAGAGGTTTCCCCCTCAAAGTGGCTTATTTCTAAGGCGTTGATATCTCTTTTCTTCTATTTTTGGAGCTGGTTTCACAACAATCTATGTGATTTCAAATCCCCAATATTTGAGCTTCGGATCTGTAGTAGCTCTCTGATTATTCTTTCCAATTCCATTGGTCAGGCCTTATTTGGATTGATCAAGACTAAGTTATGTAGGTCTCCCACATTGACCTAATTATGGATTGGTTTAGTAGAGCTAAATTTTACGTCATTTCATGTGTCACTATTCCATCCTTCGGCTCTGATCAAAACTGGATCATGGACCTAAGTGACAGCTCAAAATTCAAAGTGTTTCGAAGTGTGTCGAACCTAAGAGACCAGATACATCTCTTCTTCCTGATTCTGGCCCGTGAACCATTCAAAAAACCTACACCGTATGAAGAAGTTATCGAATTTGAAAAGTCCAGTAAACTGCAAAATTTGGACTTTGACCAAGTTTGACTTAGCTTTTTGAAAAATTAAAAAGAGAATATTCTAGGGAATATTCCTTGGAATATTCCCAAAAAATATTCCATTGAGACCAATTGGATGTTGACAAGTGTCATCATATAATTTGCAATTTAGTTTGTGTTGGAAATGTTGTCATTGATGGCAAAGGAGGCAGCAAAGACAGAGAACAAAGGAAGCAAAGGATACTGTCAAAATGTAACAGTCAAACAGCAGAAGCACATCGAAGACAAACAGTGAATACAGAGGAAGAGATGAATAGAGGCAGAGCCGTTATCGCAGAGAGGCTGAGGCAGAAGCAGCAAAGGAAAAATTATAAAGGCAAAGGCAGAGGTAGAGGCAGTGCCGTTATCGCTGAAAGGCAGAGGCAGAGGTAGAGAAGTTATTCCAAGAATCACTACCCCAGCTGGTAGATACACTAAATAGTAAATTCCAAGAATCATTACCCAGCCGGAGGATACATAAACATTATTCCGGGAATCGTAACCTAGGCAGAAGTGGAAGCTTATATTTATGCAGCACTCTACATATATTGCGCCTCATTTACAAAGGGCCAGGACTATAATAAAAAGCATATGTATTATACCTTTTTCCGTAAGATCAAAAGAACCAAAGGCTTTAACGCTTGTTATTAAACCAACAAAGTTTTATTTGGTGGGACCCTCACCCAATCACATCGGAAAATCAAAGGGCAGCGGAACATGTTAACAAAAGTTCCGATGGAGAAAGTGGACCCGATTCATTATATACGGGATTCTCATATTTGGCTGAGTTCCGCCTTAAAGCGCATCGGAGCAAGCCATCACATCGGCGCAGAGAAGTGAACAGTAATCCAATCGCATCGGAAAAAGGTTGGCAGCGGAACATGTAAACAAAGAATTGCGATTGCGATGAGAGTTCAGACCCGAGGGATCAATGAACCATAATTGATAAATCTTTGAAGTCTGGTTTAAATATGTGCCATTGCATCGGAAAAGGGCAGCGGAACATGGTAACAAAAGTTGCGATTGCGATTAAAGTTCCGAACCCGATATGGTTCAAACAAACAATTTAATATGTTTGAGTTCCGCGTCAAACATAAAAATTATATATAAGCAGCACTAAACATAAAAATTATATACATGCAGTGCTTTATATAAGTATAGCTCCTTTTAAACAAATAACCAAAGTACCATAAGGTGGGACCAAATCGCATCGGAGAAAGCAGCGGAACATGCAAGCAAGAAGTTGTGATTGCGATTGAAGCCCGGACCCGATGGGTCTATAAACTATGAGCTTAAAGGTTTGAGTTCTAGTTCTAATCGCATCGGCTCATTTAAATGAGCAGTGACCAATCGCAATCGGAGTTGAAGCAGAGCATCGGAACATGCAACTAAGAGTTGCGATTGCGATTAATCGCAATCGGAGAAATCGCAACAGTGACCAATCGCAATCGGAGTTGAAGCGGAGCATCGAAACATGCAACTAAGAGTTGTGATTGCGATTAATCGCAATCGGAGAAATCAAAACAGTGACCAATCGCAATCGGAGTTGAAGCGGAGCATCAGAACATGCAACTAAGAGTTTCGATTGCGATTAATCGCAATTGGAGAAATCGCAACAGTGATCAATCGCATCAGAGAAGGAGCAGGGCATCAGAGCAATATATTAAAGATTGTGATTGTGATGAATCGCAATCGGAATGATCATATCGCATCGGAGAAACAAACATTAGATTCAAATGATCACTGTGGGGCCCGATCCTTTCATATATTAAAGTTTGTGATTCGATTTATTGTGGATTGGATCGTTATATAAGACCAAATGCCTATCTAAGGTTTTACAACATTTGATCGCAATATATAAATATAAAGAGGCCAATACATAATGCGACTTATTATAATGGACCCATGGGCCTTGGCTTAAGGTGGAGGGCGATTATTAATATAATACGAATGCGATGTGTGCAATCGCATCGGGCCATAAAACAAAGGTCGTGGTGTATATATGTTCTGCTTGCGAAACTCACCACATCAACAAGACACTTGTTGTGTAAAGGGTTGGAATTTTCCTAGATTTAATGTCAGCAGTTACATAAATACAAGGGTTATGCAGCAGCCATAAACAGAAAGGCATACAGAGGAAAGAAAGGGACAAACACAGTCAAAGAAAAGACAAATGCGTAGCTAGCCAAGAGGCTAAATGAGTGAGCTGGAATTTTCATTGTAATTGAATATAAATGTTTTTTTAATTGATTTATATTTTTGTGATGCATTGGCAAGTCTCCGGAAGAGAAAAAATATCCCACTGTAATGTTAAATTGATACCTACAGTTATATTTATTGAATAAGCAGATAAAAAGAATGAGAAGAAAGAAGCCAAAGAGTCATGACTGTTCACTTCAAATTATTTGTGAAATACAAACAGTCATGTGAGGAACTCTATATATAATATCAACTGGATATGCATAAGAGAGGTTAGAGAGAGAAAATATAGAGAATGCAGAGTATAGAAGAGTGAGGAAGAGAAGATTAAGAAAAGAAGAGTAGAAAGAGATGCTACAGAATAGAGCTGATATCTGAGGTAAATCAACAAACATTCAGTTTGATAAATTGAGGAAGTTGGAACTTTCCTATCAAGTTGTAGCTTGATAGATGTCAGTTGTAGCTGACTGAGGTTGGAGCCTCCTGTAGGTTGGTGCCTGCAGAAAATTGAATGGAGTTGGTGCTTCCTTGCAAGTTGTAGCTTGCAGAATTGAGGGTGGATCCTCCTGTAGGTTGGTGCCTGCGGAAAAACAGTGGTGAGAGGGAGTTGGAGCTTGCCTTTGCATCACAACAATAATAAGATTTGGTTTTCTCCCTTTATGGGTTTCCACTTATATCTGGTGTCTCTGTGCATGATTTTTATGTTTTGATATGATTTATATCATCTGCTTAATACCTGTTGCTCTCATATTAAGTCTACTGTCATATTATATTAACACTTGCTACTCACATTCTAATATTTATCACATATTATGTTGGACATAAATGAAGGTGTAAATAAGGTTTAATGAAAAGTTTTAAAAGATGATGAATGTGTTAAACTGATTCACCCCCCCCCCTCTCAGTTTAACTAAGGGTTCAACAACTGGTATCAGAGCCAAGTTCCTTTGTACCAGTCTAACAACTGAAAGGAGATCCTAGGTTCCCAAGATGGCTAGTAAAGAAGGATGCTCAACCAATAAAGCTCCTTTTTTCACTGGTGAAAATTTTGCTTTCTGTAAAATCAGAATGAGGACATACATTATGTCTCTAGGAATAGAAGTCTGGGCTGCTGTGGAATTAGGATATGCCCCAAAGGCAACTGACATAGAGAAATAAACAAAACAAGATTTTGTGGCTAATGCAAAAGCCATGAATGCCATCTTAAATAGATTGTGTGAAGCAGAGTTTATTAAAGTAATGCACAAAGACACTGCCAAAGAAATGTGGGATACTCTGGAGAACATCCATGAGGAGGACAAGAAAGTAAATACTGCCAAACTTCAAGTCTATAGAGCCTAGTTTGAGAACTTAAAAATGAATGATGATGAATACATTGCCAGTTTCTTCCTAAAAGTGGCAAAAATTGTTAGCAATATGAAATCTCTTGGAGAAACCATGTCAGAAAATATAATTGTGCAAAATATTCTAATATCTCTTCCATCCAGGTTTAATCCCAAGGTGTCTGCAATAGAAGAAATAGCTAATTGGGAAACCTTGACCATGAACCAGCTACTTGGAAATCTAACAGCTTATGAGATGATGCTCCCACAGAAGAAGCCAAGCACGAGGGAGGCAGCCTTTAAAACAGAAAAGAAGAAAGAATAAGAGGGAGACATATGCTCTTGCTCGGATGAAGAAGAGGCAAACTTTTTCAGGAAATTGGATAGAGGCTCAGGTAAATACAAAGGTAAACTTCCTTTCAAATGCTTTAACTGTGGAAGATTTGGACACTACGCTGCTAAGTGTCCTCACAAGAAAGTAAGGAATCAGGCTCAAGAGTCAGAGAAAATTAAATCAAAGAACTGGCAGAAAGGAAAGAAGTTCAATAGAAAATCCTTCTATGCTCAACAAGATAGCAGTACAGCTGAAGATTCAGATGAGCCCTCAAGTGAAGAAGGAACCTCTGAATTCTTATTAATGGCCATAGAAGAACTTGAAGGACTCCTGCTAGAAGATGAAGAAGAAGAAGGGGAAATTGACCTTGAGGGGGAGCTAAGAAGTGCTCTAGAAGAGATTGATAGACTCAAGCTAAAATGCAGAAAACAAAAGGACATTCTCCTCAAGTATGTACGAGAAGAACATAATTCAGAAGTCCTTATGCAGCTAAAGATAGCGCTTGAAGAAGCCAAGAAGATAGAGGACATGTTACTCAAGCGAACCAAAGAAAAAACTCAGGAACAATAAAGGTTGGAAGAAGAAGTAGTATGTCTCAGGAAGAAATTAGAAAATGCTCAAAGGAAAGTGGTTATAAACTCTTCTCAAACAACAAGCTCTAGTAAGTTGAATTAAATTCTGGTTGCTCAAAGATCCCCTATGATAAAGACTGGAATAGGCTATGAAGGAGAATCAAGTAAAGGCAAAGAAAAGATTGACAGAGAGATTATATTTGTAAAAGAAAAGAAGAATGATGAAGCAGCTCAAACAATTCCTACAAAAGAAGAAACCTGTAATAAGGATGACAGAGGTCGGAAGAAACCACTAGTACCAAAGAATGTAATAAATACTAAGACCCCTGAGTATGAAAAATTTGGAAACCATCAAAGGAGATTCTTCCCTCCTATGAAGAAAGCCACCTGTTATGTTTGCCACAAGCTGGGACATATTGCTGCATATTGTCATGCAAGGAGGAGTAATTCAAACCAGCAAAAGATGCAAACATTGAAGAGATTGCCTCAAGCAAGCAAATGGAAGAGACAACCTTACATCAGGTATGCAAATAGTTTCTATGGTTACTGTTTTTATTGTAAGGAATTTGGTCATAAAATCATTGAGTGTAGAAAGTATGGACAAAGATTGATGTTTAACACCTCAAAGAAGTTTATGAATCAAATAAATTTTGTTCATACTCATAATTCTACAAAAATTATGATCAAATGTTGTGTATGCAATCAAGTTGGACATATACCTTCCAAATGTCCTCTAAGAAGATGTAATTCATCACCTCACAAAAGATACCAAACAAAAGGGTGCCTCCAGTGGATAAAGAAGGTGAATAAATGTGACTTGGCTCTAACTGCTCAAGATTTGAAAATTCAATGGTATTTGGATAGTGGCTACTCTAAACACATGACAGGAGACAAAAGCAAGTTTATAACTCTTGATGAAAAGAAATCTGGTAATGTTACTTTTGGCAATGATAAATCAGGTAAGATCAAGGGAAAAGGCTCAATCAGCATAGACAATGGCAGAGGAAAGGCCCAATATGTACTATTTGTAGATGGGCTGAAAGCAAATTTACTAAGTGTCAGTAAGATGTGTGACAAAGGTTGTGAAGTTATTTTTAGAGCACAAGATTGTGAAGTCAGATCAAGTACCACAGGTAAGACTCTGCTCAAAGGAGTTCGAATAGAGAGTAATGTTTACATTGTGAAAGAGGAAGATGAAGCATGTCATCTTAGAAAACTAGAAGAATCATGGTTATCGCATAAAAGGTTGGGACTTCTCAGCTTCGATCACATAATCAGACTAAGCAAGAAGAAAGCTGTCAGAGACATGCCAGAAATAAAGAGGCCTTCTAATACCATATGCCAATCATGTCAATTAGGAAAACAAACTCGCACATCCTTTAAGCCCAAAGATGATTTATCAACAAGAAGACATCTACAACTTGTGCACATGGACCTATGTGGACCTGCAAGAACTAAAACACCAAGTGGAGAATCCTACTTCATGTTGATAATAAATGACTTCTCCAGAATGACATGAGTTGCATTTCTCAAGAATAAATCAGAAGCTCTGGAAAAATTTAAGATCTTCAAAGCATTAGCAGAAAATCAAACAGGATGCAAGCTGAAATGCATCAGATCAGACAGAGGAGGTGAATTCACAAATTATGACTTTGCTGACCTATGCAATGAACATGGGATAAAGCAACAATTTACTATTGCAGGAACACCTCAACAAAATGGAGTAGCAGAGAGACAAAACAGGGTTGTACAGCAAATAGCCAGAGCCATGATGCATGAAAGTAATATTGCTCAGACCTTCTGGGAAGAAGCAGTGCACACGGCAGTACATATCCTTAATAAAGCTCACTTAAGGCCAAGCAGTGATAAGACTCCCTATGAACTATGGCATGGAAAGCCAACTTCAATCAAACATTTCAGAATCTTTGGAAGCAAGTGTTACATAAAGAATAATGATGAAAATCTTGGAAAATTTGATGCAAGAGCATATGAAGGGATATTTCTAGGATATGCATCCAAAAGTAAAGGGTACAGGTGCTACAACAAGACTCTTCGAAAAATAGTAGAAAGCACTGATGTGAGATTTGATGAAGAAATTCCAAACAATACAAGAGATACAGATTTTTGTAGTCCATCAGACAACCATGAAGAAGAAAACCAAGATGATGAGGAAACAAGCAAGACAACAGAAGATATAGAGCTGAGTTCTAAAGCTCCCTCAAGATATACTCAAAAGAACCATCCTTAAGATCAGATCATTGGATACAAGAGAGTAGGAGTCCAAACAAGAAGGCAACTAACAGAACAAACTGAAGAGGTATACATAGCCATGTTGTCACAAATAGAGCCAAAGAAATTCAAAGAAGCCAGCAAGGACAAGTCTTGGGTAAATGCTATGAATGAAGAATTGGACCAAATTGAGAAAAACAATACATGGGAATTAGTTCCTAGACCCACTGAGAAAAATGTCATAGGCTCAAAAGGGTATTCAAAAATAAAATGAATGAGCAAGGACAAGTAATCAGGAATAAAGCCACACTGGTCTGCAAAGGATACTCACAAATCGAAGGACTTGATTATGATGAAAAATTTTCCCCTGTAGCCAGAATGGAAGCCATCAAAATGTTTCTGGCCTTTGCATGCTACTAAAACTTCAAGGTATATCAAATGGATGTAAAATCTGCATTTATGAATGGAGACTTAGAAGAAGAAGTCTACATGGAACAACCAGAAGAACAGACAAAGAAGACTATGTATGCAAACTGAAAAAGGCTCTTTATGGACTGAAACAAGCTCCTTGTGCTTAGTACTCAAGACTGGATAAATATTTTCAAAAACAAGGCTTTAAGAGAGGTGGAGTAGACAGAAATCTATACATAAAAGCCCATGAAAATGAACTCCTGATTCTTGTAGTATATGTTGATGACATTATGTTTCGAAGCAACAGAGAAGAACCAGCAAAAGGGTTTGCTGATGAGATGAAAACAGAGTTTGAGATGTCTATGATTGGAGAGCTCAGTTTCTACTTAGGACTTCAAATTCAGCAAAAGAACACAGGTACATTCATCTCACAGGAAAAATAATTAAAATAAATGTTGAAAAAGTTCAAAATGGAGGACTGTAAACCTGTGTCAACTCCCATGATCACGGGATGCAAACTGTGTGCTGATGACGGGTCTGCAGATATAGATCAAAAACTCTATAGATCCATGATAGGAAGCCTATTATACTTGACAGCATCAAGACTAGACATCATGCTAGCAGTAGGACTAGTGGCTAGATATCAAGCAGCACCTAAACAAAATCACCTTCTTGCAGTCAAAAGAATATTTAGATACCTACAAGGAACAACACAGTATGGAATTTGGTATCCGAAAGGAAAAAGCTTCACTTTGAAAACATACACAGATGCAGATTGGGCCAGCTGTGTGGATGACAGGAAAAGTACAAGTGGAGGTGCATTCTATCTAGGAGAAAGTCTGGTGGCATGGTTAAGCAAGAAACAAACATCTATCTCTCTGTCTACAACAGAAGCAGAATATATAGCAGCAACAGCATGTTGTACACAAGTCATGTGGATGAAGCAAACTCTTCAAGACATTAAGGTAAGCATTGATGAACCTATCTCAATCAAATGTGATAATACAAGTGCTATAAGTATATCTAAAAACCCTGTGCTTCACTCTAAAACTAAACTAAACATATCCCAATCAAGTATCATTTTCTTCGAGAACAAGTGGCTCAGAAGATAGTAAAGCTGGAGTATGTGCCAACAAAAGAACAGACAGTAGACATATTTACCAAACCGCTTGCCAGAGAACCATTTGAATATTTGAGAGACAAATTAGGGGTAGTATCTGTAGATGATATTCTCTAATATGAAGAGAAATCATAGCTTCAGGGGGAGAACATAAATGAAAATATCATTCCCAGGGGGAGATCAACCAGCAAGGGAAGCATGAAAAAAGGTCCTTAGTATCAAAAGGATTATGGCAAGAATACATTCAGCGTAAAAGAATCAATAAAAAGGCAAAAGGATTAGTGGCACAGCGGAAGAGTGGTGAACCCGACATGAACCGAACACAGAAGAGTGGTGAACCTGATGTAAATCTAATCCAAAGGTTGAAGCGACAGCGTACAAAGTCAGAAAATTCTAGAGAAAGAAAATGCACGAAATCGCAGGATCAAAGAATAGAAACTACACTAAGAATTCAAACCCCTTGCCATTGATGTCAAAGGGGGAGGAAGAGCAAGCAACAGGAGAAATAACAGGCAAACAGGAAGAGCAAGCAACAGGAGGAAGAGCAGGCAAACAAAGAAAGTGTATTGCCATCAATGCCAAAGGGGGAGACTGTTGGAAATGTTGTCATTGATGGAAAAGGAGGCAGCAAAGACAGAGAACAAAGGAAGCAAAGGAGACTGTCAAAATGTAACAGTCAAATAGCAGAAGCAGCAAAAGAAGCAATGGCAGAGACAAAGAAAGAAGCACAACGAAGACAAACAACGAATATAGAGGAAGAGATGAATAGAGGTAGAGCCGTTATTGCAGATAGGCAGAGGCAGAAGCAGTGAAGGCAGAAGTAGAAAGGCAAAGGTAGAGGCAGAGGCAGTGCCATTATCACAGAAAGGCAAAGGCAGAGGCAGAGCAGTTATTTCGAGAATCACTACCCCAGCTGGTAGATACACTAAACAGCAAATTTCGAGAATCATTACCCAACCGGAGGATACATAAACATTATTCCGAGAATCGTAACCCAGGCGGAAGCGGAAGCTTATATTTATGCAGCACTCTACATATATTGCACCTCATTTACAAAGGACTAGGACTATAATACAACGCATATGTATTATACCTTTTGCCATAAGATCAAAAGAACCAAAGGCTTTAACTCTTGTTATTAAACCAACAAAGTTTTATTTGGTGGGACCCTCACCCAATCGCATCGGAAAATTGAAGGGCAGCGGAACATGTTAACAAAAGTTCCAATGGAGACAGTGGACCCGATTCATTATATACGGGATTCTCATATTTGGCTAAGTTCCGCCTTAAAGCGCATCGGAGCAAGCCATCGCATCGGCACAGAGAAGTGAACAGTAATCCAATCGCATCGGAAAAAGGTTGGCAGCGGAACATGTAAACAAAGAATTGCAATTGCGATGAGAGTTCGAACCCGATGGATCAATGAACCATAATTGATAAATGTTTGAAGTTTGGTTTAAAGATGTGCCATCACATCGGAAAAGGGCAGCGGAACATGGTAACAAAAGTTGCGATTGCGATTAAGTTTCGGACCCGATATGGCTCAAACAAACAATTTTATATGTTTGAGTTCCGCGTCAAACATAAAACTTATATATAAGCAGCACTAAACATAAACTTATATACATGCATCGCTTTATATAAGTATAGCGCCTTTTAAACAAATAACCAAAGTATCATAAGGTGGGACCAAATCGCATCGGAGAAAGCAGCGGAACATGCAAGCAAGAAGTTGCGATTGTGATTGAAGCCCGGACCCGATGGGTCTATAAACTATGAGCTTAAAGGTACGATTTCCAGTTCTAATCGCATCGGATCATTTAAATGAGCAGTGACCAATCGCAATCGGAGTTGAAGCGGAGCATCGGAACATGCAACTAAGATTTGCGATTGCGATTAATCGCAATCGGAGAAATCGCAACACTGACCAATCGCAATCGGAGTTGAAGCGGAGCATCGGAACATGCAACTAAGAGTTGCGATTGCGATTAATCGCAATTGGAGAAATCGCAACAGTGACCAATCGCAATCGGAGTTGAAGCAGAGCATCGGAACATGCAACTAAGAGTTGCAATTGCGATTAATCGCAACAGTGATCAATCGCATCAGAGAAGGAGCAGGGCATCAGAGCAATATATTAAAGATTGTGATTGCGATGAATCGCAATCGGAATGATCATATCGCATTGGAGAAACAAACATTAGATTCAAATGATCCCTGTGGGGCCCGATCCTTTCATATATTAGATTTTGTGATTCGATTTATTGTGGATTGGATCGTTATATAAGACCAAAGGCCTATCTAAGGTTTTACAACATTTGATCGCAATATATAAATATAAAGCAGCCAATACATAATGCGACTTATTATAATGGACCCACGGGCCTCGGCTTAAGGTGGAGGGCGATTATTAATATAATACGAATGTGATGTGTGCAATCGCATCGGGCCATAAAACAAAGGTAGTGGTGTATATATGTTCCGCTTGCGGAACTCACCACATCAACAAGACACTTGCTATGTAAAGGGTTGGAATTTGCCCAGATTTAATGTTAGCAGTTATATAAATACAGGGGTTATGCAGCAGCCATAAACAGAAAGGCATATAGAGGAAAGAAAGGGACAAACACAGTCAAAGAAAAGACAAATGCGCAGCTAGCCAAGAGGCTAAATGAGTGAGCTAGAATTTTCATTGTAATTTAATGTAAATGTTTTTTTAATTGATTTATATTGTTGTGATGCATTGGCAAGTCTCCGGAAGAGAACAAATATCCCACTATAATGTTAAATTGATACCTACAGTTATATTTATTGAATAAGCAGATAAAAGGAATGAGAAGATAGAAGCCAAAGAGTCATGACTGTTCACTTCAAATTATTTGTGAAATACAAACAATCATGTGAGGAAATCTATATATAATATCAACTGGATATGCATAAGAGAGGTTAGAGAGAGCAAATATAGAGAATTCAGAGTATAGAAGAGTGAGGAAGAGAAGATTAAGAAAAGAAGAGTAGAAAGAGATGCTACATAACAGAGCTGATATCTGAGGTAAATCAGCAAACATTCAGTTTGATAAATTGAGGAAGTTGGAACTTCCCTATCAAGTTGCAGCTTGATAGATGTCAGTTGTAGCTGACTGAGGTTGGAGCCTCCTGTAGGTTGGTGCCTGCAGAAAATTGAAGGGAGTTGGTGCTTCCTTGCAAGTTGTAGCTTGCATAATTGAGGGCGGATCCTCCTGTAGGTTGGTGCCTGCAGAAAAACAGTGGTGAGAGGGAGTTGGAGCTTGCCTTTGCATCACAACAATAATAAGATGTGGTTTTCTCCCTTTATGGGTTTCCACTTATATCTAGTGTCTTTGTGCATGATGTTTATGTGTTGATCTGATTTATATCATCTGCTTAATACCTGCTGCTCTCATATTAAGTCTACTGTCATATTATATTAACACTTGTTGCTCACATTCTAAGATTTCTCACATATTAAGTTGGACATAAATGAAGGTGTAAATAAGGTTTAATGAAAAGTTTTAAAAGACGATGAATGTGTTAAACTGATTCACGACCCCCCCCCCCCTCTCAGTTTAACTAAGGTTTCAACAGTTTGTATGTGTTTGGTCTGACCAATCACAAGTTGCCACGTGGCAGGCCTGGAGGCTGCCACGTGGCCCAGGAATGATTCGTTAAAATATTTGGGACTACACAAGAATTGAACGCCTGACCTCCTACCTACAAGCGTCGATTCTTACCATTCCGCCATACTAGCGTTTCTTAACACGAAAGTGGCATCGTTTGATATTATTGTTGAGGAGCGCGTATGGGGGGGCGCAAAAGGGACAACCCTTCCCCATGCGCCCAAGTGCAAAAAACCATAGGCTAGACCAGAACTGGTGGGAGGTATTAAAACATGGTTTAATTAGTGTTTAAACATGGTTAACCCACGAAAATCAATGATTACACTAATTAGTGCTTATCCAATTTTAAAAGCACTTATCCAACCCATAATTGTGGATTAATGTTAAGTTAAGCTCCAGTTTAATCTGGTGGAGCTTCAGGAGCGCGCTTATATTTAGGTGTGGTTCCTATTTTAACTAGAGCTAAGTTCAGTCTCTCCACATTTAGTGGAGCTTTTTTGGGTGTCACTAGACAATTTGAGTTTATGCTCTATCTTGAGCTAGATTCGCCCAATTTTGGAGTGCCAATAGTCAATTTTGACTAGCACCAACATTCTAGACTCATTGGTGAGGGTTACAGAGCCATCAGAGGACTTTTGAGCAGGTTTTTTCTTCAGTAAAGTTCTATGGGCCACTATGGCCACCATGGGCCAACAACAGTTTGAGGCCTAGCCAGGGGAGCTAGAGGCCTTATTTAGGAATTCAATAGTCAATTTTGGATGCTTCAGATGTTATGGAAATAATGGTGTGGTTTTAAAAGCCTATAGAGTACTTTTTAAGGCTGAGATGCTTCAGTGAATTTCCAGGGGCCACCAGGGCCAGCAAGTGCCAACTGCAATTCGGGGCCTAGCCAAAGCAGCTAGAGACCTTATGCAGCGAACCACTAGTAATTTTTTACTGTTTTGATACTTCTAAACCCAAAGGAGTAGTTTGTAGAATATTTTGATGACTTCTAGAGGTATAGAACCCATCAAATAATTTTTTAGTGACCCCAGTGACAGGGGGTGCCGACAGGTGTTAGAGGCGAAATCGGAGCAACCGGAGGCCATTTTTATTGAACCAATAGTCTATTCTGACTATTTTTGGAATTATTAATCTATTGAAGGGATTTTAAGATCCATTTTAAGACTTCTAAAGGTTGAGAACCTACAATGAAGTTTTGAGCAGCCCAGGACAAACCGCGGAGGAAGGCCTAGTTTGGGGATGTAGTGCTCATTTTGAGTAAATGATCAGACTATATTTGGTGTCTGATGTGTGTTGGAGATATTAGGTGAGGTTTTAGGGATAGAAATAGAATTCTGAAGGAGTTAGTGCCACATATCAGCTCATTGTAGCTCAAAGCACCGATAGAAGGAATCAAGTCTAAGGGAGCCTATATCTGTTTGCAGAGTGGTGACAGCCATGACATGGATATAGATGGTATTCTAATCCCTTTGGTTTAGTTCAGTAACCATTGGAGTTAAGTGTGGAACTTGTAAAAGAAACTTTACCATAATCCCAAAGAGTCAAGTCAAAATGACAAAAGCTCAAGGAGACGTAGCCCATGATATTCGGGTGAACTCCTAGATTAATTTTGTTGTTATATGTGGATGTTTATTTGCTGCATTATATTTCTGTTATACATGTTTAATTTCATCAAAACAAATGAACTTAAGACACTTAAACAATTAAAAATAATACACCTATTTCAAGTACAAAATTCTACAAATGTCAAGTATAATCTAGATCTTTTATTTGTTTAACTAAGTGGGAGGTTCTTGAAAGTCATAACAAGTTATACAACCCATTTTCAGATCAGGTTGGTATCAGAGCACTTGATTTCTTTATTGACAGAGAAATAGCTTGATTTTTGGACTTGAAAGGTGTTTAAACAGTGCAAAGAATTTGACTGTTTGATTGTTTTCAAACTGACTGTTTCTTGAGTTTGCTACAGGTGAAGGGATAGCTACTAATATAAAAGGCCAGTAGAGGAAAATAGGGAAGAAAGGGGTGAAGGCATTCTCCTTACCTAAATGACCTCAAGGCAACCCTTGAAGCATAATAAAGGTTTGTTTGCAAAGGCTGCTTGAATAAGAGCTTGCCTCTACAACCATTTGTTTCAAAAGATTTGTCATTGTTTTTGAAAGCTTTGTGAATTTTTTTGAATTTATTTTATTTCATTTTCATGATGAAAACTTCTTCAAGTGAGGTTTCCAAATCCTCCTCCTTCACAAGATTCTTTGATGAAGACATGAAGCGTGACTTCTACATCCTGAAGGACATGGTGCAAATTATGTTTGAAGATAGAAGAGAAAGCACTGAACTTTGTGAGAAATTGTTTGCTATGAAGCAAGAGAAAGAAGAAATTCTTCAAATAATGCATGATATGGAGATGAAAATACATCAAGCCCAAGAGGATTTGAACAAGAACATGTGCGAATCAAAGGTAATTCACTCAAATTTGTCTTCAGTTTCCTCGTCAGATAGATGTGTTGGTTCATTTGAAAAGCACACTAGAGATATAGGGTACAATTTAATGTTTAAAATGGGCTATGAAGGCAAGGGTTTAGGAAAACCTGCACAAGGCATGGTTGAACCTATTTTGGTTGAGGAACGACCTAAGAAATTTGGTCTTGGTTATGTGCAATCTAATGGCGAAAAATCCAAAGCCATGAAGGCATGTGAGGCAACTTCAAGAAGAACTTGTGTTCCAAGTTCTAAAACACAAACATGTCAAGTTTGTTTTCAATTTTATTTCATTTTTTGAAGCCTATGTTGCAGCAAGAATATTGTGGACATGCAGCTTATGGCGAGCATGCGAGTTTGGATAGTTTTCAAGACATGAACGCTGATGTTAGTCTGCAAAAGAAAGCTGGAACCTATACTAGTTCATCTCCTCAAGAAGGAAAAAAGGGTGGACATGCAAGGCAGCATGTGAGGTATAATTCTTCCCATAGTCAAGTTGATTATGTTTCTGCAAGGCATGACAATTCTGCATGCTCGAATGGAAGAAAGAGTTGTTATGCATTTTGTGGTCTGTGTAACATGATGTTTCGAGATCCTGGAAGAGGATGAAGGCATACAGGAAGTAGTTGAGGCAAAGGTAACTTGCAAAGAAGGTGCATAAGACTTGCACACATTGCTAGAGAAAGGGACATGTTGTTTCCCAATGTTGGACATTGCATCCAACTAATTGTCCCAAGCACATGAAGAAGGAGGACAGAAAGACTAGTGAAAGTGGAACCAAGGATTCCATCATTGATGTGAGAATGGATGTTTCACATGAAGAAGATTTTTAGCAGAAAAATTCACCGTGGAAGTCACTTGGTGAGAAGAGGTTTGACTTCTTAACACACTAAGTCATACACTCATTTGTACATATGAAAATTTCAGTTATGTATGCATGTTTTATGTTGTAATCTCATGTTTTTTTGAGCCACCTTGGATTGATGATCAAGGCAGCAATTTTTAGCTACCTTTTGTAAATTTCTCGACAGAAATTTCTGAGTGAGTGCAAGGAAGACAGTTCTTGACAAGAGGAAAAGTGCATCTAGGAAGGGAAGTGTCGACTACCTTCGAATTGTGGTTCAAAGGCACTAGCCATGCAAGGCAAGTGTATGGAGGCAAAAAAGAAGAGGTTGTTGCACTCTCATCTACTGTACAGATCAATATATTAGTCTTTTGGGGTCCAAAAGATTCCTAATAAGGAGGTGTGATCAGAACTGGATCATGGACCTAAGTGATAGCTCAAAATTCAAAGTGTTCGTAAGTGTGCCAAACCTAAGCAACCGGATAGATCTCGTGTTCCTGATTCTGGTGTCATGAATGGTTCAAAAAATCGACACTATATGAAGAAGTTATCGCCATTTGAAAAGTCCAATAAATTGCAAAATTTGGACTTTGACCAAGTTTGACTTGGATTTGGGAAAATTAAAAAGAGAATATTCCAGGGAATATTCTTCGAATTTTCCTGAGAATATTCCCTAGAATATTCCATTCGGACCAATGGATGTTGACAAGTGTCATCATATTATTTGCAGTTTGGTTTGTACGTGTTTGGTCCGACCAATCACAAGCCGCCACGTGGTAGGCTCGGTGGCCGCGACGTGGCCCTGGAATGATTTATTAAAATAATTGAATGCCTGACCTCCTGCCTGCAAGCGTCGAGACTTACCATTCCGCCATACCAACGTTTCTTAACATTAAAGTGGCGTTGTTTGATATTATTGTTGAGTAGTGAGTATGGGGGGGTGGGGCGGGGGGGTGGTGGAAGGACCAACCCTTCCCCCTTTTCCAAGCACCCAAAACCATAGGCTATACCAGAACTGGCAGGAGGTATTAAAACATGGTTTAATTAGTGTTTAAATGTGGTTAACCCACAAAAATCAGTGATTACACTAATTACTGCTTATCCAATTTTAACAGTGCTTATCCAACCCCTAATTGTGGATTAACGTTAATTTAAGCTCCAGTTTAATCTGGTGGAGCTTTTGGATCGCGCCCAGATTTAGGGGTTGTTCCTATTTTAATTGGAGCTAAGTTCAGTCTCTCCACATTTGGTGGAGCTTTTTTGGGTGTCACTGGACAATCTAAGTTTAGGCTCTATCTTAAGCTAGATTCGCCCAATTTTGGAGTGCCAAGAGTCAATTTTGACTATATCCAACATTTTAGACTCATTGGTGAGGGTTGAAGAGCCATCAAAGGATTTTTGAGCATTTTTTTGCTTCAGTAAAGTTCTAGGGGCCACTAGGGCCACCATGGGCCAGCAACAGTTTGAGGCCTAGCCAGGGGAGCTAGAGGCCTTATTTAGGAATCCAATAATAAATTTTGGATGTTTCAGATGTTATGGAACTAATGGTATGGTTTTTAGAGCCTGTAGAGGAATTTTGAAGGCCGAGATGCTTCAGTGAAGTTCCAGGGGCCACTAGGGCCAGCAAGTGCCAACAGCAATTCGGGGCATATCCAAGGCAACTAGAGACCTTATGCAGTGAACCAATAGTAATTTCTGACTGTTTTGATACTTATGAACCCAATGGAGGATTTTTCATAATTTTTTGAGGAATTCTAGAGGTCGAGAACCCAACAGAGAAGTTTTCAGTGACCCCGGTGCCAGGGGGTACCGACAGGTGTTGGAGGCGAAATCGAAGCAGCTAGAGGCCATTTTTATTGAACCAATAGTATATTATGACTATATTTGGAATTCTTAATCCATTGAAGGGATTTTCAAAGCCATTTGCAGACTTCTAAAGGTCAGCAACCTATGGTCAATTTTTGGGCGGCCTAGGAAAAACCATGGAGGAAGGCCTAGTTTGGGGATGCAGTGCTCATTTTGAGCAAATTATCAGCGTATATTTGGTTTCTGATGTGTGCTGGAGATATTAGGTGATGTTTCAAGGAAAAAAACAGAATTCTGAAGGAGTTATTGCCACAAATAAGCTCAGTGTAGCTGACAGCACCGATAGAAGAAATCAAGTCTAAGGGAGCCCAGATCTGTTTGCAGAGTGATGACAGGCATGACCGGGATATAGATGGTATTATAAGACCTTTGGTTCAGTTCAATAAACATTGGATTTAAGTGTAACTTGTAAAAGAAACTTTACCATAATCCCAAAGAGCCAGGTCAAAATGACAAAAGCTCAAGGAGACGTAGCCCACGATATTCGGGAGAACTAATAGATTAATTTTGTTGTTATGTGTGGATTTTTATTTGTTGCATTATATTTTTTTTATACACGTTTAATTTCAGTAAAAACAAATGAACTTAATACACTTAAACAGTTAAAAATCATACACCTATTTCAAGTACAAAATTCTGCAAATGTCAAGTATAAGCTAGATCTTTTATTTGTTTACCTGAGTGGGAGGTTCTTGAAAAGAATAACAAGTTATCCAACCCATTTTTAGATCAAGCTCTGAAATCGATACAACAGAAACTAACATTTTTTCGATTTTGGCCACTTTTTACATAATTCCAGTCCAATGTCTGAAACGAAAGTTATGATGATTTACCCTCGACCACTTGTTTGATATGAAAAAATGGAGCATGAAAAATCCATAACTCCCTCAGATCATATCTCTGGAAATATAGTGAACCAAGGTCTGAATTTTCTACACGATAGTTCTCAGGATTTATTCTCAAATGGGTTTTTTTGTAGCTTCTAAAACTTCGTAGAAACAAAGTTATAGGGAAAATTCCAGGATGACCTGTTTTCAGCAGCGAAACCCTAGAATCCAAAGCTCTAATATGAAATGTTATGAAACTAACTCACAAAACAGAAGAAAAGATAGATCAATGCCTTATAAATAAGCCTCTTCAAGGGGGAAACCTTCTTTAGATTACATAAATTAACAATTCTTGGATGATAAAAATGACAAAACCTCCTTTCTATATATAGGAGTCCATGGGGTCACAATATAATCCTAGCCGACCTAACAATAATAATGTAAGGGCACAAGAATAACAACAGTGGGATTTTATAGGGCATAATAATAACAATATGGAGACTACATGGGTACAATAATAACAATAAGGGGGCTATAGTAACAACAATAAGTGACTATACTAGTAATATAGGGACCTAACACATGATGATGATTATGTTGATGTATGTGATGATGAATGCCCAAGTGCATCAGCTAATATTTTGGTTTCTCATGAAAATTTTAATTTGGAATATTTAGATCTGGAATATGTTTCAGTCGAAGAAAAC
Source organism: Pinus albicaulis (assembly GCA_034641835.2). Lineage (NCBI taxonomy): Eukaryota > Viridiplantae > Streptophyta > Pinopsida > Pinales > Pinaceae > Pinus > Pinus albicaulis. The sequence continues at coordinate 1,538,503,182 of CM076580.1, read as the reverse complement.
ACTCTTATCAAAACTTCCTGTTTGTTCCACTATCCCTTGCGCTCTTTTGTTTACGATGCATATACATGTGATGAAGATACTCCATTCTCCTCAAATTATTCATCACATGAGCTCACTTCTCAATTGACACAAGTTAGTGAGGTTGTCCATGATGAAAGAGGAAATAATTAGATCATTGAGTATCCTTTCCACGTTGTATCATCTCTTGTTCTGCAGGAAGACAACTCTTCAAATCATCTTGCTCATGAAATTTCTCCATCTCAAGATCTGAAATTAGGAGAATATTTCAGCTTGAGTAATCTGGTTGTAGAAGTTGTAAAATCTGATCAAATTAGTGACAGAAATAGCTTCCATTTGGTTAATAGTGATCTCATCAAAATTAGTGAAATAAATTATCCTCTCACCATGCATGATCTGGTTCAATCTTCATAATGCAATTTTACAATCCTTGAAAGTTTTGGGACTTGCCAGAGAGTCGAGGCACTTCAACTTTTGTTGATGCCTATGTTAGGATCTTGCAACTTTGGTAAGACCCCTGAACTGAGTTAGGTCTAGTTTTCTTCGCAAAACTCTTCTTTCAGCATGGTTTTACTCGATGTAAATTCTTTCTTGAAATATATTTGGCGTTGCGTATATTATCTTTCCAACTTTCAAGATTCGATTTTTTATCACATTCAAGATGATTTATCTTCATTTAAATCTTCTATATCAAACTCGGTTTTGGAATGCGTATCTCTCATAAAATTATGGAGCTAAAAGATTAATTATTTTAAAGATTAGCCTTGGCAAAAGGAGTCATACTTGTCACACTCTTTTGAAAACAATCAGCTCCTCATCCTTCTTGTGAATATTTTGATGCTAATATTTTTCTTCATCACACCGTAAATGCTCTTAAGCATCAGTGAATACATGGATTATTTTACCAATCAAATTATTCTTCACTCGTTTTACCTTGATTTTTTTCACATGTTTACTATACTAGCACTCTTTTTTTCATATTTTGATAATTACGATGCTAGTGTAGTGTGTAACAAGTTACAAGAAAATGTTTTGTTACACTCATCATGTGAGGAAGATGGTTGTATTATGTTTATCATTTGAAAAGTTGTTCAATCTAATCTATCTTTTGTAATTACAAACTAGGAATCGCATGCTTTAATTAGCCAATTTGATCATGATTTTGTTTTTGATGACTGTTTTTTAACTTAGTATTTTCCCATCAACACATCCAATGACAGTTGTTTTACAGCCTTTGGTCTTGATGGTTTAACATCTCACTACCGGGTACTTGTCGAGAAGTTGAGGCACTTCTGCACTAGCTGATGATTATTTCAAATCCTCACTATATTGACATGTATGCTAAATATGATTAGATCTATTTTCCCTTGCAATATTCTTGTCGTAATCCCATGCCTCTAATTGAAAATTCACCTTTTCAAATATTTCAAGGTTTTCAAGAGGATTTTCACAAATTTTATGATCCAAACGCTAAATGGTTGGAGAAATATTACTTGGAATGCTCCGTCAAAAATAACAAGTTTTTATCTTTTTGCATGCTTTCTAAGGAGTTCGGTGTAGTTGAAGGCACATTCACAAGAAGCTTTTGGTGTTTGTTGAATGATGGCTTTCATAAAATAGGTAATAATGTGAAATGGTTAGAAGTTATGGTTATGGCCTATCTTTCTACTGACATGCAAGACCTTCAAAATTTTATGCAAGTTATTCAAGGTCTTGTATATTTTGTTACACATTGCATTATATTAGTTTTAATTGCCTATATATTTGTGAATGCAGGTCATAATAAGTTACGGTGGCTTCATTGGAAATTTCATTATACGTTACCTCGACCTTCTAGATGATTAGGTTAGGAGTAGTTATAGTTTCATATTAGTTTACCTGCACATTTATCCTGCAATCGTTTCCTGTATTTTGTCTTGTGTTTTCTTGTTTTTATTTTTCATTGACATGTTTCATTTATCCACTTTTTGTCTTGTCTCCTAGTTTTTTTCCTTGTTGTGTGTTGTATTTCCTTTTGTTTGTGAGACTCTGCATGAAGATGCTCTGTTGGCTCAAAGGGAATGTGGAAAATAGAAAAGGACTTTGTAACACTGCAACATTTGGCTAACTTTGTCTCCTTCTTCCTTGTCTCGATTACATCTTTTGGTAAATTATGTTCCAATGAAAAATACAATAATTGCATTAAGAAATCCTTGTGTTGAACCATGATCTCCATCTCTATTCTAGAAACCTCATTCCTACACTCAAGTCTCTATGTTTTGGTGTTTTCAGGCTGATCCAATCAAGTAGAGAAGGACAAGGGGAGAATCTAAATGATCAAAACAATATCATAGGTCTCATATATGCTTCTTTGAAGGGACAACCTCTCATTCTCTCAATAAGTTGGGATCCCTCTTCCTTCCATGAAATAAATAAGTGTCAATACACGGTATTATATAAAATAAATAAATAAAGGCAAAAGAAGAGAAAGGCTTCCTGTGTAGAGAGGTTAAGAAACAACTCTGCCAAGGTATTGTATAGGCTCGATGGAAATAGATCAATTTTGTGTTCTTGAAGTGACTCCATGAGGGTACTGTCCAAGACTGCTAGCAGTAAAGAAACACCAGAGATGAAAAACTATACTCTAAAAATATAAAGCTTGCAAACTTCATTACGCTATCCTAATTCAAAACATTGTTTGATCATTGGTCTTATGTTTGTGTTAAACTGAGTAAAGGAATGAAGCAGACTATGTTAATGCTCACGGTAAGTGGGGAAGATATGGTAATATGAATGATAAATCAATACTCCCTGAAGAAATAGACATTGCACGAAAGAATTAACCAAGGAAAATAAGAAGGAGTTCTACCAGTGTGTCACCAAGTGTTTTCGTTGCAACAAACACCATCCAAAATTTTTCATACACTCGAATTTCAGAGACTATTGTGGATCTTGTGATTATTCATTCCATAGTCACTTCTTGGTTAGCTCATGCTTTTGAGCTCCCTCCTTGTATTAGAAGTGTCGAAGTCAATTTCTCACACATACTCAATTTGTAACAAGTGCATGAGCACATTCTTTCACACAAGCTTGGACTAGCTTACCACGTTCAATCAAGGCTATTCCTTTGCGATGTCTAATCCATTTTTATAGTTAGTGTGCACTGACAAGACAATTTATCACATTCTAGTTGTTTTTGTACTTCCATTTCGGTGAGTTTTGCAAACTATCTCTTCCGCGCACCTTTATTTTCGCAAGTGTCGATTTTATGTTTTCAGTTGTCTCTTTCATTTTATTTCTCTCTAATTAGTGTCGTTTTCATGTTATCTTTGCTATGGCATGTGTTTCTTTCACTATCATCCACATATCGCAAGTGTCATTTGCACTATAGCAATCGTCATATTTTCACATGTTGAGTATCACACGATGCACATAAGCTTGTTTTCAAGTAGTTTCAAGAGGTTATATTTGTGAAAACGAGTTTATATTACCATGCAAACATCCATCACACTCATTTTCAAATTTTTAAACATTGTTTCACAAGTGTCGTCAGGTTCGTCATAAAGTGTATCTTTAGTGTCACACTTGTCGTAAGTTGTTGCAAAGGTTGTCACACTGAGGGAAGCATGTGTTCATGTGTTTAAAATCATCTATGTTGTTTTTTCAAATGTCTAAGTGTTTGATCATAGTCAATTCATATCACTATTCACATTAGTTTCATCGATCCCACACACAACCAAATTTACGAAAATTCTCAGCAACTTAGCCTCATTTGGCCTTCCTGAACTGTGCATTGCGTAGTACCAGACCCCAAGCTGCAACCTTTCCTCTTGACACTGTGCAATGCATAGTTACTGCCTCCTAAGACTGTGCACTGTGCAATTTCAGTGCTCAAGTCTGAGCCTTGGCCTCCAAAATTGTGTAATTCAGCCCTCTAGCCTAACCCCAACTACGCATTACGCAATATCTAAGTTGAAGCTCAAACCCTGAGCTCTTGAATTTCACAATCACTAGGCCTAATTTTCCTCCCAGAAGATTGAAATTGGTTGAAATGGTGAAAAATCCCTTATCATGGCCCACTGACTCCCAAAACTATGCAATTTCTCTCTCTTATGTTGGAAAATGTAACTAGGTTTGATGTTCATTTAGTGTACTTGATTCATCTTGTAATGTACTTTACAAAAGAATCAAGAAAATAATAATTATTATTATTATTGTGACTTATTAAAGCATGGGTTTCATGCTTGGGTCACCATTTTTTGGGTCAGATTCCCCATTGAGGACTTCTAGGATTTATTCTAAGTTAATATAGTCATTGTGCATTTAAAGAGACCCCTCTTGGGCTTTTGAATCATTTCAAAAGGTTTAATATTTAGTAAAATATGAATTATGTGACCTCCACACCAATTCAGCCTAAAGGGGATCATGTCGGCCTAAGAGACACCTATTCAACCTCACTTGGAGCCTATAAAATGAAGCAATTCTAATTCATTTGGAGCACACTCCCTCATAGCAAGTTCAATATCTCTTGTAGCTGGGAAAAGTTTGAAGTCTGTTGTTGGGAAGCTGAAAGAAGTGTGAGTTTGGGGAATTCTAAGGAGAAGAAGAAAAATGATATTTTGGTGCCTCTCTCTCTATGTTTAATTCCCTAGATTGGGATATTGGGATATTGAATTCTTCCAAGTTTTGCTGCTCTTGGAATCCGTCTGCTCTTGGAAGTTGCTGCCTAGTCAAAGTTTTTGGAAAGGGGTCGAAGATTTGGGAGGTTGACTTGGTGTAGAGGGAAGGTCTGGTATATGTCTAGGGTGAAGAGTCTCAAAGAATACTATTGAAGGAAAGAATTATCTTGGCTGGATTTTCCCCTCGAGGGGGGTTTTTCGTTGGCATAGTGCCTACATCTGGTGTCTATTGTTTTATGTGTTGTTGCTTTGGTATTTTCTTCATGAACTAAAAGAAATAATATATAAAGAATCGTAATAACAAGAAACATCACAAGTAATTATCAAGAATAAGAAAATATTTCTACCTTTATGATTTTCTAACATGGTATTAGAGTTTTGGTGAAGAAGGAAGAAAAAGGCAGTCTTCAACACTTAATCAAGGAACCATTCGAAGGATCATCTCAGGAAGGAACCTACTACATTCTAGGAAGATGTCTAACACAATCAAGGGAGAGAGAAAACTTGAAGGAGCTTCAAACTATAGGTTCTAGAAGAAGAGAATTTACCTCATCCTTGAAAAGAATAAGGTACTGGACTTGGTCAAAGTAAAAGTAAAGAATCCTTCAAAGGATCTAAGTGATGGTGACAAAGTGAAATACAAGGAACTAGAATTGGTGACCATGACTTTAAGGGTCAAAGGAATAAAGGACAACCATGTCCCATTCACAACCAACATCGAACTTTCTTAGGAAATGTATGAAGCCTTGTCAAAGTTATTCACTATTAAGAACATTGGTCAAGTATCTACTTTGAAGAATGAGTTGACTACAAAGATGAATAAATAAGACACAATGGCCTCCTTTATGAAGATAACAAGAATCAGGGATGAAATTTTGACCATTGATGAAATTTTTCCAAATAAAAAACATGTGATCACTGCCCTATTAGGATTGCCACCTACTTGGGATGCATTTGTTGCAAGACTTAACAGTTGGAAGGAAACTCCCACCTTTGAAGAAATATGGATTGCCTGTTGTCAGGAAGAATAAGGATCTCATTAGCTGCCAATTCTGAAGGAGTATCAAATTCCTACATCGCTCATCATAAAGGAAAGAAATCAAAAGGACCAAGGAAGAAAATTGGCATGTCTAAATTAGAATGTTATCAATGCCATAACAAGGGTCACTATAGTAGTGATTTTCCCAAAAATACTAGAAACAAGAAGAGAGAAATAGATTAAGCCAACATTTCCGAATAAGGAGACGCAAAGAAAGTCAAGCCCTGAGAATTTGACATTAGGGAATTGCACTACTAAGTTATTTGCTTGTAGATTTCGATATATTATTTTATATTTTCTATGTTTTAGAATTTATAAGTATTTAACATATTCCTGAAAAATACATTTTTTTTTTTTATAAGTTTTAGGTATCCCTCTAAATCTTTGAAGGGAGCCCTCAACAAATCCTCAAAATAAGTATCCCATTTCCTCTCAGTTTTGGTATACCCTCAAGATATGAAGGGGGACCTCTCAAGACAAGGTTTGTCAAGAAATAAAGGTACGATTTATAACATTGTTTTCTTTATATTAAAGTTTTATTCATTTGATAGTCTATGACTAACATTGTTATGTCTAACTATATTGAATCATAATGATTCTTGTTTTGGGTGATTCATCACTTGATAAATCTACCCACCCCACTCATATTCTTAACTGATTTTGTAGAAACCTAGATGTGTCTGGAAAACCCTAACCGAAGGGTATGGGAATGTGAATATCTGAAACCCTAAACTTCATAGGGATATTGTGAAATGATATTTGAAGTTTTATTGATAATGTCATTTTTTGGATTTTGGTATGATTAGGAAAACCTAACTTGCTAGGGTTGAATGATAAGGTTTAAAATCCTTAACCTTTGAATTTCTCGTAAAGTTGGGTTTGTTATATTGAAAACTCATTAGGGTTTGGTGGAAATTGTAAGAAAGACACTTATAATGTCTTAGAATTTTTTTTGTGGTACATTGTGTATTTTTCTAATCAAACCGTAGTCTAATTCGTTCTCTAACTCTTATTGATATTTGTGAAGTTGGGTTTGACTAACACGTGAAATGAAATCCCTATGCATGATTATGAATTTTGAGATATGGTTGTTGACCTGTTTATTGATGGTCATAAATTTTTGGATTTAATAGAAGTCCTAGTCTGAGATTCTAGGATGATGATATTTGGAAATCTAGGTTTTTGTAGCTAAATCATAGTAGTAGTTAAAATTCTATAGTATGTGTGATATAACAATCTAAGATTTATTTATATAGTGATTTTTGAGGTTGTGAAAAATGAAATTCTAGGGTTTTGGAGTTAAACCTTAGTAGAAGTAAAAATATTTTATGTATGGCAATATGATGATTTGAGATTTGTGTAAGATTGATGAAATTTGAGTTTTGATTAGATTTGATGGTTGATTGAAAACCTAGTGGACGCTGGTCATATTAATGACTAAGATGTGATTAACTTTGATTGACTTTCTTGTATGAAATCTAGTATTTTATAAAATCCTAGTGGGAATACTAATATATATGGCTTATGAAATTTATTACATATTTCTCTTTTCTTTTGACTTATTTTTAGGGATCACTATATGACAGAACTAATCTTTTGTCATCTTGAATTCTAAAATTTGTTAAATATCTTGTAGATCTATGTTATTATTTCTAGTGTTTGTTATATTTTGTAGTAGGGTGTGTTACAACTTTGAAAGAAACATTAAAACCCTAGATAGAATGAAATTTTTTATGATGTAGTATAGGGTTTATGACAAAGTCCCTAGAAAAATGTTGAAGAGTGTATGTCTCTTGTTTGTAATAAAGTTTGGGTATCTGGTAAGTGTAAAATTTGAAATGCTTCAGTGATTCTGGTATGGCTAACTTCATGTTTCTATATATTTGGTTGTACTTTATACCCAAGTTTTGCAAGTACACAATCTTAAATATGGTGAACATGTTCGTTGATGTGATAAGCATGATAAGGATGACAATAACTCTGATGAAATGGTTGGAAGCCATGAATGATTCTCCGATGATGAAAATAAGAATTTGATCTCCCTGAGGAAGCCTGAATAGAAGATATCTCCTTAAGATTAAGAGGGAGTATGGATAAAGATGCTCCCTGGTTTAGAGGGAGATATTAGTTTGGTTTTGATTGAAGAATGATATTTGAAGGATATGTTGTTGCATGAAAAGTAGGAGAATAAAAGTGTATGATGAAGGAATTTTCTTTCAAAGATTCGATTGATAGTCCGACTATTAGAAGTTTAGAAGCAACATCAAGTTGTATGAAAGACCTTGGATGTTTGTATTTGTTTATGTACATGTGAAAGTATATTATTGATTGGGGTTGTGTTTGTATAGGAAAATATCTCAAAGGATTTGATAGCATGATGGTTACCAATTAGTTTGAATGAGAGAGATTGGTCATCCATGATCTACTGGATCAAGGGGTGTTGAGGCTTTGTGGGTGAAGCATTAACTGGGAGGATATATGGTCGACACTTTGTGTTGATGTCTTGGTCCCAAAGTAGGGAGGGTGGCATGGGTCATCGAAATCTGACCATGGATATGCACATAGGTCCCTAGGTTGATGGTTAGCAAGTAAGCTTGATGGTACCTAAAGGGGATGAAAGCTTGAGTCCATATTAGTCCCACATGGATAGATTTCCCTGGTCAAGAATCTAGTTTGTGGCATTGCGGTGACTAAATTGTTGAGATACCAATGGTATATTTCCCTGGTCATGAATCTATTCCATGGAATTATGGTGCCTAAAGTTCTTCATTGTTCATATAATATGATATCTTATATTGTATTTCTATATGATGAATACCTACCTAGTTAAGAGGGAGTGTTGGAAAATGTAACTAGGTTCAGTCTTCATTTAATGTACTTGATTCATCTTGTAATTTACTTAAGAAAAGAATAAAGAAAATAATTTTTAGTAATATTATTGTGAATTATTAAAGCATGGGTTTCATGCTTGGGTCACCATGTTTTAGGTCAAAGTCCCCATTGAGGACTTATAGGATTTATTGTGATGTAGAAATTATACAACATGCATGTATATGTTGGATTCACCCAATCTAACAATGTATTAAATTTAAATATTGAATCGCTTCTACAAATATTTTATGGAATTAAAACACAATCGCTAATGACATGAAGCAAAGAAGAATCAAATCAAACACAACACAGATAATTTCGCGGGGAAAGCTTGCTGCTCAAAACCCCACTATATATTATTTTATATTCAACATGGATCATGAAACAATTACATACAAAACTCTTCTCACAAGAGCCCTCCATTACTCAACTAATTGTCTCACACTGTCATACAAAAACTGACCAATACTTATCCAATTTACTGCCTCCAGATAGCATGCCTTTCTTGCACAATCCCTGATGAATGCAATCCCTAAAAAGTAGGAATTATGGCCTTCCTTGACTGCGCAAGTATCATGGGCACTCCAATGGGTGTTTGGTTGCATGTGTGCAACCCAATAATCCCACAACTGATAGTCAACTTCCCTTTCACCTAGATCTCAACTCGGTCTCCACTTGATCTGACATGCATGCATCTAATAATAGTAAATCCTCAGTTGCATGTGACATCATTGACTATGAATTAATTAATATTTAATTCACTTGATCTCTCACTAGTGTATCTTCAGTTACAACTAGCACAACTGAGTTTAACTCACTAAACTGAGTTAAACTGAATACATCTTGCATTAACTAATGCACCATTGTACTTCAAACTCTATTACAACTAGAATTACTATGCATGCCTCACCGAATACCTCTAACTTGAAATCAACTAGCTAACTGAGTTTATCACTCTCAATTAAATATTACAAGTTATTATTGAAAATATATTACAGTTTATTTTCCATCTTAATGAAGGGATAACTAAAATAGACATGCACCAAAAATAGCATTGTGGGCCCCACCCTAGTGTAGGTGCTTAATGCACTAGGCATGGGTGCTGAAATTTTCTTGTTGAATCTCAAAACTCCCTCTCAACAAGAAAGGGATTATCCTTCACCCCGATATTTTCTCTATGGTATTTGAATTTTCTCTTGGTGAGCGCCTTCGTCAAAATATCTGCATCCTGACCTTCAATGGAAATATATTGAAGCAACATTATTATTCTCTGCACACAATCTCTGAGATAATGGTACTGAATATCTATATGGTTAGACCTACCATGAAACACAGGATTAATCGAGAGTTTAATGCAACTCTGATTATCACAATGAATCACTCTCAGATCCATCTAAGAACCAAACAAACCAACCAAGATCTTTCTCATCCAGATAGCCTCACATGTAGCTTGACTTGTTGCCATGTATTCTTCTTCCACTGAACTGAGTGCCACAAATCATTGTTTCCTACTGTACCAAGAAACTGCTATCGATCCTATGCTTAAGATCCCTCCTGATGTGCTCTTTCTATCCGATGGAATGCACACCCAATCTGCTTCCATGAAGCCTTGAAGCTTCACTCCCTCTGTCTGTTTCTACCATAGACCAATACTTTGATGTGCCCATCACGTATCTCAAGCCAAGCTTCCATGCCTTCAAAACGAGCTTGGTAGGCTTAACCATAGCTTGACTTAGTTGGTTAACTGCGTAGCAAATTTCTGGTCTAGTGTTCACTAGATAGAGAACAAACTAGTTGTCTGTAGACAGTAGCATCCACTACCTCTCCAGAATTAGCATCCTATTTTTTCCAATTTTCTGGAAGAGGAGTATCCATGGGTTTGCAACTCTCCATGTGAAACTTACCCAGTATCTCCTTTGCATACTTGCCTTTAGACACAAAAATTTCACCATCCCAATGCCATATTTCCAATCCAAGGAAATAATGAAGGAGTCCCATGTCCTTCATTTCAAACTCCCTTGCAAGATCCTCCTTGAATGAGTGTATCAGCTGCTCATCACCATTCAAAATTAGATCATCATCATAAAGAACAATAATCTATATCTTACCCTCAACCAAAATCTGGTACAGGTTTTCATCTGCTTCACTTTTGGTGAAGCGCAGTCCAGTGAAATAGTTGTCTATCCGAGAGTACCAAGCACGAGGTGCTTGCTTCAGCCCATACAATGCTCTTTTGAGTTTTCACACATGTGACTCACTATTGAAGATCTTAAAACCTTTAGGTTTCTCTATGTACACCTCTTCCTCAATGATCCCATTGAGAAACGCAGTTTTCACATCCATCTGATGAATGCGCCAACCCATCTATGCAGAGAGTGCAAGGATGGATCTTATGGAAGAGTACCTTGCAACAGGTGCAAAAGTCTCATCATAATCTATCCCCTCAATCTATGATAATCCCCGAGCCATAAATCTGGCCTTGTATTTCTCCACACTCCCATCAGTAGCTTGCTTTACCTTGTAGATTCATCTTGATCCAACCCAATTTGGTTGCTACACTACTTCCTGAAAGGAATATGGTTCAGTCACAATATATTTGCTCATAAAAGCCATGTATCTAGTAAATCGGTCAAGAGACTATCTCTATCTGCGTTGTGAATTAGGGGCTCCTACATTCTCTATAGCATCAAGTCTCAATCTATCAGCTTCCGTGGTGCACCTTCTGCCATTTCTGATGGATGGCCCTGCATGAGTGTTTTCGTCCACTCCATGCTCCTCCTCATGTGGTTGCTCCACATAGTGAGCCTCATCCTTGGAAACAAATAGTTCCTCTTCTGCATGCAAGTCCATCTCCCTCTCAAGGGACAGCCGCATGGCTTTCTCCTCATCAAATTTTATATCCCGTTGCACAACAGTCATTTTGTTGTTTGGAAAATACATACGATAATTATGGGGTGTTTCAGTGTACCCAACAAAAATCTCGATCTCAGCTGTCAGTTCCAGCTTCTTCCTGGCGTCCTTAGTCACATGCACATAAACAGATGAGCCAAAAATCTTAAAGTGTGAAATGTCAAGTTTCTTACTAGTTAAAGCCTCTTCAGGTGTACTCATGTCAAGCATCCTATGAGGACAACGGTTTTTCACAAATACAGCGGTTTTTCACAAATACCGCAGTGTTTCATAGTTCCGCCCACAGATGCATCAATGGGTCGTGATCATGCATCATCGTTCTTGCTGCACCCACAATAATTTTGTTCTTTCTTTTCGTGACCCCATTCTGTTGTGGGTTGTGAGGCACTATCAGTCCTCTTCAAATTCCTTCTTTGCTGCAAAAGTTCTTGAATTCATTAGAGATGTATTCTCCACCATTATCGCTCCTAAGAGCCTTCACTTGCTTCCCTGACTCTTTCTCCACTAGTGCCTTAAACTCAAGAAACTTAGAGAATGTTTGATCTTTCTTATGCATGAAGAAGATACATCACTTATGATAAAATTCATCAACAAATATTACATTGTACTTATGTTTTGTTGTTGAAGCAACAGAGAATGGTCCACACACGTCTGTGTGAACTCTCTCAAGGATCCCCGAAGCTCGATTTTCCTTCTCATGCAAGGTGGAATTTACATATTTTCCCATAGTACATCACTTGCATGTGTCTGACTGCGTAAGTGTACCCCTGGGAAGACCAGTAGAAATATGCTGCATGAATTTCAAGGCTCCATGGTGAAGATGTCCCAATATCCTGTGCCATAATTTTCCCTCATCCCGGCTCACCACTTGATCTGCCTTGCCCATCATTGCGATGTATCCATCTACCTCCATATTGTAGAGATTCTTAACTTGAATCCCTATCCTCTTGGCTTGTCTTGTTTTTTTGTGTCACATGAAGGCTTTTCCTTCACTTAAAACAACATCATAGCCTCTATCCTCCAACATTGCGACTGAGACTAATTTTTTCTTCAAACCTGGTACATGAATTACATATTTTAATTGAAAGGGTTTACCTGAATACCTTTGGAAGGTAATGGTACCGATCTCGGTAGCACTGTACCATTCATCATCACCCATTTCAATATGCATCTAGAGATCCTTCTCCTCCAAGTCACTAAAAATTTCCTTGTCTCCCGTCATGTGAAAGGAAGCGCCACTATCCAAATACGACACAAATCTCAATGCACTTGACACCATGCATGCGATCAATTAGAAGTCAAGCTCAAATTGTGAGGTAAGGGCCTCACCACCTGTAGATCCTCCAGCCTTATTTTTATTCTTCTTTTGTGGACAGTTAGTAGCAAAATTTCCATGCTCGTGATAGTGAAAACACTTCACTTTGGACATGTCCTGCTTCTTGCCATTATTTAACTCGGATTTGGAATGAAATTTCTTCCCCTTCCCCTTCTTCACCTTAGCAATGAAAGCACAATCCTCCTAATCTTCATTCTTAGATGAAGATCCATCTCTGGTGTTCCGTCTGAACTCCTCCTGCACCAAATCCGACCACAATCATTCCCAATCTAGAAATTTTTTCCTTCCATTGACAAAGTCTTGATAATTGTGCCAACTCTTGGGAAGTCCTAGGAGAGCCAAGCTCACCAAATCATCATCAACTACTATTATACCAACGCTCCCATGTTCATCCTGACATTCGACAAACTTTGTTAGATATTTTGGTATGGAGTCACCCTTCTCCATCTTGATCTTCCTGAGTTTATCTTTGAGCGCCAATTTCCTATGGTCGTTGTTGCTCTGGAATAGATCCGTCAAAGCCTTTCAAATCACATATCGTGTGGCTTTCCCATGAAGGCTTGAGACATTGTGGTCTTGTACTCCCTCAAACAAGATCCTCCTCGCCTTTGCGACTTTCTTTTTCCATGAATCAAGATTTGCAGCATCTGTCACAGCGGGTTTTGGAACATCATTGTCAATGAATTCCTTCAAGACATTGTCTTCGAGTACTGCCTCCATCCTGTCCTTCCAAGAAATATAGTTTTAGCTGCCCTTGAGTGCATACTCCAACCTCAAGCCATTGAAATCCATTTCAATCTTGAATCAGCTAAAGCACCAATAAAGTCTTTCTGCAAATTCGAATTCTATCTAGTCACAAACACTTCACAATTGTGACTTCCTGTGCTCTCATACCATGTAGAAATTATACAACATGCATGTATATCTTGGATTCACCCGATATAAAAATGTACTAAAGTTAAATACTGAATCGCTTCTACAAATCTTTTGCGGAATTAAAACACAATTGCTAATGACATGAAGCAAAGAAGAATCAAATCAAACACAACATAGATAATTTCTCGGGGAAAGCTTGCTGCTCAAAACCCCACTATATTTTATTTTATATTCAACATGGATCATGAAACAATTACATACAAAAATATTCTCACAAGAGCCCTCCAATACTCAGCTAATTTTCTCACACTGTCATACAAAAACTAACCAATACTTAGCCAATTTACAGCCTCCAGACAACATGCCTTGCTTGCGCAATCCATGATGAATGCAATCCCTAAAAAATAGGAATTATGGCCTTCCTTGACTACACAAGTATCATGGGCACTCCAATGGGTGTTTGGTTGCATGTGTGCAACCCAATAATCCTACAACTGATATTCAACTTCCCTTTCACCTAGTTCTCAACTTGGTCTCCACTGGATTTTACATGCATGCAGCTAATAATAGTAAATCCTTAGTTGCATGTGACATCATTGATTATGAATTAATTAATATTTAATTAACTTGATCTCTCACTAGTGTATCTTTAGTTACAACTAGCACAACTAAGCTTAACTCACTTAACTGAGTTAAACTGAATACAACCTGCATTAACTAATGCACCACTATACTTCGAACTCTGTTACAACTAGAATTACTCTGCATGCCTCACCAATTACCTCTAACTTGAAATAAACTATTTAACTGAGTTTATCACTCTCATTTAACTATTACAAGTTATTATTGAGAATAGATTACAATTTATTTTCCATCTTAATTAAGGGATAACTAAAATAGACATGCACCAAAACTAGCATTGTGGGCCCCACCCTAGTGTAGGTGCTTAATGCACTAGGCGTGGGTGCTGAAATTTTCTTGTTGAATCTCAAAAATCCCTCTCAACAAGAAAGGGATTATTGTTCACCCCAATATTGTCTATATGGTATTTGAATTTTCTCTTGGTGAGCGCTTCGTCAGAATATCCGCATCCTGATCTTCCGTGGGAATGTACTGACGCAACATTATTATTCTCTGCACACAATCTCTGAGATGATGGTATCGGATATCTATATGCTTAGAACTATCATGAAACACATGATTAATCGAGAGTTTAATGCAACTATGATTATCACAATGAATCACTCTCATATCCATCTAAGAACCAAACAAACCAACCAAGATCTTTCTCATCCAGATAGCCTCACATGTAGTTTGACTTGCTACCATGTATTATGCTTCCACTAAACTGAGTGCCACAAATCATTGTTTCCTACTGTACCAGGAAACTGCTATCGATCCTATGCTTAAGCTCCCTCCTGATGTGCTCTTTCTATCCAATGGAATTCCCACCCAATCTGCTTCCATGAAGCCTTGAAGCTTCACTCCCTCTGTTTGTTTCTACCATAGACCAATACTTTGATGTGCCCCTCAGTTATCTCAAGACATGCTTCCACGCCTTCAAAAAGAGCTTGGTAGGCTTAGCCATAGCTTGACTCAGTTGGTTAACTGCATAGCAAATTTCTAGTCTAGTGTTCAATAGATACATCAGCGAACCAACTAGTTGTTTGTAGACAGTAGCATTCACTACCTCTCCAAAAGTAGCATCTTATTTTTTCCAATTTCCTGGAAGAGGAGTATCGATGGGTTTGCAGCTCTCCATGTGAAACTTACCCAGTATCTCCTTTGCATACTTGCCTTGAGACACAAAAATTCCACCATCTCGATGCCATTTTCCAATCCAAGGAAATAATGAAGAAGTCCCATGTCCTTCATTTCAAACTCCCTTGCAAGATCCTCCTTGCATGAGTGTATCAGCTGCTCATCACCATTCAAAATTAGATCATCATCATAAAGAACAATAATCCATATTTTACCCTCAACCACAATCTGGTATAGGTTTTCATCTGCTTCACTTTTGGTGAAGCCCGGTCCAGTGAAATAGTTGTCTATCCGAGAGTACCAAGCATGGGGTGCTTGCTTCAGCCCATACAATGCTCTTTTGAGTTTGCACACATGTGACTCACTATTGAAGATCTCAAAACCTTTAGGTTGCTCTATGTACACCTCTTCCTCAATGATCCCATTGAGAAACACAATTTTCACATCCATCTGATGAATGCACCAGCCCATCTATGCAAATAGTGCAAGGATGGATCTTATGGAAGAGTACCTTGCAACAGGTGCAAAAGTCTCATCATAATCTATTCCCTCGATCTGTGATAATCCCTAGGCCACAAATCTGGCCTTGTATTTCTCCACACTCCCTTCAGCAGCTTGCTTTACCTTGTAGATTCATCTTGATCCAAGCCAAGTTGGTTGCTACACTACTTCCTGAAAGGAATATGGTTTAGTCACAGTACATTTGCTCATAATAGCCATGTATCTAGTAAATCATTCAAGAGACTATCTCTGTCTGCGTTGTGAAGTAGGGGCTCCTACATTCTCTACAGCATCAAGTCTCAATCTATCAACTTTCGTGGTGCACCTTCTGCCATTTCTGATGGATGGCTCTGCATGAGTGTTTTTGTCCACTCCATGACCCTCCTCATTTGGTTTTTCCACATCCTGAGCCTCATCCTTGGGAACAAACAGTTCCTCTTCTACATGCAAGTCCATATCCCTCTCAAGGGACAACCGCATGGCTTTCTCCTCATCAAATTTTATATCCCGTCGCACAACAGTCATTTTGTTGTTTGGAAAATACACACGATAATTATGGGGTGTTTCAGTGTACCTAACAAAAATATCGATCTCAGCTTTCAGTTCCAACTTCTTCCTGGCGTCCTTAGTCACATGCATATAAACAGATGAGCCAAAAATCTTAAAGTGTGAAATGTCAAGTTTCTTACTAGTGAAAGCCTCTTCAGGTGTACTCATGCCAAGTATCCTATGAGGACAATGGTTTTGCACAAACACCGTAGTGTCTCATGCTTCTGCCCACAGATGCATCGGTAGGCCTTGATCATGCAACAACATTATTGTTGCACCCACAATCATTCTGTTCTTTCATTTCATGACCCCATTCTGTTGTGGGTTATGAGGCGCTATCAATCCTCTTTGAAATCCTTCTTTGCGGAAGAAGTTCTTGAATTTGTTAGAGATGTATTCTCCACCATTATCGCTCCTAAGAGCCTTCACTTGTTTCCCTGTCTCTTTCTCCACGAGTGCCTTAAACTCAATAAAATTAGAGAATGTTTGATCTTTCTTATGCATGAAGAATATCCATCACTTACGATAAAAGTCATCAACAAATATTACATAGTACTTATGTTTTGTTGTCGAAACAACAAAGAATGGTCCACACACGTCTGTGTGAACTCTCTCAAGGATCCCTGAAGCTCGGTTTTCCTTCTCATGAAAGGTGGCATTTATATATTTTCCCATAGTACATCCCTTGCATGTGTCTAACTACATAAGTGTACCCCTGGGAAGACCAGTAGAAATCTGTTGCATGACTTTCAAGGCTCCATGGTGAAGATGTCCTAATATTCTGTGCCATAATTCGCCCTCATCCCAGCTCACCACTTGATCTGCCTTGCCCATCATTGCTATGTATCCGTCTACCTCCATATTGTAGAGATTCTTAACTTGAATCCCTATCCTCTTGAATTTTATTGTTGTTTTGTGTCACATGAAGGCTTTTCCTTCACTTAAAACAACATCATAGCCTCTATCCTCCAACATTGCGACTGAGACTAATTTTTTCTTCAAACCTGGTACATGCATTACATCTTTTAATTGAAAGGGTTTACCTAACTGCCTTTGGAAGGTAATGGTACCAATCCTGGTAGCATTGTACCGTCCGTCATCACCCATTTCAATATGCATTTGGAGATCCTTCTCCTCCAAGTCACTGAAATGTTCCTTGTCTCCCGTCATGTGAATGGAAGCACCACTATCCAAATACCACATAGATCCCAATGCACTTGACACCATGCATGCAATCAATGAGAAGTCAAGCTTAAATTTTGAGGCAAGGGCCTCACCAACTGCAGATCCTCCAACCTTATTGTTATTCTTCTTTTGTGGATAGTTAGTAGCAAAATGTCCATGCTCGTGACAGTGAAAACACTTCACTTTGGAAATGTCTTGCTTCTTTCCATTCTTTAACTTGGATTTGGAATGGAATTTCTTACCCTTCCCCTTCTTCGCCTTAGAAGCCAAAGAACAATCCTCTTCATCTTCATTCTTAGATGAAGATCCATCTCTGGTGTTCTGTCTGAACTCCTCTTGCACCAAATCTGACCACAGTCATTCCCAATCTAGCAATTTTTCCCTTCCATTGACAGAGTCTTGATAACTGTGCCAACTCTTGGGAAGTCCTAGGAGAGCCAAGCTCACCAAATCATCATCACAGACTATTATACCAATGCTCCCATGTTCATCCCAATATTCGACAAACTTTGTTAGATATTTTGGTATGGATTCGCCCTTCTCCATCTTGATCTTCCTGAGTTTATCTTTGAGCACCAATTTCCTATGATCGTTGCTGCTCTGGAATAGATCCATCAAAGCCTTCAAATTACATATGGTGTGGCTTTCCCATGGATTCTTGAGACAATTTGGTCTCGTACTCCCTCAAACAGGATCCTCCTCGCCTTTGCCACTTTCTTTTGTCATGCATCAAGATTTGCAGCATCTGTCACAGCGGGTTTTGGAACATCATTGTCAATGAATTCCTTCAAGCCATTGTCTTTGAGTACTGCCTCCATCCTATCCTTCCAAGCAATATAGTTTTAGTTTCCCTTGAGTGGATACTCCAACCTCAGGCCATTGAAATCCATTTTAATCTTGAATCAACTAAATTCGAATTCTATCCAATCACAAACACTTCACAATTGTGACTTCCTGTGCTCTCATACCATGTAGAAATTATACAACATGCATGTATATCTTGGATTCACCCAATCTAACAATGTACTAGAGTTAAATACTGAATTTCTTCTACAAATCTTTTGCGAAATTAAAAAACACAATCGCTAATCACATGAAGCAAAGAAGAATCAAATCAAACACAACATAGATATTTCCTGGGGAAAGCTTTCTGGTCAAAACCCCATTATCTTCTATTTTATATTCAGCATGGATCATGAAACAATTACATACAAAACTCTTCTCACAAGAGCCCTCCAGTACTCAACTAATTGTCTCACACTGTCATACAAAAACTAACCAATACTTAGCCAATTCAACACCTCCATATAGCCTTCCTTGCTTGCACAATCCCTAATGAATGCAATCCCTCAAAAATAGGAATTACGGCCTTCCTTAACTGCGCAAGTATCATGGGAACTCCAATGGGTGTTTGGTTGCATGTGTGCAACCCAATAATCCTACAACTGATAGTTAACTTCCCTTTCACCTAGATCTCAGCTCGGTCTCCACTAGATCTGACATGCATGCAGCTAACAATAGTAAATCCTCAATTGCATGTAAGATCACTAATTGTGAATTAATTAATATTTAATTCACTGGATCTCTCTCTAGTGTATCTTTAGTTACAACTAGCACAACTGTTTTTAACTCACTTAACTGAGTTAAACTAATTATAACATGCATTAACTAATGCACCACTGCACTTTGAACTCTGTTACAACTAGAATTACTCTGCATGCCTCAGTAACTACCTCTAACTTGAAATCAACTAGCTAACTGAGTTTATCACTATCAGTTAACTATTACAAGTTATTATTGAGAATAGATTACAGTTTATTTTCCATCTTAATTAAGGGATAACTAAAATAGACATGCACCAAAAATAGCACTGTGGGCCCCACCCTAGTGTAGGTGCTTAATGCACTAGGCATGGGTGCTGAAATTTTCATGTTGAATCTCAACATGTGAGTCAAAAGAGTCATTGTACATTTAAAGAGACCCTTCTTGGGCTTTTGAATCGTGTAAAAAGTTAACTTAATATTGAGTAAAATATGAATTATGTGACCTCCACACTAATTCGGCCTAAAGGAGATCATGTCGACCTAAGAGACACTTATTCAACCTCACTTGAAGCCTATAAAAGGAAGAAATTCGAATTCATTTGGAGCACACTCTCTCACAACAAATTTGATATCTCTTATAGCTCAGAAAAGTTCGAATTTTGTTTCCGAGAAGCCAAAATAAGTGCGAGTATGGGGAAGTCTAAGGAGAAAAATAAAAACAAAATTTTGGTGCCCCTCTTTGTTCCGTGCCCTATATTGGGAGATCGAAGTCTTCCAAGTTTTACTTCTTCCAGAAGCCGTCTGTTGTTGGAATTTGTTTCCTAATCAAAGTTGCTGGAAAGGGGTCGAAGATCTGGGATGTTGACTTGGTGTGGAGGGAAGGTCTGGTATATGTATAGGGTGAAGAGTCTCAAAATAATAATGATTGAAAGGAAGAATTATATTGACTAATTTTTCCCCTCAAAGGGGGCTTTCCCCTGGCATAGTGCCATACATCTGGTGTTTATTTTTTTATGTGTTATTGCTTTGGTAATTTCTTTATGAACTAAAATAAAGAAGATATAAAGAATCGTGATAACAAGAAACATCACAAGTAATTATCAAGAATAAGAAACTATTTCTTCCTTCATGATTTTCTAACATCCTACCGCAATTAATAATGCGCATTGCACAGTCTCAAGGCTCAAGACTTAACCCTAAGCTCTTGAACTACGCAATTGCACAATCACCTGGGCTCCTATGTCCTCCAGATATGTGAAATATTTTGATCCAGTGCCCATCCCCTTAGCCTGTCATGCTGAGCTCCCAGATTGCACGTTTTTCTTCCTTAGTCCAACCTAAACTGTGCATTGCACAATATCAAAGCTCAAGCTTCACCCTTGACTACCTGAGCTGGGCAACTGCACAGTTACTAAGCCTATTTCCCAACTTGTCACTTGATTCTAGATCAGTCAATGGATCAATATGCATCATCTTAGATTAGGGGTTTATCATATTGATGTCGTCTTATCATGACTGGATTGCAGATGTAGGTACTTTATCATGTTATGGCAAGATGATGAAGAAGGAGATGGAGAAGGAGGACATGCTAGAAGACACATATGGCGTTGAAGACATAAGATGATCATCAGGTGAGAAGACGAAGGAACACTAGACTATAACATAAGATGAAGATGAAGATCACATGGAAGGCTCCTCATCTTCAATTCATAAGGATGAGGAAGAAGAACAACATGTACCATCTTATCAAGAATACATAAATAAAGAAGCAGCAAGAAGAAAACTTGGCACTGTCACATCATCATGCATTCCATGCCATCATTGTCATGTCATGTCCTGTCACAAATTCATCATATGCCACATAATTATTGTGGATTATGTAATTACCTCTTCAAAACGTATTGTAAAGTTGACACGTTCAAAATATGAAGATTCATGTAAAGTCGACAAGTCATAGGAAGTCAAACAGTCATGAGGGTAGTCAAAGAGTCACAAGGAAGGTGAAACGTAACCTCTTAGTTATATATACGCCCTCATTGTATGAGCAAAGGAATTTTCACCTTGGCTCCTCTTGTAAGGCATTAGAGATACATACTAGTTCTTTTGGGGAGCAAGGAGTGGTTCCAACGCTCCACTATTGGAGCTAGTGATGTTAATTGTATACATGTGTATTGGAAATTTTACCTAATAATAGAATCTTTCAAGGACAACACGTTCTTCATGCATGGATTATGAATATTTGTCACACTATTTTGCAGATGTTTCTATTTCATGTTTTATTTCATCTGTGCCAAATTAATTGAACTATTTCGTTTATTTTAATATGTATATTAATGAGAATGTGTTGTAATTGTTGTTATCATTGTCCTATCCTTATGGACTATTATGTAGGATACTAGACAAATCTTTCTCATTGTATGGTTGTAGTGACAGTCACATCCTTTTGTGGACTATTCCATTGGATCTTAGACGGATCCTTCTTGATTGTGTGTCTCTACTTGGGTGGTACTATTAACTCTCTCTTAGAGGCTCACTTTACTTTTTATTTTCACAGTATAATAACTTTGACACAGTTGCAACCGAAAACTCACTAGGCATGCTCACTTGCTTTTCGAACACATATGTGCTCCTCTCTCTTGTTGACAGTTAGAGCCAAGGAAAATTTATAAGAATACCTGGAAACTAGGCCGATACTTCGAATGGGGCTCCTATTCCAAACGATGTGAAGTCTAATTGGGACATCACATTGGGGAGACCCCTTGGTTGACAGATTCCCAACACCATCAACAAACTGAAATTCCATGTGGCAGGCGACGCTTGTGTCAAGTAGCCATGTGTCTCTCCAAGAAGGAGATGCAATGTTAAACACATCCTCATGCAATCCAATATTATAGTGAGCAACAACATAATGAGCAGATTTTGGTGCAGTGCCTTTCGCTTTTTCTGGAGCTTTGTCTTTGTCTTTTTCTTCTTGTTCTTTGATCTTCTCCTACGAAATTCTACATGTTTTGGTTTCATGTCCTTTTCTTTCACAACAAACACAATGTAGATCAACTTTCTCTATCTGATTCTATTTACCCCACCTTCCTCTGAAGTTCTTTCTCCCATGTCCTCTGTTTCTATTATCTGCTTTGTTAGGATTTGTCTTTCCTTTCTAGGCCACAAATACATTTTCTACAATGGAATTTGATGCTTTCTTCTTCTTCCCAAAGGATTTTTTTTCTTTATGCAACCCTCTTAACCAAGGTGTCAAATGTTATGTTTTTCATATGACCACACACTTGCAAATTCAAGGTAGTGAGAGTAGGTAAGATAGAGGAATTTTATAAAGGTTGTGAGAGAAAGATCAATCTTTGCTCCGGTGGCATCAATGTCATGCATTATAGCTTTGATTTAAGAAGCTAGTGTCATGGGGTCATCGTCTTTCAATTCAATATTAAAAAACTTTATGAGCAACTGTATGAGTTCTAATTTTGAATCAAAGTCATATAGTTCTTTTAACTTCTTAAGTGCATCATATGCATCAATAACTGAAACAATATTTATGTTTACCTCCTCACTTACTATAGCATTGATGAGGGAAAATGCTTTCTTGTTTTTGCTCTTCCAAATCACAAGTTCTCTGGCAGGTGGGTTGGACGAGTGCTTCCTCCTTCGGCTTCACTTCTAATTCATCATTATCATCATCTTGTTGTGTGACTTCTCCTTTGCATACTCCATCCCATAGACTAGTAAATATGAGTGTGTTATTTATCTTTCTAAGCCACTCTACGTAGTTTTGCTGGACGGAAAAAACTACACTAATGGAGTTCAAAAAATGCATTTTTTATTCAACAATGTTTGAATAACTTCAATTAAATCTCCAAAGTTCTTCACAAGCTTTAAATTTTATCAATTTTTAACAACCTTTCATCAACTTTAACAACATTTAGACTTTATATTTTGAAATTTATTCTCTCATTTAAATAACCTTAAATCATTTTTATTGTTTTATTATTATTTAAATTAAAAAAATACTCTCACCTAATCCGAAGTGAAAGTTCTGCATGGAGGCACCATTATTCATGCTTCATATTTAGGAACATTCCGAATTCCATGGCAATTTTTTTCATTGAAGGCAATCCTCATGCGACCGCTCTATTCAACAAATAAAAAACAATCATTACAAAAGTAAGCACGGGGTTTACTTGTTGCCACCAGACCAAAAAGGTAGTTGCATGGGCTCTGGCATTCCTGCGCTCGGTGCTGGCTCCATAGCCCATGGGATGTAGGAACTCAGATGAGCATCTCTAAAAATAAAAAACACATACAATGCAACAACTTAGCCATTTCAAGGAGATCATACGCTTGTAAACAAAGCAAGCATCCCACGCAGAAGAAGAACGTTGCTCCCTCGTCTTTTATCCCTTGACTGCAGTATAAGTCTCCAAATTCATCGATACTTTCTCTAGTAGTAACAGCTTCATGCTTGTTGAATGGTCCTTTGAATGTTTCGAGCAAATTCACATTACAAAACTATAGGAAACAGACTTCCCTATCGTTTGAAATTTATAAGACAAAATACCCGTCATGGTTTAACAACTTGACTAGGACTCTGGTGAAACGCAGAGTGATGCGATTGATATTTTTTTACTTAAGAAATGAGTGCGGTATTGACTTTATTATTCCAGCGAAATTCAATCAAAACATGTTACTTACATGACGGACACAGAGTAGCACTCTATTGATGAACAAGTCACATCCAATTTGCTGTCAACTTTTACAATTATCTAGCCACCCCGGGTGTGTAGAGTTCCTTTGCTAACCTCCACGCCTCAATATCTGCAGACAAAAGACGTTCACGTTCACCCAACAACACAAGGGCAGAAGCACGAGAAGGAAAAGACCACTCTAACTCTGATAGCATGTCAAACTGAGTATCCAAAAGTTCTAATGTATTATTGTATCTAAAGAGGCTTTACAACTCAGAAAAGTTATAATGTATTACTGCACCTAGAGACGCTCAACAAACCAGTATAAATCAGTATAGGGTGTGATGGGTGTAATGTAAGAAAAAGTATTTAGATACCCTCTACAACCCAATACAGAGTGTCATATGTAAGTGTAATATAAGAAAATGTATTTGAATATAATTGCTTAATATGTTTAATTTATATTAATATGTTTTAATTTAAAATAATAAGTAAAGGTTTGGTAACCATTTTATGTAGTTAAAATTAAATAAGGGTAGATGTTGTATTTATGTTAATATGTTTTAATTTATAATAATAATAAGTAAAGGATTGGTAGATATTTTATGTGGGTTAAAAGTAAATAGGGGCACATGTTGTAGTGTTTTTCAATTTTTTTTGTAAATTTGGTTGTTTTTCTATTCTTTCATATAAACAAAAACAATAGGTAACATCATCAGATTCTATGTTTGGTAGCCACAAAAACAACAGGTTACATCATCAGATTTTATGCTTGGTATCCTCAACTTACCCAATGGAAACCAGGTTTGTTGGTCACCTCAAAGAGTTAAAAGCCAACCAAAATTGAAACAATTTGATCCTATCTCTAAATGCCTTATAAGGTATATTATCTACTATATCTTTTGACATACTATTAAAAAAATAAATGATATCTGCCCACTTCATGTTTCAACAAAAAAACTAGACTGTTGGAATTACTCATCTGAGGATTCAATAAGTGTCGGATCATTTACACTTGATCCAAGCATATCTACTTGATGCATGCTTTGGAGTTGATGTTCAATGCGACCAAGACGCACATTCTGGTGATGTACCTGAAGTTGTATTGCCTGAATGTCTTTGTGTATATCAACCAATATGGAAGCTGTCTTTGGGTCACCTACTACCTCTTGAACTGCTACAATGGCCTTTGCCATTAGACACTTCATTGTCCAATAGAGGTGGATTGCATGTTTGAACAGGGACAATCTTCCTCTTGTATTCCCAAGATCAGTCACCATAGGTTCCATTTCATCATCTAGAATGTCATCCTCAAATTTTGTTTTGAGGTCTCGCTCACACCCTGAAATCAAGCCTTTTACCAGTCCTGGTGTCCCCACGACATAGGCATGTAGTAAGTTTTCCACGGTTTCCTTACCAGATTTTTTTCCTCATTTACTGGGTCTCACCTTCTCCTTTCCTTTGTATTTTCCTATGTTGCCAACTGGACCTCTTTTACCTACATTTCCTCTACATGTCTACACTTTCACCATTTTCATTTTTTGTGGGTCTCCCAGCAACTATATGTTCATCCGAATCCACACGAGGGTTCCCCCTGACGTGTAGAGACCAGAGGGTGAAAGATGCTAGGAGGACATGTACAAAGAAACAGAACAAAATTATTGTTTATAGACGACCTAAACAAATTTTTCTCCTATTTATTGAGTGTTAGGTATTTCCACCCTCTGCCTCTGCATTATTGCCCTTCTTCTGCTTGCATGCCCCTATTCTCAGGTCTCTAAAAGAGTTCCTCTTTGCAACTGGTGCCCAACTCAAAAATAGATAGTACAAAGTCATGAACCTAACATACTCAACAAAAAACAGGATGGAGCATTGTGTGCATACCTCTGTTTTCTTAATTATACGAGCATTCCTCTTCACAGCAAGTGCCCAGCTCGAGGATTTATAATGCAGGATCATTGAATTGGCACCCTCGACAAACAACAGGACAAAACCTAGGTTTTTTAAGAAAAATCCCTAGGCCCCAGCCAAATAGCAATGACATCTACTAGAATTCAAGAACTGGTGATGAATCCTCCATAATTTTCCACCCTTTGGGTTCACGATATTAACAGAGCCAATGATACCCAGATAATCATTACAGACCATACATGCAGCCATAACAATGACATGCAAAATTGTAGAAATAAAAATTCTAGTAGGTGGAGTCAGGATTCACAGTTTTCTGATGCAAATCAGGGTGAGGTCATACCGTTCTTCTTCGAGCACCATCGCCTGCCACCACCCCTGCATTTCTCATTACCATGGAACAAAGACTACCACTATGCAAAACAATATCAACTTGTCTGACAGGGCCACAGACTCTAAGGGATACCTTAAGAGATATTGAGACATAGACATACATAGAGGAAAATTGACAAGGAACCAACTCGCAAGACCATTGGGACTTGGTATCTATCATAGGAACCCTTCCCCTCAGAAATAATTAGAGGCGCCAGAACATAACCAAGACAGAGTTGATTTCACTCCGGTTCAATAAACTGAGAGGGTTGCATATCATTCAGAATATACCTCCCTCCCATCTCAGCATAGTGTTCTTCAAAAGTTAAAAGTAATAAAAATAATAAAATTTAATTTTTTACATTGTTTTTATTAATAAAATTAGGAATATTTTTCATATAAAAAAATCATAATATACAAATTACATTAAAATATGTAATATATAAATAGCAACAATAAATTAAGATCTATGTTAACTTATAACATAAAATAATGATTATGTAGCCAAATTTAAATTTAATTAATAAACACATAAAAACTTTAATACTTACAATATAATAATATGTTTAGCCATGAATATTCACATCCACTTTGCCATTGTTACAATACCATGACTCATCAATACAACATGCCCAAAAACCATCTTTTATTTCACAATCACAATATTTTACTAATATTTTACTTGAATTTAATTTTATTACATATTTTTGATTAAATCTAAAGGAAAAAAATTATAATTACATTTGACATATATCTATACCTCTATCACACTAAAATATTTAAGATATAAGTAGCTATAAATTAAAATCCATACCATATAAATTAAAATAATAATTTTGTAATTATATTTAAATTTCACTAATAAGCACATACAAATTTAATACTTACAATATAACAAGATTTTTAACCAAAGCTATTCACTTCCACTTTACCATGGATATTATTAACCATACCATACCACAAGCCAATAAGATGGCTCATCAATACCACATGCCCAAAAACCATTTCACCATCAAAATAATACTTACACTATAACAAGATTTTTAACCATGAATACTCACCCCACTTTACCATGGGTATTATGTAATATCCCCAACGGGAAATAACAGTAATACACAGCAAAATAACAAGCAGCTATATAGAACAAAATGCCGGAACTAGAATACGAAACAAATACACATAAAATGCCAGAACACTAAGCCATTTTATTAATCTGAGAATACATGTATATGGGTACAAAGATAATCAGAATGAGTGCACCTATCCTTGCTCTAGGCAAGTGGAGACCCTCTCAGAATAAGAAATGGCTGCAACAGAGACTGCGTCCCAGCTGACTGGAGAAAACTGCCGTAGAAAACTGCTGCTGCAATGTACTGGAACTAGGGGCTGATCCCCACACCGGAATGAGCTGAAAACTGGAAGACTGGCTGTACTCAACCCTCCGGACAAAACCCAGAAACCGTGAAGCAAGTGCTCCACCTCCGAAAATCCACCAAATAACCCTCCTCAGTGAAAACGCTGTCTCTCCCAGGAACAGCGCAGTAGCTCAAGAAGTACGTTGAGAAAAAGAGCTGAATCCTCCTGCAAAACCTCCAGAAAAAATGGCAACCTCCTCAAGGCTGAAAAACGTTGAACCCACTGCCAAATCACCCCACAATAATGTTGCTCAACCAAGACTGCGTCCTCCCTGCAAAAACTGCGTCCTCTCTCCTGGACTGCGCAGTCACTCAAGGGGCAGCTCCTATGCAAAACGTCCACCAGAAATCCATTGCAAATCACCAACTGAAACTGAAGGAAAAACCTTGCTCGAGCAGGCACTCGAAGTCCCCCGGAGCCAAGGGCGAGATCTCCGACCGGAGACACTCAGTTCGCACTAAACAGTGCTGCAGACCGACTAAACAACCGGCGTGCTGAAGTAGACAGAAGTATAGCTCTCAATATCAATATCATATCAACAATGCCAAATGGAGTGAAAACCCCACCTTTTATAGTGCTAGCTCCCTCAAAACCCTAACTGCGTCCTTGCTCTCCTCCTTGACCTGCGCAGTTACCTTAGGGTCAGCGTGAGGCCTTCCCTCATGTGTGTGTGGACCCCCAAGGCCACTCCTTTAAGTCACAACGTTCATCAACTAGGAAAGCACTTTATTTTATTAAGTGAGTTGACCCCTTAATTCTCACTTTATTTATTAATTTAACTAAATGCGGCAAAACTATACAAAAAATGAAATATTCCAATTAGTAGTGCTAATTAGGAATATTACAGTCTCCCCCGGCAGAACGTTGCTTGTCCTCAAGCAACTGAAGTGATGGATGCTGCAAGATCCTCTCATCCTCCCAAGTGGCATCCTCATCCGGCAAGTTCTTCCACCTCACCAAGAACTCCCTGATCTTCCTGCTCCTCAGTTGCCTCTCCCTAGTGTCAATAATAGCCTCCGGCTGCAACACCAGATGCCCCTCATCATCCGTGGGTGGTAGCTCCTCGGTGACTGTCACCTGCTGGCCCAGTGCCTTTTTCAGGCATGATACATGAAAGATGTTATGAATCTTGCTGCCTTGGGGCAGCTCCAACTCATACGCAACCTGCCCGATCCTGCGTATCACCCTGTATGGCCCATAAAAGTGGGGCTTAAGCTTCTCCGCCCCCTTCTGCTTGAGCGAAGACTGTCGGTATGGCTGTAGCCGTAGGTAGACCAAGTCCCCTACCTCGAAGTGTCTCTCCACCCGACCCTTATCAGCATACAACTTCTGCTGATTCTGTGTTGTGGCTATGTTGTCCTTGAGAGCTCGGAGGATATCTTGGCTCTCTTGGATCCATAACTTGGCTCTCGGAGCCTTGCTAACACCAAACATCATGTCCACAAAAGATAAGGAATGATATCCATACAAAGCATAGAAAGGTGACATACCAATAGACATATGATGCGTTGTGTTGTAGCAGTACTCGCCCAAATGCAGCCACTTCAGCCATGCCCTCTGCTGCCCACTGACGTAGTTACGCAAGTAGCCTTCCAGCCACTTGTTAACTATCTCTGTCTGCCCGTCCGTCTGGGGGTGATAGCTGGTGCTCGGTGTCAACTCGGTCCCCACTAATCGGAAGAGCTCCTGCTAGAATCCGCCCATGAAGCGGCTGTCCCTGTCACTGACGATGGTCTTGGGTAGACCATGTAATCTGAAAATCTCCCTAAAGAACAGCTCAGCCACCTGCGCTGCTGTGTGATGTGCGGATATGGCAAAAAAATGGGCATACTTCGTCAGCCGGTCAACGACTACGAAGATGCAGTCCTTGCCCTGCACCATGGGCAACCCTGTGATGAAGTCCATCGATATGCTCTCCCATTTCCCCTCTGGAATGGGAAGAGGCTGCAACAACCCTGTGGGATGGCTCATCTCTCCCTTGTTCCTCTGACAAACATCGCACTCCCTGACATGCTGGAGTACGTCCTCCTTGAGGCCCTTCCATGAGAACCTCTCCCGAATAGCCCTGTATGTCTTGGTGAACCCCTGATGGCCCGCCAATGGTGAATCGTGTGAAGCCTGGAGTATCTTCTTCTTGAGCTGAGATCTCTCAGTCAAGAAGATCCTATCCCTGTAATAGATGATCTCATCGATCACCCTGTACCTGTCATCAGCTACCTGCCCATCCAGAACCTCACATGCAAACCTATCCTTGGAGTACTCAACCAACAGTCGAGCCCTCCAATCAGCGTCCAAGCTCATGAGTGACAACGTGGCCGGTCTACGAGAAGGGCATCAGCTACCACGTTGTTCTTGCCTTTGACATACTCTATGTCAAAGTCATAGGCTTGGATCTTGCTGATCCACTTCTGCTGTCTCTCCCGCAACTGCTTCTGCTCCAGAAAGTACCTCAGGTTGTTATGATCTGTCCTCACCCTGAATCTGCTACCCACTAGGTACTGCCGGTATTTGGCCAATGCATGCATGATGGCCAACATCTCCTTGTTGTATATGGGATACAACCTCTCGTGTGGAAGGAGCTTCCGGCTCTCAAAAGCAATCGGGTGACCGGCCTGCATCAAAACTGCACCAATCCCCTCTCCTGATGCATCACAGGGGAGGACAAAGAAGTGCATGTAAATACGGCAACGCCAACACGAGACAAGCACAGCTCACATCCTGCTGAGTATCGAAAGCTCGCTGTGCCGTGTCTAACCAACTGAATGCCCCCTTCCTCGTCAAATCTGTGAGGGGTGCAGCAAGCTAAGAGAAGCCCTTGACGAACTTCCTGTAGTAAGTGCAAATACCAATAAATCCTTGAAGCTCCGTCACATTCCGCGGCTCTGGCCAATCCCTGATGGCCGTGATCTTCTCGTCGTGGACTCTCACCCCGTCCACTCTTATAATGTGCCCCAGATACAACATCTCTGTCAACCCGAACTCACACTTGGAGAGCTTGGCATATAACTGCTGCTCCTCCAAGATGTGCAAGACTGTCTCAATATGCTGGAGGTGCTCCTCCCAAGTCCTGCTGTATATAAGTATGTCATCAAAGAAAACCAGCACAAACTTCCTCAGATGACCCCTGAAAATGTGGTTCATGCATGACTGGAAGGTAGCAGTGCGTTCGGTATTAAATGGCATGACAGAAACAAAAGTGCCCATAAACCCAATGACACACAGACGGCGGTCTTAGGAATGTCCTGTTCCCTCGTACCGAATACGATGGTACCGGATCTGATCAATCTTTGAGAAGAGCATTGCTCTCCAGAATCCTTGTCATTCTTCGATCCACAGGGATGGGGTACTGTTCTTGGGGTCTTCTTATTCGAGCCACCATGGTCATGCACACATGCGCGTGTGCGAGTCCTTCTTCTTCACGGCACTACGGAAAAGCAAAAGGACTGCGTCTTTGGGCAGATAACGACCAAGGGCCAGCAACTGCTGAATGGCCCGCTCTATCTCATCCCGATAGGCCTTGGGATGCCTATATGGGGTGGTGATCACTGCCTGTATCCCCTGCTCCAACTCGATCGTGTGCTCAAACCCCCGATCTGGTGGCTGTCCTGGTGGAATGTCTCCAAAAACTACTGCATACCTGTCGAGAATAGGCGGCAGCTTCAGGTTCTGCTTTGCCTGTATCCACGCCTGCGGGCTTCGCAAATCTCGCCCACTCTGTGTCTCCTTGCCGGAAATACTTCCCCTCCCTCTTTTGTGCGCACGGCACCGTGCGGGGGTGGTGTGTGTGTGCTTGCGTGTCTTCTCATGCCTCC
The DNA here is from genome assembly GCA_034641835.2 of Pinus albicaulis. Taxonomy (NCBI): domain Eukaryota; kingdom Viridiplantae; phylum Streptophyta; class Pinopsida; order Pinales; family Pinaceae; genus Pinus; species Pinus albicaulis. The sequence continues at coordinate 1,538,471,735 of CM076580.1, read as the reverse complement.
CGAGTCTTGGGATCATCCCACTCCATCTCTAGGGCCTTCCAATCTGTCGTGACCTTTCGATGTCGCCCACTGAACACCCAATATCAGGTTGGTGTCCGGGATGTCCACCACAAAGAAGTGATCTGTCAATGTTTAAGTGCCCATCGTCACTGATAACTCCGGAACATATCGAGCACATGCCATGGTCTGATCACCTGGGACCAAGACGGAAAACCCATCAAAGCCCTCTGTCTGTATGCCTCTCCGCTCAACCATCTGGGCATCAATAAAGTTGTGGGTGGCCCCAACATCGCTAAGGCGAAACCCGCTGCCGCACACCGTCCTCGTCGCCGCGGCGGCGTCCGTGCCAGGGACTCGCAATGCGGCTAAACGGTGGGTCTGTGATACCCCGCTGCCGGCCCCGGGTGGTGGAGGGTGGTAAGGTACGCGTGTTTTCGCATAGTTGTCCTCACAACACTCCACGTCATCCTCCTCATCCTCTTCTCCACTACTCTCGGAGAAGACCTCAATGAAATGTGCCTTCCCTGCCGCACACCTGTGTCCCGGTGCCCATGGCTCCTGGCAAGTGAAGCACAACCGCTTCCTCCTCAACTCTCTCCTGGCCTCATCATCAAACTGCCCTCGTCCAGGATTCGCCTTGGGAGGCGGAACCCTTGTGTCCTTACCCTTAGGCTGGAAGGCCTGTCTCTGGGGATAAGGTGTCCGAGTCCTGGGTAAGACATCCTGTAAGTCCCGAGTCCTGCTGATGGCATCCTAAAGGGTAGCCGGTCTGTTGGACCGGACTAGGCCACGAAGTGGCTCTGACAGCCCCTCCACAAACATGTAAACCATCCGAGCTGCAGATAAGTCAGGTACCATCACCGAAACCCTCAAGAAGTCTGAAATGTATGTCTCTGCACTCCCAGTCTGTTTGAGCTTGGTCAGCTCGACAAAGTGCTGCTCCGGGTCCCTCCTGTCAAAGCGCTCTACCACCCTCCGGGTAAACTCGGCATATGTCGTCACTGTAGAATGCCCGAGTGTCGCCATCCCATGAAACCACCAGTCCTGGGCCCCTCCATCCAGATGTAATGTTGCCACCTTAATGGCCTCTGACTGCGACATCTGGTTAAGCTGGAAATAGATGTCCAACTTCTCCACCCAGGACTTTGCCGAACTGTTTGATGAGCCATCAAACGTGGGCAAATGAAATCTACTAGCTGCGCGGTGGTCATCACGGTGGTGCCTGTGGCCTTGGTGATGATCACGGTGACTAATGCCATACTGGACCTGGAGATAGTCTCTGAAGGTGAGAGAGTCCATGAACGCCTGTCCGTAACTTTGTTTTCTTGCAAAAAAACCGACCATCATTCGGATCTATCTCTCGCTGTACTGCTGTCCCTGCGTCCTCTGCCAGGAAGGTAGGCATGGTGGATCGCGTGGGTGCTGGAATATCCCTCTGTGCACCTCCCTGTACTCCTGCCCCTGCGTCCTCTGGCAAGAAAGTGGGCATAGTGGATCGCGTGGGTGCATGAGATGCCACAATGGGGATAGCATCGTGCACTGGCACATGGTGAGACATACCCGATCCCTCACCGATCTAGAAAACCCTGCGAGGTTCCCTCTGTCTGATCTCTATGGCCGTGAGTCTCTGTGTCATCTCCTGCATGTGATGGAGGAGCGTATCCCATCTCCTCGAATCGTCTGCCATCGGGTTCCGCTGCTCTGTGTCCCTCACGGTGCTCTGCTACGAATACGCTCTCGGGGTGGCTCGTCGAAATCCTCCCCTCCCGTGAGAAACTTCCACCTACCCTCAACGTCTCTGTGTCTCCTCCGATCAAAGTAGGGATTATCCCCGGGCGTCATAGACTGCTAGCACCACAGGCTGAGCCAGAACTATGCTTTGATACCACTGTAATATCCCCAACGGGAAATAAACAATAATACACGGCAAAATAACAAGCAGCTATATAGAACAAAATGCCGGAACGAGAATATGGAACAAATACACATAAAATGCCAGAACACTGAGCCATTTTATTAATCTGAGAATATATGTATATGGGTACAAAGATAATCAGAATGAGTGCACCTATCCTTGCTCTAGGCAAGTGGAGACCCTCCCAGAATAAGAAATGGTTGCAACAGAGACTGCGTCCTAGCTGACTGGAGAAAACTGCCGTAGAAAACTGCTGCTGCAATGTACTGGAACTAGGGGCTGATCCGCACACTGGAATGAGCTGAAAACTGGAAGACTAGCTGTACTCAACCCTCCGGACAAAACCCAGAAATCGTGAAGCAAATGCTCCACCTCCGAAATTCCACCAAATAACCCTCCTCAGTGAAAACGCTGCCTCTCCCAGGAACAGCGCAGTAGCTCAAGAAATACGCTGAGGAAAAGGGCTGAATCCTCCTGCAAAACCCCCAGCTGAAATGGCAACCTCCTCAAGGCTGAAAAACGCTGAACCCACTGCCAAATCACCCCACAAAACGCTGCTCAACCAAGACTGCGTCCTCCCTGCAGAAACTGCGTCCTCTCTCCTGAACTGCGCAGTCACTCAAGGGGCAGCTCCTATGCAAAACGTCCACCATCACTGCAAATCATAAGCTGGCCCAGAGGAAAAACCTTGCTCGAGCAGGCACTCGAAGTCCCCCGGAGCCAAGGGCGAGATCTCCAACCGGAGACACTCAGTTCGCACTAAACAGTGCTGCAGACCGACTAAACAACCGGCGTGCTGAAGTAGACGTAAGTCTAGCTTTCAATATCAATATCATATCAAAAATGCCAAATGGAGTGAAAACCCCACCTTTTATAGTGCTAGCTCCCTCAAAACCCTAACTGCGTCCTTGCTCTCCTCCTTGACCTGCGCAGTTACCTTAGGGTCAGCGTGAGGCCTTCCCTCATGTGTGTGTGGACCCCCAAGGCCACTCCTTTAAGTCACAATGTTCATCAACTAGGAAAGCACTTTATTTTATTAAGTGAGTTGACCCCTTAATTCTCACTTTATTTATTAATTTAACTAAAGGCGGCAAAACTATACAAAAATGAAATATTCCAATTAGCAGTGCTAATTAGGAATATTACATATTATTAACCATACCATACTATAACCATCCCTCATTTCACCATCAAAATAATACTTACAATATAACCAGAGTTTTAACTATGACTACTCACCCCACTTTACCATGGGTATTATTAACCATACCATACTATGAGCCAATACCATGGTTGCTAAAAAATCATCTCTCATTTCCCAAACAAAATATTTTATAATTTTTTTTAATACATTTTTGGGCAAAGAGACTCTCAATTCAAAAATAGGACAGAAGTTGTAATGTCCTATTATATTATTTTATCTAAACATTTCAACCGAGTGAAATTACATAAAAATAAAATACAAATTATTAATTAAAACATTTTGACTTAGTGGTTCATCATGGATCTATCCTGATGACGAACCACGGCAGATTGGTTCGAATAGTCGACTCAATCAATAATATATTCAATGAATCCATAAAACAATTCTACAAAAAATGCAAATCACGGAAACCTTAAATCTATATATCAAATTTAGCTAAAAAATAAAATTAACAATTAAATGAGCCTAGATCCATCTTAACTTTAGATCTTAACTCCGGATCTATCAAGCTCTAAGAAGGATCAAATCTCTCCAGGTACAAACCTTTCTTCAAGTTTTGCATTCATAAACGAGGTTTTCACTTTGAGAGATTTGATTCGTCTCAGCGCTTGATAGATCCAGAGTTAAGATAAATTTAGGCCAGTAAATAAGAATGTCAAGTATTTATTATATGGAAAATCTATTGACCCAATTAAGTATCTATTATATTATGCCTAACTCTACACCTAATTCCATAATCTCAAAGGATTAAGGATTCTAATATTCTTCAAGTATGTAGCAATTTGTTTTTAAATTTAATTTTGAACTTTAAATGGTAAGCACCAATTTGTTGGACCTTTAAGGTCTAGAAGTCAAAGTAACTTTAAAAATTATGCGTGGTCAGAGCTTAGATTAGATTTTCTTGTAATATCAAAAGAAATGAACAATAGTTCATTTACTAAGGAATATCCAATTGTAATATACCTCACATACATACTAATTTTTTTTTGTTTCACGCAATAATTAGCCGTCAAGGTAGGATTTTATGAATACTCTACACTTGCTATCATTTTATCATCGTTCATTACATGGAATCAGAATCTTCATTACTTTAACTATCAATGTAATTGTAACCAATATATTGTATGTATAAGCTACTATCATTAGAGAAATTTTGAGGTCTAAAATGAGACTCATAAGGAAAATTATAAAATAATAGTGGAAATAATAAAATAAGATTAGATTACCTCATCAAATTTTGGAGTGAAAAAGAAAAACTATTTTTCAACTTGTATTTTCAACTTATCTTCCTATGATTTTACTCAAATTTCGAGTGGGAGTACTTGTTGGATGCGAAAAAAATGAGAAATACATGAAAAATGTGATTGCAATTATGTTTTTCATGTAGTTCTCATTTTTTTGTAGTGGGATTAATCGAAAGTATTGCACATGGGTACTCCTTGGATGCAAAATTAATTTTTGCATCCAACAAGTGCTCTCGCTTGAAATTTGAGTAAAATTGTAGGGAGATAAGTTGCAATACAAGTTGAAAAAGTAGTCTTTTCAATTTTTTTATATTTTTATCATTTTAGCTTTTTACTAAAAAAATGGTGAATTATCCCCCATGGTTGACATCATCATCTTCAATTCTATTGGTTCTTATAAAGTTGATTTTAGTTGTACATTTTTGTTTTGATGTCGATCTTTTACCTCAAAATTTCTCTTATGGAAGTACTTTGGTTTTTCTAACTTCTACTCTATCCAAGATACATAAACTGTCTTTAGATGACTAGGCATACATTTTTCATGTGCCGCCATTCTTATTTCACCTACTCATTGGCTCACACACAAGTGTTATTTTTCTTTATATGATATGGTTCACATGTTTGAACTATATACTATAATCAGCCTTTCATAACACTATAATGATTAACAATTGATTTATTAACACCACTCCAATAAATATGATTTTATACCTATGTACATAGGTTACATTATCCTTTGTATTGACATATGGTCACTAATATGCCTTGCACTCAACATAGTTCAACACACCATATGATAAATATATAGATATCGTAAGGTTAATCCTTACAATATGTCTATCCTTTGAACACATAATTTCATTCCAACATTATGTGATATGTTTGGACTATATGATGGCACATACGTTACACTTGGCATTATTATGCATAGGTCATGCAGGTATTCACCCTTGTGACTTCACATGGGTTATTTTTCCTGCACACTTTTAAGGGTTAAGATTCAATCTCCAAATAGAAAGGTGGAGACTTTCTCAAGGTTTCCTATAGAGAAAAATACCCTAAGCCAAGAATTAATTTGGCTCACTTTGTTCTGGTGTTATGCGGCTCGAGCACCACTCGACTCTAATATGTGTCCAATTTTTCCATTTCCACAGAAGCTCAATTACACTTGTTTGATTCATATTCAAACATGTTTAACTTGGAAGAATTCACCTATCATGCCATTGGGTATAGGTAATGCACTTTTTGGTGATCCACATAGTTTTCTTTTGTCATTTGCACTCACTTTGTGATTTGTATTTGTAAACTTGAAAGTTTTATGAAATGTTCAAGTAAGATTTTATGTATTTTAGGCAATTAATCCATTTGTAAAAGCACATAAATTAATGGTTTTTGACATGGTTTGCAACATATAAACATAGAAAATAATACCATACACAGTATCACAAAACAGAAAAATGATGAAGGAGTTCACCCCTCCTGGGCTAGATCTCTTGGTCCAGCTTCCAATGTTGGGCCTCTTTCATTAAGTGCTCAAATTTGTGATTACATGGATTTACAGTACTCATAATGCAAAAATAATGTCTCCAATGGCTCCAGAACAATAAAAAAACCCAAGTTGGGCTCAATTTTGTCAAAAAATGATGAAGTTATGCTCTAGAGAAGTTTTGCTGCTAATTTCTCTACAAATTGCACTCCCCTGCTAATTGTTTACAAATCCACCTTTTCTGAAACCGCCAAACGACAATTTCACTCGATGCCTACAAGATTCGCGTTGAATTGGGTGCATTTTGTCACTTAAAATTCCCTCTGATCCCTTTGGGCGGGAAAAATGGGACCACGTGCCCATATTCTTGGTGTCGTCCCCAAAATACTACACTAGTTCGTGTATTTACCTGCAGTAGCACTGTGGTTAGGTCACATGGTACCAGGGCTTTGGGTCAAGGTTAACCTCGAGCCCACAGTTCCTGCTTGTAGTTTTGTGGGCATGGGGTGACTAGGGACCAGGGCTTAGCCCTGGCCTCGTCCCCCATTAACCATTCGCCAAAACTTTAAATAGATAATGGGAACTATACATGTTAAGTCCCACCAACAGTGCAACGGTAGAGCGTTGCAATTTCTTACCACTGGTATCGTGTTCGATCCCCACGAAGGCCAATTTGGGCCATAAACAAATTTTACACGACATGGCATGGTGACGTGGCTGCCTACCATTGTCCCACGTGGCTCCCATTCATAGGGCCATGAAAATCATCAACCAACCAATCAAAACTCAGCCAATTTGAACCAATCAGATGAGGCCACTTGGAAGCCTACCATTGGCCCGAAAAAACATAGTCATCTTTCCCAGTCACCATGCCCAGTTAGCAATGCTGCATCCAACCTACAAATTTTTTTAGTTCTTTAGGAAAAAAATCAGAACGTGATATCGGGAGCATACGATATCGATTTTGAGCAATTCAAGTTGTGTTGGATTCAGGGTGATGAGATCTACGTTTTGGAACCAATTTCGGACACTTTCGAACACTTTGAATTTTGAGCACTTTACTGATCCATTAGATCATTCCTCCCCCACTGGAAGCTTTTGGACCTCCAAAAGATCATTTTCAGTCAACAAAAAGATGAGGTTACAATTCCCTCACCCTTCCAATCTCAATCTATTTGGATTCGCACAAATTTATACCTTTGATCCCCACACGAAGGTACTCCACATTCCCTTGTTTTGAAGTTCTTATTTTCCTGTCAAGGATGATATCTTACTGAAATTATTCAAGATATTCAGAAGAGAAATATTCAATTGAAGGAATAAAAGCATTCTCTTGTTGATCTTCAATCAAAGGAGGGTCATATAATCCCAAATTTTCGACATCATCAATTGCATATATTTTCATATATGGAGGCAAATCTAAATGGAAGGCATTATTCCCAATGTTTTCTAAAATCTTGAATGGACCATAGCTTATTGGTTTAAGTTTTTTGCCTTATCCTTGGAGTCTTTCGTTGCTATTTCGAAGCAAACTTAATCTCCCACTTGAAAATTGTGATCAACACGATGCTTGTCATGGCTTGTCTTGTACTTGGCTTGACTCTTTTCCAACTATTCTTGAACCATTTGATTCACCAATTGAACTTGCTCAATGAATCGCTTGGCCTTATCTATGTCACTATGCCTATCAATAGCAACATCTTTCCCAAAGATAAAATCTAGAGGATATTTGGGTAAGTATCGCAAGCATGCCTCAAACGGAGATGTTTGAGTTGATGAATGCTTGGCTCGGTTGTAAGCATGTTGAATGTAGTGAAAATGTTCATCCCACAATTTAGGATGCTTGCTGCAATAACCACAAAGAATATGTATTATCATTTATTTCACCACTTCTATTTCGCCATCGATTTGTAGATGGAATGATGTGCTCTTTTTCAATTTGGTGTCCATGAGACCCCATAAACTTGACCAAAATTTCCTGAAAATCGAGAATCTCGATAAAAAAATAATGGATGTGGGAAACCCAAAATGCACCCATACATTTTGAAAGAATAATTGTGTAGTCCGTTAAGCTATAACCTGCTTCTTACAAGGCATCAAAATATGCATTTTGCTTAAACGATCCACAAGTACATAAAGATAATCATCACATTTCCTAGACATGGGTAGACCTCCCACAAAATCCATAGAAACACTTTCCCAAGGACGGGAAGGAACAATAAGTAGAGTATGCAATCCCTACTTTCTATTTCTATGCTTACTAATATCACATAAAGAACATCCTCTTACATATCATGACACACTTTCAATCGTACGAGGATAGTAACAATACCTCTGTAATCATGCCACTGTCTTGCCTACACTAAAGTGGCCAGCAATAAAAAAAGTATGTTCTTCCCTTATGATGTTGACTCTTTCTCCTTGTGGAATACATAGCTTTCCAAGATGATACAACAATTTATCATGCAAATGATAATCTAATTCCTCTACTTGGTGACCTTGACATAAAATTGCATATACATCCTTAAAAGCATATTTCTCAACATATATATCATGCATGATAGAATTATGCTTAAGAATAATGGATGCACTAAAAATTGGCCTAGATAGCATATCCACAACTTTGTTATAGATACATTTCTTATACCTTGCCACCAAGTGTAATTGTTGTAAGAAACCCATCCATCTGAAGTGCCTCACTTGTTGTAGCTTGGTTTGTGATTGCAAGTATTACAACGGTTGATGGTCAATGTGAATGATAGTTTCCTTACCCATCAAGTAATGTTTCCATTTTTTCACACTTTGCACCAAAGCATACAATTCTTTGTCATATGTAGGATAGTTAATCACTGTACCATTAAAAGTTTCAGAATGATAACATATGGCCTTACCATGTTGCATCAAGACTTCTCCATGGCATGGTCACTTGCATTGGTTTGTATCTCAAATGATTGTTTCAAATCTGGAAGGGCAAGCACTAGTGTTGTATAGATTCTATATTTCAATGCATTGAAGGATTTCTGTTGTTTTCCTCCCCACTGAAAAACATGTTTCACACTTGTCAAAGCATGTAATGTAGTTGCAATGGATGAAAAGTTAGAAATGAAATTTCTACAATATTGGGTTGCTCCCAAGAAGCTTCTAACCTCTGTTACAGTCTTGGGTTTTGGCCAATTCAAAATGACTTCGACCTTTGAGGGATCTATCTTCAACTCACCCCCTCCAACAATATGACCCAAATATACTAAAGAGGTTTTCCCAAATTCTCATTTAGACATCTTTAAAAACAAATTTTCTCTCTTTAAGACATCTATAACTTTCCTAACATGCTTGATATGCTCTTCACGAGTCTTGTTGAAAATCAATATGTCATCTAAGTAGACTATCACAAAATCATCAAAAAAAGGCCTTAAAACATCATTCATAACTCTCATGAATGTAGCAAGAACATTAAAAGTCCCAAATGGAATAACCAACCACTCAAAAAAACCTTGATTTGTCTTCCAAATATCTCCTTCAACAATCGAAATATGATGATAGCCACTTCTCAAGTCCAACTTAGTGAAATAAACAACATCTTTCAATTGATCAAGTAAATCATCAATTCGAGGTAACGGTTCTTAACTGTGATTTTGTTCAAGGCTCTAAAGTCCACACACATGTGCCATGTTCCATCCTTCTTTGGGACTAAAACAATAGGAGACCCACATGTAGATGTGTTTGGTCTGATGACCCCTTTATCAAGTAACTATTCGATTTGTTTCTTAATTGTTGCATTCTCCATGACTGACATCTTGTACATGCCAAAGTTTGAAAAAGGACAATCTTGCTGCAAATGTATCTCATGTTGGATTCATATTTTAGGAGGCAATTCTACAGTTTCCTAAAACATCTCATCATAGGTGTTAACAACCTCAATAAATCAGATTTTAGTTTTACATCACATCCTTGGAAGGCTTCATTCTCAACATCATTTTTGGGTTTGATCATCAAGAGTACAAAATTATTGCTAGCATTAGCAAGTCTCTTCATTTGTCCAACATTCACAAGAGATAAATTTAATTTCTTGCGATGTGCTCTAACAATATACTCAATCCCATATTTAAAAAAATGATACTTTTTCTCATCGCGATGAAAGTTGGCTTTTCTATCATAAAGATTTGGGCTTCCCAAACACTACATATGTCAAGTGGAACTACATCAAGTTCTACCTCATCAATGAAGTTTGCAGTGATGACGAATTTCAATTTGCATTTTCTTGTCACTTGCAATTTTGCATTGTCAGATACCCAACCCAAAGGATAAGGTTTAGGACGAGGAATGGTTTCCAAATTTAGTTTCTTGACAATGGTTTCTGAAATAAGGTTGGATTGAGATCCAGTATCAAACAAAGTGTCTATTATGTTAAGTTTTGAGATGACTCTAATATGGAAAAGCTCTATTTTTTCTTTATCATTTTGAGTTTCATTGAGGTTACTAGAAGAACTAGTACTTGCGTTAGAATCTTTACCTTTCAATCACATGGTTGTGATCTTTGTTTCATCTCTAGAATCAAATCCTAAATCATGTTGTGTAGTTGCAAAAATCTTTTGCTTTCCTTTCTTGTTAAACTTTTTAGATCTCATCTCAGGATGAAGTTTCCAAAAATGGTCTTCATCATGGCCTTCTTTTGAACAGTGTTTACATGTGAGCTTTTCTCCCTCTTTCTTGATGGAAGCATTATTTTTCCCCTTGCCTTTGATTTTCCCCTTTCCTTTTTCTCCACTCTTGAATGGCTTCTTGCTATTCTCTTGGGGAATATTCTTCCCTTGTGCTTCTAAATGATTTTCTTGTACACAAACTTCATCTAGATTTGTAGGGTTAAATATGAGAATTGTGTGTCTCCAAGTAACTATGTAAACCTCCAATGTATTTGATTAGAGTGTCTTGAGAGGATAAATCTAGACCCAAAATCAAATCTATTCTTCGAAACTCTTGGGTATAACTTTGCACACTCTAACCCTTAGCTTGCCTAAAGTTTTTCCAATCCATTATAGTTTTTTGCATGCATGCTAAAGGATACAACTTTCTTCTTAATGCAACTACAAAATCATTCGAAGAAGTTATGATCTTACCTCTTTTCTTGAGATATTCTTGAGTTTTGGCCACCCACCAGATGACTGCTGCACTTTCCAACCTTAGAGAAGCAAGCTAAATCTTGGTCTCACCATCCTTGATTCTTTGTATCCTGCAATACACTTCAATATGACGAAACCAATTATCCAATTTCTCAGCATTTGCCTCTCCATTGTATATAGGAAATTCAAATTTTATGTCAAGCTTTAACAAAGGAGTTTTACCATGTCCCTTTGGAGATCTTGGAGGAGCTTGCGAAGGGTAGATGTAGAAGAATATGAAGGTGAAGATGGAGGTGTAGGAAAAGGTGGAGGTAGAGGTGGTGGTTTGTCACCATTACCTCCATTCACTTTTGGAGATTTGTCTTCATTTCCTCCATTTCCCTTTGCAGGATTTGAGCTCTCTCCTTGCAACCTTGAGTTCCTTTCCTCGTAAAAAACTTTCACCATTCCAGTCATTTCAAAGAATGTTGTTATGAAAGTTTTCTCGTCCTTAGACATAGTGTAAGGGCCTCCTTCATGTGCCATGACTGGTGAAGCTTTGGGTGACACTTGAGGTGAATGTGCTCTCCTTGAACTAGCTTGAGGACTTATTCTCACAAGCTTTCCTTCTCCTCTTTTGAGCTTCAACCATTTAAGTATCAAAAAAAATACTTGCAACAAAATTAAACCTTCAAAACTACCAAATATTTGATACAAAATTGATCTGTATTTGTAAACTTGAAGGTTTTACGAAATGTACAAGTAAATTTTTATGTCTTTTAGGAAATTAATCCATTTGCGAAATAACATAAATTAATGGTTTTTAACTCGGTTTGTAGCATAAAAATAGAGACAATAATACCATACATAGTATCACAAGACAACAAAATGATGAAAGAGACCACCCCTCCTAGGCTACATCTCCTGGTCCAGCTTCCAATGTTGGGCCTCTTTCATTAAGTGCTCAAATTTTTTATTACATGGACTTACAGTGCAATCAAAAACCCCAAGTTGGGCTCTTGCTGGGCTTAATTTGGTCAAAAACTGATGAAGTTATGCTCTAGAGAATTTTTGCTACTAAATTCTCTACAAACTACACTCCTCTGCTAGCTGTTCTACAGATCTTCCTTTTTTAGAACTGCCAAGCGACAATTTCTCCTTGTGTTGGTGAGATTCGCGCCAAATTGGGTGAATTTTTTCGCTTACTTTAAATGCCCTCTTACCCCTTCGAGTGGGAAAAATTGGACCATGTGCCCATATACCTGACATTATCCCCAAAATACTACACGAGTTCGTGTATTTACCCGAACCTGCACTGTGGTTAGGTTACATGGTAGCAAGGCTTTGGGTCGAGATTAAGCCTGAGCCCTAGGCTCCTTCTCGGGGTCTCGTGGGCATGGGGAGGTGGGGACCAGGGCTTAGCCCTAGCCCCGTCCCCCATTAACCAGCAGCCAAAAATTTAAATAGATAATGGGAACTATACATGTTAACTCCCACCGAAAACATAACGACAGAACATTGCAATGTCTTGCCACCAGTCTCGTGTTCGATCCCCACAGAGGCTAGTTCAGGCCATAAACACAATTTTCACGACCTTTGGGAGGCCACGTGGTTGCCTACCATTGGCCCATGTGGCTCCCATTCATAGGGCTATGAAAATCATCAACCAACCAATCAAGACTCAACCAATTTGAATCAATCAGATGAGGCCACTTGGTAGCTTGCCATTGGCCTGAAAAAAAACAATCAGCTTGCCCAATCAACATACGGATTTCCCAGTCAACAGTCCTGCGTCCAACATGCAAATTTTTTTAGCTCTTTAGGAAAACGATCAAAAAGTGATATCGAGAGCATACGATATTGATTTTGAGCGATTCTAGTTGCACTGGATTCATGGCGATGAGATCTATGTTTTTGCGCCAGTTTCGAGCACTTTTGAACACTTTGAATTTTGAGCACTTTATTGATCTGTTGAATCACTCTGTCTAGTATTCGAGTTACTAATGTTACGATTGGGTTTTCCAAGGAGTCCACACATGAGGAATGAAGGTTTTCCCTTGCTTAGGGATGATACCTTCCAATAATGGTATACTTCCTACGCTTTTACTTCTCTTAGAAATTCCAACAAGCTAATTTGCATTGTTAATATCATATTTTTCTTAGTTCTTGGCATAATTGAAGTTTTTGTCGGGGTTTTATTAACACCATATTGCACTGTGTACATGTATTGAAGCGGCAGGGATTCTCTCCTCTTCCATGTCAAAAATCTATGACCACACAATCATTTTGGTGAGCATTAATCTCATTCACATTTCACCTGATAGTTTACAGTTCATGGGTCAATTTCGACCTAGAGATTCATCCCTAAAACCCTCAAGATTTTACTATGGGTATTATGTATGCATTGATTTGAATTATGACTTTGATAATTCAAGATATTTCTTAGGTTCAACTCCCTCTCTGGCGAGTCTGAATATTGTTACATTCAATGAATTTAATTGACTACTTAGTCAGGTTAAATGCTTCGAACCTAAGGTTGTTAAATATGAGCCCTAGCCTTTGACTTTGTCTCTTTCGCAAGGTCTGGTTAGATTTAGGCAATCCATTTTCTTTTAATGTGTCATTTATTTTTATTTTTTATTTTTTATCCTTATGCCTCAAGATATCATGCTAACTACAATTTTTCCATTGGATATTACAAGGTTGGTGCAAGATAGATGTTCTTTGATGTTCAGGTATACACTTGAACGCTTGTTCTCTTGTCTAATTTCATAGTCGTTTACCAAAATTTCACCCTCACTCTTTTGTTCTAATTCTTATTTTTATTGACTTTAGGTAAAAATGCAAGGACATAAGTCATCTACTCTATACTTTCTTGCAGATAAGCGACCAAATTGCCCTTCTTCTGTTTTCAGTTAGGCAGCATATGCTTCGCTCAGTCTCTGCTTGATGTTTCTTTCTATGGTTTGTTTACATCGACTAAATGTTGTTAATTTCTTAGGCCTCACAAGGGTTTTTTCTTTAATTTATAACCTACTAGGGTATTAGTTTATTTTCAAGGATGTACTATAGAGTTTCAATTCATGCTTCTTGGCTATGTATACATTTAATTTAACCCTTAAAAATATTTTAATTTCATACTAGATATATGGGTGTTTCTCTTGAAAAATTTATGTAAGGTTTACCCATTGAGATATTTAATGCCACTCTTCAATTTATTTTCATATATCTTATATGTCTTTTACTCCACTTAAATGTTATTGTGGTTATTTCCTTTCTCTAGTCATTCTGCTCAGAACTTGTAGATGCCATTAGTGAATATCTCTGATATAGTTAAGTTATAGTTTAATGTTACAATCTAAATAAAACTAATATAGCCCACATGGTTTTTCTTCTTCATTTGATGAGTTTTATAATATGCATCTCTTGTTCTGAGTATAGTATAATTAAGGTTTGTCTTGTTCTCAAGATGTAATTCCTCTGCATCCACTTTTCTTATTTCTTTTACTCTTCATAACTTTATTTAAAATATGCGTTATTAACAATAATCATAATATTACTTACATAAACCCTATACAAATAGCCTAAATATTTACTCTGTAGTTAAAAATTTAGAATATCAACTACACTTTTCACCTTCAGTGCCTTCTTTACCACAAACAATGTTACCGATGAAATAGGTAACCGCAATGTTACCTACTTTTTTTTGGTAGCATAAAAAACACCCGATTTTGAAAAGTGGTGATGCAGAATCACCATTTTTTTTTTTGGTGCACATTTTTGACACTCTAAAATTTTTATTTATGAAGTATGAATATTTGTTTTAAAATGTTAGTGATTTTCATGCTAATTTTGCTAATTTTGAAATGTATTGATGCAGTATCAACTTTTTTTTTTTTTTAAGTAGTGATTTTCATGCTAATTTTGAAACGTATTGATGCTGCATCAACCTTTTTTTTTTAGAGCAGTGATTTTCATGCTAATTTTGAAAGGTATTGATGCTGCATCAACCTTTTTTTTTTAGAGCAGTGATTTTCATGCTAATTTTGAAAGGTATTGATGCTGCATCAACCTTTTTTTTTTAGAGTGGTGATTTTCATGTTGGTAATAAAACACACAACTTAGATTAAAAAAAATATATAAAAACAATAAAAAAACCAATAAAAATGTAAAAAAAAACAAAAATAGCTCATAAAAATAAAAAATTTAAACAAAAATAAATAAATAAAACAAAAATATTTGAAAATTATATCAAAGGAAATGACAAAATTTGAAGAAAAAACACATAATTTAAAGAAAAAAACAAAAATTGACCAAAAAATTTAAAAAAAATCAAAAACATTTCTTTCTAACTTATTAAAAAAAACAATATATTAAAATATATATATATATATTTAAAAAATTAAAATTAAAATAATTAAAATTACAAAATTAAAATTTAGAAAAAAAAAATTAAAAAAAAAAATTTAAATTTAAAAATTTAAATTAAAAAAAATAATAATAATAAGGAAAAAAATACAAATTTTAAAATTTACAAAAAAAACAAATTAAAAAAAAACAATTAAAATTGAAAAAGAAAAAGAAAATAAAAAAATTATTAAAAAAAAAAAAAACTATCATTAAAAAACAAAAAAAATGAAAAAAACCACGTGCAAATATTTAAAAAACAAATATACATAAATTTAGTGTTTTTTTTTATTTTAATGAAACCATTTATAGATTTTAAAAATGAAAAACTAAATAAACGAAAAAATTAAGAAAAACAATTAAATTAAATTAAAATTTAAAAAATTTAATAAATAAATTTTAAATTTTAAATTTAAAAAAATAATTATTCTATAATATTAAATATAAAAAAAATTAAACAAATTGAATTAAAAAAATAATTTTAAATTTTTTGAAATTCAATTTAAAAAAAAAAAATCAAATTAAAATAAAAATATAAAAAATTAAATAAAAAATAAAAAATAAAAATAAAATCAAATTAAAATTAGATGTGTATATATATTTAAAAAAAAAAAAAAACGAATTTTATTTTAAATAAAAATATTAAATTAAAAAAAAATTAATTTTTTGACAAAAAAATTAATTTTTTGACAAAAAAATTTATTTTTTGAAATTAAAAAAAAAATAAAAAATAAAAAATAAAAATAAAATCAATTAAAAATAAAATATTTAAAAAAAAAATCAATCGGCCTGCCCGCCGGGCGGCCCAGCCGCCCCCATGGCGCCGCCCGGCAGGCGGGCCGATTGATTTTTTTTTATTTTTTTATTTTTAATTGATTTTTTTTTATTTTTTGATTTTTAATTGATTTTTTGTTTTTATTTTTTATTTTTTTTAATTTTTTTTAAATTTCAAAATATTCATTTTTTTTTTTAATTTTTTTTAAATTTCAAAATATTAATTTTTTTTTTAATTATTTAAAATAAATTTGGTTTTGTTTTAATTTTATTATTTTTTTGTTTTAAATTTATTATTATTTTTTTTTTTTGTTAATAATTTTTTATTAAATTTTGCCAAATTTTTTTATTTAATTGTTTTATTTTTTTTTAATTTCATAATTTTTCTTTGTTATTAACTTAGTTTTTTAATATAATTTTATAAAATTCAATAAATTATATATATATATTTTTAATTTATTTGGATTTAATATTTTTTTTAAATGTTTTACTTTTTTATTATTTTTTTTTGTTAATTACATAAAATTTTTATATTTTTTTATTTCAATTAAAATTGTGTATTTAAAATTAGATTTTTTTTTTAATGGAACTTAATTTTTTTGAATTTTTTTTTTATTTAATATTTTTTTTTTTTCAATTTTCCATTTTTAATTATTTTTAAAGTTTTTCGTTTAACAATATTTTTTTTTTCTTTTATATTTAAAATTTATTTTTTCTTTCAAAATTTATTTGTTTATTCATTTATTTATTAAAATTTAATATTTTTGTTTTCAAATTTAATTTGTTATTTTAATATTAACCTTTTTTTTTTTTAATTTAATAAAATTTGATGTATATATCTATTTTAATTTAAGTTCATATATATATTTTATTTTTTATAATTTAAATTTAATTTATTTTTTATAGTTTATTTTTTTTTTAATATATATTGTTTTAAATTTAATATTTTCATTGTATTTTATTTTTATTTTTATTTTTTATTTTTAATTATTTTTTCTTTTTTTTTCCTTTTAATTTGAATAGTGTTTTTTTTTTTAAATTTTGAATTTTTAAATTTATTAAAATTTAATATATTTCCTTAAATTTAATTATTTGTTTTAATTTTTTTTTTCTTTTTTTAAATTTAATAAACATTTTCTTTTTCTTTTTTAAATTTAATTTCTATATTTTATTTTTTATAATTTCCTTCTTTTTTTAACTTGTTTTTTTTTTTTAAATTTAATATTTTTATTTTGTTTTTATTTTTATTTTTTAATTTCTATATTTTTTTAAATTTTAATCTTAATTTTTTTTTGGTTTATTTTTTAAAAAAAATTTCCTTAAATTTTATGTTTTTTTTAATGATTGAATTAAAATTTTTACTTTGTTTTTATTTTTATTTTTTTTATCTTCATATATTTTTAAATTTTAAGCTTTTAAATGTTTTTATTTTTTAAATTTATTTTTTTTCTTAAATTTTAGGTTTTTTTTTATTGTTTGAATTTTAAAAATTAAAAGATGTTACTTCTATTTTTAAAAATGCCAAAAGTATGACATATATTTATTTTTTGTTATTCCAACATCAACTAGTTTTGTTTTGAGGGTGTTTTTTCAATCCTTTTTTCAAGGAACAATTTTATTTTTCCCATAATTTTATAAAATGTTGAAATTTGACCTTAAAAAAAAACGAAGTGCGTTCTAGAAGACACACTTTTTTTTTTGGGTGTTTTTTCAATCCTTTTTTCAACAAACAATTTTGTTTTTAGCATAATTTTAGAAAATGTTGAAATTTGACCTTAAAAAAAAAACAAGTGCGTTCTGGAAGACACATTTTTTTTTTTGGGGTGTTTTTTCATGTTTTTTGAGAGTTTTTGGGCTAGAGTTCCCGTTTTGAGGTCAGGTTACCTATTTCATCGGTAACAGTGTTCACAAATCCTAACAATATTATTTCACAATACGTCTTGGAATTTGTAATGAATTCTTCTTAAACATGTAATGTACTAGTATTATAGTATTTCTCCAAATTCTCAGACTTAAACACCACTGGTTGTTTATGGTTATCTATATTTTCAAGGATCGCTTGTCCTAAAGCTAAATCCTAATTTTTATTAAGAGTATAGTTGTATATAATCCATCTAAGATCAATAAAATAGTACAAGCACACTAATATAGATATTTATATATATTTTTCCTTCAACCAATAACACTATTTTTGTTAATCTAGATTGTTATTGATGGAAATATGGCAATAGGATGCTAGATGGATGATGGAAGACTACTTGAAGACTAATGACATATCATTATGGCATGGTGAATTGATGACATTATAATCCTATGTTGGAGAAGGCAAAAATCAAACCATAAAGAAGCCCAACTCTCAAAGTTATTCTACCCTACCTCCATTTTCGCACCAATAAATGACTAGTCACATTAAAAAATATTTTTCACTACCTTAGAGGAAGAATTTCTCTATGAGACCTTCACCATCGTCTAGAGCATATTTTTAGCTTTCTAATGAGCTATCACTTGGCCTAAAACCCCAAGTATTCTAAGAAATATGAATTTTTCAAGTTCAACAAATTTGTCTGGTCATTAAGCCGACCTAAACTCTCTTCCATGTCGGCCTGCCGTTAAGGGACATGTCCTTTCAGTTTGTTGAACGAGTTTATGTATATATAAGAACTTAAATCATCTACTTTGGATCACCTTCTTACTCAACAAATTACAGAAGTTTGGTAAAGAAATGTGGGTTCATATCTCATGAACCAAAGCATTTCTGAAAGGGCTATTCTTTGAGAAAGTTTTTCAGTGCAAATTTATGTGCACTTTTGGAGTAACTCCAAATCTGTGGAACAGGTGCAATTTGAAGGCTTCAGACTATGCTTTGTTGTGACCTATGGTGATCTGGATTGCAGAGATTTATGCACACCTCATCCTCGGTACAATTCAAGGGTTGTGGTGAACTGTGGTAGAGCAGTCTTACATTGTTGTGGTTTTTTACACCTCATCCTCGGTGTTGTTCAAGGGTTGCAATGAACTGTGGTAGATCTGTGCTATATCATTTCAGTCTTGAACTTGTGTTGTAACTTCGGTCTTATTACAAAAGTTTAAGACATGGTTGTTGAGGGTTGTCTTCACTATTGTAGATTCAGGACTGTATTACAAGCATCAAAAAATTCGGATCTGTTATCTCTTACTTCGATGCTACTATAGGCTACTAGGGTTTGTTGAAGACCAGTCTGTACATAAGAAGTCCTAGTGCAGCATGGTGCTAGAAGTTTAGTAAACGATGAAGTTTTAACTCCTTAATGTACAGAATAGTGGGACAGAATTAATGGAGAAGTGTGGTGTTGAATAAACAGTGCAGTATGCTGTAGAATTGATGGTGTAGACTTGTGCATTAAAGCACTTTTGAACTAATAATCCAGTGAAGAAGCAAAGAAGGATTGGTGTCCTTGGGGTAGGTGCCCCTAAACTCAAGGTTGGTGCCTTGGTGAAGATAGGGTCGAAGCCCTAGAGGTCGGAGCCTCATCAAAGTCCAAGTTGGTGCTTGGCAACAGGTTGGTGCCTGATTCATTGAAGGGTTGGTGCCCTCACACATCTATTGTACCCAATTATTTTGAAAAGGGACTGAAGTTCTTATTAATCCTTAATAATATCATTATTATACACCTCTCTATTTTTTAATTGTGAAGAATCTAACTAGAAAAAATTAACAATTGAAAAGAAATACTGATTCACCCCCTCTCAGTATTTCCAACAATTTCAACTAGACTCACGAACATAATGGATATGCTATTTAATTTACAAGAATACTAGAAGTATTCCATGTTTCTTTACCTTGAAAGTATTGATTGTTATCCTACATGAATTCTCATTAGTATTTCAATTATTTTCTGCTACACACCTTAATCCTTATTGCTGGACATTTTTAATATTCCAAGGATCTTAATTATACATATATTCTTCTACTTGTAATTAATTAAGGACCCATTCCAACACTAATTATAACTCCACGAGTTAAATGTATAAAGGTATTCCATCGCATGCATGTATAGTCAAGATATTAAATAGAATTATCTATTTTAAACTTTTAAGTCTATTGGATAATTATAATTTCTGAAACTTTTTTACATATACAAATTTGATCATATCCTTAAATTATGTAGGTATAACTTCTATTAGTATTTATTTAATTTATCTAAATACCATGGTAGTCCTCTAAATGATTCAACAATTTCCAACAAAATTTCATAATAATAATAATGATAACAAATACCTAATCTAACATAAATTCATGAAAAACAATCTTCTAACTATAACTAGTTGTTTGGGAATATTAAGGGAGAGAACATGATCCTCCCAAACAATGAATTTGCAACCAAAAATTCCCCTTGAGCTCAAACATCTTGAATCTAGGAATCAACAAAACCTCTTTGTGTTCCTGGGTGGTTTTCTTATAGTTTTTTCCTAGTGTATTTTTCCTTCGCAGTGTCATGCTTTTAGGGTTTGAACCCCTTAATTACCTAGTTTTTTTTATTTAGATAAGAAAAAATATTTATTTTTCTTTAAAGCATATCTTTCTCTCCTGTTCTGCTTTACAATTTGTTTTTACCCTACTTAGCAATTCTCTCCAACTAAGTATTTAGCATAATCCTTCTCTCCCATTATACTGTTCTTTATTTGACAATTTTCTCCTTGGGATTTTTAGGAGAATATTTGGAAAGGTCCGCCATGTGGACTTGACCACTAACAACTTTTTCTAGAATAACAAGAAGTTTATTACTCAAGTCATGTCTTCAAAAAGAAAAACAAAGGGGTGTTATACCAACATAAGATGGATAATAATTTGAAACCTATATAAGACCTATATTTCATAATTGAATAATGAATAATATATATATGATATAATTGTTCGAGATAATACCATGTCATGGTATATTTACATGCTTTGACTAATCATAATGATTGAGGGGTCATGCCTCTTGATTAGGTCGTGTCCTTCATTAGGAAGTCTCCATTTATTATTATTATTATGTATTGATATTTATTTATAGATTTATGTTCATTATAGTTATTGATATTTTAATCTCTATTCTTAGGTCTCTGGGTTAGGTTATCGTTTTGGACCCTTTAAAATTTCTTGAAATCCCACATGCAATTAGCTCTAAGTGTGCAAGTAATGGGGTTGGACATGATATCCACTTAGTATGGTGATGATCAAAGCAAAGATCAACTTGTTTAGGACATTACTTTCTCATGCAACTATAATTGAGGTGATCTTTAAGTATTAGATAGTGGCATTGGAAAATTCATTACATCATTATGACCATGTTTTGACACTTAAAAATGTTGTCTAAGCCCTCAAATAGGGATTTTATAGTTTCAACCTTGCCCACTATTCTTCAAGATATGATGTGGAAATGGCCCCTAAGTCCATGACTCCCTTTTTTCCCGCCCTCAAATAAGGATTTTATAGCTTCAACCTTACCCACTATTCTTCAGGATATGATGTGGAAATGGCCTTTAAGTCCATGACTCTCCTTTTTCACCTATAAAACCCCAAAATGGATGAAAAAACATATCACGATCAATTTCAAATCATTTATTAGTGGTTATTTTCTTTGTTGATCTTCTTCGAGAAATTTCACTACTACATTGGAATTCAACTCATCAAACATTTTCACTAGTTCTTTTACCTCACTATCTTCAAGGTTTCTTCAAATGATTTCTTTGTAACTCAAATATGTTCATCATGATTTCCATTTACATATTGATGAAATATATCATCCCTACTACCTAACCTTCCTGAGTAAATAGATTTATATATTCTTATAAGCCTTTTGTCCTTCACAATAGCTAATAAAGTTATTGACCAACTTTGCATCCAATTCTTTCCTACACTCTTTTAGAATATGTGCAAATGCTTTACATTAAAAAAACTTTAGGATGAATAATGGTAGTGACCATTTCAAGTGTATATATTCAAGTTAAGGATTATGCTCAACTAGGTGACGAGAAACGCTGAAAAATAATGATGTGCAGAGTCTGCAGACACCACATGCAAAAACCAAAGTCAAAATATTTCACACTAAATGATGTGAAATTGTAATTGTAATGTTCATAATAAGTTAGACAAGCTCTGCTGCAGAGAACAGGTCTCAATGTCAAATCATTTTTTAATGTCAATTCTAGTCTAGCACAAGATACACCTGAAGCTCGCTTTTGCAGATCAGTCATGTATATAACGTGAGTATCTCGTGCAGTGTGATACCATTCCTCTTGTAGAGAAAATATACCTCTGAAAAGAGGCATCAAGTTGCCTTTGGAATGTCATGCCAAACATTCCAGATTCTGGAACTTCAACTATGGGATTCAAACTATAAATATGGAAAAAAAAAACATAAATATATTCTTGATTAAATAAAACAAATGCATGCAGACTGTCTTGCATGCCCTGCCCTCCAATACAGATCAATATTTGAAGCGGTGTAAAGTCACTTCAACTCTGCTGGTAGAAGAATGATACGAGCATACTCAAATGCAGGACACCCAAGCCACACAAGACATAATTAGTCATTCTTAGTAGCTGATTTCTTTGTTATTCCCCGTGAACAAGCCCCGCAGCTACATCTGACTGATGGGATAAACAATTTTGAGCTTCTTTGTAAAGTCAACTTGGATATGTTTGGACCTCATCAGAAGAGAGCTCATCTCAATCAATAGAATTCTCCGAAATTGTCTGACCAAATATATCAGAAAATCCTTCCCATTTACCTTGTTCTCTCGCTTCCCAGTATCCTCCAATATACTCATATGTATCCTTACCTTTCTCTTTTCGAAACCACCGTGGCTGCCATCCCCTTTCTTGTAGTTTCCTAGACTGCAATGTTACAAAGGTCGTTTGAATATTAACTTTATTGGGCAAATTACTAATTTCGGGAAGAAATGAACTGAAATAAATTACCTGCCGTTGTAACTGTTCCAACCTCATTTTTTCTGCATTAGCCAATTCATATTCACCATTTTCCAAATGTCGTTGATCTGGCCTTAGCCTTGAGTCACTTGGTGGAAGTTTTTCCTTCACATAAACGGAAAAAACCTCTATAAGAACAACATATAAGAATTGGAAGGCATATGCTTCATATGCCTGAATTTGGAATTTACCTTAAGACTTGGCGTTAGCTCATTAACAGTTGTTGCAAAGGGTGTTAAGTTGTATCTGCTGTTATTACAAGAAGGTTTGTTCCGTCGCCACAACAAACAAGCCTCGGACATTGGGTCATATCCCTTGGGCTTTGCACTCACATCGCCAAGTACGTAATACATACTATCATCCCACTTCCCTAGTAATGTCGCTATCTTGTTCCCACTCCTATCTTGAACAAACCCATGAACCTGTGAAATGAGAACAACAGCAGTGCCAAAATCTGAATCAGAATCAAAGTAGAACTCGATAAACTACAGAAGTAAAATGTACCAAAAAAGCAATGGAATAACAATCGGCTCTCAAGGAACACAATCTCATTCATGAGTAGTCAGACATTATTTTACACGTAAGAAGCTACAAAGCTAAGAGGAGGGGTGGGTAATGAAACACAGAAGGCCATAACCTGATGGGGGTTACGGTCAATAATAGACTGTTCCTTGAATTTGAGCTTACAAGAATATTCACCACTTCCCTGTATACGCATTGTTCCATAGTGATCACAGTACAATTTGCCCAAAATGAGATTGTAGATAGACGTTGTAACCTGCAAGTAAAGCAAGTTTACTTCTGCTTGATAAAATAATAACAATAATAATAAACTCCCGTTGAAAATGTAAAGATTACGTGTTCCTAATTAGGTTACCTTACTCCACTGAAACAACTCTCCATCATCGAACTTCAGTGCAAGAATTCCAACAGGGTCAAGCTGAATAGAACGGCCCCAAAATTTTCCCTTTAGATTACTGTCTCCCCAAAACTTCCATCCTCTACCCTCACAATGGCATGCCACAATCATGGGATGATGACTAACCTGTATGCAAAATAAAAACTTATAAAAAGGAGAATTTCAACCTTAAACAATAAAACTCTTGCATGGTAGTTAACAGAAAACATCAGTAATGGATGTTCTTGGAACAAATGTAAACGTTACAGCTTGTACTTCATCTTCTCAAATGGACAACCTATGAAAGCAGAGGCTGAATTGATGGCTTGCAACTTAGCTTGTACTTCATCTTCTCAAATGGGCAACCTATGAAAGCAGAGGCTGAATAGATGGCTTGCAACTTAGTGAGCATAATTTGGCCAATAACAGATGACAAGATACATAAATAGTCCCAGTCGGACTAACCTTTTCAGAAAAGAAACGAAGCCCTTTATCAGGATAATCAGCCTCATATGTCTCCCCCAAAAGTGGATTAAAGGGCTTGCAGTGTCGACCTTCAGTAGAAGCATATCCGGAAACTGCAAATGCTGCTACAGTTAGGATCCTCATCAGGCTGTTCCCCTGAAATACAACACCAAGCAATGGATGGTACACAATGGAATAACTTTAACATTCAAGATAATAATGTAACTGCATAGATTCTTGAACTTCAAGTCTTGCTTCCCTCTGCTAGAAGAAATTGGCATGCTCAACCGCAGTGCACATTTAGGCAAACATAATGAAATAGCTAATTGAAAGCGACAATCAAGGACATAATTATATCCTGCTTTTCAAACCTATACAGTGAAAACCTTGGCCGCATCCTTCAATTTAAATTAGTACTTAAATCCTGAAAACAAGTGATAATCACAGATATGATAAGCAAAGTCCAAGCACAGAAGGCACCAGTGCCACAGGGATCATGATCTAAATTAGCAGAGGGCAAGTCGAATCAGATCACCGCGTTCAAGAACTGACATCCTGACAAGTGATACAGATGTGAAAAGAAAATTCACAGAAGGAACCATTGTCACAGGGATCATGATTTAAATTGCCAGATGGCAAGTTTGAATCAGATCACTGCCTAAATGAGTTTTCTGAATTGGGCAAGTCAAATTCAGGGTTGACTCTGTTTGACTCAGTCAATGAAAGTTTGACTTGCGATCACCAAGTTTGACTCAAACACATCTAGGAAGCTTCTAAAACCCCTTTTAACTATGACTTCTCTCATTTTTTGGACCTGTTTGAGTGAATTTCCTCTTCCTGGTAGACTGCAAGTGACAAACAGCTAAAGGAGGCCAAATCATCTAGGGCACCTACCAACACTTGTTGGCCATCCATCGAAGCTGCTGGGCTTCTACGGCAGAAAAACAATGAGGTTTTTGAGGATTTACTCAGCAAGCGATTGTTACATTCCTCCTATAGCTTCTTTTTCACCCTTCGATGTACCCCTGCTTACTGTTTTTGTCATTTATTAGTTGCTCTTTGTTATTTAAGGTTTGTAGCAAAATTGTAGAGGATTTTTTTAAGGGTTTTCGGGGCTTTTGAGTTATTAAGGTTTGTTTACAATGTCTTTTTCAGGGGTTTAAAAGCTGTAGCGTATTAGTGACAGCGTTCACTGAAGAAGACAGCAGCCATTCCCCTTGATCTGTAAGCTGTTATCTTGCTGAACATAAACTTTAAACAGAAGCAAAACAGTAAAAATGCCAAGGGAGGATGTTTGCTTGAGCTTACAGTGAAAAAATTCCATGATCAGATAAGCTTCTATGTAATTTTTTCCAAACTTGTACTGGTGGGGTTTTTAGATTCAAATACCACGTTGACCATATTCCCAGCCATGACAATGGGTACTTAGTTCACCAAGATGTTAAATTGCAAGCCAACTTCGCCATTCATACCCTCAAAGAGGTTCAAGCCAATGTTACATGAATCAGGGATAAAGCGGGTGCATTTTTTGGAAGTGGGGCATCAGAAGAGCCATTTTCCAAAAATCCTTGGGGGCGAAGCATCCCAGAATCATATATGTATGTATGTCATTGCATTTATATTAAAAAAAAACATCCAAAATGGCAAATTAGTTGCAGAATATATCAAAGCATGCATATTGTACACAAATCAAGATAGAAATGGCATCCATAGTACATTGATGATTAATTATTTGAGCATCAACCATCTAAAAATATAGACTCTTCTCCCCTTGTCTAGCCTTTGCCTTTGCCTCTACCTTGATTCTCTAGGGATAGTGGTCAACATTGCCCAATTTTGATGAAACTACCTAATCCAAGCCTTAAAATATAGTAGAAAAAACTCACCATGCCTAATCAATGATTTCGAATTGAGTGAAGGGTAATTTTTTGCTAAGGCCATGACAAACGAGTTCAGCAATCAACACCACCAACACTAGGGTACATATAGGGTTTGGATTGTTGAGATTTTGTATAGTTGGTGTAGCATCGGGTGTGCTCTAGCCATGAAACTTTGTGGAGGAGCTAAGACACACTTGAACTCCAAAACCTAGAAAGTATTTTGAGAAATTTCAGTTGGTGTTCAAGTTATTAAAATAATTAATTATTTTAATGGATTTCCGAAGTCTAAACTTAGGAAAATTAAATAATTAAAGTGAATTAATTAACACGTGCTGAAATGTTCTAAATGACACGGATCAAGCAGTCTTTTAATCTCAGCCGTTGATGAGTGTTTTAATCTCAATCAATGATGAGATCATTGAAAAAATATAAGAGAAAGGCTTGAGGGTCAGTTGGAGACACACACACACAAGCAGAGCTGAGAGACCAACTGGTTGGCATGGGTGCAACTCCAGATGAAGCGCTCTTAGTGAGGACTGCCCTGAATGTAGTCTCTGAGGAATGGGAAAAATTTGTCCAGAGTATACTGGGCAGAACAGTGTTACCATCCTGGGCAGACATGTGGGCTATCCTCCGCCAAGAGGAGATCAGGAGGATCACCAAGAAGCAGAATATCAGTGGTGGGTCAGTCAGAGTGAAGAAAGAAGAGGAAGATGATGTAGCCCTTGCATCAAAGGAAAGAAAACAACAAGGGAAAAATAAGAGGGACCTTTACAAGGTCCGATGCTTTAACTATGGCGAACTTGGACGCTTCGCCAACACTTGTTCTAAGAAGAAGGACAAAGTGAATTAATTAACAAATGCGCTGAAATATTCTAAATGACACGAATCAAGTAGTCTTTTAATCTCAGTCGTTGATGAGTGTTTTAATCTCGGTCGTTGATGAGATCATCGAAAAAGTATAAGAGAAAGGCTTGAGGGTCAATTGGAGACACACACACAGAGGCAGAGCTAAGAGACTGATCTGGAATTCTAGGGTAGGGTTTGCTAAGAATTTCCGAAGGAGTTTTCTGCAACGAGGGGTAGTATTGGTTGAGGAGAATATCTGAACCCGGAGCCAAGAGTCAACAAGACGCAGAGGAGCAGAAAACAAGGATGACGCAGAGGAGCAGAGAAGCTATGCAGCAGCTGTGCAGCGCAGGGACTTCAGCCGCTACGCATGTGATATCCCCAAATGGGATATTTGACTAATTTTGCGGAAATTTTATTAACCCATCATTTTACCATAAAATTACTGAATCAATTAATAGAAGATTGCCATGTAAAATAAAAACACATAAAACACTACAATCCATTAATACATAGGATAGAGAGAACCTCAACTTTTATTATAAATAATAACTAGGGTTACAACTAGATCTAACCCAAAAGAGCTGAGATGGAGAACTGGCCATCAATATAAACTGTTGCACTGTGTTGGCCTCCAAAACTGAACAGCTGCACTCTCCCTCTGGCAACAGCTGCCACTGAACCCACTGAAAGACAATGAAGTGTTGATTGAAGATCTGAATGATCCTCACACCAATCCCTGAAGCTTTGTGAAACTTCTGAATGAAGCCTCCTCAAAGAGAGTTGGGTTTCCATCCAACACCCACAAATCACCCGATGGTTTTCGTGTAGGGGCTACCAATGGAGTAGAGAACCAAGTTCTCAAACCTCTCATACAAGAAAATGATCTAATCCAAGATATCCCTCAATAGCCTCCTCCTTTTCTTTTATATATTTTATGGATCCTTCTAGAGCCTTATTTTATTATTATTTTATTCATTGAGCACATTTCCTTTAATTAAAATATTATTTTTAATGTAGGAAAATGGTCAATTGGCCACCATGCCTCCTCAGGTCACTGAAAATCACCCCTAACCATCCCATCCTGTAGATCTTCCCATCCTGGTTCCAACGAGCTATTACACTAAGGTGTTATGCCAAGAATTCCTCCTAAAATGCCACCTTAGGCATAATTAATTGAGTTAGGCCCAGTAATAACTCAATTTTCTGAAAGTTGTCGGAATGCACCAAAACGAAAGGAAAACTGCTCGAATGATGGAATATATCAAGCAAATGCCACCGGACCTCATAGAAACTTCTCAAAACTCCTCCAAAAAAAACCCCTATGCCCGCTGATGACACCAACCTATACCTGTGACCTATCTGCTCCTAACTTTGGAAGTCAAACCTAACCCAGTCATAGGTGACACCAAAAAAAGGAATATTACAGACCTTCTGCCCCAAATATGTGGGCCACCCTGTTGGCCCGATGCAACTGAGACCCAATGACCGGATCCCATACAAACCCTTGGATGTTGCTATGTGCCTGTGTCAAGCCACCCAAAATAGACCCCTCAATGTCGAGATCCCAAACTGATCTCTCACCACATCTCTCATCAATCCATCCTCCCAGATCCCAATGCCACCATGGCGAATCATCGCCCAAGTACAACGACTCAGACTGCGCACTGCCTCTGGCTATAGCTGCTGCTCTATGGAGCGTAGACCACGGCTCATGTTGTGATGTAGTTATGATTGTGTAAGCTGCCCCACCAACTGTGTACCAACTCATCACCTCTTTCCAATCCAACCCCTGACTCAATCCAATGTTGACCCTGCTCTCCTGAAACCGGAATGGATTGCTGAAGAAATGTCGATATGTGCCCCACTACCAACTGGAATCTGTAGCATCTATCATGTCTAAGGGCCCCTGCTCTGCTATGCTCCCTACGAAGATTGTACCATCAAGAGGGTATCAACTCATGATCTCTCGTTAATCAATCCTGGAAGAAGAATCCAATGTAGTGACAGCTGCTTACGGAACATGCCTGGAGTGTTGTCATCTGCTCGTAATCAACTCATGTTGCTCTGTCCCGTCTACTGACGAGATTTTCCTGCAGAAGAAGGCCCCTCTCTATAATGGGCCAAAGTGGGCAAGATACGTTGCAAGCCCCATCGATGTACTCCGGGAGAGGGCTACTCCATGAAAGTATTGCAGCTCTGCTAACTGCATGTGCATCTATCCGCGACTCATTAGTGTGTTGACCCAAAGATGGATGCTCAACCATCTCCAACCTCTCCTCCCTATCCTGATCAGGAATGCCATACTCTTGGTGTCTACTAGCCCCCTACAGAATTATCCCATCAACCTCCAACATCTCCAGAGGATATGGATCTACAACTGCTGTCACCGTACTCGATGTTTGTGCATCTAACTGCTCCTCCTCAATGGCTGACCCCAAGGTTAGTCGCATATCCATCATAGACACAATGCAAGCCTCCATCTGGCTCTCCCCCCAAGGATTGTCATGCACGATGTGCATAGTCTCGTCCTCTGCTGACTCATGCTCCATCATATCCTGCTCCGGTTGAATCGTCACAAGTGACTCATCACCCTGAGTATCTCCCATAGAGTCCCCTGATTGCTCACCCTGCACACTAGAATACAACTCTGGCCTACTGTCATCAACTTTGCATGTTTGCTCACGCTCCCCAGAAGCATCCTCATATGACCCCATGGACTCATCTGAAGAAGAGTCCTCATCCTGGCATACAGAAGGAATGTCCTCCTTCTCTACCTCTACCACATCATTTGCATCACTCAAGCATGAGTGATCAGGCCCGCAAGGTTCTTTGCAGATGAAGCAAAGTCCCTTCCTCCTCAACTCGTTCTTGCTGCCTGGCCCACCAAACTGGAGCAGCTCTTCCCTGGTCAACTGTCTCCTGAATAACCCAATATTCTGCTCAACTAGCCCTTGGGCTACCTCATAAGCAGCAGGTGAGACCAACTGCTCTCTCCTCCAAATGCTCAACAACCGAGTCTACAACTCTGGGCAAATGGTCTCATGGTCTCTCATACATGACAACAGGATGGACGACATGCGTGCTATGACGGTGTCAGGATGATGTCTCCTAATGATGAAGAAGCATTGGAACATCTGTAGAATCAAGTCATCACAATCAAGATCAAACATGATGTCATACGTCCTGAATGGGCCATTCCCCCTAAAACATCAAGCTTCTTCCCAAAGGTAGAGCCTGCACTGTTGTCCAAGTCCTAAAAAGTCTCTACCATCAATCTTAGAATCCTCCTCATAACATCATCATTGTATGGAGCTATAGGTGTTGTTAGTCTCAGGATGTCACTGAGACAAGATGCAACTGGAAGGCTAACCCCTTCATACGGTTCCTCCAAGAATTTGGCTTGTATAAGGGCAAGCATTGCAGGTTTTAGAGCTCAAATCATTTTCTTCCCTCCTTGGCTTATTTTAGACAGGAGTTCATTTAGCTCATCAAGTTTGGACAGAACTCTCCATGTCATCTTCATGTGTTTCAAATCTGTTCCAAGTGCAAGAATTTTGTGACCAATCCCCAATTCTCCCTGCAAATCTTTTGGCTGTTCTTTTTTAAGGATGGCATATATTCCTCTTGAAAAGGGTCTACTGTTCGGTTTTGTTTTCTGGACTTTAAGAAGAATAACAACAGAAGTTGCTTCAAGGAACCAACTTCTGTTGTTATTCTTCTTAAGCTATTTAGAAATCCCTCCATGGTTCAACCAATGATGGGGTCATTGTTTTTCTGAGCTTAATGCATTTTTCTATGTGGTATTATGTCAAACATTTCATGCACACACTGTTGTAGGCATTTTTCTCACAGGTGGTACTAAGACAGTAGATTGTTGTATGTCAATATGGAACAGTATATATTGTGCTCAGGAAAATAAACTTCAACCCAATGATAGTTGCAAATAGCTATCTTAAGAACATATTATGGGCATCAACAATATAACATTCACCCATCTTAAAGAAATTCACAATATGAGGATAGAACTTGGTGAATGAGAAGCAAGATGACTTCCAGAATTTTTGACCAATTCAAGTGTAACCTTCAGCAGTGCAATCTCCAGGCGGCTAAACCCAATGGTAACGTGTACTATCTCCACTGATATGGTCTCCAAACGAACACTGGTTGCTGAAATGATAGGATGATGGTGTTACTAGGAGAAAACGTACTGTGCTCCCGTCAAACAGTTTAATTGTGCACTGTCGTAGGTGATTTCTTACAATCTACCATCTCAAAAGAAAATGCACCCAAATGTAGCCTCCATGGAATTCAAATTGATATACCCCTAAATTGCATACAACTGATATACGTGTAACTGGTCACTTGGATGGATTTGTTAACAGCATCTTCCCCCAGCATGAACCAATTGCATAGGTTATGCATTTAACTCGAACTACAAGAGAATAGGACTAGTTCAACGCTGAGCTCAAGTGATCTGAAAATGGAAGGTACTTGAAAAGGGTACAAGGTATCCATTTTCAATTATGTAAATGAGTGCAAAAATACTCTAAGTTTAAATCTGAAAATGTGAGAACTTCATATTTCTAATACAGAGATAGACTGTAGGGGCATTTACCGGATATTTCACTTTTCAAAAAAAGGATGAATCCAGAGGCTACCTAGCCCTCTTACAGACTCTGCCTAAAGAAATAATAGAAGTAAACACTCAGATTTAATTAAAATGATCTTGCTTTAAACTTGACGTTATGCGGAAATTTAGCTTGCAAATGGTGTATGTCTTTTCACTGTTTATGTATCTTAAGTGTAATTGTTTTTTCTGAAACTTAATCATGGATATCAGCAACAATATTCAGCAATATAATATCAAAACACAACAGCAATATGATATAGGAGTTCACCCCAACTCTTGGGCTACATCTCCTGGATCAAGCCTCCCAAAATGGGCTTGTCCTCTTGTATTAAAAGCTCTCAAATGCAATACAAGATTATAAGTGTCTCAACAGAAAAATCTGAATATATAAACTGATTCAGAATGCAGGAAAAAGCTAAGAATGTCTTTTCAAATTCACTAAACAGTGATAGATTACCATAAACAGTGATTTCTTCATCAATGTCTTGCTGGTGCTTTGAACTTCTCTACAAGTTTTTGAGCTGTAGAAGTCCTCAAATGCCTCTGAAACCTCTTCCAATGGCTTCATAAGGTCGAAATTATCTGAAATAGAGCTTTGGTTCACCTCAAACTGATAACCACAACTCAAAATAGCTTAAACCCCAAAATGGCCATGGTGGCCCTGAAAACTCTCCTAAAGGTTTTCGGCCTCTGAAAGTCTTCAAATAGAGATAATGCCTATTTCAATGTCTCTGGAATGCAGGAAATAGTCGAAAATGACTTTTGTTTCACCAAAAAAGGTTAACCACAGCTCAACCAAACTCAAAACCCAAAATGGCCCTAGTGGCTCAAAAAGCTTCTCTGAAGCTAAACAGGATGAAAATGAGCTCCAATGGCCCTGAAACCTACGCCAGTGAGTCCAAAATGCTGATTAAATACGAAATCAAAAAAAAAATCGTTCCAAAAGGTTGAGTAATGAGAAAGTTATGACCAAAACAACTTTGCCCCAATTTCCTCCACTAAATGTGGGGCAACTGCCAGTTAACTCCACTAAAAGTGGAAGTCCGCCTAAATTTGGGAGCGCCTCCAGAATCTCCGCCATATTAAACTCCACTTAACTGAAGTTTAATTAAATATTAAACTTGAGATTAGGCTCCTTAAGCGCTCTTAATCATTAAGCTCCCACACTGGTCATATGATGAGGTTCCATGGGAGGAGGGTTGGGCCCTTCGTGCTCCGTCGGACCCACTCCACTAAAAGTGAAATAACTTCTTCATACAGTGTCCATTTTTTGAACCATTTATGGCATCAGAATCAAGAAGACGAGACCTATGAAACCATCTTGGTTTCAACCAATTTTAAACATTTTCAATTTTGAGTTTTTTTTTCCATGGCTTGGACTTGAGCTCCTGATCACACCTCCTAAATGAGAGGCTTTTGGACCCCAAAAGCTCACTGAAATTCTGAAACTGAACTGTAGTACAGAAAATGAGAGAATAAATACATCCTCTTCTCTTCAACCTCCAAAAATTTTCTTGAATTGCCAACTGTTCACATGGCGAATTTTGTTGAATGAGCCATGTACTTGCGCCGAATCTCGACCAAGTTTTCTCGCAATACCAATCTGCCATACTGAAACCAGCAATGACACTTGCTAAAATTTGTGCCCTCTTTGCTTGCATGCCTTTCCAACTCATGGAATCTTGCACTGCTTTGCACTGACACTTCGTTCTCTGCACCAAACGACACCAAAGGCATCTTGTGCAACATACGACATCAACAACCAGTTGACAATGAAATGTGCTATACAAATGACACACAAAATCTGTAAAAAAAATGTGCACACAACCGACACAAGTCGATAAACATGTATGACACAATCGACACAAGTCGATAAACAACAAGATACATCTTGACAAACATATGTGTATGTATCATGTACAATGAACTATATACAGTTCACTAATAACACATACAACCTCTATGTACATGTGCAACTTCAACTCTTCTTTTCAAATACCAACAAGTACATCATCTCAAAAACATGTGGGTGATTAAGAGCTGAACCAAAAGACATTGCTGCAACATAAGTGAGTATCATACTCATCTTTTACACCTCCACGGCAAAATTTTGCAACAACAAAGAAATTCCTTCTACTGAAACTGCTTTTACATGCAATCTTGCATCAACTTTTCAACTGAAATACATGCATACCAAACTGAAATTTGCATGTACAAAATGAGTATGACTTACTGCATTAAGAAGTTAATCCACTTCGTACCAAGCCAACTCCATGGCATCTTTTGTTGCAACCGCAATTCTTCATGTGAATCTTTCATTTCCACATTGATAATGGACTCCATAGATCCACTTACGCCAAGCTTTTTGTCATCTAGTTGCATGTGCTTTGGACGATTTGTTGGTTGCAAGGACCAACAATGAGAGACATCATGTCCCTTCCTTTGACAAAATGTGCAACTCTTAAGCACTTTCTGAGAAAGTTCTCTTTGCCTTTTCTGCTTCCTGTGTGCTTTCTTTTTCAACCAGCATCTTGAAGCAACATGGTTAACTCCACCACAAAATGTGCAACAAAATTTTCTTTCATTCGAACAAGCATAATTATTATTCTTTGCTGAAGCATCATCAAATTGATCATGTGAATAATTATACCTCTTTTGCTGCATGGAATGTCCATCCTTTTTGTGTTCGAAAGACGATGAACTAGTAGAGGAGATAGCTTTCCTTTTTAGACTTTTATCACTGTTCTTGTCTTGAAAACTGCTTACATTTTCATGCTCGCCATAAGCGACATGTTTACCTTCTACTTTCTGCAATGATGGCTTCAAACAATGGCAATCATCCTTAGAACAATTTTGACATAAATGCATTTGAGAACTTGGAACAAAGGTTCTCTTTAAATTTGCATCACATTCTTGAATGCATGTGCTCAAAGCTTCGCCATTAAGTTTCTCATAGCCAAGACCAATATTCTTGGGACGCTCCACAACACAAATAGGCTCAATAATGCCTTGTGCATGCTTGCCCAAACCTTTGCCTTCTTGATAGCCCATTTTCAACATCAATTTGGACCCAATACCTCTTGTATGCCTTTCAAAAGAACCACCACACTTTTCAATAGAGGAAACTGAAGACAAATCAGAATGATTTACCTCATGATTTACATCCTGAAGATGAGGTATTTTCTTGGACAAAGCTTCTTGAGCTTGAAGAAGCTGCAACTCCATATCATGTAGTCTTTGAAGAATGGCTTCTTTCTATTTCTGCATAGCTAGCAATTGTGCACGAAGTTGAACACTTTCCCTTTGATCCTCAAGGAGAATCTGCACCATATCCTTCACCTTAAAGAACTCATTCTTCATGTCATCATTGAAGAATCTCGTGAAGGAGGAAACTTCACTTGTAGAAGAAGTTGACATTATGTAAATGGTAAAAACAACCAAAAGGAACTTCCAAAGAAAAGTCCCCAAAGCTTTCAATCAAATGACAAGCTTTTAGCCAAATGTCAGTAAAGACCCCTTCTCATTCAAGCAACCATTTTGCAACCAATAAAACAGTAAATCTCTTACACTGTTTTAAAACCTTTTGCACAATAACAAATGCTCAACCCGAGCTCTGATACCATTCAGATCTGAAAATGGAAGGTACTTGAAAAGGGTACAAGGTATCCATTTTCAATTATGTAAATGAGTGCAAAAATACTCTTAAGTTTAAATCTGAAAATGTGAGAACTTCATATTTCTAATACAGAGATAGACTGTAGGGGCATTTACCGGATATTTCACCTTTCAAAGAAAGGATGAATCCAGAGGCTACCTGGCCCTCTTACAGACTCTGCCTAAAGAAATAATAGAAATAAACACTCAGATTTAATTAAAATGATCTTGCTTTAAACTTGACGTTATGCGGAAATTTAGCTTGCAAATGGTGTATGTCTTTTCACTGTTTATGTATCTTAAGTGTAATTGTTTTTGCTGAAACTTAACATGGGTATCAGCAAGAATATTCAGCTATATAGTATCAAAACACAACAGCAATATAATATAGGAGTTCACCCCAACTCTTGGGCTACATCTCCTGGATCAAGCCTCCCAAAATGGGCTTGTCCTCTTGTATTAAAAGCTCTCAAATGCAATACAAGATTATAAGTGTCTCAATAGACAAATCTGAATATATAAACTGATTCAGAAGGCAGGAAAAAGCTAATAATGCCTTTTCAAATTCACTAAACAGTGAAAGATTACCATAAACAGTGATTTCTTCATCAATGTCCTGCTGGTGCTTTGAACTTCTCTGCAACTTTTCGGGTTGTAGAAGTCCTCATATTCCTTTCAAACCACTTCCAATGGCTTCATAAGGTCGAAATTATCTGAAATAGAGCTTTGGTTCACCTCAAACTGATAACCACAACTCAAAATAGCTCAAACCCCAAAATGGCCATGGTGGCCCTGAAAACTCTCCTAAAGGTTTTGGGCCTCTGAAAGTCTTCAAACAGAGCTAAGACCTATTCCAATGGCTCTGGAATGTAGGAAATAGTCGAAAATGACTTTTGTTTCACCAAAAAAGGTTAACCACAGCTCAACCAAACTCAAAACCCAAAATGGCCCTAGTGGCTCAAAAAGCTTCTCCGAAGCTAAACAGGCTGAAAATGAGCTCCCATGGCTCTGAAACCTGCGCCATTGAGTCCAAAATGCTGAAAACATACGAAATCAAAAAAAAATTCGTTCCAAAAGGTTGAGTAATGAGAAAGTTATGACCAAAACAACTTTGCCCCAATTTCCTCCACTAAATGTGGGGCAACTGCCAGTTAACTCCACTAAAAGTGGAAGTCCACCTAAATTTGGGAGCGCCTCCAGAATCTCCGCCATATTAAACTCCATTAAACTGAAGCTTAATTAAATATTAAACTTGAGATTAGGCTCCTTAAGCGCTATTAATCATTAAGCTCCCACACTGGTCATATGATGAGGTTCCATGGGAGGAGGGTTGGCCCCTCCGTGCTCTGCCGGACCCACTCCACTAAAAGTGCAGTAACTTCTTCATACGGTGTCTATTTTTCGAACTGTTCGTGGCGTTGGGATCGTATCGCCGAGGCCTATCCCGTCGCTCAGGTTCCAAATCAATTTGAGCACTTTCATTTTTGAGCTTTTTCCCAAGCTCAGATTTGAGCTCCTGATCATCAAGCACAGAGCTGTGGTCAACTACTACAATTATTACAGTAATTGAATAGAATCGATCTATTTCCTACTCAACTGCGGCGAGAGAAAGTATCACGTTTGCAGGACTCAACGCAAGTGGAAGCAAAGGTAAATGTAAATACCGCATGCCTTAATTTGAATTTGGAAAACCACTTCGGATGCCATCACAATAATTAATCGACCTCGCCCAAATACCTTTGTTTTTGTGGTCATTGTAGATTTATACCAGCACTAATCGATTTTCTCCTTTTGCAGAGCCATACGCTTAGCCCGATTAAGCGCACCCCTGAAAAGAAATAATTAAACATTGCCCCTTCAATGAACCGGATTCGACTTCAGTTTATATACTGATTGTGGCGGCTCCACGAAATTAATATCAGCCCTTCTAACGCTTGAATTTGTTCCCACAACAATCGTAATTGCTCGAATAAACAACTCGACCCGCAGTAAATTACTGTGAATGCCCGTTGGTCTAGATACCCCGTAAAATGTTCACGGATGATGTGGAATCTATCCACGGTCAAGGGTAAACAATCGATCTCATGAATAGGGGTTCCACCTCCCCTTTTCAGTATGCGTGGGCAGCTACACATAGATCATGTGTCCATCTTCAATACCCTATTATTGAATTTTTCCCAGAATGCGGCACTGGTTTGCCAAGTAATTTTCCATGTGCGAATGGTTCCTTAGACTTTGATCAAAGTAGACATTTCTTTGCCCATAAAAGAAATATTAATGTGACCGCTTTAAAAAAAAAAAAATCAAAATTTTAATTCTTGGACCCTTCAAAACTTGATTGACGAGGCAAATAGTTTTTCACTGTGACCTCTCACATAAAATTATACGCCACTTCTGAATTTTAATATCTGGCCAATTTGTCGAATCTATGATGTTTGCAACACTTTGCCAGAAATTTTGTTGCTCATTTAATAAGATAATTTGTTGAGCCCTTTTAATGAATCTTCATTCTCTTGTAGAAGCTACGATTTTGACTTCTCTGGCAAAAACCCTTCGACAAGAATTGTTACAAGTGTAATCTAAAAACCCGCAGGCTAAGCCAAGACCAAGGCTTTGCAACAAACCCTCAGGCTGGCAAGATCACTAGCTCTAATACCATTGTGATATTCCCAAATGGGATATTTGACTAATTTTGAGGAAATTTTATTAACCCAACATTTTACCATAAAACTACTGAATCAATTAATAGAAGATTGCCATGTAAAATAACACATAGGACAGGAAGAACGTCAACTTTTATTATAAATAATAACTGGGGTTACATACAGATCTGACCCAAAAGAGTTGAGATGGAGAACTGGCCATCAATATAAACTATTGCACTATGCAAGCCTCCAAACTGAATTGTTGCACTGCGCTGGCCTCCACAACTGAATTGTTTCACTCTCCACTTGGCAACAGCTACCACTGGACCCACTGAAAGACAATGAAGTGCTGATTTAAGATCTGAATGATACTCACACCAATCCATGAAACTCTGCGAAACTTCTGAATGAAGCCTCCTCAAAGAGAGTTGAGTTTTTGTTCAACACTCACAAATCACTTGAGGGTTTCTGTCCTAGGGCTACCAATGGAGTAGAGAACCAAGTTCTCAAACCTCTCATACAAGAAAATGATTTAATCCAAGATATCCCTCAATGGCCTCCTCCTTTTCTTTTATAGATTTCCTAGATTCTTCTAGAGCCTTATTTTATTATTATTTTATTCATTGAGCGCATTTTCTTTAATTAAAATATTATTTTTAATGTAGGAAAATGGTCAATTGGCCACCATGCCTCCTTAGGTCACTGAAAATCACCCCTTACCATCCCATCCTGTAGATCTTCTCGTCTCGGTTCCAACAAGCTATTACACTAAGGTGTTCAACCAATAATTCTTCCCGAAATGCCACTTTAGGCATAATTAATTGAGTTAGGCCCAGTGATAACTCAATTTTCTGAAAGTTGTCAGAATGCACTGGAATGAAAGGAAAACTGCTCAAATGATGGAATATATCAAGCGAATGCTACAAGACCTCATAGAAACTCCTCAAAACTCCTCCAATAAAAACCCCCAAGCCCGTTGATGACACCAACATGTACATGTGACCTGTCTGCTCCTAACTCTGGAAGTCCAATCTAACCTTGTCATAGGTGACACCAAAAAAGAGAATATTACAACATAGGTGCTATGCAGGCCTAGGAGGGGTAGTGTTGCAGCTTCAGGGAGCTTCAAAACTTACACAGAGGCCTCCAGAGGCAGCATAAAGACTGCGTCACCTACTCTGGGGTTACGCAATCCCTCTCTGAGCAGCGCAGTGGCACGCAGAGCCTAGCAGGGCTGACGCTGGAGCTTCAGGGGCAATGTTGGGGTTTCTAGGGTGAGATTCGGGCTGAGTCTTGTAAATCCCGTTTGAGGGTATGGATCAGTCAGATATTTGGTCTTGGAACAGCAGGTTAGCTGCAGATTTCTTTTATTCTCTGTCGGGTTTTCCAGATCTAGAACCCAAATTTGCTGTACTCAGATTCTACTTAATAAAATAAACCCTCATATCTGTTGCACCGGATTTCCCGCTTTGGGTTTTTCTAAGGACATATGTCCAAAAATCAGTGTGTCACTTTGTTTGAATGAGCGTAGTATTCAGTAAATGATCTGCATGTGTAGACTGTTATTGTGTTTACTTCGGTATTTTCTGAATCTAATTTTTGGAGATAACTTGTATAACTTAATCGAGTAGGAGAAGTAAACCATGATACTGCAGTAGAATTTTCACATGGTACTCCTGATTAAATGCCAATCGCATGCCCTCATACATGATATAATCTAATAAAATGCCACAATCCCATTGATCCTAAAATCCTGAAAATGCTAAAGTCTACTAAATTTTGAAAGGGATATGAAATTCTATTTTGTCCATATGAAGTTCAATGAGGTTGGAACCACTCCCAAACATCCTGAGTCATTTCATGGTAATGTTAAAAATTTAAGTAAAAAGATGAAAATTTCATTTTCATCCTTTTACTTCAAGGGTTTAACATTGCCATTAGGGAGCATCTAGGAAGCACTAGGGAGCATCAAGGGAGAACCATGGCGATGTCTTGGAAGCCCCAATTTAACCACAATTAATGAAAAATAAAAAGTTAAAAAAAAATGTTGAGCCATGGAACTATGAGACTTGATCTCAGAACCGCATGCAAACTGTAGCGGAACTGTGCCAAAAAGTGTGGTTCCAAATTTCCAGGAAGCATGATTTCTGTTTTGATTTTAGGAACCGCGGTTTGCCCACAGTTCCACATGGGATGCAAATTTGACTTTTGAATTGGGTGGGGGGATGGATCCTGCAACACTGGTTAAAGCCACAAAACAAGAATAAAGGCAGAAATGGTAAATCTCCTAGGTGGCAATTATTTTTCTGATACCCCTTGTTGCCTCCCTTTGTTGATTCCTTAATTCTAGGCATAAGTTTTCCATACTTGCCTCAAACTCAAACTCAAGGTCAAAGCCAAATGCTGCCTCCTCCTCCCTTTCCTACAAATTTGAGATGGAGATGAAAATATACATATTTTTCTTGCTTCCCACACACAATCTAGTTCCCAACTTTAGCTTAGATGGCATGGGTTGGAAAAATCATGTTCATAGTCGCGCAAGGAAGGCCATTGCTAATTTTTGGTACTATTTCTACATTCCATTCAACTTTGTTGGAGACCCTTACTAGCAATCTATGTTTGATGCAGTGTATACTACAGACCTGAGGTTCAAAACCCCTACATCTGAGCTAAGTCACTAGGTTCAACGAACTTAATCTTTTGAGTTTGAAATTCACCAAAATTCATCTGAAATTGAATTTGTTTGATTTAGTTTGCTGAACCTAGAGGTGAACCTTTAGTTGAACACGAAACCATTCATAAACTTCAAAAAATTTGTTTCAACTCATCTAAATTGGTTGGGGTTAGACTAGGGTTTGGCACATGAATAAAAAAAATGAAAAAGAAAAGGTAAAACCTTAAAATTACCCTAAAGTCAACTTGTTGCCACATTCTACGTCATCATTCTCGACTATTGCTCCACAATGCACTCTACAAACTCCTAGAATTTGTATCTTGAAGGTTGAGAGTCCAGACTCGAGATTGCGTCCCACGAGTAGCTTTGGCCCTCCATACTCTTGAAATTTGTGCCCTAAAACCCACCAAAAGTGGGTACCCTAGGAGAATTTTTCTCAAAATCATCTTCTTCCAGTCGACAGCCAACAAATCCTGACAACCACCTTGTAGCCAATGTGATGTGCCATTTTATTTTTGCCACCTGCATTATCCATATGTATCCTCATGCATTTGTCAAGAGCACATGTTAGAAGGCACGCAATCTGATCCAAAAGCTATGTTATTCATTGTGTAATCCGGTGCTTATGCTTCTTTTTCATTTGGGCATTTGGCAAGGATTACTGGGTGACTTGGAAAAAGGAGGGGTTTTGACTGTGGTTTGGTTCCCTCGCCTTGAATGGGGAGTTAATCTTCAATCTTAGTCCAATGTGATCTCCCCTAATGGCCCATGGGCACTACTTGGGAAACCCTGATTGAGAGAGTGTGGTCCCATTTGTTGAGAAATCTAGGGCAACTTGATTAGGGTGATTTCTCTTTACTTTGATAACTGCTTGTGATGTTCATTTACTTAATTTGATGTACTTGTAGTTAGCTTCTTCTTTTATTTTATTATTATGGTGTTCTTATCATCAAACAACTACCAAACTATGAAGATCAATAGAACAAGAGAACACAAGATATAGGTTGCTAGCCAAGGCCAAAACCTCTCCCTTTGAGAGGAAAATCCACATGAATTATTCTCTTCTTATAAAATCTTCAAATGACGAATTCCAAGACCTAAGACCCAAGACACAGACTCCTCCAAGGCTAATTCAACCTCTGTAATATCCCCAAATGGGATATTTTACCAATTTTTGTAGAAATTTCACTAACCCAGCAGTTTACCATAAAATTACTGAATTAATTAATAGAAGATTGCCTTGTAAAATAACACATATAAGATTCATGCAATTCCATAACACAATGATGCAGTAAATAATCTCATCTTTATTATAACAGAACTGGGGTTTACATGCGAGAACAATAAATAGCTGACATAGCTGAGATATAATCTGGCCTCAAGGATCTGCTGCACTGCGCTAGCCTCCAAAACTGAACTGCTGCACTCACCCTCCGACAACAGCTGCTACTGAATCCACTGAAAGACAATGACGCACCAATTGAAGATCTGAATGATCCTCACTCCAATATCCCTGAAGCTCTGTGAAACTAATGAACGAATGCTCCTCAAAGAGAGTTGGGTTTTCGTCCAACACTCGACAATACACTCGAGGGTTTCCGTCCTAGGGTTGCCAAGGAAGTAGAGAACCAAGTTCTCAAACCTCTCACATAAGAAAATGATGAAATCCAAGATATCCCTCAATGGCCTCCTCCTCTTCTTTTATAGATCTCATGGATCCTTCTAGAGCCTTATGTAATTATTATTTTAATCATGGAGCACTTTTCCCTCGTATTTTCCAATTAAAATATTCTTTTTTAATGCAGGAAAGAGTAAATCGGTTACCATGTCTCCTCAAGTCACTAAAACTCATGTCCAACCATCCCATCATGTAGGTATTCTCGTCCCGGTTCCAACGAGCTATTACACTAAGGTGTTCTATCGTGTATTCCTCCCGGAATGCCACCTTGAGTGTAATTAATTGAGGTAAGCCCAAAAATAACTCAGTTTTCATGAATACACCAGAATGAAAGGCAAACTGTGCGGATGACGGGATATATCAAGCGAATGCCACCAGTCCTCATAGAAACTCCTCAAAACTCTTCCAAAATGCCCCTGGGCCCGCTGATGACACCAACCTGGACCTGTGACCTATCTGCTCCCTACTCTAGAAGTCCATCCTAACCCTATCATAGGTGACACCAAAAAAAAGGAATATTACAGACCTTCCGCCTCAAGATTGCTTGCCCTCAAGAAATCCAAATGTGCGGGCCACCTTGTTGGCCTGATGCAACTGAGACCTAAGGCTCAGATCCCATACAAACCCCTAGGTTTTGTTATGCTACTATGTCAAGTCACCTAGAACAGACCCCTCGATGTCGGGATCCCAAACTGGTCTCTCACTGCACCTATCATCAATCAATCCTCCCGGATCCCAGCACCACCATGGCCAATCATTGCCCAAGTCCCCTGGCTCGGACTGCGCACTGCCCCTGGCTATAGTTGTTGCCCCATGAAGAGAAGTCTGCCAAAAAGCATCAATGCTCCATGGCTCCTGTTGTACTGTAGCTCTGACTGTATAAGCTGCCCCACCAACTACGTACCAACTCGTCACCTCTCTCCATTCCAACCCCTAACTCAATCCAATGCTAACCCTGCTTTCCCGAAGTCGGGATGGAATACAGATGAACTGTTGACATGTGTTCCACTGCCAACTAGAAACTGTAGTATCTGTCATGTCTATAGGTCCCTGCTCCGCTATGCTCCTCACGAAGAAGATCGTACTATCAACAGGATACCAACTCATGATCTCTTGCAAATCTATCCCGAAAGAAGAATCAAATGCACGGACACCTGCATACAGAACAAGTCTGGTGTGAGGTCGTCAGTCCATAGTCAACTCATGTTGTCCCATCTCGTTTGCCGACGAGCTTTGCCTGCAAAAGAAGGCCCCTCTCTCTATAATGGGCCAAAGTGGGCAAGATATGCTGCAAGCCTCATCGATGCGCTCTTGGAGAGCGTTGCTCCTTGAAAGTACTGCAACTCTACTGACTACATGTGCATTTATCTGCACCTCATCAGTGGGTCAGCCCAAAGATGGATGCTCCACCATCTCCAATAGCTCCTCCCTCTCTTGATCAGGAATGTCATGCTCCTACTATCTACTACCCTCTCGCAGAACTACCCCATCAACCTCCAACATCTCCTGAGGATAAGTATCTGCAACTACTGCCACCGTACTAGATGTCTGGGCATCTGTCTGCTCCTCCTCAATGGCTGACCCCGAGGTTAGCCGCATATCCATCACAAACTCAATGTGAGCCTCCATCTGTCTCTCCCCCAAAGGACTATCATGCACGTTATGAATAGCCTCCTCCTCAGCTGACTCATGCTCCACCATATGCTGCTCCGGCTAAATCCTCACAAGAGACTCATCATCC
Organism: Pinus albicaulis; assembly: GCA_034641835.2. NCBI lineage: Eukaryota > Viridiplantae > Streptophyta > Pinopsida > Pinales > Pinaceae > Pinus > Pinus albicaulis. The sequence goes on along the minus strand of CM076580.1, from coordinate 1,538,427,537 downwards.
TGAATATCTCCCATAGAGTCCCCTGACTGCTCACCCTGCATACTGGAAGACAAATCCGGTCTACTGTCATCAACTCCACATGAGTGCTCATGCTCCCCAAAAGCATCCTCATATGACCCCATGGACTCGTCCAAAGAAGAGTCCTCATACTGACATACAGAAGGAATGTCTTGCTCTACCTCTGCCACCTCATCTGCATCTGTCAAGCATGAGTGGTCAGGTCCCCAAGGTTCTTTGCAGATGAAGCAAAGTCCCTTCCTCCTCAACTCGTTCTTGCTGCCTAATCCACCAAACTGGAGCAACTCCTCCCTAGTCAACTGTCTTCTGAATAGCCAAACGTTCTGCTCAACCAGCCCTTGGGCTAACTCATAAGCAGTAGATGAGACCAGTTGCTCTCCTCCAAATGCTCAACAACCTAGTCTGCAACTCCTGGCAAATGACATCATGGTATCTCATACATGACGACAGGATGGACTGCATGTGTGCTATGACTTGATGTCTCCGAATGTTGAAGAAGCATTGGAACATCTACAGAATCAAGCCATCGCACTCAAGATCAAACATGATGTCATACGTTCTGAATGCGACCATACCTCCTAAAACCTCAAGCTTCTTCCCAAAGGTGGAGTCTGCACTTTTGTCCAAATCTTGAAAAGTTCCCACTACTAATTTGAAAACTTCCCTCATAACATCATCCTTAAAAGGAGCTACAGGTGCGGTCAACCTCATAATGTTATTGAGGCATGATGAAATTGGAAGTCTGAACCCCTCACAACGTTCTTCCAAGAACTTGGGTTATATAAGAGCAAGCATAGCAGGTTTTAGGGCCCAAATCAGTTTCTTCCCTTCTAACTGGCTTATTTTGGAAAAGAGTTCATTCAGTTCATCAAGTTTGGAAAGAACTCTCCATGTTATCTTCATGTGCTTCAAATCTGTTCCAAGTGCAAATAATTTGTGGCCAATCTCCTGCCCCTTCTGCACATCCTTTGAATGTTCTCTCTGAAGAAGGGCATAGATCCCTCTTGAAAAGGGCTTCTTTGTTTGGTTTTGTTTGCTGGTCTATTGGTGCATGGAGGTTTAAGGAAACAATTTTTGTGGTTGATTTCCTTAATTTGTTTAGGAATTCCTCCATGACAAAATGTTTGCATGAGGACAACATTTTATGAGTTTGCTATTCCCTCCCAGTGCCATCCCTTGTCATGCATATACTGTTGTAGGTGAAATATTTTATTGGTGGTAATCGCCAACACACAGTGACATGTACAGGAAGTATTCAACTCTAACCAGCAACTAATATCTATATTTCAAGCTCAGAAAATTATTACAGCAATTGACAAAACTTCATAACCGAGATATTCCAAACAAGGCATAACGTCCTTTCTCAATTATATTAAGAAATGTACAGTCAAAAAATATAGAATGGAACCTGGTGTGCAGCGGATGGTCCTGATCCCGTCCACAGTTCTCCAACCAGTCACACTCAATCGAGGAATTGTGCCTTCAATACACAATACTCCCTTGATTATGTGCAAGGGTTGTCTTGTACTTGCACCATAGCCAGGGTGCATCCAAATTACTGTTGCGGAAAGCACCAACTCAGTTCCTGCTAATACGACCCTAACCATTCACTGGGCTCAGCCTTGGGACTGCTTGCAGTCTAGCGTGCCCACAAAATTGGCATTACGTCCCCTGGTGGCGGCTCGATCACAACAGAATGAGACTGATGATATCTTAGCCTTTTAAACTATGTTTCCAACTTTGTTACAATCACATTAAAACCGCAGTAGCACACTCAGGTAAGAGTATAGCTACTCGAACGACTTCGTTCTCCTTTGAACTTCCAATCTCCACCACCGAAATGATTCATACAGCCACTAGAGGAGAGAATGGCTTAGTGTTGCGCAAATCTTGGTCTATTCTCTCTTTGAATGCACCCAACAGCCAAAGTAAATTTAAGCGGCTTCCCAGCAAGGAAACATGACTACTCTAGACTCATTACGATCACAAGGAACTATGCCCCAAGATCAATTAAATTCAACCTCTATTTACTGTGCTTATGGCTCTTCTTATTAATCTAGTGCTCGCGGCCTTTACTCAATGATTCCCATATAGACAGAGAGGGGTACTTTGATTTTCTTCTGGAAAGTACAAATAATGCTTCCCACACGAATGAGTCTGCTCAGCAACAATAATACGACCCACTGAAAAAATCAACTCTGGACCAAATATTAGTCCCACAAAAAAAAAATGTGTCCCTTCTATCTATAAGACAATTGATTCCTCACGAAGGATGCCCAATTGAAGATGACTTGGCTCTCTTGATTCAGTTGACACCGCTCCTCCAATGTACTCAGCTTGAGAAGAAAATGAATTTTGATGTCACTACAGATCACGTTGCCTTGGCTGCTCCACACCCAAAATAATTAACTTCAGACGTTGTGGCCAAGTCATGTTTGGGAAATAGGTCAACAAGATCGCTTCAAGCAGAGATCATGATATTTGTCGATGTCTTGTCCCCGACGGAATTCTTATGTAGCGCCACCAACTCTGATCTCCCCTCATGAGCCCGTCCTTGATTTTTACGACACTCGTTCGACAACGCACACTGTGTGTGATTCTCCTTGAGCGGGGGAATATGATACCCTTGAAATCACACCTACAACAATCTGATTCTGATCTAGAAGATTGCAGGCGGTTCCTCCAATTAGAATGAGCAATTGATCCCTTTCTATGTCAAGTTAGTCCCAGCAGATATAACTGAATTCAGCATGAAAATTGAATTGGACGCAACGCCCTTTTAAAATGATTTTATGACCCCCATAGTATTTGATTATAATTTGATGTCGTCTTTTGTAATAATCAACCCTTGCAAATAAAATTTGGCCCTTCACAAGATGTGAATTTGAGATGAAATGTGAGTGGGCTTCCCTTCAACCATTCTTGATAAGATAATTCAACAATTTCAAAGGAAATTTGTTGAATGCTTAGGCGATAATTTCACACCACTTCCACGAAACAAATTTCAGTAATTCGATCACAAACCTTCTTTGACATTTATTTGCAATAACCCTCAGGTTAGCAAGATCACCAACTCTGATACCACTTAATATCCCAAAATGGGATATTTTATCAATTTTGCAGTAATTTCACTAACCCAGCGTTTTACCATAAAATTACTAAATTAATTAATAGAAGATTGCCTTGTAAAATAAGACATATAAGATTCATGCAATTCCATAACACAATGATGCAGTAAATAATCTCATCTTTATTATAACATAACTGGGGTTTACATGTGGGAACGATAAATAGCTAACATAGCTGAGATATAATCCGGCCTCAAGGATCTGTTGCACTGCGCTGGCCCCCAAAACTGAAATGTTGCACTCACCCTCCGGCAACAATTGCCACTGAATCCACTGAAAGACAATGACGCGACAATAGAAGATCTGAATGATCCTCACTCCAATATCCCTGAAGCTCTGCGAAACTCCTGAATGAAGTCTCCTCAAAGAAAGTTGGGTTTTCGTCCAACACTCAACAATACACTCGAGGGTTTTTGTCCTGGGGCTACCAATGAAGTAGAGAACCAAGTTCTCAAATGTCTCACACAAGAAAATGATCAAATCCCAGATATCCCTCAATGGCCTCCTCCTCTTCTTTTATAGATCTCATGGATCCTTCTAGAGCCTTATTTAATTATTATTTTAATCATGGAGCACTTTTCCCTGTTATTTTCCAATTAAATTATTCTTTTTTAATGCAAGAAAGAGTAAATCGGTTACCATGTCTCCTCAAGTCACTGAAACTCATGTCCAACCATCCCATCATGTAAGTATTCTCGTCCCGGTTCCAACAAGCTATTACACTAAGGTGTTCTATCACGTATTCCTCCCGGAACGCCACCTTGAGCGTAATTAATTGAGTTAAGCCCAAAAATAACTCATTTTTCCGAAAGTTGTCGGAATGCACCAGAACAAAAGGCAAACTGTGCAGATGATGGAATATATCAAGAAAATGCCACCAGTCCTCATAGAAACTCTTCAAAACTCCTCCAAAAAGCCCCTGGGCCCGCTGATGACACCAACCTGGACCTGTGACCTGTCTGCTCCCAACTCTAGAAGTCCATCCTAACCCTGTCATAGGTGACACAAAAAAATGGAATATTACAACCTCTCCTTTGATGAGTTTGTCCTTCACAAAGACAACCCAAGTCAAAGTGTCCCAAAATTGCTACAACTTCACAAATTCAAACTTGCAATTTCTTGAGTGTAATTTGTTGATTTTGTAGCATTGGAAAGTGTTCCAAGTCTCATATTTTGGGAGGGGGCTTGGACATTAGTATTCCAGAGAACCCAGAAACCGTTTGTGGAAATTCCACTCGATTCATGCTTTATTAAAATAATTAATTATTTTAAAGTGATCCCTAAGTCTAAACATAGGGGAATTAAATAATTAAATGGTATTAATAAGGTAGAGTGTGAATCTTCTAGAAAACAAAGATCAAGTCATATTTTAATCTCAACCATTGATTAGAGATCTAATTTGGGCCTTTGATTCATCAACGAGAAGATTATAAGAGAAGTCTTTAGGATCATTTGGAAAGCAAGTCGGGCACACACTCAGTATCTGAAGGAATAAAATTTGATTTCAAAGGGAGAGGTTATAGAGGTGGAGTTGTAGAAGCAGAAGGAGGAACGGGAAGTCAGCAGAGGAAGAAGAAGCCAGGAGGAGGACGTAGAGGGGACAGCGCTAAGCAGCAACTCTGGTCCTCCATGCAGAGTGACGTAGTCCAACGCGGTGACTGTGGAGAAGACCACACAGAGTGACGCAGAGGGAGAAAGGGTGCGTCCCGTGTGTCAGAAATTCTTCTGAAGGGTTCGAAAAAATTATCTCAGGTGTAATCTAGACATCTGCTCGTAAAATTTCTGTAAATGATTTCCACTATTGAAGAATAATACAAACCCTCATCTGTTGCACCAATTTTCCCGCATTGGGTTTTTCCGGGGACAATTGTCCGAAAATAATTGTGTTCATGTGATTGTTTCTATTGCGTTATATGTGTTCTATTTGATTTTCTGCTTATGATTAAGTGAATATTGCAGTTGTGTTTATTTCAGAATTTACTGGAAGTATATGTAATTAACTTATCATAAATAAGTAGGCGAAATAAATCAATCACTGCAGTAGTATTTCAGCTTGAAATTTTCACATAATTTTGGTCGTACTGTAGAAACTCTAGCTTGCACATGTGAGGAAAAGATGATGAAACAAGCCTTCTCTCTCCTTCGCTTGAATTGGTCTTCTTTCCTTAGTATTTCGTCTTGCAAGTGTGATCTTCTTGACACCGATTTCAACTCTTTTAATGACTCCAACTTGTAACTTCAGAAACCCTAGCTGCAGCTCGCACGTGCGAGATGATAGACACAAAAATTCAGTTTTTACAAATTCAATTTTTCCTTCTTTTATTCTCCTTCTTCTCCACTCCTTTTAGGTCTCCTTTTTGTCCTTGATCGAACTTGATGGATGTCCCTCAAATGAGGTCGATTGCACACATATATAACCTTTCCTTGGAGCTCGAACTATCATCATGAGGCCGACTTGTACTCTGTTAGGTCGACTAGTCTTCTTGCAAGCTGACTTGGTCTTAGAGGGAGATATTTAACTCTTTTGACTCATTATAAATTCTTGCTTCATTTACAAAATGCCCAATAGGGTCGTTTACATATGACAATGACTCTTTCACTTCTTTGACTCTATGACAAATCTTAGAAGCAGAAAATGGATGCTTTGACCTATAAATAAATTGGCCTAGAGTATGAAACCCATAAAAATAATAATAATAATTTTTTCTCTCTCTTACATCAAATAAAAAAATCAAGATTACATAAGACATTATGAAGACCAAACCTAGTTACATATTTCAACATCATTTTTCCATTCCATACTTATCACTTCCCTTCGTACATTACAAGCCCTATACTCCACCTCCCATCTCTAGGTCCACTAGGTTCTAGCACACCCCCTCCCCTTGTCCACATCCCTGGGCCGAGCTTGGAAACTTTGTCCCGGCAGGTTGATGCAGCTAAAAGAAAAGTAAAAAGCATCTCATGTCCACAAGCAAGAAACAAAAAGGATGGTTGTGGCATTAAAATTAGCACGTAGGCAAAAGCCAAGCAGGAGCTCTACCCCTTATCATTATGGCCATCACTCGATTCCTAGGGCCAATGTTGCCCTGCCACATCATAAAAGGAACCCTTGCATGTCCCAAACCTTGGTGGGCGATGAACTGCCCCACCTTTAAGGGGGCGATCCACTGCTACACATCATTCACAACATGCTCACAATTCCTAGAGCTTCGAGCAATAATACAAAGAAAAATCGAGAAAAGAAAAAAAGCAATAAAAGGGGTGGAAAAAAAAGGTCGGGGAAACTCATGCATCCACGATTGTGTTGAGAATTCAATAGGGAAATGATTATGTTTAATTCTCTTTTATTTGATAACTACTTTTGTTTCCTTTTTACTTATTATTTTTGTTTCTTATTATTATATGTGTGAAGCATCAAACAACTACCAAAACAATAAGAACAATGACACAGTATATAGGCTGCAAGCCAGGACCAAAACCTCTCCTCTTGAGAGGAAAACCCTTAAATCTCTTCTTTTCCTTATAGATTCTTCAATTGACGAATTCCACGACCTTACGATTGAAACCAATACCCTCCAAGACCAAGACCAACCACTTTAGATGATATGCCAACTTTGATCTAGCCAAACTCAGTCAAATCTCTTCCAGTAGCACTTCTTCGACCTCTTGCTACAAGATTCTCGGACTCCTACTACATATTTGACATTTCAGCCTCCCTGCAACTTCTGCTGCCACACATGGGCACTTTGATCTTCTTCTATAACCCTCCTCTAACTTTCGCTTGCCTTTCCCTGACTTCTAGCTTGAGAGAGACCCTTGGTGACCTTCGATTGACGTATTTGCCTCCTTTTCTCCAAGATCGAACTTGTAGATGGATGCCCTCGGTCTGCGCAAAAACCCTAGTCCTCTTTAGCATATGAGAGAGAGAATTAGCCCAAAAACAATCTCTTTCGTCCTTCTTCTTCGCTACCTTCTTCCTCTTCTTTGCTAGAATGAGTGATGAGTGTGAGTGCCAAATGGAGGACGAGTTCTTCGCTATATATAGGCTTCTTCAAAGGTGGACGTGGCTTTTCTTTTAGGTAGACTTGCTAGTTGTCAAGTCGACTTGGCCTTGGAGGGTATTCTGACACTTTCAAAGACAAAATGAATTTTCCTTACAAGTTACAATGTGCCCAGTGGGGTCTTCAACTTATGACAATGACTCTTTTGACTTCTTGACCTAGGACAAACCCTAGAAACACTCAATGGGTGCTTGATCTATAAAATAAAAGAACTTGAGCATGAAACCCATGCTCCAAAATAATAATAATAAATTTTCTTTTCATTTTATAATTTACAAGAATAAAAAATACACTTCATACCTATGAAAACCGAACCTAGTTACACATTTTTCAACGCTCCCTCTTAACTAGGGAGGTATTCATAAGAGGTACATGGACATCCTCAATCTGAAGAGATCTCATAAGAAGTGTCGGATTGGTAAGCCATGTGTCTAGCGTCATATCAACCAACATTGTCACATAGCAAGGCCTTGACTAACAGCTCTATCTCTCCACAAGATCAAAGCACAATGCTGGCGAGACCATGGTTGCTTGGGAGCGGGGAGCGGGAGTGGGAGCGGGGAGCAGGAGTGGGAGCGCCATTTTTAAAGGCTCCCAATCCAGAGCGTTTCGGGGAGCATATATATATATATATATATATATATATATATTGATGCATATATGTCAACAAAAGCATGCAGAATGATCAATTAGACATAAAAAAACATAAAAACATAGATTGAATCATATAACATCAATCATCTAGAAGTTATAATCTTCATCAACCATGCCCACAAGTTGGAAGCATACAACATATTGACTCTTGAGTCTCGCGAATCATCAATCTGAAGGTTTCAAGCTTTCAAAATTCAATATATAACATTTATCATCATTGATATATAACATTATTAGCATTGATTTCAAATTTCAACATCTAACATTTATCATCATTGATATATATCATAATTCATTTATCATCATTGATTCATTGATTTCAAAATTCAATATACATTTATCATCATTGATATATAACATTTATCATCATTGATTCATTGATCACCATATAACTTTCATGAAGCATCATATTCATAATTCATAATGACTTGTAAACTTATAAATACCAACTTCAAAGTTTCACCTTTTAAATTCAAACTTCAAACTTAAATTGTCATTAAATATATGAAAGAGTCAAGTTTCGACTGTTCAACTATCAACTGTTATAAAAGATAAAAACTACTAGAAAATAGAAAAGACTAGTAAACAACAAATCTATTTTATCTATTGGCTGACCCCTTGCCACGCCCACGAGAAATGTCTAATTTGTGCGAGCCACGAGGAAATGATGGTCTTCTAGTACTCTCAGGAGTACCACGTCCACGACCATGACTAGAAGGTGGAGGCTAAATCTGCAAAGGAACAATAGATGGATATCGAGAATTGGCACTAGCATTGGCACCCGCACTGCTACTGGATGGTGGGACTGGCCCTGTGTGTGGCGGTGCTACTGATGCTTCATCATCATCCCTAAAAAGTTCTGCTTCCAATTCTTCCATATGTACCGTGCCATCCTCCAAATTATCATCCTCTGGGTTGTTGTCCCAGACTCTGTATGATTGATCCTCATATGCCCGATCACAGTAATGGCTCAACAACCTCAAGTTGTAATGCACATAAACCAAGCTTTCAGCTCAGTTTTTATTCAGCATGTTTCTTCTCACATTATGTATGAAACTGTAGGTGCTCCAACACCTCTTTGCAGAAGAAGTATTCACAACCTGTGAGAGAACTTTTTTTGCCAACTTTGGCAAAAGTCCCATGCCGCCATATGCTTCCCACCGTGTGAGAGCATGAAATTTGTCTCTGTCTTCCATTGCATGGAAAGAACCAAAGTTAGCAGTGCAACTGAAGTATTTTCCTAATTCAAGGTGCAATCTAGCACACTCCTCCTTGTCGGGTACCAACTTGTCTAATGCCTTCATGTACCCCTCTTGTACCTCTAGATCTGTGTGAGGTTTGATCCTAACCCCACCTCCAGGTGCAGGTTAGCCCAACCAAGATGGAGAGTAGTATTTTGGCATAAGGATATATGCCAAGGCATGTAGTGGAACATTGAGTTTATTCCACCGAGCACACACACAGTCATGAATCATAGCATACAAGTTGGGATGATTATCCTTAACAACATCTTTTATTTGGCCCAACATGCTGTCCATCTGCTCATAAACCTCCCCAATCACTGGTTTATCTGTATCTGCAAACCGAATCATGTGATAAATGGGCTTGGTGAAATTCAAAATTTCACTCACACCTGCCCAAAACAAAGGGTCAAGGGCGGTCTCCTCCACATGCTCAAAACCTTGCATGTCAACTATTGTCGCTGCCCTGTCCTTTAATACCTGCCAGTGTGAGCTTGATACCATTGCAGCCAATGACTCTCTTACCTTCAAAAGGCGCCTGAAGGTGAGGTAATAGCTAGCAAATCTAGTCTTTGCTATCTTCAACAACTCCAATTTGGAGTGAATACGGAAAATCCCATGGGTATTGTTGTGATTTGTAATAAATTTTATCATTTTTTTACCTCTCTTGTACAAATCACCAAGCCATTTGAATTGAGGTTGTTTGTTTTTAATGATATCATGCATCAAAAGGTTCATTGTGTGAACCAAACACCCAGACCAAAATATGTTGGGGTATTTATCCTCAATAATTGCTCCTGCTGCCTTACAGTTAGCAACATTATCAGTGATGACTTGTATAACATTGTATGGCCCAGTCTTTTCAATTATTGCAAGTAATGGTTCTGCAATGTTAATGCCGGTCTTGAATTTGTCTGAATAATCATATGCTGAAAGGAACACTGCACCACTAACCGACACAACCAAAACACTTATCAATGGCTTTCCTTTTACATTGGTCCATCCATCAGAGACAATGGACACCCCATGCTCATTCCACGAATTTGTCATTCTAGCCAAAGCATGGTTTATTTTAGTTTTTTCATGATCAAGACCCACGGTTCTGGCCTTGTCATACCCAGGGCTCCTGTATCCTTTGGGGGCATCATTAATGGCAGAAACCATTTCATGCCAATAAGGTGAGCGAAGAACATTGAATGGCACCCCACATGCATATAGAAACTAGAAAATTTTTGAATCCACATCATTCCTACACCATTCGTCAAGGAAATCGGATATGGTTCTATGCCTTAATCCAGGTGTGCCACTGCCTCCATAACCACTGCCACAGGTGGAAGTTGATGGACTTCTTTGTCCATGATGTGATGCACCTGATGGTGTATAAGAATCAATAAAACCCCTAGATCTTTTAGATCTCTATAGGGAAGCCTCCTCTTCCTTTCTATATTTCTCTCTCTCTGTTGCTGGCACAGTAACACAAATTTTGATTCCTAGATTTTTGTCTCCATCCCCTGGCATTTTCCCACAAAGGTGCCTTCTCACATGGGTGTATGAACCATGGTATTCTATATTGCAATGGGGGCAAAGAAATTTAGTGGTTCCACCACCTTTCCCTCCTTCCTACCTCTGAACATATTTCCACAAAGGTGTCTGAGTTTGGTCTTGTCTAGTTGGGGTATATGTGGTCTCATGTTCTTCACTCCCCCCTTCCTCCTTAGCATAGTCATCCTCCTCTTCAGGATTTTCATCAAATCCACCATAACCCACTTCTTCATCCTCCTCTTCCCTAATGTGCCTCTTTCTTCTACTCTCCAACATCATTATTACAAAGAAAGGAACCAGCATGATGAAAATCCCTAGCCATATAGCCATGATGTTTCAAGTTTCAAGTTTCTAGCTTGCAAAACAAATGGAGAAATGCCAAATGGGAATAGGAAATGCAACATAGGAAAAAAACAATTCAATTTTTAAGTTTTCAATACAATAAAATGCGACATTCAGAAAAGAAAATCAAGTTTTCATTTTTGAACAACATAAAAATTCATCCTAGAAAATACAAAACTAGATTAGAAGACCTATCTCTTTCTTGCAATCCTCCTCTTGCTCTCTTGCAGCTTGCTCCTTGCTCTCTCCTTGGCACTTCCGCAGCTCCGCTCTCCAACTCTTGCTCCAAGCTCTCCTCTCCAACTCTTGCTCCAAACTCCTCTTGCTCTCACTCACTCAACTAAAACAAAAAAACAAAATGAGGGGAGGGTGGGCTTTTATTTACCCAACCCTGCTCCCTCCCTCTCCAAAATAAAAATTAATTTTTTGAAGATTTTTTTTTCACGCCGTCGGGGAGCGTTCGGGAGCGAACGCTCCTTGAGTGCTTCTAGGATTAAAAAAACGCTTCGGGAGCGTTTTTTAATGCCGGAAGTGCTCAGGCAACGTTCGCTCCGAAGCGCTCCCTGAAATGCTCCCGAAAAGGCAGGGAGCGTTTTTATAGGCTCGGAAGCGCGCTCCCGAAAACGCTCCCCTCAGGAAGCGTTTTCGGGAGCGCATTTCCGAGCACTCCCAGAATGCTCCCGAACGGAGCGCGTTTTGGGAGCGGGAAGGGGGGGCGTGAAGCTTCCTCCCAACCTTGGGCGAGACCAATGATTTATAGACACCATCATCATTCTCTCAAGTACATACTCCTCTCGAGTGTTCGTCGAGTATGACCTTCTTTGGACTATTCGTATCTTGGATAACTAGTCCTCAAAGAATATCGGTCCACGACTACTCTTATCTTGGATTCCCTACCTCATCCTTAGAGTATTGGACGCTAGATGGTTACCCAATATTCCATTCTGTCTTCCCAAGTGAAGACAAGAATGATGTGCCTATCTCTCCCTCTCAACTAGGGAGGATATATCAACCAAGCCAAGCTTGTCTCTCAAGTATACAAGCTTCTTGTTAAAAAGAGATTTTGTCAATATGTCAGCTACCTGGTCATCAATGGAGATATATTGTAGCTGCAACATACCATTTTGTACTAGCTCCCAAATATAGTGATACTTGTTGTTTATATGCTTTGTCTTTCCATGAAACATTGGTTCCTTAGACAATCGTATACAACTGGTGTTGTCAAAATGTATCGCTGTAGGGTCCATCGGTCCTTTAAATAGGTCGGATAGCAGCTTCCTTAACTAGACCGCTTCTCTACTTACTCATAGGCTGCAACATACTCAGCCTCAGCACTACTCAAAGAAACTGTCTTGCTTTATGCTCATCCATGAGATCATGGAGGATCCCAAACTGAAACATCCTCTTATAGTGCTTCTTCCATACTTCTCGCTGCCTCCCCAGTCGAAATCTGTATATCCAATCAAGTGGACATCATTCCTCCTGTTGACCATGTCAGCATTCTGTCAAAATTCTGACCAGTAATTTCGCTTAAACCATTTGAAACCCCTCTGCTTAGCCTAAAAATCCATTTTCCGCTTATCGTTTCTTTCTCCCCAGTCTCAAAATTGCATAAAAGGCCAAAAACCCACATTCGAAAATATATTAGGCCTTAGCCCCTCCGATCCTAGCCCCTCTGTCTTTCCCTCTGCATGACCTAGGCGCTAAACCATGCGCCAGACCGAAAGGCGCTTATCAAATGTATATCGGGCGCATGCTGAGTCGCTGATCTGTACAGATCGGACAGATCGGACGGCGTTTGTTCACCTCCGTCACGCCCATACCCCGCCTGACTACCGTCCGATCAAACAGTGAAATCAACGGCCCGCAGCCTGCCAGTCCTGGTGGTCCCCACGCCCGCTCCCATTGCAAAAACCGATGGTTTATATCGCACCACCTTTCAAGCGGCAAGCGGTATTTCTCAAATCAGAGCGATTCCATACATCGCTCGCCGCGTGTCTCCGCGTACGGCTCCAAAACCGCTCTCCATTGCGCATTATTGTTCGGTCAAAGTCACGGCGCGATATTCATGACAGTCGTCCGATCTGGGGGTCTTCATCTAACGGTTGTTGCTCTTCGAAGCTACACGGCATTTAATCACAACATATTCGACCCCGGCCCACTATCCGTCGCCCTCCTACGCGTCCTCCACCGTCGATCTCCACCAATATCGGACGGCCCTCATTTAACTCACGCCACGCCATTGACCCGGTCCTCCTCCACATCACCATTCCACGTGCCATTCAACGCATTCTCTTTCGCCTTCCTTATATATCATTCTAAAGGTCAAATTCAAATTTTCTCACCTGCTACCATCCGCCAACCCTCTCCATTGCCACCTCCCACCGTCACACTGCATTTCCTATCATCGTCCTGCATTTCACGACCTCTCTACCATGCCGCGCTGTCTCACCATTATCCCCACTGTGTTCATCTTCCTGTGCATGGTTTTCTTTAACGAGTTTGCGGATTTTGCAGGGTTACATCAGCGGAAAGTTGCCATAATTCACAACCTCCATTACAAAAGCAGAGGACGCAGGAAAGGACTATCTTCTAATAGTTACATTTATGGAGCAAGGCTTAGGAAGCTGTTACGACACGGCTTTCATTAAAGAAGCAGGGGTAAAATATATCAAACCCCCCCAGAATCATTCAAAACATAGATTTTTCAATCGGAAATATTAATGTTGCGGCAGAGAGTATCAGTGGGAAATCAGAGGAATTCGACGATCAACATTGAAGGTTTCAGGCCTTAATTCAAGGTTAGAAGACAGAGGGTACCATGCGCAGGAAACAATACCCTTCAGGTTTCATTTCAGCAGGATTTTCTTTCAGGAAAGGACGGAATGTTCATATGGTTTTATCTCTATACCGTGTCCCTGAAGAGACATTCACCCAGTGCATTTATTTCAGAAAGCAGGCTACAGAGAACGTACAGCACCGCAAAGTCATCGAGCAGTATGGGCGTGCACGTTTCTGCCATTTTGTCTTTATGAAGCAAATTGATGGTTCATCACCTACTTCATTTATTAAGTTTTCTTTTTCTCTATAAAACCCCCGAAGAACAGATTATTGAGGGTTCTAGATTTTATCAGAAAATTATGCAGTGAAGGCTGTTTGTATACATTTTGTAAAACTCTTGTATAAAGGCTCAGAGCCCATAGGGTCTCAGTGAGGAGGAGTTCCATCTGTTAAAGAGGATTCTGGTCTTTGGTATTTCACAGTCTGTAACTTTCTCTTATGTGTTATTTAAATAGATCATTTCACTTCATCCATTCTCTTGTATCATGTTTTGGAATGCGAGTGGCTCACTGATCCATGGTATGGATTTATCCTAGTTGATACCCATGCTCCGATTAGTCAAGCGCTTTAAATATGTGTCATGCATGATATTTTGTTCCACTATTCATCTAAACCGTATTTCTGCTATATTAGTTGCTTTGGGAGGGTGTTTTTAAAATGCTATTGTCATGTATGGATTCTTAGATTGGTAAGCCTATGCATGGTGGTATTGTGTATCTGGATATCAACTCAATGTTAACTAATATCTCCTCTACATTTCATTCACTACATACACCTTCTGATAACTTATTTCTGCGAGGTATTTCTGAATCGGCCCTCTTTGCAGTAAACTGTCTATGAATTGTCTGTTACTTTTATATTAGATTTATGCACTTTGCCTCTGCAATATCCCTTCCTCTGTTTCAGTTTCTGAAGGTCTTGGTCCCATTCAGATTAAATTTCCTTGTTTTACAAAAGATAGCATGAGAGATAGTTATTGATAACTCCATCTGTTATACTAGATGTTCCTTGCTATATAAGATGTCCTAGGCACTGGTCTATCACAACTCTAGGCTGTCTCTAGGAACAACAACATCTTTTTGGTGCCGTTGCCGGGGAACGAAGTTGAGAAATTTTAAAATCCCTGGGCCTCGACAAAATCTAATTCACTCTTCAAGTAGGTGAGTATGGAGAGTTGAGAGTTGTAGATCCCTCACCTTGGCGACTCCACATTTGTTCATTTGATAAATCTATTTGCAGTCCTGGCTCCTCATAACCCACACCTGAGGTTAGATACGTCTAAGCCAAAGACACCTTCAGTGTCTGACCCTGAAAAGATCATACATAGAAGAAATTGGAGGGAAAGAAAATCAGTCCATTCTGAGATTCCCGAATTCTCTCAAGAAGACTTTCCGTCCTCCTCCTCTCAAGATTCTCAATTGCAAGTTCCCGACTCCACTGTCGGAGATACCGATTACTATGTTGAAATTTGGTTACCGGAGAACAGGTGGTTCCCTAAGGCTTTGATCTTTGGCCTAGGGAAAAGTGTCCAAAAGAATTTAATTTTTCTCCTAAAGTGACTTTATAAAGTTATAAAGTCAAATCTAATTTAAAAGTGACTTTAAGTGATAAAGTTAATAAAGTCTAATTTTAAAGTGACTTTAATAAAGTCAATATAAAATTAGAAAGGAAAAAGTGACTTTGGAAATAAAAGACTAAGTGGGTCTTTATTAAAGTGGGGTGAATTAAAAATAGAAAGTGAGATTTAAATGAGCATTTAATCTCAGCCCTAGATCTCAATCTATCTCAGCCATTGGATTTAGGGATTCCCCAAAAGTCACTTAGGGTTAGGTTAAAGGAGGAAAAGGAGAAAAAGATCATTCATTCTTTCATGAGCAGATTGAGAGAGGAGGAGAAGGAGAGCTGGAGACTTTTTTTTGAAGAGAGCTTGAGAAGGTGAAGGAGAGGCAAACCCAGCAAGTCCGTACAACAGCAAGGAGGGCACGGTTTTCGAGGCAGTAAGAGGCTGCATGAATATCGAGGCAGCAAGACCGTACAGCAGCACGAAAACTGAGGCAGCAGTCTGTACAGCAGTCCGTACAACTATTTTGTGGCACGTTTTTCGAGGAGAAAGGCAGCACAATTTTTGAGGAAAAGTACAGCAACAAAGGGCTCGATTTCCAAGGTTGTTGGGCACACTTTTCGACGCAGCCAACACAGTTTTCGAGAAAGGAAGTTTGCTGTAATAAATTTCTGTTTTGAGTATTTTGCTGTTCTGGCACGTTTTCCAAAGCGGAGGCAAGCACGGAAACCCAGATAAGTCTGTAATTAATTTGCTGGAATTTTTCTTGTATATTTCACCTCTCTGTAAATGCATTTTCCAGAAATAAGAAGGAGCTTTCAAACTGGTTTTCCCCAAGAGTTGTAGTGGGTTTTTCTAGGGTCATGTTGACCAAAAATATCAGTGTTTAAATGTGTTGAATGACTGTTTTAAGCTTGCTGATTTTTATTTCTGCGTTTTCCAGCATTCTGTAAATTTTCCAGAATTTGTGTTTTCAGCAAAAAATTATTTTTCTGTTGTTGAATGTAAGGATGTGGGAAAGGGCATTTAACTAAAAGGAGAAATAAGGTGAAACTGAAAACCGGGGTGGGAAACAGGAAATTTTTACATGGTATCAGAGCTTGAGTGCTGAAAGTGCAGTTTGGGACAGCAAGGAGAAAAATACAGCCTGCTAATTTTTCACTCAGAAAATTCCAGCAAGCTGATTTTTCACAAACAAAATTTTTTATCTTTACTACAGCAGTGCTATTTTTCAGTTTTAGGACAGCAGGATGTCATTGGGATTGAGGGTGGAGGATAGGTTAGATGGGCATACCAATTACAACGTTTGGAAGGAGAGAATGCAGAGTATCTTTGAGGAGGCAGAAGTCTGGGATATCATGGTTCATACCCAATAGCAGCCTGTTAATGTGCCTACTGATGTTGTTCAGTTGGCAGCATATAATAAAAAGAACAACAAGTGTAAGAGATTGATTCTAGACGGAGTCAAAGACCATTGCATTCCTCATGTGAAAGGAAAGAGAAATGCTCATGAGATGTCGACAACATTGTCCAATCTCTACCAAAGTACCAATGAGAACCGGAAAATGGTCCTGAAGGAGAAGCTGAAAACCATTAAGATGGGTAAGACTGATAGTGCAGCTGGATATCTCACAAAGATTACTAATGTGAGAGATGAGTTGGCAGCGATTGGAGAGGTCATTCCACCCACTGAGTTGGTGCGGATTGCAGTGAATGGCCTCCCCAGTTCATGGATGAACTTTGCTGATGGTATTTGTGCACGTGAGACCCTTCCCACATGCGACAGGTTTTGGGATGATTGCATTCAGACAGAGATCAGGAAAGGTCAGCTTGGGGCAGCCAAGCCAGTTGAGCAGGATGAGGATGTAGCACTGTTGGCAGGAGGCAAAAAAGGCAAAGGCAAGAAGCAAGCTTCCACAAGCAATGGTGGGGGCAAAGGTAAAGGTAAAGGTAAACAGGGTAACACACAGAAGGACTATTCCAAGGTGAAGTGTTGGAATTGTCAGAAGATGGGACACTATGCAGTTGTGTGTCCGGAGAAGAAGAAGAAGAACGAGAAGAACCAGAGCATGGCAACATCAGCAGAGGTTGAGGACTTTGCAGATCGCTATGACCGGGAGAGCTTGGGTTCACAGGTGAGTCCCTCTAAGTTTGATTACCGCGCGCAGGTTCGCTGGGGAGCATGCATTTCCCCGACTAGCGGAGCATCTTCGGGTATCTGGTATGTGGACAGTGGGGCTTCACGTCATATGACATGAGTCCGTGAGTACTTCTCAGAGCTTTCAGAGAGTGGCACTGATATAGAGGTAGTACTCGGTGATGACAGAGTTGTTAGAGCAGTCGGTGTGGGAACACTGACATTTCAGAGGGAGTCTAAACCTCCCTTGAAGGTGTCAGATGTTCTTTATGTGCCAGGGATGAGGAAGAACCTCATATCCGTCTCAGTTTTGGAGGACAGAGGATATGAGATACTGTTCAGGGGTGGACAGGTGCTGATGTATCCCAGGGGCGCTCCAGCTGATTCAGCTAGAGTGATAGGTGTACGCCATGCAAAGGTGTACAAGTTTGCATTTCAGCCCCTTTTGGCATTGAGCAGTAGTACCGACAGCAGAGCTAGCAGTTCTGAGCTGTGTGAGATTTGGCACCGCAAGATGGGGCATATGTATCATGGAGCCTTGAGGACTTTGCGGGAGATCACTACAGGTGTGCCAGATTTCAGTAGTGATCACTTTGATACTTGCAGAGGATGTGCAATGGGCAAGTTTGCCAAATCTCCTTTTCCCAGCAGTGACAGCAGAGCGACTGGGATACTTCATTCCGATGTGAGCGGTCAAATGTCTCATGTTTCCTTGAGTGGATATGAGTACTATGTTTTATTCATTGATGATCACTCCAGGAGGACCTGGATTTATTTCTTGAAGACCAAGAGTGAGGTCTTCAAGCGGTTTCAGGAGTTCAGAGCTCTTGTGGAGACACAGACAAGTCGGAAGATCAAGTCCCTGAGGTCGGACAATGGGGGAGAGTACACCCTTGGAGAGTTTGTTGACTATTGTGCGGAGGCAGGCATTAGGAGGGATCTCACTGTTCCTTACAACCCCCAGCAGAACGGGGTTGCGGAGAGGAAGAACAGATCCATCGGAGGGGCTGCCAAAGCCATGTTACATGATCAGGGATTGCCATTGTTTTTGTGGGCAGAGGCCTGCAACACTGCTGTTTATTTGCAGAACAGGAGTCCGCATCGTGCCTTGGGGCATATGACTCCGGAGGAGGCTTTTTCTGGGAAGAAGCCTGATATTGGTCATCTTCGTATCTTTGGGTGTATCACATACTCCTACATACCCAAGGAGAAGAGGACCAAACTAGAGCCCACCGCAGAGAAGAGTATATTTGTGGGCTACAATGAGACCTCAAAGGCCTTTCGGATTTACATTCCTGCACAGAGGAAAGTTGTTGTCAGGCGGGATGTGAAGTTCGAGGAGGATAGGGCCTTTAGGAGGTCACGGGAGTTAGAGTATCTGGATCAGCCAGACCCTCAGCAGTAGCTGAGTCAGTCACAGGGATCCAGTGGGCAGGGATCAAGAGGATCCGGAGGTACATCTATAACGATGTCAGGTCCGTCAGTGAGAAGTGGCTCACAGAGTCAGAGGGTTGGTGCTTCGGGCAGCATGCAGAACAATCCACAGAGCAGTTCACTAGGGAGTCCACTGATGGACGGTTCACACGGTACCTCAACTTCTACTGGTTCAGGTGCAGGCAAGAGGACAGCAGACAGACAGACAGGAGTTCAGGCTCCTGATGATGATGAGGAGGAGGAGTTTCATTCTCCAATGGGAGAAGTATGCTCAGGGAAGAGGAAGCCCAAGTGGCTTCAGGACACCTTGAGAGAGGCCACATCTGTTGCTGGGCCTAAGAGGCCGGTCAGAGAGAGAAGACCACCTGAGAGGTTTTGTAGCTATATGGCAATGGCTACCAACATCCTTGACTCTGAGCCTTCTAGCTATGAGGAGGCAGCTAGCCAGCAGGTCTGGAGAGAGGCCATGCAGGAGGAGTATTCTTCTATCATGAAGAATGATGTTTGGGAGATGGTGCCGAGGCCTGAGGGCAAATCCGTGGTTACTTCCAGATGGCTTTACAAGGTAAAGCATGCTGCAGATGGCAGCATTGAGAAATTCAAAGCGAGGTTTGTGGCTAGAGGGTTCTCCCAGGTAGAGGGAGTTGATTATGAGGAGACCTTCGCTCCCGTGGCTCGATATACTTCGATCCGCTCCATTATATCGATAGAAGCAGAGATGGGTTGGAAGATCCACCAGATGGATGTGAAGACCGCATTTCTCAATGGCTTCATACAGGAGGAGGTGTACATTGAGCAGCCACAGGGCTTTGAGGTGCATGGGAAGGAGTCCCATGTGTGCAGACTGAAGAAGGCCCCTTATGGCCTGAAGCAAGCTCCCAGAGCTTGGTACTCCAGGATAGATACTTACTTGCAGAAGATGGGTTTCACAAAGAGTGAGGCAGATCCGAACCTTTTCTATATTGTGATAGGTGAGGAGCCTCTCATTCTGGTGCTGTATGTGGATGACTTGGTCATTACAGGTGCAGAGACTCATAGAGCACTGCAAGAGAGATCTTGCGGCGGAGTTTGAGATGAAGGACATCGGCTTGATGCATTACTTTTTGGGTTTGGAGGTGTGGCAGGAGGAGGGGCATTTCTTCCTGGGGCAGGGGAAGTATATTGTGGATATCCTTGGCAAATTCCACATGGAGGATTGTAAACCCATGTCGACATCGATGATCACCAACTGGAAGAAGCTTCATGCTTCGGATTCCAAGTTGGTGGATCCCACATTGTATAGACAGCTGATTGGTTCCTTGATGTATTTGGTCAACACTAGGCCAAATATTTGTTTTGCAGTCAACACAATGAGTCAGTTTATGTTTGAGCCTAGGAAGGTTCACTGGGTGGCTACAAAACACATTTTGCGGTACTTGCAGGGGACAGTGGATTATGGTCTGGACTACAGGCAGGGGGTGGAGTGAGATTGGCGGGTTACACTGATTCTGATTGGGCAGGTTGTGCTTCTGATAGGAAGAGCACTTCAGGGTGTTGTTTTGGGTTGGGTTCGGCAGTGGTGTCATGGTTCAGCCGGAAGCAGCAGTCAGTAGCATTGAGTTCAGCGAAAGCAGAGTATATGGTAGCCAGTCTAGCTAGTTGTGAGGCCATCTGGCTTCGCAAGATGTTGTTTGGCTTATTTGGTCATCCGTTGAGACCTTCAGTGATTTACTGTGATAATCAAAGTTGCATTAAACTCAAGGAGAATCCAGTATTTCATGACATGTCGAAGCATATCGGGATCAAATATCATTTCATCAGAGACTATGTTCAGAAAGGAGCTGTGAAGCTTGAGTATATTCCCACTGATGAGCAGGTTGCAGATATTCTTACCAAAGCCTTACCACGGGGCAAGCATGTCTACTTCAGAGACAAGATGGGTGTGGTGAGGAACACCTTCTTCGGTAAGAGGGAGTGTTGAAATTTGGTTACCGGAGGACAGGTGGTTCCCTAAGGCTTTGATCTTTGGCCTAGGGAAAAGTGTCCAAAGAATTTAATTTTTCTCCTAAAGTGACTTTATAAAGTTATAAAGTCAAATCTAATTTAAAAGTGACTTTAAGTGATAAAGTTACTAAAGTCTAATTTTAAAGTGACTTTAATAAAGTCAATGTAAAACTAGAAAGGAAAAGTGACTTTGGAAATAAATGACTAAGTGGGTCTTTATTAAAGTGGGGTGAATTAAAAAATAGAAAGTGAGATTTAAATGAGCATTTAATCTCAGCCCTAGATCTCAATCTATTTCAGCCATTGGATTTAGGGATTCCCCAAAAGTCACTTAGGGTTAGGTTAAAGGAGGAAAAGGACAAAAAGATCATTCATTCTTTCATGTGCAGATTGAGAGGAGGAGAAGGAGAGCGGCAGACTTTTTTCTGAAGAGAGCTTGAGAAGGTGAAGGAGAGGCAAACCCAGCGAGTCCGTACAGCAACAAGGAGGGCACGGTTTTCGAGGCAGTAAGAGGCTGCACAAATATCGAGGTAGCAAGGCCGTACAACAGCACGAAAACTGAAGCAGCAGTCCGTACAGCTATTTTTGTGGCACATTTTTCAAGGAGAAAGGCAACACAGTTTTTGAGGAAAAGTACAGCAACAAAGGGCTCGATTTCCAAGGTTGCTGGGCACACTTTTCAAGGCAGCCAGCACAGTTTTCGAGAAAGGCAATTTGCTGTAATAAATTTTTGTTTTGAGTATTTTGCTGTTCTAGCACGTTTTCCAAGGCAGAGGCAAGCACGGAAAACCAGATAAGTCTGTAATTAATTTGCTGGAATTTTTCCTGTATATTTCACCTCTCTGTAAACGCATTTTCCAGAAATAAGAAAGAGCTTTCAAACTGGTTTTCCCCAAGAGTTGTAGGGGGTTTTTCCAGGGTCATGTTGACCAAAAATATCAGTGTTCAAATGTGTTGAATCGCTGTTTTAAGCTTGCTGATTTTTATTTCTGCATTTTCCAACATTCTGTAAATTTTCCAGAATTTGTGTTTTCAGCAAAAAATTATTTTTCTGTTGTTGAATGTAAGGATATGGGAAAGAGCATTTAACTAAAAGGAGAAATAAGGTGAAACTGAAAACTGGGGTGGGAAACATGAAATTTCTACATACTATTCAGATAGTCCACGCCGAGGAGGTGTCCAATTTAAAGACAGTCTTCATCCTACTCCTGAGGTCAAAGAGGTCAAGGAAGTCACCGAAGTATCTGCTGTTAACAAACCTTTGTTCCCCTCAACCCCTCAAGTTGCAGTCGAGTATATTCCTATTGCTATTCATACTCCACTTCCACCTCCTCCTCCTCCTGTTACTCATCAAACTGTTGCACTACCTCCACCCCCTCCAATGGCAAATGTTCCAGGCTTCTTGCTAAATAAATATGCTCCTCTGGCATTACCCCAAGTGTTGAATGATATGCCCCAAGATTATCTTAAGATCTTGCCCAGATTCAATGGGGAAAATGAGATTGATGCTCAAAAACATCTTGAGACTTTCTGCTCTTTTGCAGAGAACTTTAATGTTGAACATTTAGATGTGGTCTTAAGACTGTTTGTGCAATCTCTTGATGGTGAAGCTCGAAAATGGTATAAGACTTTGGCAGGTCGTTCTATTACCACTCAGGATAATATGGAAGATACTTTTCTCAGAAAATGGGGGGAGAAGAAAGATCATGGACAATGTCTTACTGAGTTTAATACACTCAAGAAAAGACATAATGAAGGGGTGTCAAAATTTATCAAGAGATTTAATAAATTGTATTTGAGCCTGCCTGCTGACATGAAACCCCATCAAACTGCTGCTAAAGTCGTTTTTGTAGCAGCGTTTGATTCAGAATTTGGTTTCTCTCTCAGAGAAAGAAAGCCTGCCACTCTGGATGATGCTCAGGCAGATGCACTAGAGTTGGACGCAAACTTTGCCTCCACTGGTAAATCAAAAGGAAGATTTGAACAAGATACCAGAAGAAGGGGCAAAGAAGAGGCATCTACCTCTAACCAGGACAGAGACGCAGACAGAATGGAAGAAATGACCAAATTGATTAAAAAGTGGTCAAGCTTGAATTGGAGGCCAAGAATTCAGCTTTCAAGAATTTCCACAATGCTTCAAACAGAGGTTTCAATCCTCAGTATAGGAAACCACCCCTGCAAATATTGCCAAGGGAAGCAAAGGAGCAACAGGATCAGGTACCACATCCATTGTACCTGGAAGGGCCGGTAGATGATTCTACTGAAGACACTGCCTATGGACTGGAGGACGCAAATCTTGCCTTTTCAAATAGTGATGGAGAAGAATGCCCTTTACAAGGAAATGAAGGAGCTGAGTGCCCATTGCAAGAAGAAGAAAAGACCAGAGACACAGAAGAAGCAGAGATTGATCATTATTGTAAACAATTTACTGATTTCATGCAAGCACATTTCAATAGAAGATATGATCTCAGATCTTCTAGGAAGAGGACTCGTACTCAAGAGCAAGAAGAAGAGTTACCCTAGAAGGAAGCACCTGCTCAGAAGGAGTCTACAATGCAGGAAGTCGCCGACAAAGGTAAGGGCCCTCTAAACAAACCTTTGCAGTCTAATGATCAAATTATTTCCGCTCCAAAAGTAGTAATTCCTCCTAATACCAAGTCTGTGTCGAAAGAAGTCAAACCACCAACTGAAAATAAAGAGCCAAAAGACGTTGTAATAGAGAAGTCCCCCCCTGTTTTCAGTTTGCAAAAGGAACTTGAAAAAGTCAAAATCCCAGTGCCCTTGACTGAGTTGTTGAAACAACCTGCATATCAATCCCAAGTCATCTCATTCATGCTTCCTCCAGAAGCAACGCTCACTCCAGATAACCTCAGCCTTCAAGAAGAAAGACCCATGGTTGTCTTTGGTCCACATGTTGAGGAATTAGATGCCTCTACTCCTCCCTTTTATGTGTCCCTAGTGATTCATGACCTGCTATTACATAATTGTCTGTTAGATTCTGGAGCTTCCCATAATCTAATACCTCTGTCAGTCATGGAACAACTAGGATTACAAATCACCCATCCATACAAGGACCTCTATTCATTTGACTCCAAAAGAGTTAAATGCTTGGGGATGATCAAGGATTTGGTGGTCAATTTGGCCCAAATCCCAGCAAAAAGTGTGGTAATGGACATCGTAGTGGCTGACATCCCAGCTCGTTTTGGTATGTTGCTGTCAAGGTCCTAGGGAACAAAAATCAGTGGATCACTCAAGATGGATTTAACATATGCCACTATCCCAGTTTTTGGTGGCCAAGAGAGGAGGTTGTACAGGGAGACTAGATTTGTCAAGATGGTGACTAAGGCTGACAACTCTGTAAATTCACCAGTCTACTTTAAGGAAGGAGATTTTGCATGCTTGATGCTGGAAGAAGATCAAGATTATGCTCATGAACCATCCTTCTGTCAGATCAAGACTGAACAGCCCACAGAGAGCCATGAAGCAGGAATCTGGACACTCCATTTTGATGGGGCAAATTCAAAGGAAGGTAATGGGGCTGGAATATTATTGATTTCTCCTACAGGAAGGTGGGTTCCATTGTCCTTCAAGCTCGAATATGAAGCCACTAATAATGTGGCTGAATATGAAGCACTTCTGTTAGGATTGCAGACAGCCAAGAATATGAACATACAAAGCTTAAAAGTTCTGGGAGATTTAGAACAGGTGGTCAGGCAAGTCAGGAATCAGTGTCAGACCAAACATCCTAGGCTAAGGGCTTATAGGAATGAAGTTTGGGACATGGTAGAAAAGTTTTTCTCGGCATTTAATATCCAATTCATGCCCCAGGAACAGAATAGGATGGTTGATTCCCTTGCTGTGGCTACTAGTACATTTCGACCACCTCAGAACCCTCTTTTAAGATATGAAGTTGAGGTGCGTTATCGGCCATCAATCCCAAATAACATCAAACACTGGCAGGTATTTGAAGATGAAGAACAGATGAAGAGATTCCTAGAAACAGTAGGAGAATTCTCCAATATGGAGATTGATGCTGATGAAGAAGAGGTTGAGTCTGAAGATACTTCAGAAAGAAATTGGGAGAAGAAAGTGGCAGGTAATAAGGTGTTGCAGTTAAAGGGAAACATAATACCTAGAGGGTTGGTGCCTCTAGAAAGATTATTTGACAAGAATGATGTCCCACTGCAGCCAGGCAAAGTGGTAGAAGAGAATCAGGGAGAAGACCTGAATTTGGGTACTGAGGTTGATCCCAAGATCGTAAAATTGTCCAAAAAGATCCCAGAAGAATATAAAAGGCTATATCATAAATTATTTCAGTCTTACAGAGACGTGTTTGCATGGTCCTATCAGGACTTGAAAACTTTTGATATCAGTATTATGCAGCACAAAATTCCACTTAAGGCAGATGCAAAGCCCCATAAGCAGAAGCTCAGACAAATCAATCCCCTGCTGCTTCCTTCTATTGAGAAGGAAATTAAGAAGCTGTTAAAGGCCAAAATAATTGTACCATTGAGGTACTCTGAATGGGTGGCAAACCTTGTCCCTGTACGAAAGAAGAATGGAGAAATAAGGCTGTGTGTGGATTTTAGAAATTTAAACAGAGCATCCTTAAAGGATAATTATCCACTACCTAAGATGGATTACATCCTGAAGAAAGTGGTTGGAGCTTCTAGGATGTCAATGATGGATGGATTCTCTGGTTATAACCAGGTGGCTGTACTTCCAGAGGATCAAAAGAAGACTGCTTTCACCACACCATGGGGTACGTTTATGTATGCCAGGATGCCTTTTGGATTGATTAATGCAGGGGCCACTTTTCAGAGGGCGATGGACATTGCTTTTGTTGGGGAGCAAGATGAATTTCTGGTAGTCTACCTTGATGATATCACTGTGTTTTCAAAGAGTGATACTGAGCATATTAAACATCTGCGTAGAACCTTTGAGAAATGCAGAAGGTATGGTCTCTCTCTAAATCCTCAAAAGTCTTTATTTGCATTAGAAGAGGGAAAACTTTTGGGACACATTGTAACAAAAGATGGGGTGAAGATATATCCTAAGAGGGTAGAGGTTATAAACGGTATTTCTTTTCCCAAAAATAAGAAAGAGGCACAAGTATTCCTAGGGCGCATTAATTTCTTGAGAAGGTTTATTCCTAACTATGCCGAAATAGTTAGACACATAACTGACATGCCGAAGAAGAATAATGAAGTTAAATGGTCCCAGGAATCACGAGAGGCATTTACCAGAATAAAAAATGCTTTCGCAGCAGCCCCTGTGCTAGCTGGACCAGATTATGATAAACCTTTCATGATTTTTTCTTTTGCATCACCTCATACAATAGCAGGAGTTTTATTGCAGAAAAATGAGGAAGGGTATGAGCAGCCTATTGCCTTTTTCAGTTAGGTGCCTCGTGATGCAGAATTAAAGTACAACATATTGGAAAAGCAAGCATACACCCTAGTGAAATCCCTCAAAGCATTCCGTGTATATATTTTACAATCCCATATCACTGCATTTGTGCCTACAGCTGCTGTAAGAGATATTCTTATTCAGGGGGATAGTGAAGGAAAAAGGGGAAAGTGGATTGCCAAGATACATGAGTATGAATTAGACATCCGTCCTACTAAGCTTATCAAAGGACAGGGGCTTGCTAAAATGCTATCTGAATCAAACTATCAAGCTTTGGGCATAAATTTGTCCATTATAGCAGGTGAGGAACCTGAGGAGAAAGAAGAGCGACAGGGAATTGGAGTAGCTATTCCTGAAGTACATGTAAAGTACCTCACTAGTCAGTGGTACAAAGAGATAGTAGAATATCTCCTTACACTCAGCCACCCTCCAAGTTGTAATAAAGATAAATACAGAACGTTGAGGTTAAAATCCCAGAAATACATAGTCGCCAATGGCCAGCTATACTGGCGAGATCCCTCAAGTATCTTACTCCTGTGTCTCACAGAGGATGAGGTAGAGAGTATTATAGCAGAATTTCATGAAGGAATCTGTGGGGGTCACTACAGCTGGAAGGCCACTGCTCACAAAATCCTGAGAGCTGGTTTGTATTGGCCCAAGCTTTTTGGAGATGTTTTTGCCAGGGTTAGAGCATGTGAGAAATGTCAGAAATTTGCTGAAAGGCAGAAGTTGGCACCTTTGCCCATGATTCCTGTGCAAGTGGATGAACCATTCAGACAATGGGGAATCGATTTTATAGGTGAAATACATCCTCCATCGAGTGGTCAACATAAATGGATATTAACTACCACCGATTATTTCACAAAATGGGTGGAAGCCATAACCACGAGGAACGCCACAGATACTGTGATCATAAAGTTCTTGGAGGAAAACATCATATCCAGGTTTGATTGCCCTACCAGAATAGTGACTGATAATGCGAAATTTGTGAGTTTCTGCCAGCAATATAATATCACACTAAGTCACTCTACAGCCTATTATCCACAGGGAAATGGCTTGGTAGAGTCTTCCAATAAAACCCTGGTAAGGGCATTGAAGAAGACTATAAATGAAAACCAGAAAAATTGGGATGCCCAGTTAAAATTTGCTCTATGGGCCAATAGAATTACCAGCAAGAGAGCAACTGGAAAATCCCCATATGAATTGGTATATGGGAGGGCAGCAGTTTTTCCTATTCAATTAGCCCTACCAGTAGCTCGATTCATGCAGGAAAGTCAGGAAGAGCCTGATGATATGACCAGGCGAATAAATCAGCTGGTGGAATTGGAAGAAACACGCAATCAGGTAAATCAAAGGCTGACAGAGTATCAAGAGAAAATGAAATACCTTTTTGATCAACATGCTAAGGACCGGAATCTGCAAATTGGTGATCTAGTGCTCAGATGGGACATCCGGAGGGCTAAAAAAGGAAAACATGTTAATTTCGATCCACTTTGGTTCGGCCCCTTCAAAATCGTGGAACAAGGAGGTAATAACACTTACAAGCTGGAGAATTTACAGGGAGACTTGCTTGACACCCGTGTAAATGGTCAGTTTCTTAAACCCTACTTCCAATTCTGATGCAGGCCGAGAGAGCCTAATGTATCATATTGTATATTAGTTTCGGTTTCATCTTTGTTTCAATAACGTGGGTGTTGTGATGAATCATGAAATGAAAAGTGGAAGTGCTGAAGAACAGAGTTTGCATAAAAGATGATCAGGCAGTGTGCGAAGTTCTCGACACGTCCAGGGATGAACGTGTCGTCCCTAGGTGGAGCCAATGTTGACCATGTCAGCATTCTGTCAAAATTCTGACCAGTAATTTCGCTTAAACCATTTCAAACCCCTCTGTTTGGCCTAAAAATCCATTTTCCGCTTATCGTTTCTTTCTCCCCAGTCTCAAAATTGCATAAAAGGCCAAAAACCCACATTCGAAAATATATTAGGCCTTAGCCCCTCCGGTCCTAGCCCCTCTATCTTTCCCTCCGCATGACCCAGGCGCTAAACCATGCGCCAAACCGAAAGGCGCTTATCAAATGTATATCGGGCGCATGCTGAGCCGCCGATCTGTACAGATCGGATGGCGTTTGTTCACCTCCGTCGCACCCATACCCCGCCTGACTACCGTCCGATCAAACGGTGAAATCAACGGCCCGCAGCCTGCCAGTCCTGGTGGTCCCCATGCCCACTCCCATTGCAAAAACCGGTGGTTTATATCGCACCACCTTTCAAGCGGCAGGCGGTATTCCTCAAATCAGAGCAATTCCATACATCACTCACCGCGTGTCTCCGTGTACGGCTCCAAAACAGCTCTCCATCGCGCATTATTGTTCGATTAAAGTCACGGCACGATATTCATGACAGCCATCCGATCTGGGGGTCTTCATCCAACGGTTGTCGCTCTTCGAAGCTACACGGCATTTAATCACAACATATTCGACCCCGGCCCACTATCCGTCGCCCTCCTATGCATCCTCCACCGTCGATCTCCGCCAAGATCGGACGGCCCTCATTTAACTCACGCCACGCCATTGACCCGGTCCTCCTCCACATCACCATTCCACGTGCCATTCAACGCATTCTCTTTCGCCTTCCTTATATATCATTCTAAAGGTCAAATTCAAAGTTTCTCACCTGCTACGCTCCGCCAACCCTCTCCATTGCCACCTCCCACCGTCGCGCTGCATTTCCTATCATCGTCCTGCATTTCACGACCTCTCTACCATGCCGCGCTGTCTCACCATTATCCCCACTGTGTTCATCTTCCCGTGCATGGTTTTCTTTAACGAGTTTGCAGATTTTGCAGGGTTACATCGGCGGAAAGTTGCCATAATTCACAACCTCCATTACAAAAGCAGAGGATGCAGGAAAGGACTATCTTCTAATAGTTACATTTATGGAGCAGGGCTTAGGAAGCTGTTACGACACGGCTTTCATTAAAGAAGCAGGGGTAAAATCTATCAAACCCCCCCAGAATCATTCAAAACAGAGATTTTGCAATCGGAAATATTAATGTTGCGGCAGAGAGTATCAGTGGGAAATCAGAGGAATTCGACGATCAGCATTGAAGGTTTCAGGCCTTAATTCAAGGTTAGAAGACAGAGGGTACCATGCACAGGAAACAATACCCTTCAGGTTTCATTTCAGCAGGATTTTCTTTCAGGAAAGGACGGAATGTTCATATGGTTTTATCTCTATACCGTGTCCCTGAAGAGACTTTCACCCAGTGCATTTATTTCAGCAAGCAGGCTACAGAGAACGTACAGCACCGCAAAGTCATCGAGCAGTATGGGCGTGCACGTTTCCGCCATCTTGTCTTTATGAGGCAAATTGATGGTTCATCACCTACTTCATTTATTAAGTTTTCTTTTTCTCTATAAAACCCCCGAAGAACAGATTATTGAGGGTTCTAGATTTTATCAGAAAATTATGTAGTGAAGGTTGTTTGTATACATTTTGTAAAACTCTTGTATAAAGGCTCAGAGCCCGTAGGGTCTCAGTGAGGAGGAGTTCCATCTGTTAAAGAGGATTCTGGTCTTTGGTATTTCACAGTCTGTAACTTTCTCTTATGTGTTATTTAAATAGATCATTTCACTTCATCCATTCTCTTGTATCATGTTTTGGAATGCGAGTGGCTCACTGATCTGTGGTATGGATTTATCCTAGTTGATACCCATGCTTCGATTAGTTAAGCGCTTTAAAAATGGCTCATGCATGATATTCTGTTCCACTATTCATCTAAACCGTATTTCTGCTATATTAGTTGCTTTGGGAGGGTGTTTTTAAAACGCTATTGTCATGTATGGATTCTTAGATTGGTAAGCCTATGCATGGTGGTATTGTGTATCTGGATATCAGCTCAATGTTAACTTAGATCTCCTCTACATTTCATTCACTACATACACCTTCTGATAACTTATTTCTGTGAGGTATTTCTGAATCGGCCCTCTTTGCAGTAAACTGTCTCTGAATTGTCTGTTGCTTTTATATTAGATTTATGCACTTTGCCTCTGCAATATCCCTTCCTCTGTTTCAGTTTCTGAAGGTCTTGGTCCCATTCAGATTAACTTTCCTTGTTTTACAAGAGATAGCATGAGAGCTGGTTATTGATAACTCCATTTGTTATACTAGATGCTCCTTGCTATATAAGATGTCCTAGGCACTGGTCTAGACCAATTCTAGGCTATCTCTAGGAACGACAACACCTCCTATCATATTTCAGGCAGTAGTGGATAGTTCCTCGCAGATATCTCAGTATATGTTTTGTTGTTATCTAATGATCATGCTTTGGCTCCACTTGGAATTGGCTGAGAATGTTTACTACAAAACATATGCCTGGTCGAGTATTCACCAAGTACATCAGTGAGCCCATCAGTTGTCTATATTTGGAAGGATCGACAGGGCTCGCTTCAGAACTCCTTAGTCTCTTCAAGTTTTTGATCATCAGAGTGGTCATAGGTTTGCAATCTATCAAACCTCTTCAACATCTTGATCATGTACTTCCCTTAACCTAGATAAATTTCATCAGGTCCTTACCAGAATTCTAGTCCCAAATAATAATGCATCGGCCTAGATCCTTCATGTCAAATTCTACAATTGTTGCTTCTTGCATTCTTCAATTCGACCCTCTACGTCGATTAAGACAAGCTCATCTACATACATAAGAATGATCACAATTTCTCCATATACAACCTTAAATATAAAGGTTTGGATCAGCAGAACTTTTTTGTGAAGCCTATTCTTTGTAGGTATGCATCCATTCTAACATACCATGCCCTTGGTGCTTGCTTGAGGTCGTATAATGTTTTCTTCAATCTGCAAACATATGCCTTCCTGTATTTAACTCCAAATCCCAAGGGTTGCTTTATATAGACTTCCTCATCAATTGTACCATTTAGAAAGGCAATCTTGACGTCCATTTGATGGATGTTCCAACCCATCGATGCTGCCAGAGAGACCAATGAACGAATCATTATATACCTTTTTGTTAGAGCAAATATCTCTTCAAAGTCAATGCCTTGTTGAGGGAAACCCCTAGCCACAAATCTTGCCTTATATTTATCGATACTTCCATCTGCCGCATGTTTGATTTTGTAGATCCATTTGGAAGTTACCACAAATTTTTCTTCGGGCCTTGGTACGATCTCCCAAACCTCGTTCTTCATCATAGATTAATACTCTTCATTCATGGCATCCTTCCATTCTTGATGTTTGACAACCAATCCAAAAGTGAATGGTTCATCTTTTATTAATTTTGTCATGTATGCAGCATACCCAGAATATCTATTGGGTTTCTTTCTTTCTCTAAATGAGCCTTGCATTGCCCCATGACCTTCTGCATCAAGTAGTGTAGATTTCAACCAGTTTGGTCTCTTTCTTGTTTTGGGATGGACCACAAGTTGAATGGGTTCACTGGGACACTCATCTTCATGATGAGATTCTTCTTCTTCCCTATTAACTTCTTCTTCAAATACTGGAAGTTCTTCGTCATCAGAGTCCATGGGAAGTTCCTTAGATTTCTTGAATGCAATACTCTCGTCAAATATGACATCGCGACTTACTTTTATATTGGGTCCTTCCTTTATGTAGATTCTATAGGCCTTAGAGGAATTGTTGTAACCAACAAATATTCCTCTCATGCCTGATGGATCTAGCTTCTTCCTTTTGTCCTTTGGTATATTATGAATATATACAGGACACCCAAAGATACGGAGATGGTCTACTGTTGGTTTCTTTCCAGTGAATGCTTCTTCAGGAGTCTTGTTATTTACTGACCTGTGGGGACTTCTATTTTGAATATACACTATTGTCTTTGTAGTTTCTCCCACCAGGAATTTCGGTAGATCTTGATCATGTAACATCGCCTTTACACTTTCTTCAATGGATCGATTCTTTCATTCTGCAACTCCATTTTGCTCGGGATTATATGGGACTAGCAACTCCCTCTTAATCCCAGATTCCTTACAGAATGTTATAAACTCCTTGGATCTATTCTCTCCTCCATTATCAGATCTTAATATCTTGATTCTTCTTTTTGTAAGGTTCTCCACTTCAGCTTTGAATTCTTGAAATTTAGTAAATATTTCATCCTTGGTTTTCATTAAGTAAACCCATGTCTTTCTTTAATGGCCATCTATGAATGTGACATAATATAGATGACCTCCAAGTGATTTAGGAGTCATACGGCCACATACATCAGAGTGAATGAGATCCAAGATTTCTTTTGACTACGAAAAGGGATCGGTCAACAATCAAAATATTTGGCCTTCCTTCTTGGTCAGAGTCAAGTCAAAATAGTCCCAAAAATGCTCGGTCAAAGGAGAGAGAAAGTTGCAATCAAACTTCATATCTCTGAGGTCAAACTTCAAACAACAGACTTGCAGCCAACCCAAGTCAACCTTCCCAAAAAGGTTTTGTTCCTTCACCAAGGAATTCGGCCTCCAAAAATTAAATTGCCAAGTCGAAATTGGTCAACAACTTGTCAAATTCTCCAAGCAAAGAGGTCAATGCTAAAAATTAGAATAATCCTTCTTCCCTTCGCACGTGTGAACTCAAACTCCTTTCTTCAGACCCATATGAACCAATTAAGAGAGGAGAGAGGAGATGAGGTGAGTTGAAGTGATGTCCAAATGAGGTGACCTTGAAGTGTATTTATATGTGACTTTGATTTTAAGCCGACCTATACTTTTGTGTTCTTGTGGGTTTTCATTTAAAAAAATATTTTTCCTTGACCAAATTAAATTCTTCTGTAGTATTCCAAGTAGAAATAAACAGCAATACAAAGCACATAAACAAAGACAAACAGCAACCAGAGAGATATCACATGAACAATAACCAATATGGAGAACGTTGAGCCATTTTATTAATACTAAAAGATAGGAAATGAGTACAAAGGTGATCAGAATGATGGCACCTTGGCCTGCACTAGGCAAGCGTAGAAATACTCTCAGATTGTGACCCGAAATGGCTGCTAACTCAAGATTGTGTTATTTCCAAGCTGTTGGTACTGCTACCGTGCTGCTGCTACTACTGGAATGGACTGAATCATTGGGGTTGTTCCCCACCTCGAAAAATGCTGAAACTTCGGGAATGGCCTCTACTCCAAATACCCAGAAAAGCCCAAAAAGCTTTTCAGAAATGGCCAACCCCCGAAAATAGCTCCCTTGAGGCTCTGCGCTGTTCCTCAAGGAGGGACGTTGGCTCTAAATGAACGGCTCCAAAAGCTGGTCCGTAACTCCACCAAAACACTGGAATAGGAAAAGGTTGGCCCCTTATCCACTATCCCGGGCTGAATCCACCTCAAACTCCCAATCCGGAACAACCTCTCCACAAGACTGCGTCCTCCATCTCACTGACTGCGCTGTCTCTCTTCGTGGGTGCTCCTCCCGTAATAGCTGCAACTCCCACTGACAAAATAAGGATGGAACTCCTCACCTGAGTAGGCACTCGAAGTCCCCCAGGGCTGAGGTTGGGATCTCCGAACGGAGACACCCGGTGTACTGAACAGTACGTGCAGACTTTGCTAAACAGCAAGCAAGCTCAATGTCAAGAAGACAATTCTCAAAATGCATAATCAGAATGAATGAGAATGAGGAGACCCTTCCTCCTTTTATGCTTGGTGAGCCTCTCCCTCACCTAGGCCCCACCAATCTCTGCGTTGCTCCTCTTGGCCAACGCTGTCCAACTCAACTACGGTGGCTAGGCCCCACGCTGCCCAGGCTGCTCCTTTCCCTGCGCTGCCACTTGGCCACTAGGCCCCACCTTTCTAATTCGATATGTCTCCTTAGTGACTTTAAGGAATGCTTTTATCCTAAGTGTGAGCTAAGTGCTCCTTCACCCACTTTATTTATATTTTAACTTTATAAAGTCAAAATTAATATTTCCAATTAGCTATTGCTAATTGGGAATATTACAGTCTCCCCTGGCAAAATGTTGCTTGTCCTCAAGCAACTGTAATGATGGATGCTACAGAATCTTTTCACTCTCCCAAGTGGCATCCTCATCTAGTAAATTCCTCCATCTCACTAGGTACTCCCTGACTGTTCTGCTCCGTAACTGCCTCTCCCTAGTGTCAATAATGGTCTCCGGCTGTAGCACCAAGTGCCCCTCATCATCTGTAGGCAGAAGCTCCTCTGTTGCAGTCACCTGCTGCCCCAATGCCTTCTTCAGGCATGATACGTGAAAGACGTTATGAATTTTTCTGCCCTAGGGTAGCTCCAACTCATATGCAACCCGTCCCACTCTGCGTATCACCCCTGTAGGGTCCATAGAAGCGGGGCTTGAGCTTTTCAACCCCCTTCTGCTTCAGCGTGGACAGCCGATATGGCTGCAAGCGTAGGTAGACCAATTCCCCTACCTCAAACTTTCTCTCAACCCATCCCCTGTCAGCATACAACTTCTGTTGGTTCTGCGCTGTAGCCAGGTTATCCTTGAGAGCTCGGAGAATGTCCTGACTCTCTTGGATCCAATCCTTGGCTCTAGGAGCCTTGCTAGCACCAAACATCATGTCAGCAAGTGATAAAGCATGATATCCATACAATGCATAAAACGGAGACATACCAATGGACATGTGATGTGTGTTGTTGTAGCAGTACTCCCCCAAGTGCAACCATCTCAACCATGCCTTCTGTTGCCCGCTGACATAGTTATGCAAGTAACCCTCCAGCCACTTGTTCACTATCTCGGTCTGTCCATCCGTCTGGGGGTGGTAACTAGTACTCGGTGTCAACTCAGTGCCCACCAAACGGAAAAGCTCCTGCCAAAATCTGCCCATGAAGCGGTTGTCCCAGTCACTGACAATGGTCTTTGGGAAACCATGCAATCTGAAAATGTCCCAGAAGAACAACTCTGCTACCTGTGCTGCAGTGTAATGTGTCGATATGGCGAAAAAATGAGCATATTTAGTCAGCTGATCAACGACTACAAATATGCAATCCTTGCCCTGTACCGTGGGCAACCCTGTAATGAAGTCCATCAAGATACTCTCCCATTTCCCCCTAGGTATGGGAAGAGGCTACAATAATCCTGCCGGATAGTTCATCTCTCCTTTGTTACGCTGGCAAACCTCACACTCCCTGACATATTGGAGCATGTCCTCCTTGAGGCCCTTCCAAGAGAACCTCTCCCTAATGGCCCTATAGGTTTTGGTAAACCCTTGGTGGCCTGATAATGGTGAATCATGCGAGGCATGCAATATCTTCTTCTTAAGCTGGGAGCCCTCAGTCAAGAAGATCTTGTCCCTGTAATAGATCACCTCGTCCATCACTCTGTACCTGTCATCTATCACCTGCCCATCCAAAATCTCGCAGGCAAAACGGTCCTTGGAGTACTCTACCAACAGTCAAGCCCTCCAATCCGTGTCCAAACTCATCAAGGACAACACTGCTGGCCTGCGTGAAAGTGCGTCTGCCACAACGTTGTTCTTCCCTTTGACATACTCGATGTCAAAGTCGTAAGCCTGGATCTTACTGACCCACTTTTGCTGCCTCTCCCGCAACTGCTTCTGCTCTAGAAAAAACCGGAGGCTGTTGTGGTCCGTCCTCACCCTGAACCTGTTCCCCACCCGGTACTACCGAAACTTGGCCAACATCTCCTTGTCGTAGATAGCATACAACCTCTCATGTGGCAATAGCTTCCAACTTTCGAAAGCTATGGGGTGGCCTCCCTGCATCAACACTGTGCCTATCCCCTCCCCCGATGCATCACACTCCAAGACAAAGGGTTGTGTAAAATCCGGTAATGCTAACACTGGGCAGCTGCTCATCACCTCCTTGAGCCTGTCAAAAGCCCTTTACGCTGTGTCCGACCAACTAAATGCCGCTTTCTTGGTGAGATCTGTAAGGGGTGCAGCAAGTTGGGAAAATCCCTTGACGAACTTTCGGTAGTAGGTGCAGATCCCCACAAATCCTCGAAGATTCGTCACATTCTTCGACTCCGGCCATTCCCTGATGGCCTTGATCTTCTCCTCATGTACCTTTACTCCATCCACCCCGATGATGTGCCCCAAGTAGAGCATCTCAGTCAACCCAAACTCGCACTTGGAGAGCTTAGCATAAAACTGATGCTCTTCCAAAATGCGCAGTACAACCTCTATATGCTGGAGGTGCTCCTCCCATGTCCGGCTGTAGATCAATATGTCGTCAAAAAACACTAAAACACACTTCCTCAAGTGACTGTAGAAGATGTGATTAATGCATGACTGGAAAGTGGTCGGGGCATTGGTTAGCCCAAAAGGCATCACCAAAAACTCAAAATGGCCATAATGACACCGGAAAGCGGTCTTGGGAATGTCCTGCTCCCTCACGCAAATCTGATGGTACCCAGATCTCAAATCAATCTTCGAGAAGAACTTGGCCCCCCTCAGCTCATCCATCAACTCATCAATCCGTGGGATGGGGTACCGGTTCTTCATGGTCTTCTTGTTCAGGGCCCTGTAATCAATGCACATCCTCAACGTGTTGTCCTTCTTCTTCACCATCACTACTGAAGAAGCAAAGGGGCTGGTGCTAGGATGGATGTTTCCAAGAGCTAAGAGCTCATGGATAGCCCTCTCAATCTCATCCCGATAGGCTTTGGGGTGCCTATAGGGTGTAGTGATAACAGCCTGGATGTCTTGTTCCAGCTCAATGGTGTGCTCAAACCCCCGATCCGGTGGCTGTCCTGGTGGTATCTCCCCAAATACCGTAGCATACCTATCAAGAATGGACTGTACATCTGGGTGTATGGCTTGTCCTGTAGATCCTTCCTCCGACACATGCAGCGCCACTGCCCACTCTATGTCCCCCTTTCTGAAATCTGCCTCCATCCGGTGTGCTGAAACTCTCTGTGGTGGGTAGGTGTGCATCCCCCGAATCTTCTCATGCCTCCCAGTCTTCTTGTCCGTCCACTCCATCTCCAAGGTCTTCCAGTCAGTGGTAACCTTCCCCAATGTGATGAGCCACTGTACCCCCAGTATCACGTTGGTGTCTAGAATGTCCACCACGAAAAAATGATCTGTTAGGGTGTATGTCCCCATCGTCACTGCCAAGGCTAGCACATACCTGGCACACTACATGGTCCGGTCCCCTGGAACCAGCACTAAAAATCCATCAAAAGTCTTTGTCTGTATGCCCCTCCGCTCTACTAGCTGAGCATCAATGAAATTGTGGGTAGCCCCACTGTCTACCAACACCGACACACGTTGCCCTCATACTGTACCTTAGACACGCAGTGTCAAGTACTTGGGAACTCCCCGCAAGGTTGCAAGGGCTCCCCCAGTAGGTGCAAAAGCTGCACCTCTTGCTCCAGGTGGTGGAGGCGGCAGATGATCCCCTCTCTGTGCTGTACTATTGTCTCTAGCCTCCACATCCTCATACTCGTCTTCTTCCCCGCTACTATCGGAGAAGACCTCGATGTAATGTGCCTTCCCCATGGCACAACGGTGTCCTGGCGCCCATGGCTCCTAGCACGTGAAGCACAATCTCTTCCGCTTCAATTCTCTCCTGGCCTCATCATCTCCAAACCCTCTACCCTGGTTCCCATGGCAGGCAGAACCCTCTCGTCCTTTCCCTTCGGCTGGAATGCCAATCTCTGGGGAAAAGGAGCTCTAGTCCTGGGAAGTGCATCCTGCAAATCCCGAGTCCTCTCAACTGCATCATGGAGTGTCGTGGGCCTCGTCGATCTGACCAATCCCCGTAGAGGTTCTGCCAATCCATCTATGAACATATAAATCATACGGGTAGTGGATAGATATGGTACAATCACAAAAAGTCTCAAAAACTCTGATATGTACGTGTCCGGCCTCCCGATCTGCTTGAGCTTGGTTAGCTCAACAAAATGCTCCTCTGGATCCCTTTGGTCAAAATGCTCCACCAACCTCCGCATAAACTCGGCATATGCTGTCACTCTCGAGTACCCCAGCATAACCATCTCGTGAAACCACCAATCCTGGGCCTCACCCTCTAGGTGTAGCGCTGCCACTTTGATGGCCTCTGGCTCTGCCATCTGATTAAGCTGAAAATATATATCCAGCTTCTCCACCCACGCTTTTGCTGAGCACTTGGATGACCCATCAAATGTCGGTAAATGGAATCTGCCCACTGTGCGCTGCAAGTCCCTGTCATGTGAATGCATGTTCCCCCTGTGATGGTTGCAGGGTTTGTTGTCCCGCTCGAGCTGAACAAAATCATGGAAAGTGATGGCATCTCTGAACTCCTGATCGTATGACTGGTACTCAGCAAAATAATCCCCCGTGTGTGCTGGCTCCTGCTCCTGCTGTGCTTCTGCCCCAATGTCTGTGGCAAGAAATGTAGGCATCGTGGAGTGGGGGGGTGTGTGTGATGCCACCTGCTGTGCTGTGGGGTGCTCCTGTAAATGATGAGATGTGCCTGAACCCTCTCCAACATGGAAACCCCTTAGGGTCTCGCGAGGTCTAGACTCTGCTGTGAATCTCTGCCCTATCTCCTCTATCCGTTTCGACAGATCCTGTACTGATTTGAGGAGAAGTTCCCCGAACTCCTTATCAGCATTCCTGTCCTCTGCCATTGCTTCCTCTTCCTCTGTGTCCACTACTGGGACGCTGTCACCTTCCCCGAAAGTGAGCTCTAACCTTCGTTCTTGATCTCTGTACCTCCTCCCTCGGTAATAAATGTATGGTTTACCTGAAGGTGTCATAGACAATCTTCTCCACAGGCTGAGCCAAGTCTATGAGCTTCGATACCACTGTAGTATTCCAAGTAGAAATAAACAGCAATACAAAGCACATAAACAAAGACAAACAACAACCAGAGAGATATCACATGAACAATAACCAATATGGAGAACGTTGAGCCATTTTATTAATACTGAAAGATAGGAAATGAGTACAAAGGTGATCACAATGATAGCACCTTGGCCTGCACTAGGCAAGCGTAGAAATACTCTCATATTGTGACCCGAAATGGCTATTAACTCAAGATTGCGTTATCTCCAAGTTGCTGGTACTGCTACCATGCTGTTGCTACTGTTGGAATGGACTGAATTGTTGGGGTTGTTCCCCACCTCGGAAAATGCTGAAACTTCGGGAATGGCCTCTATTCCAAATACCCAGAAAAGCCCAGAAAGCTTTTCAGAAATGGTCGACCCCCGAAAATAGCTCCCTTGAGGCTCTGCACTGTTCCTCAAGAAGGGACGCTGGCTCTGAATGAACGGCTCCAAAATCTGGTCCGTAACTCCACCAAAACACTGGAATAGGAAAGGGTTGGCCCCTTATCCACTATCCCGGGCTGAATCCACCTCAAATTCCCAATCTGGGACAACCTCTCCACAAGACTATGTCCTCCCTCTCATTGACTGCGTTGTCTCTCTGTGTGGGTGCTCCTCCTGTGATAGTTGCAATTCCCACTGACAAAATAAGGATGGAACTCCTCATCCGAGCAGGCACTCGAAGTCCCCCGGAGCTGAGGTTGGGATCTCCGAACGGAGACACCCGGTGTACTGAACAGTACGTGCAGACTTTGCTAAACAACAAGCGTGCTCAATGTCAAGAAGACAATTCTCAAAATGCATAATCAGAATGAATGAAAATGAGGAGACCCTTCCTCCTTTTATGCTTGGTGAGCCTCTCCCTCACCTAGGCCCCACCAATCTCTGCGCTGCCCCTCTTGGCCCACGTTGTCCAACTCAATTGCGTTGGCTAGGACCCACGCTATCCAACTCAACTGCACTAGCTAGGCCCCACGCTGCCCAAACTGCTCCTTTCCCTACGCTGCCACTTGGCCACTAGGCCCCACCTTGCTAATTCGATATGTCTCCTTAGTGACTTTAGGGAATGCTTTTATCCTAAGTGTGAGCTAAGTGCTCCTTCACCCACTTTATTTATATTTTAACTTTATAAAGGCAAAATTAGTCAAAATTAATATTTCTAATTGGGAATATTACATCTTCCAAGGGAAAAGAGGGTCTTCTCTGGATCAGGAAGATTGTCCAAAAGAGAGAATTTGTCCCTAAGTTGCCAAATTAACACAACGTTGGAGTACAATCAGGAAATTCTATCACCAGGAGACCCATGAGACCGATTTTGTGCCCCAAACAAAAAATTGGGGTCCACAGGATGACTTGCATGGAGATTTAGGGGCCAACCCAAGATCATGCTTTTTGGAGCCCTCTACGCTCACTTTAGCACTAAAGGAGTGCAATGCATGCCCTAGAAGGGCTTACACATGCATGACATCAACATTTCAGACTCTTTGTGGGTTAATTATGTTTTTACATTGGCTATGATGTTCGATTGTAACCACACTTAGTATTTTCCCATTATTTTCTGACTTGAGGGGCTTCTAGGTTAAAATTAGAGATCATTGGACATGTATATATTGGAGAGAGATCATTTTATCTCCCATCATCATCAAACTTGTGAATTTCGGACCTCATAGAGAATTCGCACTTGCTTCTTGTCGATGATTTTGGAGATACTTGGATGCATTTTGATATTCTTTGGAGTTTCTTTTAGGTCTAATAGAAGGATATATTGCATGTTATCTTGTAAGTGATATCCTTTTGTTGAATATCTAGTGCATGGAACTATTGATTCTAGGTTGAAATCATCTGCCTTAATTTGTTGAAGATCAATTTACTAAAGAATATCTAGATGAATGTTGTATGCATTACTCGTTGTAACATGTAATGAATGTTCCTAGTGGAGTACTTCTTGTTATTCTCCATCAAAATCCATTACTCCATTAAGTGGGTAATTGCTTAAATTTTGATAGCTAGGGCATTAAATTTTGCGATCAACCTTCACTTTTCTACATAATTTTCTCTTCTGAACTTCAGTCCTTTTGTTGAAATTCAGTTGCAAGATGAATTTCTAGTCATAGTATTTACTTGTGAATATGATTAGTGTTTTTATTTAGTCTTTCTTTATTATTCATCAAGCAATTACCATTCAAATCCAAGAAAATAGAGAATATAATGCACAAGAGACAAGAGACACAAGAGATTAGGCTAGAGGCCATGGAAAAACCCACAAGGGGAAAACTTGTCAATCCTTTCCTTATAGATCCTTCACCAACAAGAGAAATCCAAGTCAGACAAACCACTAATCTAAGAGCGAAGTCAGCCCTCCAAACAAATGTCCACATGAACCCTGTCAAGATTCCATATGTTTGTCCATAAGTTGTCTCTTAAGAAGCTTGTATAATCACTGAAGAATGTTGCCACAAATAGCTTGGATACTCCAGAAGTATGATCCCTTAGAAAGCTTTGATATATGTATCTTAGAATCTCAGTCATGTGCCACAAAAATCTTGCTCAGGTGCCTTAGGAATCTCGAATATATATTCCTCATAAACTTGTTCATGTGCTCAAAAATCTCGCTCATGTGCCTCAAGAATCTCAAATATATATTGCTCATAAACTTGTTCATGTGCCTCAAAAATCTCG
Organism: Pinus albicaulis; assembly: GCA_034641835.2. NCBI lineage: Eukaryota > Viridiplantae > Streptophyta > Pinopsida > Pinales > Pinaceae > Pinus > Pinus albicaulis. The sequence goes on along the minus strand of CM076580.1, from coordinate 1,538,385,745 downwards.
CTCAGGTGCCTCAGGAATCTCGGATATATCTTCCTCAGAAACTTTGTCATGTACCTCAGGAATTTCGTATATATGTGCCTCAGGAATCTATGCCAAAGACCCAAAATTCTCTACCACAGAAGATCAACGAAGTTGTTGCCAAATGGTTGAGGATAGGTGCCAATATATAGTTGTTTCCACATGCGAAAAGACACGACTCTTGGCAAGCCGACTTGTCATCCTAGAGGGATAACTTGGCAACTTGGAGGGACAAGTGACATTTACAAAATTCAAATTTTCTTCTTTTCACAGGGTCACGAAGAACATGCCCTTGAATTTTAATTTTGACCAAAATAAAGCATGACGAACATGCTTAATAATAAAAATAACAATTATATTTTTTCTTCTTTTTGCTTTTACATAAAATACATACTGAGACAAGTACAATGACAATTATGAAGACCAAACCTGGTTACAATTCCAACACTCCCTCTTAACTAGGGAGGTATTCATAATGAATTAACAGGAAATTCTCAGGTTGAGAACTTATATAAGAAAGCATCTGGATTGATAAGCATCAATGATAATAGTATCACCATAACCAACATTGTCAAACTACCAGGGCCTTGACAAGTAAGCTCTATTCTCCACTAGATTAGAGCACAATGTTGGGAGGCATAAATTTGGACACCACCACCTCTCTGAGGCACAAACCCCACCCAGGTGTTCACCAAGGTATGTCCTCACTATGAAAATTCCAAACTGGAATCCTATTGCAACAACTGGAAATTATTCTCCTAATGTAATATCCCAAATGGGATATTTTAACTAAAAATGCAGAAATAGACTTGAGCAGCAAAATAAATGGAAATAAACACACAACCACCAATATAACACAATGGATGCTGACAAAATCACTGAGCCATTTTATTAATCCATAGTAAAAAGTACATCAACATAAAGGAATAGCGAAACCTGAGCTTGCCAAGCAAGTGGAGCAAAACCCAGAAAGATCTCTGGCCAACTGATGAATGACACTGGCAATGATGTAGATGGTTGGGCAAGAAGACTGCTGCAAATCGGCTACGGCAAAAGCTATCATTGAACCCACTGAAGCACAAGTTGAAGTTCTGAATGATCCTCACACCAATCCCTGAAGCTCTGCGAAACTTCTGAATGAAGTGTCCTCAAGAGAGTTGGGTTTTCGTCCAACACTCACAAATCACTCGAGGGTTTCTGTCTTGGGGCTACGGCTAAAGTAGAGAACCAAGGTCTCACACCTCTCATACAATAAAATAACATGATCCCAAAGATATCCCTCAATGGCCTCCTCCCTTTCTTTTATAGATCTCTTGGAGCCTTCTAGAGCATTATTTTATTATTATTTTATACATGGAGCACTTTTCCCTCTCATTAGCATATTGTTTTTTAATGCAGAAAAGAGTAAATCGGCTACCATGTCTCCTCCAGTCACTGAAACTCGTGTCCAATTGTCCCATCATGGAAGTATCCTCGTCCCAGTTCCAATGAGCTATTACACTAAGGTGTTATGTCATGTATTCTTCCCGGAATGCCACCTTGAGCGTAATCAGCTGAGTTAAGCCTAGAAATAACTCAAATTTCCGAAAGTTATCGGAATGCATCGGAACAAAAGCCAAACTGCTCGGATGATGGAATATATCTACTGAATGCCACCCGACCACATAGAAACTCCTCAAAACTCCTCCAAAAGGCCCTTGGGCCCGCTGATGACACCAACCTGTACCTGTGACCAGTCTGCTTCTAACTCTGGAAGTCCATCCTAGCCCTGCCATAGGTGACACCAAAAAAGGGAATATTACAGACCTTCTGCCCCAAGATTGCTTGCCCTCAAGCAATCTAAATATGTGGGCCTCTCTGTTGGCCCGCTCCAACTGAGACCCAATGCCCGGATCCCATACAAACCTCTGGGTGTCGCTGTGCACCTATGTCAAACCACTCGAAATAGATCCCCTAATGTCAATATCCCAAACTGATCTCTCACTATACCAGTCAACAAACAATCCTCCCGGATCCCCATGCCATGATGGCCAATCATCGCCCAAGTCCCACGGTTCAGACTGCGCACTACCTCTAGCTATCACTGATGCTCTAAGAGGTGAAGACCACGTCTCCTGTTGCGCTGTACCTATGACGGTGTAGGTTGCCCCACAACTACATACCAACTCATCACCTCTCTCCAGTCCAAGTCCTGACTCAATCCCATGCTGATCCTGCTCTCCTGAAATCGGGATGGAGTGTTGAAGAAATGATGACCTGGGCCCCATTGCTAGCTGGATTCTGTAACATCTGCTATGTTTAAGGGCCCCTTCTCTGTTGTGCTCCCTACGAAGAAAATCGTACCATCAAGAGGGTACCAACTCATGATCTCCCACCAATCCATCCTAGAAGAAGAATCTAATGTAGCAACAACTGTATACAGAACACGCCTGGAGTGTTGTCGCCAGCCCGTAATCAACTCACACTGCTTTGCCCTGTCTGCCAACGAAAGCTGCTTGTAGAAGAAAGCCCCTCTCTCTATAATGGGCCAAAGTGGGCAAGATATGTTGCAAGCTCCATCGATGTACTCCTAGAGAATGCTACTCACTGAAAGTACTGCAGCTCTGCCGACTGCATGTACATCTATCTGCACCTCATCAAGGTGTCAACCCAAAGATGAATGCTCCACCATCTCTAACAGCTCATCCCTCTCCTGATCGGGAATGTAATGATCCTGCTATCCCCTAGCCTCCTGCAAAGCCATCCCATCAACCTCCAACACCTCCAAAGGATATGGATCTGCAATTGCTGTTATCGTACTCGATGTCTGTGCATCCGACTGCTCCTCCTCAATTAACTCCAAGGTTAGCCATATATCCATAATAGACTCAATGTGAGCCTCCATCTGGCTCTCCCCCAAAGGACTATCATGCATGATGTGCATAGTATCCTCCTCTACTGACTCAGGCTCCATCATATGCTGCTCTGGCTAAATCGTCACTAATGACTCATCACCTAGAGTATCTCCCGTAGATTCCCCTGACTGCTCACCCTGCATACTGGAATGCAACTCCGGCCTACTGTCATCAACTCTGCATGACTGATCTCGCTCCCCTAAAGCGTCCTCAATTGATCCCATGGACTCATCTGAAGAAGAGTCCTCACCCTAGCATATAGAAGGGATGCCCTCTTGTTCTACCTCCGCCACATCATCTGCATCACTCAAGCATGAGTGATTAGTCCCCCAAGGTTCTTTGCAGATGAAGCAAAGTCCCTTCCTCCTCAGCTCATTCCTGCTCCCCGATCCGCCAAACTTGAGCAGCTCCTCCCTGGTCAACTGTCTCCGGAATAGCCCAATATTCTACTCAACTAGCCCTTAGGCTAGCTCATAAGCAACGGGTGAGACCAACTGCTCTCTCCTCCAAATGCTCAACAACCTAGTCTGCAGCTCTCGGCAAATGGTCTCATGGTCTCTCATACATGACGATAAGATGGACTGCATGTGTGCTATGACGGTGTCAGGATGATGTCTCCTAATGCTGAAGAAGCATTGGAACATCTGCAGAATCAAGTCATCACACTCAAGGTGAAACATGATGACATGCGTCTCGAATGTGGCCATACTCCATAGAATCTCAAGCTTCTTCCCAAAGGTAGAGCCTGCACTGTTGTCCAAATCCTTAAAAGTCTCTACAATCAACCTCATAATCCTTCTCATAACATCATCATTGTATGGAGCTATAGGTGTGGTTAATTTCATGATGTTACTGAGGCAAGCTGCAACTGGAAGTGTGACCCCTTCACAAGGTTCCTCCAAGAATTTGGGCTGTATAAGAGCAACCATAGCAGGCTTTAGAGCCAAAATCAGTTTCTTCCCTTCTGCTTGGTTTATTGTGTACAGGAGTTCATTAAGCTCTTCTAGTTTGGACAAAACTCTCCATGACATCTTCATGTGTTTCAGATCTGTCCCAAGTGCAAAAATTTTGTGACCAATCCCCAATTCTACCTGTAAACCTTTTGGCTGCCCTTTTTGAAGGATGGCACAGATCTCTCTTGAAAGGGGTCTGTTGTCCTGCTTAGTTTTTGGGTGTGTGCCATGGTTAATTTCTGTGTTCAATCTTCTCAATTTGTTTAGGAGTTCCTCCATCACAGATTGTTTGCATGAGAACATTATTTCTGAGTTTGCTATATATTTTCCAGTGAAGTGTTTTAGCAAACAGATTGCTTGCACAATGTTGCATGTGCAATTCTGAGTTGTTTCAACTCAGTATTGCGACTCTGAGCTGTTGCAACTCAGTATTACATCTGTAATGAAGCAAAGAACCCTTCTTCCCATTCATACATTACATGTTTAGAACAAAATATAATGCTGGTATATGAAGAGAAATGACAAGTCCATGATCAAACCCAGAATTGCATATAAAATATCAGAACTTAACAAATAGATTCATCGCCATTAGAGAAAAGTGTACCAGCGCTGTGATTCTGAGAGAGAATCTGATTTGGGAAGTGTACAAATAATACCAGCAACAACGCAGAAGATTGATAGGCTAAAACCTGAGTTTCGGGGACTATAGGTTCGACCGTTATGACGCCTCCCACCTATTGATATTTAGCTTCAGTGAAGTGGCCTTATATTTCATGCGTCCTTCCCCTTTCTTACTGCTGCTCCACGATACTGAAAAATACATCCACCCTTCAGAAGTAGACCCCCAACAATATCAACAGTGAATAAATAAACCCAGCTTCTGTTTCAGCACGACTAGGAATTATGACTTGGTTTCAAATCAGAAATTGTTTTGGCTTGGTATGCTCAGCACGCAGTGATAACCCATGGCTCTGTACTGTCCAAAACACCGACTTATCCATACCCGGAGAAGACCCACTGCAAGTAAAATAAGCTCAGTTCTGTAATGGACTGATTCCGAATGCAAATAGCACTACGTCCGAATTGGGAATAACATATACAGCCAGCAAAGATAGCTTACGGTCTTTTAATTTTACTTGAAATTTCCGCCTTTGACCACTTCACGTGATTTTCTTGTTCGGAGCGTGAAACAGCGAGAATACGACCATACCTTCGATTTGTCTTGCTTAGCTGTTAGCACAACCTCATGACTCCATTCCGGATTCAAACAAGAAAAGCGGCAACAACCCGCTCGTCCACGATTGACTCTTGGCTTGATTCTGCCTGTAATATGGCTCCCACTTATACGGCGATTTTCACCAGAGCAAACGTTGCCAACAATTCGACTTCGCAATATGATTGACTTTGCAAAATGATTTTAAAACAATCAAGTTATATATTCAACTCTGAATTCAATGGTCGCTCTCCCACAATTGGATGTCGAATCTGGCCATACGATTTCGGCCCTCGAAATTCTTTAGACGACTTAGAAAAAATGTTTTTATTTCCTCTACGGCTTCATTACGCAAATTTCTCACAGCTCCCCCACTACGCCCAATGGTCAACACGTCCTTTGTGGATCTGCAGGGAAGCAATCGACTTAATTGTTCATTGCTTCTCGTGGACTCGATGTCCGCTTGGTTGTTTCCCAATTATACCCCAAAAATTGCTACGACCACCGTCGATGACTGTTGCCTCCAAGCGATGGCTACGCTAATGGATGACGGCTACATCCGTGGATAGGATGGCCTCCGATGCCTGGCTCGACGTTGGTTATTTCACGGGCCAGAGATGTGCACTCGCGTCAGATCGAAATGTCGTCGCGGAGAAATTTGGTTCTTCATAATGGGATGGCCTCTTTAAACTATGTTTTCAACAAAAACAACGAGTTTGCCTCCTAAAATCATTTCCATGGCTCCATAAAATTTTGGAGAAGCTCGTCCCTTCATACTTTATGGCCCACAGCTATAGCTATGAATGAATTTGATTTGCGAGGGTTCTGCGCTGTTACAAAATCCCACTTTCCACATTCCTAATGCGATCTCCACAACGATGATTTTGGATTTGGAAAATTCTGCTGAAAGAAAATCGCTGCAACTGGATTGAACCCCACAGGCTGAGCCAAGACTGAGGCTCTGATACCACTGTAATATCCCAAATGGGATATTTTAACTAAAAATGCAGAAATAGACTTGAGCAGCAAAATAAATGGAAATAAATACACAGCCACCAATATAACACAATGGATGCCGATAAAATCACTGAGCCATTTTATTAATCCATGGTAAAAAGTACATCAACATAAAGGAATAGCGGAACCTGAGCTTGCCAAGCAAGCAAAGCAAAACCCAGAAAGATCTCTGGCCCAACTGATGAATGACAATGGCAATGATGTAGATGGCTCGGCAAGAAGACTGCTGCAAATTGGCTACGGCAAAAGTTGTCACTAAACCCACTGAAGCACAAGTTGAAGATCTGAATGATCCTCACACCAATCCCTAAAGCTCTGCGAAACTTCTGAATGAAGTCTCCTCAAGAGAGTTGGGTTTTCGTCCAACACTCACAAATCACCCGAGGGTTTTCGTCCTGGGGCTACGGCTAAAGTAGAGAACTACGGTCTCACACCTCTTATACAATAAAATAACATGATCCCAAAGATATCCCTCAATGGCCTCCTCCCTTTCTTTTATAGATCTCTTAGAGCCTTCTAGAGCATTATTTTATTATTATTTTATACATGGAGCACTTTTCCCTCTTATTAAAATATTCCTTTTTAATGCAGAAAAGAGTAAATCAACTACCACGTCTCCTCTAGTCACTGAAACTCGTGTCCAATTGTCCCATCATGGAAGTATCCTCGTCCCGGTTCCAATGAGTTATTACACTAAGGTGTTTTGTCATGTATTCCTCCCATAATGCCACCTTGAGCGTAATCAGCTGAGTTAAGCCCAGAAATAACTCAAATTTCCGAAAGTTATCGGAATGCACCGAAATGAAAGCCAAACTGCTCAGATGATGGAATATATCAAGCGAATGCCACCCGACCGCATAGAAACTCCTCAAAACTCCTCCAAAAGGCCCCTGGGCCCGCTGATGACACCAACCTGTACCTGTGACCAGTCTGCTTCTAACTCTGGAAGTCCATCATAGCCCTGTCATAGGTGACACCAAAAAAGGGAATATTACACCTAACTGTTAATTTAATTTAACAATTTACTTGTTGATTTCTACGAAAAAATACTGAATAAATCACACAGCAATCTACACAAATAAAGCTGCAGAAGAATAAATGTTTGAAGAAATGCTAGCACACACATAAAATTAACACGATTATTTTTGGACAAAAGATCCCAGAAAAAACCCAATACGGGAAAATCGGTGCAGTAGTTGGGGGTTTTGTTATTATGCATCAATGAGAAAATTTGAGTACAATTGGTTGCTGAAATACTGGCAATCCTACAAAAAATAAAACTAGCAAAAATCTAGTGAGGAATTTTCCTCACCCCACAGTCAATCTCTCGGCACGACTTGCCTTCAGAAATACGGCCCTCTAACCCTCTACATCAGCCTTTGCGCTGCTCTGCATCGCTGCCTAGATGTCTAGCCTTAGACTGATTTATGATGAAGTCGGTTTGCCTTCTGCTGACTGGAAAGATGCTTCTCCGACACTCTAGGACTCCTTCCCAGCATCTAGAACTGAAAATATCTCTCCCCCACAGCAAATCGATTTTGTGTCTAGACACTACTGAGCTACCCCAACGGAAGCCTCTCTGTGGCTCTTTTGCCTCTCTGAAAATGCACTCCCTGGATCTATAATGCCTCCTCCAGCCTCACTGTTTCTGCCCCTCTCTCACTACTTCAATTTCTTTGACTCTCTTCGACAAATTACTGTTGCTACTTTGGAAATCGATTTGCCAATCAAATCGAACTCTACAAGTGTTTTCTCCATCACCACATTGATCTCCTCTTATAATCCTCTGTTGGATCACCAACAGCGAAGATTAAAACATAATCGATGGCTAGGAACAGCTAAGATGAAACCATGGAGTTTAACAAAAAATTCAATGAATTGGTTAAAAGCATGCCTGCAACTATTAAACCTCTAGATGAATTTCTCTTATGCTCATATTTAGATGCTTTTGGTGTGGATATTTCTTATGAATTGTGGGTATAGCCTAAGTTGCATGGGTACCGCACCCTACCCTTGGAGATCAAGTTGTTGAGATTTTGTGTATTTGGGGTAGCATCACTTGTGCTCTAGCTCCCAAATTTTGTGGAGGGACTAGAGTACACTTGAACTACAAGACCCAGAAAGGGATTTGGGAAATTTCATCTGATTTAGGAGATATTTAATTAATTAATTATTTTAATGTATTTCTTAAGTCTAAACTTAGGAAAATGAAATAATTAAAGTTAATTAAATTAAACATGTGATGAAATTGTCTTAAGTCACACGGATCAACCTTTCTTTTAATCTTAGCCATTGATTCAAGATTTGATCATGGTCATTGGTTTCCCAACGAGAAAAGTATAAAGGAAGGGCTTGGGGACATTTGTAAAGACACACAGAGGCAGAGCACTGAAGCTAAGCTGAGATTCTAGGGCGGGTTTGCTAAGAATTCTCAGAAGTGATTCAGCTACAGAGAGGGGAATTTAGACCAAGGGAATGATCTGATCCCAGGGTCTAAAATCAGCAAGAAGTAGAGATCAACTCATATAGGCAGCGCAGAGAAGCAGGAGAGCAGCAGCAGAGAGGGCAGCAATTGTGCTACACAGGTGTTGCCCAGTCCCTCGCAGGACAGCGTGATTCAACTGGAAGCTCTCAGGGATTATGCAGAGACCCTAAGGGGCAGCGTAAGGACTGCGTCACCCAGTCTGGGGTAATGCAACCCTTTCCAGGCCAGCACTGAGGGACACAGGGGCTTCAGAGGCTGACGCAGGGGCTTTAGGGGCAACACTGGGGTTTCTAGGGACTAATTTTGGTTGAGTCCTGTAAATCCTGTTTGAGGGTGTGGATCAATCATTATTTTGGCTTCAGAACAGCCAGTGACCTGTAGATCTATTTTATCTCTGTCGGTTTTTCCAAATCTTGAACCCAGATTTGCTGTATTCAGAAAATTCTTAATAATAAAACCCTATAGCAGCCAGCAGACTGGTTTTCCTGCATTGGGTTTTTTTGGGGACTATTTGTCCAGGAAATCACTGTGTCACTTTGTCTATGTGTGCATGCACTTTTTTTCTAGATCTGAATTGGTGAAAGTATGTGTTTTGCTTCGATATTAATCTGAATTTTCAGCGTAATAACTCAATTAAGTAGGAGGAGCATAACCAGATCTAACACTAAGATTTCTGCATAAGTCTGAATTTTCAGCTTAATAACTTAATTAAGTAGGAGGAGCATAACCAAATCTAACACTAAGATTTCTGCATAAGTCATATTCAGAAATTTTCACATGGTATCAGAGCAATTGCAGATCTAGGAGGGTCACCAGCATAAGACTGAAGGGTCTTGCTGCAGAAAGCAGCAAGAAAAGCAGTAGAAGGGCAGATTTGAAGGGACAATGCAGTTTTCAGAGAGGCAGAGTTACGCAGAGGGCAGGGTGACGCAGTCTAACGCTGTCTCCCAGCAGGCCCACGCACTTACTGCACAGAGGCAGCATAGAGACAGCGTTAGGATTGTCTGAAGCCAGCCAGTCTGACGCAGATCTAAATCTGTGAGATCCACAAAAACCTGAAGCATAGCTTCAGAAATTCAATAGGTGCTAGTGGGGATAAATTTCTGAATTTTTCAAATTTTTAGCCTAAGCACAAGTGACAAAGAGCGGGAGGAGATCAGCTTCTCAGAGAGTTTCTAGCCAAGGAAACCTGCAGATCGATCAGAGGATCAAAGACAGCTAAATCATTGTTGATTTGGCAAATTTCCAAGGGAAATCAGTTGTTAGAGGGAGCAGAAGGTGTCTGTTTCACCAAGGGCCTTAGATCCATTTCTCTAACAAAAAGAAAGGAAGCTCTGGCACATTTCTGAGCAGATGGCTCAGAAATTACCCACTTTATACCTGCCTAACATTAGAAAAAGCAAAATTAGCCAAAAACTAATACTCCAATTAGTTGACTGCTAATTTGGAATATTACATTGACAAAAATATCGTGATATTTTCTTGGCAATATATCGTTTTGACAAAAATATCGCGATATTTTCAAATATCAGTGATATCAACATTGGTTCTACATGGCACATGACATTCTGAGGTACCCCACATGCTGAAATGTTGAGCCGTTAAGGCTTAGAGTTGGATTTATAAATGATGTGCCGAAATGGACCTAGGATACCCCCAGGCTAGCCATGACACTCTTTGATGTGAACTACTTGTTTCAGAGACCAGAGGATGATGGTTATCCTTGAGATGATAGGGGAGGGGTTGTACATCACTATTTGACCCGAACGCTAGAGTATATTAGTCCCACATTTCCCTCTTACCCTTTAGAGGGTGACGTAGGGCACCTTCGTAATGACGTCTTGGTTTGGAGATAGTTTAGAGGCATCCCCATGGGCTTAGAACTACTTTTTGGATTATGGAGAACTCATTGGCCTATTTGACACTCATTTGTGGCATTTTTATTTCCTTTGGAGGATGAGATCATAGTGGAAGAGGTTTTTGTTCCACACGCGTGGGATCTTTTGGCATTATTGTTATGTTTTTTAGCCATTAAGGTTGGCTTGTAACTTCACACTTGTTGAACACCCAAGTAAGCTTGTAATTTGGGCTTTTGCTTATAAATTTGTAAAAATAAGGGTGATAAGCCTCATAAACAAATGCTCCCCTTATTTCATTTCATCATCAGCAAATGTTTCCATTTGACAGATGTATGATGAACCTTGTACTAGATGACATTGCCACTAGTGTTTTCATTGAGATTCTGAAGAGCTATATACTTGACTTCCATAGATTCTAACCGTCATTCATGCTTTTCTATGATGATGTCCCGAGCTCTTGCTTTCAATGCTTCCATGATGCCTTGATGCATCCCATTATTTTACTTAGTGAATCATGATAGCCATATCTTAGAAGACTTAGGAATTTGAAAAGAACTTATGTGAGGAAGTCAATTTCAATAGTGGAGATTTATTACTTCCTCCTTTTGGACTTATTCTTTTCAGCTTCCTCCACTTCCTCGATGATATGGGTGTCTTTTCTTCCTCTTTTGTTATTGTCCTTCTTAAGCTTATTACAATCTCTCCTATAGTGTCCATATTCTTGACGCTCATAGCATTATATTTTAGCCATGTTCTTCTTCTTGTTCTGAGGTCCAAACCTTCCAAATTTTCCCTTACTTCTTGTCATAGCAGCATATGCCTGATTTTTCTCACCTGATCCCACATCATAGTTTGCTTTGAACCTAGATTCTTCAATCTTGCATAGTCTGTTGATTTTTGGGTAGCATCGGATGTGCTCTAGCTCCAAAACTTTGTGGAGATGCTAGAACACATGAAATCTCCAAGACCTAAAAATCGTTTGGAGAAATTCCACCCTAAACTTAAGCTATTCCAATAATTAATTATTTTAATGAAGACTCAAAGTCTAACTTAAGGAAATTAAATAATTAAAGGGAATTAATTTAAACATGTGGGTGAGAATGTCCTAAGCAGTGTTTTGAAAATCGCGATTTAATCGCAATTTTTTCATTCAAACGATTAAATCGGCGATTTTTTCCCGATTTTTTCAAAAAATCGGTAATCGCCAAAAAGTCGCGATTTTTACGAAAAAATCACGATTCGATCAGTAAAAATCGTGGCACCCGAAAACAGCGACTTTTAAGTGCGATTTTGAAGTTTTTTTTTTGTCATCTTTACATTGACAGGTTTGCTTATGAGAGCTAAGGAGTGAAGGAGGAGAGCCAAGGAGGGAGATACGTGATCTAAAAGCCCAAGATTGGACAAAAGTGAAGAATTTATTGCAAACCAAGCAAACAAAAATCGAATTTGAACCAAGTGTCTCTGGCAAAACGTTTTTCCAGGTACGGGCATCAAATTTGACCCATTTTTTTTTTTTCCTTGTTCTTCCATGGGTTTCTATCACCCATGTATTTTTCATCATTTGTCATTGCATTTGGTTGTGTTTTTTTTTTGTTTTTGTTTTATTGAGAGGAGAGGGTTTATTTTGGTCAAAAATGCAAAAAATTATTTGTTAAATTTTGTTTTTTATATTTTTTCTTGTGCTCTTAGTTTCTTCCCATTATTTTTGCTTGTGTTTCAACATGTATTTTTTCCCATTATTTTTGCATTGAGTTGAGGGTTTTTTTTTGTGAAAAAAGTCAAAATATTGTATGTAAAATTGTAATTTTTTATTTTATTTTTTAACTGGCAATTTTTCTTGTGCCCTAGGTTCAAATTTCAACTTTCAAACTTCAAAGTTCAAAGTTTCCAACATGCCAAGGAAATTAGATCCTTTATGGGAATTTGGTGAACCTGATCAGGGGTTTGACCGAGCAAACTTGACTTGCAAATTATGTGGTCAACACATGACAGGGGGGGTATATAGGTTGAAATACCACCTGGCACAAATTCCTGGGCATGAAGTAGGCCCTTGCATAAATACCACTCCAGAAATAATCAAAAGAGGCATGAACTCATTGGAAGGCATAGAAACCACTAAACTCAGCAAGGCAACCCTGAAGAGTCAAATATCAGGGTTTAGAGCTGACCGTGAGAGTGGTAGTGGCGGTTCAGCATCAGCATCTTCTAGCGGCAGCCCCGTAGCTGCCTCCTCATTTTTTGCTCCTAGAACCACTCACGGGGCACAGCCATCTATCTCCTCCCTTATTAAAAAAAAGGAGAAGGAAGAAGCTGATAGGTTGTTGGGCAAATTGTTTCTTTGGAGTGATATTCCTTTCACTGTTGCCAGGAACAATCCATTTTATCAAGCTACGATTGATGCTATCGCTGTTGTTGGCCCAGGATACAAAGCCCCTTCATATGATGACTTTAGAGGGCGCATTCTGCAAAATGAGAAAGCTGACTGCACCAAGAGATTAGAGGAGTTAAGGGCATCATGGGAAATCACAGGATGCACTGTGATGTCAGATGGTTGGACTGATCAAAGGGGTAGGACCCTTATTAATTTCTTGGTCAGTTGTCCCAAGGGGACAATGTTTATGAAATCTGTTGATGCATCTGCACATGTCAAAGATGCAAGATTATTATGTGATTTATTAGATGTGTTCATTTTGGAGGTTGGGCCCCAAAATGTTGTCCAAATCATAACAGACAACACTACAAACTATGTTTCTTCTGGCAAGATGCTTATGGAGAGGTATCCGAGAATATTTTGGACACCTTGTGCTGCACATTGTCTTGATTTGATGTTGGAGGACATCGAAAAGATTGATTTTGTCAAAGATATTGTAGAATCATCAAAGAGCATCACAAAATTTATATATAATCATGCATCTGTGCTTAATTTGATGAGGACATTCACCAACAAGGAGTTGGTGCGGCCTGCTATTACACGTTTTGCCACTAGTTTCATATCTCTTCAATCCCTCTTGAATTCTAAGTGGGATTTGAAGAGAATGTTTGTTTCAGATGAGTAGCGTGCTTTGACTATCAGCCGCAAATTAGAGGGAGAGACCATCTGCAGGTTGGTGTCATATCAGGAAAGTTTCTGGGCTGGAGTGGAAGAGGTGTGCAGCATTACTAAACCTTTGGTAAAGGTTCTTAGATTGGTGGATGGAGACAAGCCCGCAATGGGCTACTTGTATGAGGCCATGGATAGGGCCAAAGAAGCTGTTCGTAGCTATTATGATGATAAGGGTGATGAGGGGTTTCAAAGACAACTTCTTTTATGGGAAGTGATTGATGATCGATGGAACAACACACTCCATCGTCCCATTCATGCTGCAGGGGTCTTCCTAAACCCCGCATTTTCTTATTCATGTGGCTTCCAATTTGATGCTGAGGTCATGGATGGCTTTTTCACTTGTGTTCAGAAGATGGTGCCAAATCCATCAGAACATGCAGAGATATCCAAAGAGATGGAGGTATACAGAATGGCAGGTGGCACCTTGAGCTTCGACATGGCTGTCCAGGATATGACTATTAAAATGCCAAGTAAGATTTTCATTATTTTAAAATTTTTCTTATGTTTGTAACTTTATAAATTTATCTTATTTGTTGTAACTTGTAACTTGTAGATGCATGGTGGAGGAGCTACGGTGGCAGATTAACAAAACTCCAAAAACTTGCCATTAGAATACTCAGCCAAACATGTAGCTCTTCAGGATGCGAGCGCAACTGGAGTGTATTTGAAAAAATACACACCAAAAGGCGCAACAGGTAAAAAACTTAAATATTCCAATTGATTTTTTGAATTCATTAAATATTTTTTTTTAAATATTTAATTTATTAATTTATGACCCTTGTACAGGTTGGAGGCCCAGCGGCTCAATGACATGGTTTACGTCTACTACAATCTTAGATTGTGGGTGAGACAACTTGAGAAGACACCTGATATGGAGGCCATCTCTTTAGATGCGATTGACACCATTGCTGAATGGAGGGTTGAGGCTGAGAGGCCTGTCATGGAATCAGCCCCTGATTGGATAGAGAAGGAGGTAGTGGAGGGGGAGGAGGATGAGGACGAGGAGCAGCAGGAGGAGGAGGTGACACCACCTACCACTACTACCGGTAGAGGACGTGGTCTGCCTCCTTTAGCTCCTAGTGCTTCAGGTTCCCATTCTGGTGCTACTTCTAGAGCATGACAGAGTCCATTTCCATTCCTGCCAGCTTCTTCATCTAGAGGGAAAGGCAAAGCTGTTGTATTTTCTCGAAAGAGGGGCAAAGGAAATCAATAGTATAGGACCATAGGTTATATGGTGCATTGACATTCCTTTGTATATGACATTATGACTCATGATATGAGATCCATTATTATATTTTTTGTTGATATTTTGAGCCTGAGTTGACTCTTGAGACTCAGGACTTAGTATTCAGGACAAGATTCAGTTTTATGTGTGATGTAGCACTAGACATGATATTACACATCTTATATATTAGTTTTTTTTTCATATTTATGTGTCAATGCATTTATTTTATGCTGTAGATGCTTTAGATATTAAAAAAATTGAAAAAAAATAAATATTTTTGTATGTGCCGATTTTTTGCCGATTTTTACGATTTTTTCCCCTCGCCGATTTAATCCCGATCGCGATTTTCAAAACATTGGTTCTAAGTGACGAGGATCAAGTCTTTTCTAATCTTAGCCGTCGATTAGAGATTAGATCACGGTCGTTGATTGTTCAACGAGAATAGTATTAAAGGAAGGCTTGGGGTCAGTTGGAGAATACACACAGAGCAATAGCATTTGAGCTAAGTCAAAATTATGGGACACAGTTTGCTAAGAATTTTCGAGTGAGCTTGTAGTGCAGTGAGGGGCAGATCCGCAGAGGGATTTCAGATCCGAGGTCGAGAATACAATTGCAGAGAGGCAGATTCATACCAGAGAGGCAGTGCAGTCTAGGAGGGGTGATGCAGAGGCAGCGTAGGCCCAGCAGGTGTGACGCAGACCCAGCCAGGCTCACGCAGACCCAGCGCAGAGACTAACACAGTCACAGATGGGTGACGCGGGCCAAGAGGGGCTAAAGCAGAGCCAGAGGCTGCAACGTTGGGGTTTCAGTGGGCCAGAAAGGGCTCGTATTCAGGAGATCCTGAAGGGGTGACGTAGTGACTCCGTAGGCACCTGTGGGGTTCCTCATCCTCTATTGAATCAGCCATATTTTCTGTCTCTGGAGATAGAGGTACATCTGTCGGGATTTCTCTGTTGGGCAAACCACTACTGGTGCCCTTGTTTGTATTCAGAATTCTGCATAATAATAAAACCCTCAAGATTTGTTGCACCGGTTTCCCGCATTGGGTTTTTTCGGGGACATTTGTCCAAAAAATAGTGTCCTTTGTCATGTGTGCTTAATTCTTCAGTACTTGATATTTATGTATGTGTAGATTTGCAGTGTGTTTACTTCGTTGTTTTCTGAATATTTCTGGAAATAACTCGTAAATGTAAAAACACATGTAGGAGATGTAAACCAGATTTTTGCAGTAGAAATTTATGTTAAGTAGATTCAGTAATTTTCACATAGTCACCACATCTCATGGAATGGAGTAGCTTCTTTCTTCCCATAAATACTTGAAGTAAAGTTACTCCATTCCTCTAGTAGTGCATTTAGTATAACTGTAGTCATTTCCCTATCAGACGTGACTTCTCCCAAATCTTGTAGTTGATCCTAGATTTCAAATATCCTCATAAAGTACAAGGTTATTCCATCTTCCCTTGACATCTTCATTTTGTAGAGTTCTTGCCTTAATGAGATGACTTCTCCAGCAGTGCTTATGGAATACAACTCTACCAATTTGTCATAGGTTTCTTTTGAAGTTTCAAGTTTAGATACATATGGGATGAGGGGATCCGTGATGGATTCTACGAGAATCCTTTGATCCCTAACTACCCCTTTCATATATTTGGCAACAACTTGAGCATCTTCCTCTCTTGGTTTAGTGATAGAACCTTTGACATGTTCCATAACCTCATTTTCCATGAGATTCAAATCTGTCCTTTTTATCCATGCAAGATAGTTTGAAGCCCCAACCAATTTGTTGTTTTCCTTGCAAAAAGACATTTTGATAGGTATAAATATATTTACCTGATAGGATGCTCCTTCTTGCTGCTTCCTTGATGTTGATGATGATATAGAGGATAGAAAACTTCTCCTTGGTAAGGGTAGTTTTCTTCAAGAGTGATCCTTGATCCCACATAGAGTGAGATCTCTTTGGATCCTTTGATGAAGATCAATGATGACTTCTTGGTGATATATTCAATGGTAAGGACATTGATTCGAAGATCTCTTCTACGTTCCCTTCTTTTCTTGATGATAATCCCAAAACATATTTTTCGATCTAGGGTTGATCTTGTCTTAAAGATGATCTTTGCTTTGATGCCTTCCTCGGGATTTGACCCTTGAGTGTGTGAAAATTAAAATACCTTGAATCCTACTGCAGCAACCGATGAGAATCCTTATATTTGTTAATTACTTGAACAAATTATTTATTGTGTTCTACGGTAAATATTGAAACTCATACACTACAGCCTTCACAAAATTAAACTATGGAAAATAAATGTGTGGAAACAAGATCTAAGCAAGAATAAATCATAGACACATGACACTGTTATTTTTGGACTAATGTTCCCGAAAATACCCAATGCGGGTAAACCGGTGCAGCAGTTGAGGGCTTGTTTAATATGCAGTAATTTTTTAGTACAATCTACGATTGTTGACACTCAAAAATCATATAAAGGAAATTGACAAATAAGATCTCATGAGGAAAATCTCACTCTGCCACGAGAATCTGACACTGACCTTAGCTCGAGATGAGATGCTATGTGTTGCCTTTGCACAGTGATTGCGTCACTCTGCGCAGTCTCTACATCACAATTGAATATTCCCTCTCTCTCTGCGCTGGATCTATCCGCTGACTGGAAACAATGCCCTTCTGGCCTCCAGAAACTCCCTTTGGTGACTGGCAATGAACCTCGACTGTTTCCTCAACAGAAAATTGAACTCTCTTTGAAGCTCTGTGTAGCCTCTACGTGGCTGGCTCTAAGCTACTCTCTGTGACCTTTACTGCCTCCTCTGCTTTGCACTCTCCGGATCAAGAAACTCTTTCGACCGGAAATTATCTCTGCCCCTCTCTGCAAAAAATTTCTCAATCGATTTTCTCCATGAGCACTGCTCACTAAAGAATTTCAATCTCTAGATTTTCTCTCTCGATGTGTTTTCCAGATGACCCATCAAGTCCTTATAATCTTCTCGTTGAGTCTTCAACAATCGAGATTAAATTGTTAATCAACGGTTAAGATTAACTTGACTTGATCTTCAACTTTTCCAAAAGATTCACTCTATTTTAACTAATATCCTTTAATTATTTTAATTTCCTAAGTTTAGACATAGGGTCCCATTAAAAATAATTAATTATTTCCATAAAACATAATTTGAGTGGAATTTTCCAAAATCCTTTCTATGTTCTTTGGAATACCTATGTCTAAGCCTCCCTGCAAATTTTGAGACGTAGAGCACATCTGATGCTACCCCAAATCAACACTCCCTCTTAGCGAGGAATGTGCTCTAGTAATACAACCAGCTGAAGTACTACTCTGATTTTGCAACATCTCCCTCTGCGCTACTGATGTCTGACACTACTGCCCATTAACACTACGTTGTTGCATCCAAGTTGTTACTAAACCTACATACTGCTTCCAACTACCACTGCACTACAATTTTGTTGCTTACTGCAACTAAAAGACATCCAAAATCTGAACTAAGTGTTCAGTAGGATGCATCTCATACTGAAGATCTGAATGTTGCTAGTCTCTGCGTTGTCCCTCTAAAGCCTCTACGTTGTTGCTGACTCTGCAATGTGCCTTCCTACACTACTGCCAACTCTGCTCTGCGCTGCTCAAACTCTGGCGCTCTCTAGCCACTGCGTTGTCACTTATGCACTCCTTTGCACCAACTGAAACTTGTCCATCCTGCTACTTCTGATTTGGGCTCCCATAGCAAGGTGATGATCCTAGAGGTGGACTCCTCAAGGATCTTGCCCAATCTGCAGTTCTGTTGAACTACAGCTCCAGATCACCCCAACGCTCCCCTGGCGATATATGGGCAAACATGGTGAATTCCTCCTCCTTTATCTTCACAACTATAGCCTATGGGTCATGCTTCTCATCTTTGTCCTTCTTGTTGAGAGGACACTGTGTGGTGTAATGTCCCAACTCCCCACACCGAAAGCACTTGATCTTAGAGATGTCCTTCTTTCGTCTTCGCTGCTCCTGTTGCCCCTTTGATACAAGGGCTACATTTTCCTCCTCCTTGGGCTTCGACCCACTGTTGTTGTTGCCATCAAGTTTGCACTTGAGTAGATCTCTCCTCATCTCTTCCTACTAAAGAGTTGCCCACATTCCTTCCTAGTCTGGTAACTTCTCTCTGCCCAGGATGCTCTGGACAAAGACCTGATAGTCTTCGAACACTGAATTTAGGGCCAATATGACCATCTCTATGTCTTAAGGAGTTGCTCCCACCGCTGCTAGCTGATCTCAGTTCTCCTGAAGTATAGACAGGAACGGATCAATGCGCTCTCCCTTCTACATCCAGGTAGTCTGCATCTTCTCCTCCAAAAACATCTTCCTCTGCTCAAAAGACCCCTGATATAGCGTGGCCAACACATCCCACATTTCCTTGGCTATCCCTTTGCCAAAAATGTGTGAAACAATATGATCCTTCACTCCGTCGAGGATCAACTGTTTGGCTTTAGCCATGTGCTTCTTGAAGGATCTCAAAGGTGCAGCATCTACCGGTTCAGCCAATGTACTTTCGATAAAGGTCTTGAGGTCATGTTCATCTAGCAGGAAGGAGATCCTTGTCTTCCAGATTACATAGATGGAGGCACCCTCTGTCATGCAACCCATTGGCTGCCATCTCACCCAATCACAGTCGATTTTCTACCTCTAACCCTCTGCGTAGCTGGCTTTACGCACTCCCTGCTGGAGCAAGCCAAATAATTCACGATCTCGTTGCTTCTGCACGGGAAATCAGAGTTTCTTGGGCAAGAAACTCTCTAAGGTCAGAAATCCCCAAATGTGTCTTCAGCTACATTCTTTTGATGTTTTCTGAACCAGCAATCAATGCTTCACAAAAATTGCGTCCCTCCAGCTGTTGATATGCGTTGAATCTGCTGCGCTGCTCCCTCTACCTCTGACAAACTGCAAACTGGAAAATCCTACCTCTCTGTCGACTCACTCAAAGGGAGATTTCCTTGCAGATTTAGCCCTCCTAGATTGGACTGCGCAATCACTGGGGAGATCGATCTGCTGCTTACGCAACTATTTGATCCCAAGCTACTTTTGGATCTACTAGATCTGTTGTCTTGCTCCTCCTGCACTGTGAAACAAGCAGTGATACCATGTGAAAATTTGGATACCCTGAATCCTACTGCAACTAATGAGAATTCTTCTATTTGTTAATTACTTGAACAAATTATTTACTGTGATATGCGGTATATACTGAAACACATACACTACAACCTTCACAAAATTAAACTGCGGAAAATAAATGTGCAGAAACAAGATCTGAGCAAGAATAAATCGTAGACACATGACACCGTTATTTTTGGACTAATGTCCCCGAAAAAACCCAAATCGGTGCGGCAGCTGAGTGTTTGTTTATTATGCAGTAATTTTCTGAGTACAAATATATGATTGTCGACACTGACAAATCATACAGAGGAAACTGGAAAATGAGATCTCGTGAAGAAAATCTCACTCTAACACGAGAATCCGACACTGACCTTAGCTCGAGATGAGTTGCTCTAGGTTTCCTCTGTGCAGTCTCTGTGTCACAACTGAAGATGCGCTCTCTCTCTCTGCACTGGATCTCTCTACTGACTGGAAAAGAGGCCCTTCTGGCCTCCGGAAACTCCCTTTGATGAATGGCACTTAACCCTGATTGTTTCCTCAACAGAAAATTGAACTCCCTCTGAAGCTTTGTGTAGTCCCTGTGTAGCCTCTGCGTGGTTGGCTCTACGCTGCTCTTTGTGGCCTTTACTGCCTCCTCTGCTTTGCACTCTCCGGATCAGGAAACTCTTCCAACCGGAAATTATCTCTTCCCCTCTCTGCAAAAATCTTCTCGATCAATTTTCTCCCTTAGCACTGCTCACTAAAGAATTTCGGTCTCTAGATTTTCTCTCCCGATGTGTTTTCCAAATGACCCATCAAGTCCTTCTTATAATCTTCTCGTTGAGTCTTCAACGGCGAATATTAAATCGTTAATCAATAGCTAAGATTAACTTGACTTGATCTTCGACTTTTCTAGAAGATCATACTCTATTTTAATTAATATCCTTTAATTATTTTAATTTCATAAGTTTAGACTTAGGGTCCCATTAAAAATAATTAATTATTTCCATAAAACATAATCTGAGTGGAATTTTCCAAAATCCTTTATGGGTTCTTTGGAATACATGTGTCTAAGCCTCCTTGCAAATTTTGAGACTTAGAGCACATCCGATGCTACCCCAAATCAACAGAGTGTCCCTTGATAAGATGTCCTTCGTTGACTTTGTTACATTGGCTCTGATACCATGTTGAGAAATCTAGGGCATAGCAACTAAAAGATTTCTCTTATAGTAGTAACTGCTTTTGTATGCTTTTTACTTATTTAGATTAGGATCTTCTTTTACTTAGATTATTAGTGTTCTTCTTCATCAAACAACTACCAATGCATGAACCATAAAGAGACAAGAGACACAGAATATAGGCTATCAACAAGGGCCAAAACCTCTCACTCTTCGAGAGGAAAACTCGAACAAATTATTCTTATAGAGATTCCAATTGACGAATACCAAGACCAAGACCCTTGACCTATTTGCCACTCCAAGACCAAGACACAAGTTCCCTTCCACTACTCTTTGTGACCAAGTCAATACTAGTCAAACTTTTTCTCCTTTCCTCTTCTCAGCTTCCCTTCAATCTCGGCTTCCTTCTGCACTTTATTTCAGCCCTAAATGCAACATGTGAGAAGTATGATAACTAACTTCTACACCTTGTCATCACTTCGCTTGGAGAGGAGACTTCCTCACGTACTTTGGCTTGATGACATCAGCTTTTTAAGTGACCTTGCCAACCTTGAATCCTCAAGTAATACCTTCGGTTATTTCTGCAACAGAGGCTTCCTCTTTACTTGGCACGTGTGACAAGATATAGCCCAAAACAGATCTGAAATTGGTTCAATCTTCTCTTCCTTTTACTCGTTGATTATAGGTTTCCTTCTTTTACCCTTTCGCTAACCTTTGCATCACTTATAAACTTCAGACCTGCACCGAAATTGTTCTTTGAAATTCTCTGAAATTGTCTCTGAAATAGGGTCGAGCTTCCCTATTTATAGTTGTTTCCCATGCTTAATTAGCTGACATGAAAAGAGGTGCACCGACATGTCCTTTCATGAAGATTTGATTATCCTTTTGAAGCCGACATGAAGGGGGATGCTTGTGCTTGTCTTGAAGGGTTGTTTGACACTTTTATTGACTCTTATACAAATGTATTATGCCCAAGAAGGGTCCTTCATGCATGACATTGACTCTCTTTGATTTTATGACTGATCCTAAAGGCTCATAATGGGAGCCATTATTAAAAATAAAATTTCTTGCTCATGAAACCCATGGGACAAGCATTACAAAAATAATTTTATTTTTCTTTATATCAATTACATAAAATCACACTTACATATGTCATTATGAAGACCAAACCTAGTTACACTTTTCAACAAGGCGGGCCCACTGGAAGGGGCCTTATGCTTAGTCGACCCAACTATCAGGGCTTGACCCTAATGGACCCAAGGAGAACTGAACCCACGCCTCATGACAAAGAGCCAATGACTTGACAGGGGGGCCTTCAACCAACTGGGGTACCCATCAAAGCTTCCATCATCACACATTTGATCACTCTTATCTACAAAAGGGTGCAACTTAGTCTCTTTTTTGCTACTTGGGCAAGATGTGACTTTTCCGTGGTGTGAATTCTTGTGGAGATAGTATATTGCATGGAGATGTCTTTTTGGAATTGAAAGAAATATTCTTTGGAGAATTTTGTAAGTTGCATGCTTTATATTTGATATTTTGCATAATATATGTGTGAAGTAGGGTTTCTATTTATGACAACTAAATGCTAAATTTATTTTGAAATCTTGCTCCATTATCACATGCAAAATTGTTCTCTATGAAACCAATAAGGAATCTCTGAATGTGTATTCCTTATATTTAATTTCTCCCCTCACAAGAAAAATAGATATGATTTTAAAAGTTCATGCCCTAGTCACCCCCCCCCCCCCACTCTTCATCAAAACCTCTTCATGGAAATTAGGCCCTAGAAGACTCCATTAAGCCCATTTAGGATAAGGCACAACTCATATTTGTGTTGATCATCCATAATTTCATTATATTTCTTCTTACCTTGCTCCTAGACGTCTAGGTTAGTCACTAAGGTTTTTAGGGTCAAATTCTGCACAAAAGTAAATTTGTGTTGGATGACTATGGCTAATCAATTAGGACTTGCATCAATAAATCACATAAAAGAAAAATATAGCATTGTGCATGATTAGCCCTTCCTTATTAGGGCTGATGTCATCCTTGTTTGCTGTTTGTGCATGTTTTTCAACCCTAATTTCTCATTAAAAGACCCTAACCCTAGGTGTTTATTGGAAGGCCTTTGTTCCTTCTTGTTGATTATCCTTCAAAAGCCTTTTCTTTGGCTGCTATATGACATTGTGCACTTTACCACTGCAAATAATTCAAACCCTCATATATAACAGCCATATCTATGTTCAAGGAATTGAACACTTGAATTGTGGTATAGAATATCTACACCTTTCTAGGCTGTGCTGATACTCTATCCAATATTACAGACCTAGTATCTATCACCTTGAACCATAACATTAGAATATCCTTTACAAGATATAGGGAAGTCTCCCTTGTACTCATACCACTAAAGAGAAGGAGAAAGGTTGTTGAAATGACAGTGGCAACTCTTTCTCTTGTTGCCATAAGGTCTGGCCCCGCCTAGTGAGGTTTTCCACTGGGCCTGCTAGATTTTGTGGCAACACTTCCCATTGCAGTGTTCCTCTTTCTATATTATCATTGGCCATTGCACTCTCTTTCCATTCCACAATTCATATTGCATAAATTATTTGGGTACAGATGTGTTACGTGGTTATTGTACCCATTGAAAGCTATGACTATGTTAAGTTCCTCCTGAAAAGAAAGTTTTTAAAAATATACAATGAACTAATTAGTCATACACACAAAGAAAACTTTTCTGCTAGATTTCCCTAAGATCTCAATTGGCAAGAAAGCATAATAAGCGGAGACCAAGTGGGTTGTGACAACATTGAGAAAAAACAAACACAAACAGTGTAGCAACAGTATACAAGAAAGAATCAAATTGACAGCACAAGCTTCGAAAACACAAAGGGGGGTAAAAGATGAAAGACAGACAGACATTGTTTCTTCCCTTGCTGTAGAATTAGAATTTGGGAATCAGCAGTTTTGAAAAAATCCAGAGGACTCCTTTGTCATACTTTGTATTATGTAGCACCTAAGGAAAAATGTTTAGATGAACAGGAGGTGAAGGTTGCATTATTTTAATAATGTCAATTAAAGAAAAATGATTACCAGCAGAAGACACTCAATATCTTTGTAAACCACTTTAAGACTCATTATAGTACTTAATACCATAATGCCCCATTTTTTACCATGGCAACAAAACATCACGTAACCTAAATTGAGTACATCATAAATTTACAATTCAAAAATAAGAAAGCCATCATTGAGACTCTTCTATTTCCTGGGCACCATGTCTGAAGAGAAAAGAATGCATCACACTAAAGATCCTAGTGTCTATGTGACAGAAAACATGCATTCAAAATGAGAATGCACAATCATGCTAACAACAATTCGAAGTTCACTGATCATGCTAACAACTGTACTATAGCTATACACTTCAAAAGTAAATGATGCAAACAAATTCAGTAAATACAAAACACAAGCTGAATGAAAAGGCCTATAAATAGCATAATAAAAAAAGCCAAAAGAGATTTACCCGTTTTCCCCATTCCGACGCTTGGTCAATCAGGTATGAATATTCCAAATCTTCAAAGCATTTTTGCAAAGAAGAAAGTGGCTCATTAAAGTACACTGGAAGACAAACTCCAGAAAGATCCTTTCCAATATTGTCTTTTATAATTGACCAGAGACCAACTGCTTTCTCCTTTTCCAATGGTTCAGGCAACTTCTTTCTCCTTTCCACATGAGGATAATTGAGACCAATCATTTCTATGTCTGCATCTATGCCATTCACAGAAGCTGAGCGAAGAAACCGTTTATCATCTAGAATCCCCTCACATGAATCTACTGATCTTTGTGTGTATCCAGAACTCATGCTTCTTATAGAATCCGATGATAAAAATTCCTTTGTGTCAAAAAATGTGTCATCATCTTCATCTGTTTCTCCATCCACACCGTCTTGGCTTTCAATTTCTTCATCTGATTCTGTTGCAGACCCTTCTGTAATAATATTTTTCCATGCAAGACTCTGAGACCCATAAAAAATCATAAAGCATATTTTCTAAAAGCACGAAAACAAATGAAAAGAAATGTTCACAGGAAAAAGACAGGAGCGAGGGGTAGTTGTCATTTTACAGCAAGGTATCATATAAACATTTATCAAGGTTGCTTTCTCTATAATAAGACACTATATTAAAACAAGGTAGATTTAACCAAAATTTGGGAGAAAATAGATTTAACTACGATGAGAGGACTCAATGATAAAATATAAAGCTAATAAAATAAGAGTGATTTCATGAAAGAACTATAAAACTACTCAAAAACATAGCACTTTCATTACATTTTCGGGGCCAAGATACAAGGAAATCATGTTAATAAATGGGAGAAATTTCAAGATAGGACTATGGAACTACTCAGTAACATAAAACATCATAATACATTAGGGGCTAAACCACTAGGAAAGTGTAGAACAGGAAATATTAATAAAGCAACTCTGCATAATTCACACAGTTTTAAAATACAGCTAAAACATTTTGTACACTGAACAATTTAATATACACTTACACCAACAGGTCTATCATAAGCACACTGTTCAAGGTGTAAACATAAATTATGTGAATAACATGAAGTCCCCATTGAGAACTAAATACAGAATGACTTGTAAACAGAGACCATGATTATATCTTCGGGAATTTTTCCATAGCAATAAAGAAAAGCAAGATTGTAGTCAATCGAACATAGGTAAGCACTGCTATGTTAGCAAGAAGGCAACATTCTCTTATTGATTTCCACATTATAACGTTACACTGTGTTGCACCTCATATTGTATGAGGTCCCACTTTATGATTTTCATCACATTATGGAAATTTGCTACTGGTTCCTTGGAGCTATTGCACCGACTTGGGAGGATTCATCTATATGGAGCGCCTTATCTTCATGGCTTCATATCATTTGATGGAGGTCTTTGTTTGGGGAAGTCTCACTTCTCCTTTGTTGGATGATTATGCTTGTAGCTTAGTGGTCTTCCCACATGTGCTTTCCTTGTTGATCACCACTTGATTGCACTTTTAATGGATGTGGAGCATATTATCTCATCATTATGATTTGATATATATGTTTATCTTGGATATGGATAATCATTCTAGCACCCCAAGGGGTTACATGATGATGATGGTAGGAGGTAGATGCTTCATAGTGACTCGGTGGGTTGATGTATGATGGATGTGTGATGGAGAACATACTCGATGATTGGATGAGCTAGCATTTCTTTATGTCTCCTTCTCTTATGATGTTGCTGGTGGAGTGATTCATGTTGCCTTTGTGGTATTTTCTTAGAAGAATTAATTTTACGATGTAACATTTGCTAGACATCACCTAGGGGAGACTATGTTTAATGATGTTAGTACCCTCATTGATGTGTTATCTCCCAAGTTTGAGTTAGACGTGTGATTGAGAACATACTCGATGATTGAATGAGCTAGCATTTCTTTATGTCTCCTTCTCTTATGATGTTGCTGGTGGAATGATTCACGTTGCCTTTCTGGTATTTTCTTAGAAGATTTAATTTTATGATGTAACATTTGCTAGACATCGCCTAGGGGAGACTATGTTTAATGATGTTAGTACCCTCATTGATGTGTTATCTCCCAAGTTTGAGTTAGACAGGGGGTACTACATAAGATTTGATGGTGATCTAACCTTTTTCTTAGATTGGATGGTTACTTTTGATGTAATAATCCCTTGGTGATAATACACTTTAGGTTGGGATCTAGGTGCTGTTGTTATCATGGTGGGGTTTTGCTAGGGGGGGGATCCTTTATTTATATGCTACAACACATTACTAAAATGCACCCCTCTTTGGCACACATATTCATTGTGATTTAATCTATTGGTGAGTAATGGAAGGGGACAATATGGTTATACTTGACCATTAACCCTTATGCACACATGTTGAGGTTGATTTAACTGTTCCATGGTTAAATTGACCTAATTTATCTACATTACGCTTAATAGCTTGGGCACCCTACTTAACTTGGTTATCTTATTATATTTGGGCATATCCTTCGCAGGTGAACTTGTGGAGACACTTCTTGCTATTCTTGGAGGTTTATATTGGACACCTACTTTAGGTTCAATACTATGTTAGAAGCAAATGATATCCAATTCACCACACTACACCTAGAAGGAGAAGCACATGATTGGTGGTATCATGGACTGGTTACGTTGGGGCATGCAAACATCACTTCTTATATAGACTTTACACAAATATTGATAGATAGATTTGATCAAAAGAACCCATATATACACTTCAGAGCTCACACAACTCAAACAAACAGGATTGCATGAAGAATACATCACAAATTTGAACGAATTGTTGTCATGGTGACGGACATATCTGAAGGAGGACTAGTCATGCTCTTCACAGAAGGATTATTTGAACCCCTACAAGGTTGGGTTAAGGCATTCAATCCAACAACTGTACAAGCCGCCATCAAGAAGACTTTTGATATGGAGAATGCGTCGACCAAATCTAAGGCTTCATCCAAGCCCTTCATCCCTTAGAAAGATAAGGAGAAGATACCCTTTCCATGAGATTGGCCCAAAAAAAACAGATTGGATGATGAAACCCAAAGCAAACTAAGGTGGAAGAATTTTGTTTCACCTACAAGGAACCATTGTAGCCAGGACATCGATGTCTAGGAAAAGTGAAAATCCACCACATTGAAGTACTCTCTGATGACGAGAATCAAGAAGACGAGCCCACCCCAAATGGCAAGCCTAGCAGCCCAAAGAAAGAACAACCCTGTAAAGAAGCTGAGGAGGAAAATCCCCACAAAGAGAAGAAACCTTGACCGCAAGTAAAGATTGCTTCTCTATCAGGAACCCCTAGGTATTACACTTTTGCGATCAAGGGATATCAAGGGGCAACGCATCACAACTTTGGTTGATGGAGGAGCTACACATAACTTCATTAATGCAGCATTAGTAGCAAAGAGAGGACTTCCCACAGAAGAATTTGAATGCCTTGATGTGATAGTAGCAGATGGGGACCGCTTGGATTGCACTCGAGTCATTCCATGTTTGAGTGTAACACTTAGTAATTATACTTTCACTAGTGATTTCTACGTAATCGATCTTGCAAATATCAATGTAGTGTTGGGAGTTCAATGATTACACTCACTAGGAAAGTTCACTATGGACTACAAAGCAATGGAGATGGAATTTAAAGCAGCCAATTGTGGTAAAGTAGTATTGAGAGGCATGTCTAACGGTAGCCCACAGGTTGTCTCAGCCAGAAGAATGTAGGCCATATTTAGGGATGGAGATGTAGCATATGTTGCAGAATGCAAGATCACAAGCCAGAAGACACCCAACAATAGTTGGTCGCAGTACAAAGTAGACATTCAACAAGTACTAAGCAAGCACGGTCAAGTATTTGATGATATTTCCCCAAGATTATCTCCTAAAAGAGGGTTTCCACATATTATACAGTTGGAAGAAGGGGTTGTAATATCCCTAACATAAATATTCAGTGTATAACAGAAGCATGCACTAGACACTAGTAGTGAAAAGATGGACAACACAAAAATACAAACACACCACACAAATTTAGAACAACTGTTGAGCCATTTTATTAAATTTTGAACTGTATGGAGTACATATAGGAAGGAATAAGTGCACTTGGGCTTGCATAAGCAAGCTAGAGTAAGACCTAGGTGAAAGAGATGTCCCCGGGAGCTAGAAACTTCAGCCCAATATTCTTTTGTGTAGTCCCTGAAAATGGCAGTTATCGCTACACTAGAAATGCTAAGAATGACCCTCTGGAATCTGTAGCGCCCAAAGTCACCTGAAAATGCAGTTGTGGCTTCTCCCAAAAATACTCGGCCAAACCCAGAAAGGAATTTGCCCAAATCATAGCAACCAACTGATCCAAAAAATAGAGAGAATTTCCCAATGAGACAAGTAGTACACACCTCTGAAAATAGTTGTAGATGCCCACCTAATGCCACCAAGAGATCTCCCTAACTCCTAGGAAATTCCTCTCCAAATTTACCCACTCAATTCCAGCCCTCCTCATAACCAAATTCCTCTACTCCAAGCCCCTGCGAATTTGCCCAGTTTGATGCCTACATAGGCCCCAAAAACCACAAATTCCCCCTCTAGAATTCCCTCAAAATCCAACCATGAAACCACCCAAAATGTTCAATAAATGACACTCCCAACCAGTCGCAAATTTCCCAGAAATTATCTCCCTCTCCATCTGACTTCCCCAAGAAGTGTGAATTCTCTTCTGCGTCTTGGAACTCGCAGAACTAGGCACAGAAAATTGGTACCTGCTCCAAGGAACTCACAAAGGTGCTAGGAAACTCCCTTAGGGTGGCACTCTAGGTCCACCGAAGCAAGAGCTGAGATCTCCACCTAGAAATATCCTTGTGCTAAGCAGCACTGTGTTACCAAGTTTGAACAACTCAAGCAAACAACTTGATTCAGATATGAAATTGTCAAAAAGCCCCAACTGATGCACTCCACCTTCTATTTATACTTGTTTCCTCCCTTTTCCTCTTTTGGGCCCCTCATTCCACTAATTCGACATCCCTCCTTTGTTCTCTCAATAAAAGTTCGAATTTCCTCCAAGGGGGGTATGTATTCCTTGATGGGAAGGCCCCACAAACCACTAAAACATAAATTTCTACCCATGCTCCTAAGTAAATGCCAAAATTGTTGCCATGTCCAAAACTTTCCAAAATTGGTGTTTCTCCTATGCAAATTAGGAAATTGGGGATATTATAGGGGCCAAGCCCGTAATTTCCACACCATATCAACACCCAAAGAAATTTAAGGACGATACAGAGAAGGAAATCCAAGAAATGCTAGCCATGGCCCACATCAGACCCAACTCGAGTCCATTCGCCTCTTTAATGATTTTGGTTAAAAAGAAAGATGCAACATGGAGGATGTGTAACCGGGCACTCGAAAAAAATACCATCAGTAATAGGTGCCCTATTCCCAAGATCAATGAATTACATAGAGCAGTATATTTTTCCAAGATTGATCTACGAACAGGATATCATCAAATTCAAGTTCAAGAGCAACATGTGCCAAAAACCACATTCTGATGCCACTATGGGCACTTTGAGTTTTTGGTCATGCCAATTGGGCTAAACAATGCCCCTACCACATTAAAATCATGTATGAACAACATCTTGAACAAGCAATATAGTGATATGTGGTTTAGCAGTAAATTTCGTGGGTGAAACCAATGAGACCAAGGTTCAAATTTCATTGAGTATATGGCATGCTCTGATTTTTGCTCAAGGAGTAGACTCCCCTTTTCCGTGAGTCCCGACTCTTTCTAAATCATAAGATCTGGTATATTTGGCTTGCAAGTTGTTGGATATAATCTTGGAGTTATAAGGCAGCCATGAGGGTTGATCCTAGATCTCCCCTAGATTAATCCAAGAGTTACCGATTCACCATGGGTAAAAAAAAACATCTTGAACAAGCAGCTAAGAAAATTATTACTTGTATTTTTTGATGACATCCTCATATAAAGCAAGACATGGGAAGATCACTTGGGACATCTAGATGAAATTTTAGGCATAATGAAAGAATAGTCACTCTATGCCAAGGCATCAAAATGCAAATTCGGGATAATGGAAATCCTTTATCTGTGTCAAATAATTAGTGTGCAAGGAGTGCAGGTACATCAAGAGAAAATTCAAGCAATATTGCATTGGCCTACACCTAAGACTCTAATAGAGTTACGAGGACTCTTCAAAATTTGCAACTATTACAGACGGTTCGTCAAAGGGTTCTCGCAGCTAGGAGCAGCTTTGACAGATTTAACAAAAAAAGGAGTATTCAGGTGGACAAAAGAATGAGACAGTTCGTTTAATAAGCTCAAGGAAATAATGAGCTCATGTCAGGTATTGGCACTTCCCGATTTCAGTCAGCCAGTTGCATTAGAGTGTGACACATCTGGAGAAGCAGTAGGAGTTGTTTTGATGCAGAAGGGGCATCCAATTATGTTTGAAAGTTGAAAGCTCTAATTTCAGGAAAGGCTTTACTCCATATATGACAAAGAGATGTTGCTTATTATGCACGCTTTGGCAAAATTCAGACAATACTTGGTAGGAAGTAGGTTTGTAGTCAAGACAAACCACAACAATTTATGCCAATTTTTGGAGCAAAAAGACTTGAACAAAAGACAACAAAAATGGGTAGATAAGGTCCAAGCTCATGATTTTGATATTGAATATGAAAAGGGTAAAAAGAATATTGTGGCTGATGCATTCTCTTGAAAACTAGCAACATGTTCCCTCACAGAAATCACCAAAGATTGGAAGGCTCACCTTTTGATAGAATACTACAAAAACAAGTTTGTTTGTGCACTGCCGGACAAACTCATACAAGATGACCGATACAAGATAGTCAATGATATCATTTTCTATAAAGACAGGATATTTTTGGTCTCTAAATCTACACTCGAGAAAATCCTGAAGACTGCATATAACATACCATCAGTTGGAAACCAAGGATTGTTCAAAACTTACTGGAAGATTAGGCAGTATTTTTCATGGAAAGGTCTCAAAGATGACGTATTTGAATACGTTAAGGAATGTGTGACATGTCAAAAAAATAAGGTTGAGCACATATTTACTCCAATATTTACCATTTCCATAGAAAAAATGGGAAAGCATTTCAATCGACTTCATTATAGGACTACCCAAAGCACAGGCAAAGACTGCATCTATACAATGGTTGACAGGTTGACAAAATTTGCACACTTCTTTGCAATCCCAACTAATTACTCGACCAAACAAGTAAAAGAACTATTTTTCAAAGAAGTTTTTAGAATTCATAGGTTGCCTAAAAATATAATCAGTGATCGGGACAACAGCTTTATGGGAGCATTTTGGCAAGAACTCTTCAAGCTAGTGGAGACAAAATTAAGCCCAAGCACCAGCTATCATCCATAAATAGATGCCAAAAAGAGATCATGAATAAATGAATTGAGGCATACTTACATAACTACGTGACTGATCAGCAGAAAACATGGATCAAATGGTTATACCTCGGGGAGCATTGTTACAACACCACATATCATTTATCTATTGGGATGACATCTTTCAAAACATTGTATGGTTATGACACTTCATTCTTTATTGACACTGTCTTTGGAAATAGCAGAGCCCCATTAGCTAAAGATTGGATACAAGAAAACAAATATATTCTCAAGACACTCAAAGAAATCATGCAGGTCATTCAAAACTGGCAAAATATGTACACAAATCAGCACTGAACAAAACACAACTTTGAGGTGGGAGACCTCGTTTTCTTGAGATTGCAGCCATATAGAAAATCTACACTCAAGGAGCAATGCAAAAAAACTGATGCCAAGGTTTTATGGACCTTACAAAGTTCTCTGAAAAGTAGGCGAAGTAGCATATGAGTTAGAACTACCAAAAGAAAGCAAAATTCATAATGTCTTCCATGTATCATGTCTCAAGAAGGCAATCGGGCATCAGGTCACTACTTCATTGAACTTCCCCCTTTGGACAAGGAAGGACAACAAGTTTTAATCCCAGAAACAATCATGGCACTACTGTTGAGAATTAGGGAGTGCTAGATTTAATTCAAATTCTCTTCTTGATAATTACTTGTGAGCTTACTTCTCTTACTTATGTATTCTCTTCTTAGCTTATTATGTCTTTCATCAAGTTAATTACCAAAACAAACGAGACACAAATATAGGCTCTTCAAGACAGGGCCAAAATCTCTCCCTCTTGGAGAGGAAAACCCACAAGAAATTATTCTTATAGACTTTCAATTGAGAAGTACCACGACCATGACTCAGACCCTTGACATATGTATGCCTCCAAGACCGTGCACTGCTTCTTCAATGACTCCTTGAGCTAATTCTTCTTTCCTGCACTTTCCTTCACTAATCTGCACCGCTCAGCACCAAGGCTAGAGAGCTCGGTCTCTACTCAGTGATTTTCTTTCAATTAGACTCTTTCTCAGCCTACCTTCAACACCCTTCAGATATCTCTAAGGTTCAAGACCGAACCCTAATTTATGTTGTAATAGCCTTCCTACTTGCAGAACTTACCTTTGATTCCCTTTTGAGATATGTTGACTCAGGACCGAGATGTATATAGGCTCCTCTTAGATCAATATCAAACTGTTGATATGCTTTATAACTGCAACTCTTCACGCTGAAGATGACCGCCTTTTTGTGGCATACTCCTTCTCTTTTACGCACTGCAATCCACACTTTTAATGCAAACTTGAATATAAGGCCAATAGTTCTTACTTTTGTATTATACTTCATTCTGTGCTAAAATATTACTTCTCTTCACTGCATTAACCACAGATTGTACCTTGCATTCTACTTCAGACTTGTCCGAGATTCTTTTCTCAAATGAACTATAGACCTTACCTTTTATAGTGTACTCCTTTGTGTGATTTAGGCCGCCCTTGCAATCTGTGTGTAGGCTGACTTGTTCAGGGGTATGTGAGCCGACTTGACCACTGTTCATAGGCAAGCTGTCTTGAGGAGGTATTTCAATGTTGATCTTGAGCAACACTTTAAGCTATGACTTCAAGGCTTATGTGACAAGGTGTAAATTTATGTAGATGTTCTATGCTTGATGCAACTTTACTTTTTCTCCCAATATCAAACAACAATCACATAAACAATAAAGTAAAATGTTGATAGAACATAACAGTAGACCGACAGAAGACAAGCCAGAAATATATAAGTGTGTTGGTGTGTTACGGCGGTCAACAAGATGCTTCAACCAGCAATGTCTCAATATGGTCAGCCGACCAGCAATGTCACACAACCCTCTAGGACAGCCAAATGGTCAACTCAAAAGTCAACCCAGAAGTCAACGTTGTCAGTCAACGGCCAACGCCAACAGCAGCAACAGCTAAGTCAACGCAAAAAAGTCAAAGTCACCGTCTAGCCTCGAACCAATCAGATGAGGAGAGAGAAATGTGTGAGGATGAGATGAGTGAAAATGTCCTCCAACATTGACCAACATATATCCATCACTGAGGGTGTGTGACACAACTGTTGGGGCAAAACACCTTAAGGCCGACCTGCACATATTTTGAATAAATTCAGAATAAATGTTCTGCTCATCGGCTTAAGATGATCTTTAGATCGATCTTGCACCTCTTCGAAAGAGGAGTCCAATAAAAATATTGGCATCTTCATCTAAGCATCACAACATGGAGTTTGGACCTAGTTGTCCAAAATTAACAATACCTCCCTAGTTAAGAGGGAGTGTTGAAGACTGTAACTAGTGTCGGTCAACGCAGAAAAGTCAAAGTCAACGTCTAGCCTCAGGAATAGTGCCAAGAAATGTGGATTTGGAAAATCGAACTTTTGGGAGAGTTTCAGGTCCATTTGACCTTGCATTGACCAAAGTCAACACTAGTCAAAGTTTGTTGCAGAAACCCTAGACCGAAATCAGAAATGTGTTGCTGCTGGAATTTTCCCAAGTGTGGAGAGAAGAGCGTCCAAGGTCATCGAACTAATCAGATGAGGAGAGAGAAATGTGTGAGGATGAGATGAGTGAAAATGTCCTCCAACGTTGACCAATTTATATCCATCAATGAGGGTGTGTGACACAATTGTTAGGGCACAAAACCTTAAGGCCGACCTGCACATATCTTGAATAAATTCAAAATAAATGTTATGCTCATCGGATTAAGATGATCTTTAGATCGATCTTGCACCTCTCCGAAAGAGGAATCCAATCAAAATATTGGTATCTTCATCTGAGCATCACAACATGGAGTTTGGACCTAGTTGTCCAAAATTAACACAAGGTCTTGAGGCATAGTAGTTTGACTTGACTCTTCATATACATGACTCTTAATTAGTACATTTATGACAAGATGACAAATCCCTAAAAGAAATCAAGAAGAAGTCTTTTGACCTATAATAAAACCTTGCTCATGAAACCCATGAAGCAAGCATACCAAAAATATATTTTATTATCTTTGTCTTCTTTATTACATAAACACATAATTACATAGTCAATATGAAGACCCAACCTAGTTACACTTTCCAACACTCCCTCTTAACTAGGGAGGTATTCATAATGGTACATGGTCACTTTCTATCTGAAAAATCTCATAAGAAGAATCGGATTGGTAATCGCATCTGTAGAGCATCATATCAATCGACATTGTCCTAGTGCAAGGCCTTGACTAACAACCCCATCACTCAACGAGACAATGGGCGACAATGCTGGCAAGACAGATGACTTGTAGACACCATAGTCATTGTATCTCCAAGGTACATACTCCACCTAGGTGTTCCCAGAGTATGACCTTCTTAGAATATTCTTCTCTTGGGTAGCCATCCCTTAAAGAATATCGGTCCCTGACTACTCTTGTCTTGAATGCCCTATCTCATTCTCAAAGAGTATCAAATGCCAAATGATTACCCAATCTTCCATTATGTCTTCCCAGGTGAAGGCCAGAATGATGTGTCTATCCATTCTCTCTTCATGGCCTTCACTAAGGCTTACGGTTGTTAGTCCTGGTCTAGTGCATGACACATGAATTAGAGAATCATATATGTCACTCCCTCTTAACTCGGGAAGGACATACTTCAAGTTTCTTCCAAGTAAGAAACTTACCACTAGGCTCCCTCTCAACCAGGGACTTGCAGCAGCAATTGTAAGATACCCAGCTGCTCATGAAAAATTCCTCCCCTCGATGTCATGGATTTCGATATTGAGGAATCTTCAACCTATTGGCTAGGGCACAGATCATCCATCACTTTCATCCACAAGTCATGTCATTCATCACAAAGTGATTCATCAGTCTTTCTCATCTGGTCCACCTTTATGCCATACTGCTTTCCTTCGAACCATCTCCCAAGGATCTTACATCCTTCCACATGATTGGCAGCCCTGCATAAACACATCCAGATAAACATATACATAAGAACTTTTAAATCAAAAGTTACCTCAATGATGAGCTTTCACCATGACATCTTCATGTAGGCATCGGCATCCTCTATTCAGATTGACACATCTCCTTAAGATATGTCTTGTCAAGGGTCTTCTTGTTTACCATACTTCTATCAGAGTCCACATATCTTCCCAGGAGATCTCCTAGTCACATCTTCTTGGCTTTCGAACCATAACTGCCTCTTGACATGGTTGCTCTTCATGCTCTCTTCCTTTCTTTCTCTACACAGCTTCATTCCCAGGAACTTCCAGTATCCAGTTCCTTGTTTGTATACAACCACCTCATATTCCATATGAGGACTGTGAAAAATCCTAGATCCGGATTCCTACTGCAACAAATCTGAATTACTTCTTCTATTATGTTTCATAATTATTTCATTACTGTGAAATATCAAAGTAATTTTTGAAGCCGTCTACACAAATAACGCTGCGGAAATAAATCTAAGTGTTGAAACAACCTGAACAAAATACAATGAAAAACATCCACATGTGACATAGTTATTTTTGGATTAAGTCCCCGGAAAAACCCAACTTGGGAAAACCAGTGCAACAGATCTGAGGGTTTGTATTATTAAGCAGCAGAATCTTGAATACAACTAGGGTGCCAACATCCGGCAAAACCCTTCAGAGAAATCTGGACAATTTGGTGAAAAATGTGAGATATAACTCACTTTGCAAGTCTGCGACTAATCTGATAGCATTAGTGAAGCTCTCACTACCTCTGCGTGATTTCCTACGCTGGAACTGTGTAAGCTTGCGTGGGCAAGCTTGAGGAACTGCGTCACCTTCCTCTGCTACTGATCTAGCTGATCTGAGACTAGATTTTGGCCCTCCTGGCTTAGAAACCCCAGCCTCTAGCTACCTCTGGACTGACTCCAAGAGACACTGCATTGTTTCTGTGTGATTTCTTACAGGGCCTGCGTCACCTATTCAGAAAATTGCGTTGTCTCTCTCTGCGTCACCTCTGCCTCTCTCTGAAATGCACTCCTAGTCCTCCTGACCAGTCTCTGCTTCTGCCCCTCTCTGGATCTGATCATTGAATCACAATCACTTAGCAAACCCTACCCTAGTGATTTGATTCTTGATCAAAAGTTGTCTCCTCACACAAATTTGAAAATGCTCAATGGCTCAAGTGTCACAATGTGTTTTCCATAGGCCCCTCACCCTCCTTATATTATTCTGTTGAACCTTCAACGGCCAAGATTAAAACATAATCAAGGGCTTAGGTTAACTTGGAGGTGATCCATGACTTTATCTAGAAGATTCACACTTAATTTAATTCATACCCTTTAATTAATCAGTTTCCTTAACTTTAGACATAGGAAAACATTAAAAAACGATTAATTATTTTAATTAAACCATCTCTAAGTGGAATTTTCCAAAACCATTTCTGGGTTTTATGGAATACATGTGTCCTAGCCTATATACAAAGTTACAAGGCTAGAGCACATCTGATGCTAACATGAATCAACACTCCCTCCATGTTGTTGTACTGCGTGAGCACTGCTCTGCACTGCGTGAGCACTACTTTGCACTGCGCTACACCACTTGTGCACTGCGCTGCTACTGCACATTTGTTGCTGCTGCTCAATTACTGTTGCTGCTGCATTGTTGCACTGTTGCTACTTGCAACAGAAAAACATCCGAAATTGGACAAGAAAAACTGCAACTGGAAAATAAGACTGACTGCTGCTACTTTTTGCACTAGCTCTCTGAAAATATTGCATTGTTGCTGCTCTGCAATGCGCTACACTAGTGTGCATTGTGTTGTTGCTGCTCAACTACTGATGCTACTACTCCCTCTTTGCGCTGATTAAGCTCTAGTACTGCTAGCCACTGCACTGTCTTCTCATCTTCTGCTGCAATTGTCCATCCTTCTACTGTCTTTGGGTTGTCGTAGCTCACATGTGATCCAAGAGTTCGGAAATACTCAAGGATCTCACCTCCTTGAAGATTCTGGATCTACAGCTCCAAGTCAGCCCATTTCTCTCCTTTCGAAATATGAGCTAACATAGCACAATCTTTTTCTGCCTCAATCTTGGCAGCTCCTGCTTGTGGGTCTTCCTTCTCCTCTTTATCCTTTTTCTCAAGAGGAAACTATGTGGCACAGTGTTGCATGATCCTTCGCCGCCCCCCAGGATCCGAGGTCGGAAACGCAACTCGTACCGATCCTTGGACAATCCTCCAATGGAACTGCGGATCTGAAAATCAGATCTGCGGTTCCGTCGTTTTGAGGCGATTTCCTAGAAATTTGGAACCACACAAGCCCGATCCATGGTTCCAGATTCCCGATCCGTGAATCTGGAAAAGGATTTGTGGAGGTTCAGGCACAGATCCGTGCAGATCGCCAGTGGATCCAAAGAGAGATGGGCGGTTCAGCGGGGTTCTAAATTTAAAAAAAAAAAAATCTTTGACTTAAGTTGGGTTGGGGCTTCCCGGACACTCTCAAGGTGCTCCCTTGATGCTCCTTAAATGCTTCCTAGATGTTCCCTCATGGTAATGTTAAACTTTTAAAGTAAAAGAGACATTCTCCTTTATCTTTCATTTTCATCCTTTTACTTAAATTTTTAACATTGCCATGAAATGACTCAGGATGTTTGAGAGTGGTTCTAGTCTCATCGGGCTTCATATGGAGAAAATAGAATTTCATATCTTATTCAAAATTCAACAAACTTCACAGTTTTCAGGAATTCAGGATCAATGAGATTGTGGCTTTTCATTAGATTATATCAAGTATGAGGGTGGTATGTGATTGGCATTTAATCAAGAGCACCAAGCCCTCTATGTGCTCATGTACCCTAGTGTTGGTGGTGTTAATTGTTGAACTCCTTTTTCATGGCCTTAGCAAAAAATTACCTTTCAATCAAGTCAAAATCATTGATCAAGCATATTAAGCTTTTTCTACCATATTTTAAGGCTTGGTTTAGGTAGTTTGATTAAAATTGGGAAATGTTGACTAATAGCCCTAGACAATTGAGGTAGAGGCAAAGGCAAGACAAGAGGAGAAGAGTCTAGATTCTAGATGGTTGATGCTCGAATAATTAACCATTGATGTACAATGGATGCCATATCTATCTTGATTTGTATACAAATATGCATGTTTTCATATCTTCTACAATAATTTGGTATTTTGGATGTTTTTTTTAATATAAGTGCATATATATATATATATAAACGCTTCTAAGACGCTTCGCTTCCTAGATTTTTGGGAAATGACGCTTCCACATATCGGCTTCCAAAAAACGTCCCCACTTCGTGCAACATTGGTGTGGCATAACACCCCACTTCCCCACACCGGAAGCACTTGATCTTGAACAGATCTTTCTTCTTCTGCTTCTGTTGCCCCTTTGATGCAAGGGCAGTGTTATCTTCTTCCTCCTTCTTAACTTTCGAATTGCTACTGCGATCCTCCAAGTGGATTTTTAGGAGATTTCTCCTCAACTCTTCTTGCTGTAAGGCTGCCCACATCGCTTCCCATCCCGGAAGTCTTTCTCTACCCAGTATACTTTGGACAAAGACTTGATAGTCCTCTGAAACAGAGTTCAGAGTGAGCCTTACTAGCTCTAAGTCTCTAGGAGTTGATCCTACTGCAAACAGTTGATCTCGGTTTTCCTGAATCCGAGAGAAGGAGTCAAAATGCTCTTCCTTCTTCATCCTGATATTCCGCATCTTCTCTTCAAGGTACATCTTCCTTTGCTCAGAAAATCCATGGTATACCTTTTCCAGCCCTACCCACATCTCTCTAGCAGTGGTCTTTGCTGCTATGTGGGGTACGATATGATCCTTCACACCATCTAGGATCAATCGCTTGGCTCTTGCCATATTCTTCTTG
The DNA here is from genome assembly GCA_034641835.2 of Pinus albicaulis. NCBI lineage: Eukaryota > Viridiplantae > Streptophyta > Pinopsida > Pinales > Pinaceae > Pinus > Pinus albicaulis. The sequence continues at coordinate 1,538,345,855 of CM076580.1, read as the reverse complement.
AATTGCCTCAGGTGTGTTGCATCAAGAGGTTCTGCAACTGCGTTGTCTATGAGGGCTTTCAGATCATGCTCATCAAGGAGAAATTCTATCCTTGATTTCCAAATAACATAGTTGGAGGCACCCTCCAATCTATATTGGTCACGCAATCCATTGTTGGCCATCTCCTCAACTTGTCGAAATCTTCCTCTAACCCTCTGCTCATCTAGACTTACGCACTCCTTGAAGAGTAAGTCACTACTTCTGCTACTGCACGGGAAAAGCTAAGTTTCTTTGAGAAAGAAACCCTCTGAGGTCAAGAAATCCCCAACTGTGTTTTTCAAAAAAATTATGACGCTTATGCACCAGCTCTTACTACTAGGCAATAACTGCGTCCTTCAGCTATGTTAGTCTGCTACACCATCTCTTCTGCAATTGAAGAAGCTTACCCCTCTATCAACTCTCTCAGAGGCAGCCTTTTCTGCGCTGGAATGCCCTCCTGGCCTAGACAACGTAATTTCTGGGAGGGTCTGCTGCTGCTTGCACAGATCCCAGACTCTTTTGCGTTGATCTGCTGGTTCACTTGTGTTTCACCTGCACTTCAGCTTGAATAAGCTCTGATACCATGTGAAAAATCCTAGATCCGGATTCCTACTGCAACAAATCTGAATTACTTCTTCTATTATGTTTCATAATTATTTCATTACTGTGAAATATCAAAGTAATTTCTGAAGCAGTCTACACAAATGATGTTGCGGAAATAAATCTAAATGTTGAAACAACCTGAACAAAATACAATGAAAACATACACATGTGGCACAGTTATTTTTGGACTAAGTCCCCAGAAAAACCCACCTTGGGAAAATCGGTGCAGCAGATCTAAGGGTTTGTATTATTAAGCAGCAGAATCTTGAATACAACTAGGGTGCCAACATCCGGCAAAACCCTTCAGAGAAATCTGGACAATCTAGTGAAAAATGTGACATATACCTCACTCTGCAAGTCTTCGGCTCATCTGACAGCGTTAGTGAAGCCCTCACTGCCTCTGCGTGATTGCCTACGTTGGAACTATGTAAGCCTGCGTGGGCAAGCTTGAGGAACTGCGTCACCTTCCTCTGCTACTGATCTAGCTGATCTGAGACTAGATGTTTGGCCCTCCTGGCTCAGAAACCCCAACCTCTAGCTATCTCTGGACTAACTCCAAGAGACACTGCACTGTTTCTGTCTGATTTCCTGCAAGGCCTGCGTCACCTATTCAGAAAATTATGTTGTCTCTCTCTGCGTCACCTCTGCCTCTCTCTGAAATGCACTCCTGTTCCTCCTGACCAGTCTCTGCTTCTGCCCCTCTCTGGATCTGATCATTGAATCACAATCACTTAGCAAACCCTACCCTAGTGATTTGATTCTTGATCAAAAGTTGTGTCTCACACAAATTCGAAAATGCTCAATGGCTCGAGTGTCACAATGTGTTTTCCATAGGCCCCTCACCCTCCTTATATTCTTCTGTTGAACCTTCAACGGCCAATATTAAAACATAATCAAGGGCTTTGATTAACTTGGAGGTGATCCATGACTTTATCTAGAAGATTCACACTTAGTTTAATTAATACCCTTTAATTAATCAGTTTCTCTTAGTTTAGACTTAAGAAAACATTAAAAATCGATTTTTAAATACAACATCTCTAAGTGGAATTTTCCAAAACCATTTCTAGGTTTTATGGAATACGTGTGTCCTAACCTATATACAAAGTTGCAAGGCTAGAGCACATCCAATGCTACCAATAATCAACATATGTTTTATTTCATCTGTTAGTGGCAACCTGTGCACCAGAAGAGATCCTTCTTCCTTTGATCATACTTCCATCACTTGCAACCATCTGACGTGACTTCACAGCATCTAGGGTCAGCGTATAGATAGATATATGTGCCTCATCCTTTTCCTTTTGAGTCATCCTGCAGCGATTTCACTAGAATGAAGAACTTCATTCCCTTAACTTGCTTCATCAATATTTCATCATATTCTAATCCCCGAATTTTGTTTCCATATGGATTATTGACTGATAACCCTTTGATCTTATATGACTTCCTTCTATCAATGTAGTTATTAGTGAGGTTTTCAGGAGTTACTTCTTCAAGTGGTCCTTCCATGCTTCTATCATGATGCTATTAATATACATTACTTCCTACCATACTATTTTACAACCAACAAAAATCACTTAAAAATGAAGATGATCTCAATCATAATAGAGATCTTTCGCTTCTTCTTTCTTAGATTTCTTTGCATCAGGTTCTTCCTTTTCATCTGTGACATGGGTTTCTTCCTTTTTCCTTTTGTCCTTTCTAGATTTAGGGCAATCCCGTTTATAATGCCCAAAATTATTACATCCAAAGCATCGTGCTTTGTCCATATTTCTTCTTTTATTCCGAGGACCAAGTTTACCTAATCTTCCTTTCTTCCTGGACATGGCTTCAAAGGCTTGATTCCTTTCACTTGATCCTGCATCAGCTTTGGCTTTCAATCTTGTTTCTTATATCTTACATAGATCCGGGAATGGCATTGTTTCTTCTTTCCCATCAATGCTTGAAGGGAAACTTTTCCATTGTTAGGTAGAGCATTTTGTACCATAGTAAGTATTTCTCCATCAGACATTACTTCTCCCAATTTCTGTAGTTGATCTCGTATTACAAAAATCTCCATAATATATGGAATTATTCATGCTTTTCTTGACCTTCTCAATTTGTATAATTTTTGTCTCAGGGATATTATTTCCCTTGTAGAACCTTTCGAGAATAGCTCCACCAATTTATCATATATTTCTTTTGAGGATTCTAGATTTGATACATAAGGAATGAGAGAGTCCTTTATGGATTCTATAAGAATCCTTCGGACTCTTGTGTCTCCCTTCATGTATTTGATATATGCTTGAATGTCTTCTTTTGAAGGTTGAATTAAAGATCCTTCGATGTAGCCCATAACTTCATTTTCAATTAGTTTTGTCGACCACTCTTTGTCAACGACCCCATGGCAATACACCCATTTTTTCGCAAAAGGGATCTATCATGTTCGAGTGTTCGTGTCGTTCAAATTTCATCATTCAGTCCACAATTTTGTAAATGACGTAAACCCATTATGCATGCTTATAATGTAAATGATCTTAGTAAGACCATCATGTATGTAACAACCCAGGTAAGCCTAGTATTTCGCTGATGATTTCTGTCCTAGAAGGTTTTTCGTCTCACTAATTCATCTGTGTCTCTAGACACAAATGATCGGCAAAGTTTTTCCCCTCCAACCTCACCCAAAGCTAGGGATTTTGTCATCAAGATATTAAGTGAGTCCTAGTGTTTTTTATCGAGTCTTTGTAAAAGTAATCTGGGAATGATCCTAGCTAATTGGCTAGATCATTTTATTACAGATTGTTGGGTCTCCTAGATGATATTTTGAGTGGCAAATTGGATAGATTATTGAGGGTCTATTATGAACGAGTGTTTCTCCTCATGGATTTAATGTATTAATCTTATGTAAAGAGGGTTGGAAAATAAATAATCCCCTCACAAGTCAATTAATTAAATTTTCTGGTCAAATTGAATTAAAAAGTTTAAGCCAGAAATTTAATTAATTTTATGTCCTAGGTAAATTTAAATTCTTCAAAGGCAAAATTCGTGGGTTCTTGAAAAATAAATTTTTAAAGGTCCCGAGCCAAAGAAATATTGAAAATTTTGAGAAATTTTGGACCCTTAGGCATTGGTAGTTAAGTCAAAGTCAAATTTGTAAGGTAATTAACTCAAAATTATTATTTTTGAGTTACTTAAAAAGGAATTAAATGAAAATTTCAAAATTCTTCAAAAAATAATAATTTCGATGGACAAGATTAAAAGATGATAAAATATTTTTTGATGGTCGAGATTACTTTGACGGGGATCAAGCGAACTAGCCGTTGGAGAATTTATCTATAAATTAGAGGTATTTGGCTAAGGCTTTTTAATTGAAATTCTAGTAGAAAAGTATCGTGTACTAACTCTTGAAGCTCTCCTGTAATACTTTTCTAGAATAATACAAATGAAGTCTTTGGGGTTTTACTTGATGGTTGTGTTCCTCTTCGGAATTTTATGGTAAACTTCTTCTTTATATTCTGTTGGTAATTATTTCAATAAATTGTTGATTAATAGCTCTTGTAGAGAAATCTATTGCACAGGTATCTTGCTTAGGTTACTGGATTTAGGGTAAGAATTTTAATTAGATTGAGTTAGCAAGTATCTCTAACTCTTGAAAATTTCATTTTTATCTTATTTCTCTATTGATTTAACAATTTAACTTTAAGTGTGCAGAAATCTTTCAGATTTAAAATTGGGCATTTAGAGAAGTCCTCGGTTGGACTAGCTGAATCCTAAGGAAATAAGATCTGAAAACCCCTCTAGATATAATTCCTCAAACTTATCTTAAGTTCTCTTCTTGCAGGATTTGGGAGCGAAGTCAGACTTACACTCCTTAAATCTGACAGATATGCAAGTCTTGTACCTAGATTTGTAGATGTATTATATAGATCTATAACTTATTTGTATAGATTTGTAATTTACTTGTGTAGTTTGAAATTTTGTAACATAATTTTGAATTCTAACATATGGGTTTTTTCTATTTTTGTACATATTGGGTACTGTATTTTTCTCTTTTCACTTGTGCAGGAATAGATCTGAAAAATCAGCCAAGGAAATTTTCAGATCTGAGCCAGATCTAGACCCTGGAGGGCAAGATCTAGACTCAATATTTGTTTGCAAGTGAGATCAAGTGGAAGAAGTGCTAGATCTAGGCCCTGAGAATGTGTAGACTTTTGATGCTATTTTTGCAAGATTTTGGTCTCAAATATTCTAATTTTCAAACGGCAAATTATCCCAAAATTTCAACAATTTTCGACAGTGGGATCTTCAAAGCCTTGGGCTAAGGGTTTGATCTCTAAACTCTTATTTTCTGCAAATTTTATTACAACAAACAAATCACAAATAATTAGGCCCTAAAAGACATTTTATATGGTCAAAGTTGTTTAAAATTGCAAAATCTTCATTTTCAGAGTTTTTGGCCACTTGGGCATCTTTAAATTTGCCTAAATCTGACTTTTAAGCTTGCTGGAAATTACTGCATAACTGTGAAAAATCAGATCTGAACATTTCTTATGCATATCCTAAATAAGGTCTAAAAAATTTGAATTTTCATTTTTTCGACAAAACTTACTATTTTTAGAGATTGTGGGGATCATCTTTAGTATTTCAGTTTGTTGATCCGTTATCAATTTATTGTTGTTACAAGCTTATCAGTTCTGAAAATTACTGAATCAAACACTCTTAAAGCCTTAAAATTGAAATTTTCAAATTTTAATACATTTTTTGATATTTCTGGAAGTATTTGGCAGCTATTTTTGGTAGTTTTATCTTACTGAACTGTCGTTGTTTCACTGCTGAAATAAAAATATCAAATCTGAAGTTTCTCTTAATCAAGCCCTAAAAATTGATTTTTCTTCAAGTTCAATAATTTTAATTTTTTTACTCATTTTGGGCATTAGTGCCAGTATCGTTGTTGTTAATCTATGGTTTAAATTACTGCTGCAATTAATATTTCAGATCTGAAATCTTGCTGAAGAATATATCTTAAGTTTGACTATAGGAGAAAAATAAGAATTTATATTGGATTTGCATTATTTTATAATATCATTTAATCCATAAATTACTTCATGAAATGTTTATCTAGCATCTAAATTTTATGGTATTTCTTTATGATTAATTATTGAGATTTAAGTGTTAATCACTTTCATATGTTTCAGATGAGTATGATGGGATTTTAAATGTTTGCTATCGATTAAAATCACTTATTGTTTAATTAACTTTTGTTTTATTTGCTTGAATTATTGGATCTATATTGAATGTTTAAGTTTGGGAAATTTTTCAAGTGTGATTGATATCTTTTTTGAGCACTCTATTGTGGATCTGTGAAAAATTGAATATCTTTTGAGCGAGAATTTTTTTGGCATCTTCATTATCAGTATTTTTTCTTAAGTACTTAGTGGCTAAATTAGATAATTTGTAATCTAAGTGCTTTGGGTTTTAACATCACATTTCATCACCTTCTAATTCTAGTGCATTTGTATATTAAATTAGCCTTGTATATTTAAAAATTACTTCCAAGCATAAGCTTGGTCGATAGAAAGATAGGTCCCACCCATCTTTGCTTGAGAAGCCTAGTTTTAGTCGTACTTAAAACGGTGACCTTGCAGTCATCAGAGCCACAGCTCTCTGCAGCGCCGGAGGCACTAGGTATGTTAGATTTTCAGGAGAGGTATCGTTAATCACACCTTAGTGTGCTTCTCCTTAACTTCTCTTTGCTACTTACTACGAAATCAAGCTCAATATAGAAAGGATCGAAGAGCTTAAACTTAAAGTAGGCATTTAATTAAAATTAAGCAAGATTCATGCATTTCACACTAGTCATAGTATCTGCATTGCATATAGGATAGCTATTCATCCAAGCAATAGTTTCTCATCAAGTACTTGGTCCTAAATTCTTAGCAAGATAGTTGACTCCATAAGACACTGGTATCATTCATTCAAATTTAATCAAATCCTTAATCTTGCTTGATTTATTACAAGTATTTGGTCGTTTAACTGTGTCTCCCAAACTGGTTGATTCACAACTAGTTCTCCTTCATTCCATTTCCATAGGGTCTACCCCCCTTAGTTTGTTATAGAGAGATAGCTTAAATAGAGAGATTGGGGATCAGGGTGACAGCCCTCGATCTAAGTCGTTGCCACGGTGCCTAGACATTTTGTGCGACAACAAGTTTCAAATCTGTCCTCTTCTTCCATGCACTAAAGTTTGATGACCCAACCAATTTGTTGCTTTCTTTGCAATAAGTCATTTTGACAGATTTAGATAAGGTCATAGATACTTACTTGAGTGGGGCGACTTCATCTTTCTAACAGTTTCCTTGATGATGATAAAGATGAAGTTAGGAACTTCTTAGATTGAATTTTCCAATGTAGGTGACCTTGGATCTCCTTGATGATAAAGGATGTCTTCAAAAAGGTGATGTCTCTTCCAACAATGTCTTCAATATAAATCTTTGATGGCAAAGATTATCTCCTTTATAAGTGAATCTTTTGAATGAGATTGAAGGTCTTCTTGAGATGACATGAGAATGTTCCTTGCAAATTGATTTGACTTTTCAATGTAGAGTGTCTCCTTGTCAAGTAGCCCTTGTTTTCAGCACCTTAGCTCTGAAACCATGTTGAGAATTAGGGAGGGATAGGTTTAATTCAAATTCTCTTCTTGACAATTACTTGTGAGCTTACTTCTCTTACTTATGTATTCTCTTCTTAGCTTGTTATGTCTTTTATCAAGTTAATTACCAAAACACACGAGACACAAATATAGGCTCTTCAAGCCAGGGCCAAAACCTCTCCCTCTTGGAGAGGAAAACCCACAAGAAATTCTTCTTATAGACTTTCAATTGACAAATACCACGACCATGACTCAGACCCTTGACCTATGTATGCCTCCAAGACCTTGTCACTACTTCTTCAATGACTCCTTGAGTTGATTCTTCTTTCCTGCACTTTCTTGCACCGATTTGCACCGTTCATCACCAAGACTAGAGAAGATCGGTCTCTACTTGGTGACTTCCTTTCAATTAGACTCTTTCTCGGCCTACCTTCAAAAACCTTCAGATATCTCTAAGATTCAAGATTGAACCCTTGTTTATGCTATAGTAGCCTTTCTACTTGCAGAACTTACCTTTGGTCCCCTTTTGAGATATGCTGACCAAGGACCGAGATGTATATAGGCTCCTTTTAGATCAATACCGATATGTTGATATGCTTTATAACTGTCTCTCTTCACATTGAAGAAGACCTCCTTTTTGTGGCATACTCCTCTTTTACGCACTGCAATCCGCACTTTTATTGCAGAATTGAATATAAGGACAATAGTTCTTACTTCTGTATTATACTTCATGCTACGCTAAAATATTACTTCTCTTCACTGCATTAACCACAGACTGTACCTCGCATTCTACTTCAGACTTATCCGAGATTATTTAATATTTTCTCAAATGAACCGCAGACCTTAACTTTTATAGTGTACTCCTTTCTATGATTTAGGTCGACCTTGCAATCTGTGTGTAAGTCGACTTGTTCAGGGGTATGTGAGCCCAATTGACCATTGTTATAGGTTGTCTTGAGTAGGTATTTCAACGTTGATCTTGAGCAACATTCTCAGCTATGACTTCAAGGCTTATGTGACAAGATCTTGAGGCATACTAGTTTGGCTTGACTCTTCATATACATGACTCTTAATTAGTACATTTATGACAAGATGACAAATCCCTAAAAGACATCAAGAAGAAGTCTTTTGACCTATAATAAAACCTTGCTCATGAAACCCATGAAGCAAGCATACCAAAAATACATTTTATTATCTTTGTCTTCTTCATTACATAAACGCGTAATTACAAAGTCAATATGAAGACCGAACCTAGTTACACTTTCCAACAAGTACAAGAAAGGAAACTTAGGGGCAGAGTAAATTCAGAATATCTCATTAAATGAAAGAATCTACCAGAAGAAGATGTCGCCTAGGAAGGAGAACGATTTTTACAACACCCAAATTTGCAATTGCTTGAGGGAAAGCAATTTCGAGAAGGGAGGACTATAATGTCCTCTCCAAATTGATGGCTTAATGGAGGACGAAAGCGCCTATTAGACCCTGTAGGCTATAGTTTTGATAAAGGGGTAAAGACCCATTTTTTCCAATAGATGGCAACATTGTGCAAAAGTTGGGTCAACTGGGGAAAAAAAACCCAAAATTGGGGGTTGCACTCACAACCCTTCACATTTGGGAGCCCGTGGAAAAATCTATAAATAGAGTAGAGTTGAGATCAAATGGATATCATCGATTTGGATTAAATACATTTGTTTATTTGAGTTGTACCTCTAAGGGTTTTAAGACCCCTTTCTTTCTACTAATCCGGTGGTGAAAGAATCCACCCTACTTAGTAAACCTATATATGTTTATTTTCTATGTTGTTTTGGCAAACAAGGATTTATATATATGAAGTATAGTGGAATTTTGGTGAATACCTTAGAGAAATATGTGGCCAATTTCATAAAGCAAAACAAGACGATTCTAAAGGAAGGACGTTGAAATTATTCTAGAGTACGTGAATTTGTCCTGAAGTTAAACAATTGTTGATCTCCCAAAATAGGTCGAGACTTCTTGAGGCAAGGCAACCAAACATTATTTTGAGGTGGTGTGAGTTTTGTCTGAGGCATTTAGCAACATTTTGCTGAAGCAAATTGAAACCTTCTGTGGCAGGCACTGGGTGATTCCCCTGGACAGTGTTTTTGGCCTAGCCCTAAAGCTACTCAACTATTCTTTGGGAAAGCATTGGACAATCATTGGAGTAGCCCGAAGTATTGTTGGAGCAGATTAATCATAAAACCCACATTGGATAATCTTTGAAGCAGTCTGACCCTCCCTTGAAGTAATTCTGGAGTGGATTAATTATGTCCTAAGGTAGACAGAACACACGTTGGATAATCACTGAAATAGTTTGATCCCTTCTTGAAGTATTTATAGAGTAGTCACATCCTGACGCAGACAAAACTTGGTGAGGCAAGTGCAGTCCTACTATAGGAGTTTATTTTATATTTTAGATAGTCAGATCTTTTTGGGACAATTCCTCGGATAGTAAAATTAGCAACTTAATCCCAGTTTCATATATTGTTAGTAGGGTTTCAAGCAATTAGTGAAGCTTGTATGTTTTTGGTCTATGAAGTATTGGTTGATCACAGGTTTTTCTGATCATCAATCTTTTCATGGTGAATTTTGAGATATTACTATTCATTATTATTATTGAAATAAATTGTGTATTTTATGAAAAAATGTTTGTTGTCATGTGAATGTATTAAGTTTTGTTGAAAACCAAAAGAAAAATAAGAAGCCCTAGGAAAAAAAATTGCTCGAGGACATTACAGTTTCACTCATCCATATTGGACTAGTGACCTTGATGATTGGAAGTCTACTATAGTTCATGCTTTTAATCTTGGTTCAGGGCCTATCACTTGGTCTTGTAGGAAGCAACACATTATTGGCCTTTCTTCATCAAAAGCAAAGCATCAAGTAGTGGTTCATGCAAGCCAAGAAATTTTGTGGCATATATAGACCCTTTCAAAGTTTGGATTCCAGCAACAACATTCAACCACCAACCACCCTCTGGTGTGACAACTAGAGTGCCATCAAGCTCACCAAAGATCTAGTTTAGCATCAACGCAACAAACACAGTGAACTACAAATGCATTTCATCAGAAAGCTCATTCATGATTGAGTAATTGAAGTGCTCTTATGCCCTAAAGGTGTCAAGTTGCAAACATTTTCACAAAGTATTTTACAAAAGAAAAGTTTTATAATTTTTAATCTATGTAAGGAGTTCAAGAAGTTGTCATTAAGGGTGTGTTACCCATCAAAATGGGTAACCCTACATGAGAAAACCTTTCCTCCTATCTTGGATAGCTAGCCAGCGAACAACCCTACACATTACTCAATGATGATGAAATGCCACATTCTTCTACCATCTGCACTGGTCAAGCACATCTCACCATCTGATATTCCTATTGAATGAAGGTACCAGGTGGGCTACCACTAAATAGGTACTTTAACCATTTTGCAACCAGGTGCTTTTACTTAATCTTTTGGGCATTTTAAAATGGATAAAGGGGTGATTTGGATGAATGATCAATCTTGACTGTAAACTTGTTCTCTCCCCTTACAAGGGGTGTTATTCTTTAGCCCTAGTCTAGTGGGACCTCCTCTAAGGCCTTAGGATTATATGAGGGGCACTACTTGGGATACCTGGAGTAAAGTCGCACATCCATTTCCCTTTTAATAGTTAACATCTTACATCTTTCATCATTTTATCTGATACCACCTCCATCCTTCAAGTTAACTGTCATTGGTTTATTGGGATTTGGTAATAACATATCCACATGCTTGACTAGGACCACAAAAAATTTCTTGGGAGGTTGATGCAGCTACAAGAATAAAAAAAACATTTTTGGCCACAATAAAAGAGAAAGAAAAGTTAAAATGCAAAAGATGGTCGGGGAAAAAAGTTAGTATGTGGGAAAAAGCCTAGCATGAGCTCTACCCCCCTCATTAACCATCTCCCAGTTCCTAAGCACTTGACGCTCCTTCTAATCATAAGGAACCCTTGCATGTCCCAACTCTGATGAGTGAAAAACTGACTCATCCTAAAGGGTAAAATAAGTGTTATGTCATAAAGAGCAAGCTTTGCTCCTTGAGTTATGTTCCATTAAAAGCATTAACAAAAAAATGTAAAAGGTGCATCAAAAGGGTGGAAAAAGTAAGTCGAGGAAAGGGGTAACTCATGCCTCCATGATTGATCCCTCCATTACATCTATACTCTCAGGATGTGGACTCTCATTAGCTAGTTCCCTGGAACTTGGCTATGAAGTCGTTCCCCTCAGTTGCCACGTATTCTCACTAGCACCTACGGATTGAAGGGTTGACCTTGGAAATGTCACCTCCCCTTAGGGGGTTGAAAGAACCTAATAGGGTTGATGACCTAGCCACCTGTACAAAGTTAGGTAACACTTTTATGGGTAACACTTTTAGGTGATCATAGTTTGAAGAATTATTATGCCCTCAATAGTTAAGAATGGTCCATTTAGATGCATCTACGGTTATTATCCGTAATGAATGGTTGCTTTCACTTAAGTTTGAGACAGTTTTTCCATGTAGTTTTTCACAGAGCGGTTGAGGCCTTAAGGGAACCTTATTTCACTTCTCCTCCACATGATTCCCAAACCATTCTACACTTTCAGAGAGCATGCTGATCTTGCAAATGTAGCGCTGCCCTTATACAACAGAGCATTGGGCGCTTAGATCATCTTGAAAGTTGGTGGACACCCTGGAGCACCCTCTGTGAAAATTTCTAAATCTTCTAAACAAAAATCCTACTGCAGAAAATCTGATTTACTTCTCCTACTTGTTTATTTACTTTACAAGTTATTTTCTAAATTATTCATGAAAACATCGAAGTAAATACATTGTAGCCTACACAATTATACGGATCAATAACTAAAGAATAAGCAATCATGCAGACAAAGAACACAGAATTTTTCAGACAAATGTCCTCGGAAAAACCCAATGCAGGAAAACCGGTGCAGCAACTCTTGAGGGTTTTTATTATTATGCAGATTTCTGAATACAAACTAGGGTGCCATAAAGAGCTCACCCAATAGAGAATCTCCTTAGCAAATGTACCTCTATACGGAGACAGATATTATGGCTGATCCAGCATCAGAATGATGAACACCACAGGTGCCTACGCAGTCCCCAACAAGCTCTGCACTAGAACTGCATCACCCTTCTTTGATCTGCTGAAACTAGGCCCGATCTGCACAAAAAACCCAACGCTATAGCCTTTGGCTTTGCGTCACCTCTTCCTGGACTACATCACCCCCTGGGCCTACGTCAGCCTCTACATTAGCTCTGCGTGAGCCCAATTGGGCCTGTGTCACCCTCTCAAGGGTTGCGTTGTCTCTGTTGGGTAGATCTACCTCTCTGCAACTATATTCTCGGCCTTGGATCCGAAATCCCGCTGTCGAACTGCCCCTCACTACACTGCAAGCACACTCGAAAATTCTCAGCAAACAGCACCCAAAATTTTGACTTAGCTCAAGTGTTGCTACTCTGTGTGTCTTCTCTAACTAACCCCAAGCCTTCCTTTAATACTTTTCCAGTTGACGAATCAACGACTATGATATAATCTCTAATCGACAGCTAAGATTAGAAAATACTTGATCTTCGTCACTTAGAACATTCTCACCCACATGTTTAAATTAATTCACTTTAATTATTTAATTACCCTAAGTTAGACTTAGGGTCTCCATTAAAATAATTAATTATTTGAATAACTTAAGCTCCGGGTGGAATTTCTCCAACGATTTTTGGGTCTTGGAGATCTCATGTGTTATATCCCCTCCACAAAGTTTCAAAGCTAGAGCGCATCTGATGCTACCCAAAAATCAACACTCCCTCTTAGCGAGGAATGTGCTCTAGCAACACTTCAACCTGAAGCATCACCTTGATCCATGGCATCGGTCCTCTGCATTTTTGATGCTCGAATGTTGCCTTTCATCCACTGCGCTGCTGCTTTCTGTACTGCTGCCCATGTCACTGCCACTGACACTACATCATTTGTACTGCAACTCCCTCTCAAATGTTGCATCATGCTGTCCATAGCACTGCCACTGCTAACTGTTGCACTGCAACTTAGTTGCTGAGAAGTAAGCAACTGAAACATCCCAAAGACTTGACATACACGTCAGTATGAGTGCACCTCGATACTGAAGCACCCTCTGCTACTAATTTGCGCTGACCCTTTAGAGCTCTACGTTGTTGCTGCTCTGCAATGCGTGAGCACTGCCTCTGCATTGTTGAAATCCCATCAACCTCTGCGTTGTTTCCACGATTTTGCTACTTCTGCTCTGCGTTGCTCAAGACTTCAGCATCCTAGCTCTGCCAATGCTGCTCCATTATCCTCCGCACCAATTGACTCTAGTCATCCTGCTACTGTCATTAAGGGCTCCCGTAGCTCGTATGTGATCCAAGAGTTTGAGAGACCTCAAGGATCCTGCCCTACCACTGCAATTCGAAAGAACTACAGATCAATGTTGCCCCACCTCTTCTCCCGAGGTACATGAGTACTCATGGCCACATCGTCATCATCTCCATCATCGTCCTTAGCTGCGGCAGCCTTCGAATCAAATTTGTCTTCACCCTTCTTCTTTTGAGGGCATTGTGTGGCGAAATGTTCTAGTTCACCACACCTGAAACACCTAACCTTTGAAAGGTCTTTCTTCTTCTTCCTCTGCTACCCATGTTGTCCGTTAGATGCGAGAGCCGCATCTCCCTCCTACTCCTTGATATTGATCTCTCTGTTGCTCATGCCCGCCTTGGTCATCCTCCTGATCTCTTCTTGTCGAAGAGTTGTCCACATGTTTTCCCAACTTGGAAGTGTTGCTCTACCCAAAATGCCTTGGATAAAGTTCTCCCACTCATCAGAAACTGCATTTAGAGCAATCCTTACCATAGCACCTTCATCAAGTGTGTCCCCCATGCAACTAGTTGATCACGAATCGCCTTCAATCTAATGAGGAAGGGGTCAATCTCTTCTCCCTTCAACATTTGGAATAGTCAAAGTTGATTCTCCATAAGCATTATCCTCTGAACAGAAGTCCCCTGATACAATGTGGTCAAATAAGTCCACATCTCATGTGATGTGTCCTTCTCAGCAATGTGTGGGACCACATGATCCTTGACTCTGTCCATGATCAAGCGCTTAGCCTTCACTTGAGCTTCTTCAAACTTCTTCAACGAATCAGCGTCAATAGGAACAACAACTGCACTCTCGGTGAGATGCTTGATACGATGCTCGTCCAGTACAACGAGATTCTGGCCTTCCAGATGACAAAATTGGATGCTCCATCCAACTTGTCTTGATCCCTCAATCCATGTGTGACCATCTCTACTCCACTGAAGATGTCGAACTGGTTCTCTTCTCCTTCTTTTGTTGCTGCCCCAGCAAACTCGAATGTGACTTTCTTGGTGCTAGAAACTCTCTAAGGAACCCACTCCCTCTGAAAAACGATTTCCCTCCCAGAAATCCTTCGCCAACTAATGTCGAATTAGCCATCTCCAATCACTCTTTGTTGTTGATCAGCACTGGATCTAGACTCCTTAGCAAGAAGTCTGCTGAGGAACTGCTTCTGCACCAACAAAAACAATGCCCCACCAGCTACTACTAAAGAAAAATGATCTGCACTTCCAGCCACGGCAACCGGAAAAATGGAGGCTCGAAACTCCTGCGCTGGTCGAGAAAGCACTGTGTTGCCTCTGCGCAGCTACAGCGTCACCCTAGCTGGTTGACGTTGGTTCTGTGTCAGCCCCTCTGGTGGTTGTGTCACCCTTCCCTGTGTTGATATTTTGAGTGTTGGGGTAGCTTCGGATATCCTCTAGCTCCCAAACTTTGAGGAGGGACTAGACTACATGAGATCTCCAAAACCCATAAAGGGATTTGAGAAATTCCATCCTGTTTAAGAGATAATTAATTAACCAATATTTTTAATTAAGGAACGTAAGTCTTACTTAGGAAAATTAAAAGATTAAAGGTAGTTAATTTAAATATGTGATGGAAATGACTCAAGTCACACGGATCAAGCTTTCTTTTAATCTTACCCATCGATTCAAGATTAGATCATGGTTGTTGGTTTCCCAACAAGAAAAGTATAAAGGAAAGGCTTGGGGTCAGTTGGAAAACACACATGGAGGCAGAGCACTAAGACTAAGCTGGAATTCTAGGGCACGGTTTGCTAAAAATTTCCATAAGTGTTTCAGTTGCAGCGAGGGGTAGTATTGGCTAAGGGGATGGTCTGATCCCAGAGCCAAGAGTCAGCAAGAAGCAGAGAAGTAGCAGCTAGAGCAGGGCAGAGGGAGCAGCAACTACACAACAGCTGCGTAGCGCAGAGGGTTTCAGTGCTACACACGCCCAGAAAGGGCAGCGCAGAGGTAGTAGAAGGCCATCAGGGCTTATGCAGGCCCAACTAGAGCAGCGCAGGGACTGCGTCTCCCAGTCTGGGGTTATGCAGACCTTTCCTGAGCAGCGCAGGGGCACACGTAGGCTAGCAGAGCTAACGCAGAGGGATTCAGAGCAATGCTGGGGCTTCTAAAGACAGAAAAAGGCTGAGTTCTGTAAATCCCGTTTGAGGGTGTGGATCAGTCAGTTTCTTCGTCTCTAGAACAGAGGTATTACTACATATTTTTGTATTTCTCTGTCAGGTTAACCAATAAGGTGCCCAGATTTGTTGTACTTAGAATCTACTTAATAATATAAACCCTCCACTAGCCAAAAGACCGGTTTTCCCACATTGGGTTTTTCCGAGGACAGTTGTCCAGAAAATCTTGTGTGTCACTTTGTCTATGTGCATGTATTCAGTTTAGATTTGCATCTGTGTAGGCTATTAAAGTGTTCACTTCGATGTTAATACTGAACATTTCAGATTAATAAGTTGTATAAGTAGAAGTAAATCATGATTTAACAGTAGGGTTTATGCATAAGTAATATTCATAAATTTTCACATGGTATCAGAGCGATTGTAGATCTAGCGAATCATCAGCAAGAAGGCTGAAGAATCCTTGCTGCAGAAAGCAGCAGCAGCCGCAGAAAGCCGAACCAGAGAGGACAACGTAGCAGCAGAGGGAAGCAAAACCACGCAGGCCCACGTACTTACTGCGTAGAGGCAGCGCAGAGACAGTGTTGGGACTGTCTTCTCACACAGAGGCCAACCAGGGTGACGCAGTCCTGAAGCTATTTCTGATTCAGAGTGCCGGAAGTAGTGTCGCAAAGCTTCAGTAGTTGTTGGTGGGGTTAAATTTCTGAAGGTGTAGAAATTAGCCTGAGCACTAGTTGACAAAGAGCAGGAGGAGAACAACTTTTCAAAGGATTTCCAACCAAAGAAATTTGCAGTTTGATCAGAGGATCAAAGAGAATTGATTCGTTGTAATTTGGCAGACTTCCAAGAGAGAAAGTCAGTTGTCAGAGGGAGCAAAGGGTGCCTTTCTCACCAAGTACCCTAGATCCGAGTCTCTAGCATAGAGAGAAGGATTAGTTCCGAAAGATTTATTGAGTAGATGGCACCTCAAGGACTACGTGATCAGGATAGGTTGGACGGCCTGTCCAACTTTACAGATTGGAAGGCCAAAATCCTGGTAGTCATGGAGGCATATGGTCTAAGGGAGCATACAGAGAAAGTCCTGGCCACGCCAACCGATGCGAAGCTCTTGGAGAAGCATGAAGAAGCAGCGGCACATGCCAAGCGCTTCATCATGGACGGTGTCAAAGATCATGTAGTGCCTCACAGAGCCGAGAAGAGAACAGCTCATGATATGTGGGTGGCTCTGACCTCACTATATGAAGGAAGATCCGTCCAGAGGAGAATGCTTCTGGAAAATCAAATGAGGTCATTCATGATGACCAAGGGAGAAGAGATTGAACCCTTCCTCTTCAGATTACAGGCGATCAGCGATCAGTTGACTACCATGGGAGTGAAAGTGGAGGATGATGTTATGGTGAGGACTGCAATCAATGCAGTCATAGAGGACTGGGAAACTTTTGTCCAAAGTATCTTGGGCAGAGCGGACCTTCCCAACTGGGACAGTATGTGGGCGATCCTTCGACAAGAAGAACTCCGTTGGTTCACCAAGAGACAATACAGCACCGGGTCAAGTAAAGTCAAGAAGGAAGAGGAAAAAGATGCAGTCTTGGCATCAAAGAGGCAACAAGGGAGGAAGAAGCATGATCTATCAAAGATCAAGTGTTTCCAGTGTGGCGAACTAGGACATTTCGCCAGATATTGTCCTCATAAGAAGAAGGACAAGGAAGCTTCTACCTCCAAGGTTGTTGTGGCGAACGATGGCTCCGAAGATGATGTAACCATCAGTGCTCATGCACCATGAAAGTGGGGCGATATGAATCTATAGAGCAGCTACAGAGTGGTGGCGGGGTCGTTGAGTAGCCCAACTCTTGGATCACATCCGTGGTATGGGAGCCTTAAGACAGTAGCGGGACAAGTGGAGCAGTGGGTGCAGAAAATCACAGATGGAGAAGAGGCAAAGTTGGAACTTGAAGGGAGCAGCACAGTGCAAATGCAGCAACAGCAGCGCAGAGCAGGCCTGCTTTCACATAACAGAACTGCAGCAACATAGAGGCTTCAGGATGACAACGCAGCACAGCAGTAGCGTAGGGGACTTCAGCGCAAAGGGGCTGATGTGACTTCAACAGCGCAGAGGAGGTCTGCTTACGCAGTGCAGAGTTGCAGCTATGTAGCAGTCTCCAGATGACAACACAAAGCAGCAACCTATGGAGCTTTAGTGATGAGGATGCAGCCCAACTGACTTGTCTGTGAAAGATTGGGCAGGAGTTTTCAGTTGTTTCTCTCAGCAATTGAGTTGTAGTGCAATAGTTGGCAGCACGATGCAGCAGATTGAGAAGGAGATGCAGTACAAATGTAGCAGTGTCGGTGGCAACGTCATGGGCAACAGTACAGGAGAGCAGCAGCAGCGCAGTGATGAAGGGTAGCAGGCCGAGCATCAGCGCAGAGACCCACACCAGAGATCGGTGTAGAACTTCAGGGTGAAGTAATGTTGTGTTAGAGCACTTTCCTCGCTAAGAGGGAGTGTTGAGATTTTGAGTGTTGGGGTAGCTTTGGATGTGCTCTAGCTCCCAAACTTTGTGGAGGGACTAGACTACATGAGATCTCCAAGACCCAGAAAGGGATTTGAGAAATTCCATCCTATTTAAGAGATAAATAATTAATCAATCTTTTTAATTAAGGACCCTAAGTCTAACTTAGGAAAATTAAAAGATTAAAGGTAATTAATTTAAACATGTGATGGAAATGCCTTAAGTCACACGGATCAAGCTTTCTTTTAATTTTGGTCATCGATTCAAGATTAGATCACGGTCGTTGGTTTCCCAATAAGAAAAGTATAAAGGAAAGGCTTGGGGTCAGTTGGAAAACACACATGGAGACAGAGCACTAAGACTAAGCTGGAATTCTAAGGCGTAGTTTGCTAAGAATTTCCATAAGTGTTTCAGCTGCAATGAGGGGTAGTATTGGCTAAGGGGATAATCTGATCCCAGAGCCAAGAATCAGCAAGGAGCAGAGAAGCAGCAGTCAGAGCAGCGCAGAGGGAGCAACAGCTACACAACAGTTGCGCAGCGTAGAGGGCTACAGTGATATGCAGGCCCAGAAAGGGCAGCGCAGAGGTAGCAAGAGGCCATCCAGGCTTACGCAGGACCAGCTAGGGCAGCGCAGAGGTAGCAGGAGGCCATTTGGGCTTACGCAGGCCTAGCTAGGGCAGCACAGGGACTGCGTCAGCCAGTCTAGAGTTACGCAGGCCTCTCCTAAGCAGTGCAAGGGCACACGCAGGCTAGCAGAGCTGACGTAGAGGGCTTCAGAGCAGCATTGGGGTTTCTAAAGACAAAAAAAGGTTGAGTTCTGTAAATCCTATTTGAGGGTGTGGATCAGTCAGTGTCTCTATCTCCAGAAAAGAGGTATTGCTACAGATTTTTGTATTTCTCCTTCGGGACTCGGGTTAACCAGTAAGGTGCCCAGATTTGTTGTACTTAGAATCTACTTAATAATATAAACCCTCCAACAGCTATAAGACCGGTTTTCCCGCATTGGGTTTTACCGGGGACAGTGTTCCAGAAAATCTTGTGTCATTTTGTCTATGTGCATGTATTCAGCTTAGATCTGTATCTGTGTAGGCTGTTAAAGTGTTTACTTCGATGTTAATACTAAAAATTTTAGATTAATAAATTGTATAAGTAGGAGAAGTAAATTGTGATTTAACAGTAGGGTTTCTACATAAGTAATATTTAGAAATTTTCATGCCCTGCCTCTGCGCTGTCACTCGGGACAGCGAGCTTCCTGCGGCAAATTTTCTTCGGTCTTCTGCTGATGGCTTCAGCTCTTCCTGATCTGCAAACACTCTGATACCATGTGAAAAATTATGAATCTTCTAAACAGAAATCCTACTGCATAAAATCTGATTTACTTCTCCTACTTGTTTATTTACTTTACAAGTTATTTTTTGAATTATTAATGAAAACATCAAAGTAAATACACTGCAGCCTACACAATTATACAGATCAAGTACTTTAGAATAAGCAATCATGCAAGCAAAGGACACAGAATTGTTCAAACAAATGTCCTCGGAAAAACCCAATGCGGGAAAATCGATGTAGTAGCTCTTAAGGGTTTTTATTATTATGCATATTTCTAAATACAAATTAGGGTGCAATAAACGGCTCACTCAACAGAGGATTTCCTTGGCAGAAGTACCTCTATTCGGAGACAGATATTATGGTTGATCCAGCATCAGAATAACGAACCCCACAGGTGCCTACGCAGTCCCTAGCAAGCTCTGAGCTGGAACTGCGTCACCCTTCCTAATGGTTGCGTCTCCCTTCTTCAATCTTTTGAAACTGAGCCTAATCTGTCCCACATAAACCACAGAATTGCAGCCTTTGGCACTGCGTCACCTCCTCCTGGACTACGTAACCCCTTTGGGCCTGTGTCAACTCTGCGTGAGCCCAGCTAGGCCTACATCAGCCTCTCAAGGGTTGCGTTATATCTCTTGGGTAGATCTGCCTCTCTGCAACTGTATTCTTGGCCTTGGATCCGAAATCTCGTTGTCGAACTACCCCTCACTGCACTACAAGCTCACTCTGAAATTCTCAGCAAACCGCGCCCCTGAATTTCGACTTAGCTCAAGTGCTGCTACTCTGTGTCTTCTCCAACTGACCCCAAGCCTTCCTTTAATACTTTTCCAGTTGACGAGTCATTGATCGTGATCTAATCTCTAACCAGTGGCTAAGATTAGAAAAGACTTGATCCTCGTCACTTAGAAAATTGTCACCCACATGTTTAAAATAATTCACTTTAATTATTTAATTTTCCTAAGTTAGACTTAGGGTCTCCATTAAAATAATTAATTATTTGAATAACTTGAGCTCCGGGTGGAATTCCTCCAAACGATTTCTGGGTCTTGGAGATCTCATGTGTTCTAGCCCCTCCACAAAGTTTTGGAGCTAGGGCACATCCGATGCTACCCAAAAATCAACACCGTCAAATGCTACAACATTGAGCTTATCTTGCTTAGCATTAAGGATCGATGTACTAGTGGACCCAACATGCCCCCAAGTTGGCCTTAACTCTACTTGATAGGCATGCCTTGATCTAGAGCCAAGATGAAGATAACTATTCCATAGGATGATTGAGAAGGGCTTGTTGCACCTGATAGAGCCCCAGCGTTGGAGAGAGAATACACCACATTATCTACATGGCACCCAAGTCCCATAGAGATGAGGCAGGGCACCCAAAACTTGCTTTTGGACACATGGAGATGCTTTGAGGCTTGATTTGAGGACTCTTCTTCAAATTGAGGTTGATCAGGATGCTTGGTGACTCATCCAGCACTTCTCTGCACTTTTGCAGCATTTTGATTCCGAAAAAGGGCATGACATCACACTTGTCGAGGGCTTACGATACACGTGTAGGCATTTATTGCCATATTTTATTTTTTGAGCAATTGTGTTGGCTTGTAACCCATCTACTTTGTGTCTACTCAAAATCATACTTTTAAATACAAACCGAGTTTCGAACCAGTCACCTATCTAACCGTGATTTGAACCAAAACCAGATCAAACCCGGTCAAACCAAATTCAATAAATTGGAATTGAGAAGTGCAGTCATGAGTTAACAAATATAATTCAAAGGGCACTTGAGAAGTGCAAAAGAGCAAAAAATAGGAAATCAGAATCAAATTGTTTTCCTGTAAATGCTTGGTTTGATGAGGAATGCAAAATCGCAAGGAAAACCTTGAAAAAGACAGGCAAGAAGAAGATGAATGTAAAGTTATATAAGCAAATACTAAAAAGGAAAAAAGATGGGTTCATGCAAACAAGGCGAGAAGAGTTAATGTATCTAGGCAAGAATAACCCAAAGCTTTTCTGGCATAAACTTCAACCAAGGAAGAAGTAAATCGAAAATAATATTACAGCCAATCAATGGTTTGAATATGCAAGACAACTTTATGAGAAAGAATCAGAGGTTGAGCCTCCCCAGGGGCTCAATACAACTACAAAGCTCTTCACGTTACAGGAGGTGGATATTGGAATTAAGAAGTAGAAAACAAGAAAGACAAAAGACTTGGTTGAACTTCAAGCAGAGTATCTAAAATGGGGAATGAACACTCTTGCACCACACATCATGGAAATATTCAACAACATCATTCAACAAGGATTCCCAAGAGACTGGACAAATAGCCTAGCAATACCCCTTTTTAAAAGTGGAGACATTAATAATCCTTCCAATTATAGAACCATTATGATCAATCCTTTGTTTGCAAAGCTTTTTGGCAGCATGGTAGAAAATAGAATCAATAAGTGGGCAGAAGTAAAAGAAAAGAGGGCAAATGGACAAGCGGGTTTTAGGCCGAAGCATTCTACAGTGGATCACGGCATCACCTTGAGACACATTATTGAAAAGGTTTAGGGGATAAAGAAGAACTATTCTACTGTTTTGTTGACTTCCAAAAGGCATTTGACATAGTCCCTAGAGATAAGTTGTGGCGTAGAATGGAAGAACTTGAAATTCCTTTGCATTATAGAGTTGTTGTCCATAGACTTTATGAAGAGGTGAAAGTCAAAATAAGAACCTCAACAGGTATTTCAAAAATCTTTAGAAGTGCCATTGGATTCAAGCAAGGTTGCCATCTATCCCCTACTCTTTTTGGTTTATATATTAATAAAATGGAAGAGTGGCTAAATTTGCAAGGTGGGGATGGTGTTCAGTTGGGGGAGTTTTCGATAAAGCTTCTTTTATATGTTGATGATCTTGTATTGATTTCTAAATCAACCCATGGATTGCAGATGCACCTATATGCCCTTGAGCATTTTTGTAGAGCAGTGGGGATGCAAGTCAATATTAGCAAGACCAAGATAATGATTTTCTCTAATAAAAGGAAGCAAACTCAGCATAAATTCTTCTTTGAAGGCAACATTCTAGAATAAGTAAATCAGTACAAATACCTCGGGATTTATTTCAACAACAAACTTAATTGGGAGGACTGCAAAAGGAAGAGAATCTTAGGAGCATGGAAAGCAATATATGCTCTTCAAAATAGATGTAGAGAGGCAGAGTTACGGGATTGGAAAACAATTAAAGTGCTTTTTGGACTCCTACTTTGTGATGCTATATGGGTGTGAATTGTGGGCTAGTAGCACCCATGTCTCAAAATGGAAGCAAATTGAGAAAATCCAAAAACACTTGATCATGAGCAAGTTTAAAATAAAAAGTTATGTACCTTATGAGATAATGTTGAGTGAAACAAGAGCAAGTCTCATCAAAGCAATTGCTATGGTGCGGCTCATAAGATATCTAAAAAGAATTGAGCAAATGGGAGTAGGAAGATGGCCTAATGTTATCTTCAAGGAAGGCATGAGTGAAAGAAAGAAAACATGGATGAGACAAAACTACACATGGATGCAAAAATGGAATATCTACCTCAATGCTTGTCCCACAAATAGCAAGGAGCTAAAGAATTTTGTTATGGAGAAATTTCGTAAACAGGTATGGGGAAAAGAGTTGGGTAGAAAGAAGAAGTGTTACATTAAAGAATTCAACCTTACGTATGATCTCCAACAAAAAGATTACATTGGAGCTAATATTTTGTGGAGGGAAAAGGTTCTTGTTGCTCAATTAAGAACCAACTCACATCAACTTCGGTGTGAAACAGGATGGTGGAAAAGGCCTAAAGAAGCTTGGGAAGAACGAGTGTTTATATTTTGCATGTCTGAGTCAGTGGAATCGAAAAAACATTTCATTTTGGAATGTGATGCGTTCAAAGACATCAAAGAAAGTTATGGGAATATGTTAGCATCAGTTTCTTGGCATTGTCTTTTCAGCGATGGGATTGTTGGAAGGTTGGGCCAGCTCATCATCAATTTGAATAAGAAAAAAACTGAAATGGAAAGGCAAAAAAAAGGGAACTCATAGTCCCATAGACTATTTTTTTAGTCTCGTGGACGTTAAAATTTCATTTCATTGGAAAAAATACATTAAAAAAAAATAATGAAAAACTTATTTTTAAGATTACAAACCATGATTCCAAACCATTAGAGACAAAATATAGAAAGTCTTCTTATCTACATACCATGTAAGGGTGCATATATCGAAATCGCACCGAGTTCAATACATATCAATGATATCATCGACAAAATACATAACCAATGAGGCTCTAAATGGCCTCTAAATTCCAAAAACAATGTTACAATGAGGATTTAAATGGCCTTTAGAGTCCAAAAATAGTGCTACAACTCAAGCTACTAGGCCACTAGCCTACTACAGATCACTAATCAGCATGATCACTCATCAAAGTCATCACCTATGCTACACATCGGATCATCACCAAGAGCTACATAAGCATCATCTAGCAAGGATCGAGGAGGAGGAGTTCGCCATGTTTGCCCACATATCTCCAGGGGAGAATTGGGGTGATCTAGAACTGTAGTTCTAAAGAATTGCAGGTGGGCAGGATCCTTGATGATTCCACCTCTTGGATCAATACCTTGCTACAGGTGCCCAAATTAGAAGTAGCAGAATGGACCAGTGTCAATTGGTGCAGAGGAGTGTCGAAGTGACAACGCAGTGGCTAGAGGGCGCCACAGTCTGAGCAGCGCAGAGTAGAGTTGGCAGCAGTGCAGTAAGGCACAGCGCGAGTCAGCAGCAGCGTAGCAGCTTCAGAGGGTCAGCGCAGAGACTAGCAGCAGTCAGATCTTCAGTATCAGATGCATCATGTTGAACACTTAGTTCAGTATTTTGGATGCTTTTCTACTGCAACAGCAGCAACAAATTTGTAGTGCATATGCAGTTGGCAGCGGTATGATGGGGTCAGCAGCAACACAGTAGTTGATGGGTAGCAGTGTCAGACATTAGCAGCACAGAGGGAGATGTTACAGAGTCAGTGTAGTGCTTCAACAAGATGCATTACTAGAGCACATTCCTCGATAAAAGGGAGTGTTGATCTCTGGTAGCATCAAATGTGCTTTAAGTCTCAAATTTTGTAGGGAGGCTTAGACACATGTATTCCAGATTACCTGAAAACGTTTTAGGAAATTCCACCCGAATGGGGTTTTATTAAAATAATTAATTATTTTTAATGGAAACCTAAGTCTCAACTTAGGGAATTAAAATAATTAAAGTATATTAATAGAACTACATGTGAATCTTCTAGAAAAAGACAAAGATCAAGTCAGTATGATATAAGTCGTTGATTATGTTTTAATCTAGGTCGTTGGTTATCCAACAAGAATATTATAAGGACTTCGATGGGCATTTGGAAAATATATCGAAGAGAGTCTAGAGATCGATTTCTCAAGTGTGCAGCATAGAGCAACTGGAGAGATCACATCGAGTTAATTCTTGTAGTGAGGGGCAAAGATAGTTCCGATTGGAAATTTTTCCTGAGCCAGGAATACATCACAGAGAAGGCAGAGAAGAGGACACATAAGAGGCAGCATAGGGGCTACACTGGGAAGCGCAGAGGCAATGCTGAGACTCTGAAGGGATCCGTATTTTTCTTGAGGATCACTCAGGTCTAGTGCCAGAGAGTCGAGGTGTGAGACTGGAGTGGCAGAAGATCAGCAGCATCCAGCCAGCAGAAAGACCAGTTAAAGAAGGTGACGCAATCCCCAACCAGAGTGACGCAGATCTGTGCAAAGGTAGCGTGGAGGCAACGTGGGGCTTGTTAGTTTAGGGTTGGGTCAATGCCAAATCTCCAGTGTTAGTGTGAGGTTTCTCACTAACTCTCTGTCAGTTATTTTCTCTGTATGGATGGCCAGTAAGGCATCCTAGATTGTATTCAGAACTACTGTTTAATAATACAAACCCTCAGTTGCTACACCAGTTTTCCCGTATTGGGTTTTTCCAGGGAGTCCAAAAATAACGGTGTCATGCATGTTTAATCTTCTTGCTCAGATCTTGTTTTCGCATTTATTTTCCTTAGTTTATTTAGTGAAGGTTGCAATGTATTTGCTTCAATATTTACTTGTAGAACACAGTAAATAACTTGTATAATTTATCAAGTAGGAGAAGTAATATCAGTTTGCAGCAACAAGATTCTGGGATTAGGAATTTTCACAGGGTGATGCTAGGGAGGTGGTTGAAGTCACCTTCAAGTTGGAGCTTGAAAACACTTCAGGGTGGTAGGGTGGTGCTAGGGAAAGTTGGATCTTGCTAGGGTGTTGGACATCCTTTTAGATGATTGCTGATAAAACCCAGAGCATTGGGGTGTCCTTTCAATGGGAGTTGGAGAAGAATGTTTTTATAGAGTTCTAGGGGGTTGTAGCTTTCTTTTCAGTTGGAGTTGAAGAATTTAAAAAACTTATTAGAAAAGTGTTCAGTGGTTTTTGACCCAGAGGGGGTTTTCCACCTAAATATCTTCGTGTTCATTGTCTACTGTTTATTTATGGTTTTGAATACTGTTGAAGATTAACTAATGCTCTGAAAAGATTAATAAGTTACTAATTGCTAAGAAATACCAATTCACCCCCCTCTCAGTATTTCCAACAAAATCTTATGGGATGACCAGATCAACAGGACAGAGTGACATGAGTTGAGCATGGTGCAACATCAGCATGGAGGTTTTGTTCCATGTATAGGTGTTCGTGCATTCAATCCCTCTCTTTGCATTGGATGGCAAGAGAATTTGAGTTGGTACTCGGCGGAGTGGGCTAGACTTGTGCAGACAACAATAGTCCTGGCAACAACTTAGTAGAATCTTTCAGATACTAGAGCCCAAGTTGGCATTGGGATCCAGGTGGGGTCTTTCCATCATATACCGGAGGTGCCGGTTGACTATGGCATTGACAAGGAGGTTAACCTAGTGGTCGAGCGTACACACCTCTTCGTGCTTCCATTATAGTTTTGGTCAGTGCAAGTGGCGAGTTAGTTTGGTAGGGGAGTGCATAGACTCCGGGAGATGTCCTGGCACATCATCCGTATATGGTTTTACAAGGTGGTCAGCATGCCTTGCCAGAAATCATTCGAATGAGATGGCATTGGTATGCCACAAAGATGGGCAATATATGGAGACAATGTTCTCCCATTGATGTATTAGGCATAGGGGCGACCAAAGATCAGTGCAACAATGATACCCCCACTGGCATGTGAGGATATATGTTGCTCAGATTTACCAGGGTGGATTAGGAGGGGTGATTCACATCATAGTGGATTCACTAGTGGAGTGATGGATACATTGGCACATGGAGGTGGTACAACAATAGGAGGTGGGATCCAGTGGTATGCAGAGATATGTTGTGGTGTACAGTGGTAGGCAAAGGATTTAAAGGATACATGGTGGTATGCAGTGGTGCATAGTATTGCATAGCAGGATCTTGGAGCATCGCCTTGTTGAAAATACTGAGAGGGGGGTGAATCAGTATTTCTTTTCAATTGTTAATTTTACCAGTTAGATCACCTATATTTAGAACACAAAATGAACAATTAGAATAAATGTTTTTATTAATTTCTTCTTTAAAATAAATCAAGTACAATATATGTAGGGCTCCAACCCTAGATGAAGACACCAATCTTCAATCTCCCAGGCTCCAACCTATATTTTCCAAGCACCGACTTGGACTTCCAAGGCTCCAACCTTGTCAATTCCGAGGCACCAACCTCAAGGGCTCCAACCCTATATCTGGTACAGGCTCCAACCTGGTCTCTTGAGGACTCCTATCCTCTAGGGCTCCAACCCTATCTTCCAAGGCACCAACCTCAGGCTCCAACCCACTGGTCTCTTGAGGACTCCCTGTCTCTGGGGCTCACTTCCCTATCTTCCAAGCAACCAACTTCTTGTCTCTGTGAGCTCCAACCTCCTGCTTCATTTCATCAAGATATATTTGGTTATACTTACGGCTCCCAATGTCTTCTGCAACGAGCCTTGACAATCTTCAACTTACTCTTCACTGTAATCTACACATCACGTCATCGATGACAACCTTTTCTTCGTAAAACGTGTCACCGTTGCTCTTCATAAGCAAAATGTATGCTCCAAGTTACCTCATGATGGCTTCATTAATGCATCATCGTCTTCAACATTATCTCCACAAGATCTTCAATATGTCTTCAAGTTACTCCAAGATCAGTCAAGGCTTTTCAACACAATGTCTTCAATCTGGAACCTTCTTCAAGGTTACTCCACAAGGGCTTCAATCAAGGTCTCCAAGAATGTCTAACCCTTAAAAAGGGGTCTTCAATGTTCTCATTAATCTTCAATACACTACTACAAGAGCCCTCCAATATGCTTTAAGGAATTCTGCTTCACAGGCTACTTCAAAGGTTTACTTAGAATGTATCTCCAAGACTTTTCATCTGCTTCAAATGTTCTTTGGTAAGGCTACATTACCAAGTTCTCTTCATGATCCTTCAAAAAAGATTTTTACTGTTCAAAAGACTGCAAATAGAGTGCTTCAGGACTAACTTAGTGTCTGCTCCAAAAGATGACTTCACAAGGCTGATCCGAACCCTTACACTAAGCCTTCAAATGAGTTGTCACATAGGTGTATTCACCCACAGGTCCTAGCCTTGTGACTATTCTTTGTCCCAAAGTCCAAGTGAATGTCCGAGCTCTACACAAATCCAAAGACTGAAATATAGTTTGGATTTTACCATAACTCTACCAACAGGCAGCTATATGACAATCCAAGTTCTAGCACAGTCTGAGGTAAAGCTTCACTGTATCTAACACAGGAATATCCGAGCCTAAGTCCGAAGTTGCTTCTTATTTACCACAGAATTATCCGAGCTTCTGTTGTAGTCTCCTTCACGAGGCACAGAAATGACAATGTTATGACACAGTCAAGCTATAAAGGCAGAGCTGCCAAAATTCAGGAAAAATAAATAGTCTGAGGCACAGGGGTCATCACAGTTCAAGTATGAAGCCCGAGGAGTATACACAGTCAGTTCAAAATAATTATGCCATTGTCCACACTATCCTGTAGATTTCAGACCCAAAAACAAATATTCACTACTGCCCTTTCTTCTTTAATTACAAATTGTCTTCACTGCAATTAGAAATCCGAACCACTTTCTATTCTGCCCATCCGAAAATCTCAGAGATGAATATGCGAAATTTTGTCTCTGAAATTAAAAGTTTGTCCACATATTTATAGTGGTTTTCCAAATTTGAAAGGACACGTCTGTTTGGAGGGAGGACGACATGAATGTGTGAATGTAGGTCGGCTGGCCAAAAAATAATATTTTTCTAACTTAAAAATTCATTTTCTCTTAGGATATTTGGAGTTAAGAGTTGAATGAGGGCTTGTTAGAAAGAGGGAAAAATCCTCTTTAAGATGGTATAGGATTCATTTGGAAAGGATGCCTCCAAGTCCAAAACTAATTTTCTTTGTGACTGCTTCTGAAATCTTTAGTGCAGAAGATGATTAGGACAGTATGGCTTCTTTGTTTAACTTCTCCATTGTTTGTCTTCTCCATTATTTGGCTTCTTCATCATCATAGGAACATGTAGGACATCCACATCATCATGGTAATGTCCAGCAATGAGTGCATCACTCATGTCATCACATAATGGTGCAGTGATATGTTGTAGTGCAGCATTATTAGGGGAACTTCAAAATAGTCTTCCAACCCTCAAATGATCTCCAACCATGATCATCATAAGTCATCATCAAGTATCATCCAAGTGTATGACATCATTGATTAAGATCTAGATCATCAAGTGCATGCAACATTAGATCAAGTACTTAGGGCTTCCTTCATTAGTGGTTTGACATCTTCGTGACTTGACATCTTCATTTGATAGTATCCTAGTCAACCAAGAGTCATGGCATCATCATCTAGAACCAGGCTTCTCAAGAATATTGACATCTCGATCAATGCCACATTGACATTGACATTAGAAGGGCAAGAACATTGACATCAATGACAACCTTGATTAACAATCTCCCCCTTTGTCATTGATGGCAATATTCTTGCCCTTCTAATCTCTCTCCCCCTTTGACATCAATGGCAAACGGGGTCCCCAAATCTTCCCCCTGTCATGCTGCTTCTTTTCTTCATGAATTGTAGTCCTTCATAGGTATGTTACTCCCCCTGCCATGGTGTTTTTTCTTCTGGAAATATGTTCCATGATAGATGTGTTTGTATTTCTTCATGTGATGCACCATCTCCCCCTATCTGCACAAATTCCTTTAGCTCATGAGGGATTTCTCACCTTGTTTGATCAAGTAGAAGGCATCATCGTAATATCATGTTTTTCTTCAATGGAGTTACTTCTGAGAGATGATTTATCAAGATTGTCCATGTGTAACTCATCAAGGATTTCATAGGGCCCACTCACGGATCACTTTCTGCAAGAATACTCAAGAATCACAAACTCCCCCTAACTATATGCATGGTCTCTTTTTGGCAGGGTTTCACCATCAAATACTTGGAATATCAAGGATGACTTCATCTAGTCAACAACATGTGTTGTTCGCTAGAGTGTTCAAGAGACTTCCGGATTCAACTTGTTTCCTTCTCCATACTTGTGTAACTTTCTTCTCTGGCATGGTTCTAGCTTGTGCAGGGACCCAAGCCAAGTTACAATCACGTGCCATATGTCCAATGTTATGGCAATTGAAGCACTCTATCTTGTTCATGAAAAAATAATCATGACTTCTTGCAAAATTGCTTCGAGGAGATTGACGGGAATCATTATATTTGTCTTTGTGATACGCCCTACAATCTTTTGCCATGTGCCCAAAGTTTGTACAAGAATAGCAATATCCAAGAAATATACTTTGGTAACTGGGAGATGAAGAGTTCCTTGAAGTACTTTTGAAGTCTTTTTGCCTTGGGATTCTTTGATGATATTCATTGCCTTTCGTATTCTTGACACCATATGCAAGTCTCCTTGGAGTAGAATTTCTTCCGTTGTTGTCTTGATTCTTCTCCTTGCCTTTGTTGGAACTAGGAGCATCAACATTTCTTTCTAGGCTCCTCACATCTTTGTTGTTTGAAGCATTATCATTCTTGCTTTAGGATTCACCTGCATAGCCAAGACCTGATTTATCAAGGGGAGACCTTTGCTGACTTAGGATGTCATCTAGTGTTTGAGAGCATTTCATGTTTTTATTCAGCAATTCAACTTCCTTTTCAAGAAAGGCAATTTCTTCTTTCAACTTTTCACAATCTTCATCTTTCATAAGTAGTTGCTTCTTCATTTCTTCCATCATCCTTGTTGCTTCATGTGCTTTGATTTTAAGGGAGATGATATTTGATTTCATTATGAAGACTTCTTCATTCTCCTTTGCTAGACTGCTCTCCATTTCTTCTTTTATTCTTGTAGCTTCACATGTTTCAGCCTTGAGAAGATTGATGTCTGATTTTAATTTAAAGATTTCTTCATCCTTTTCGTCTAGTTGGCATATCATGGCGTTTCTCTCCTTTTCTGCTTCATTAACTTGTCCTTCTATGAATGCCAAAGTTTCCATCACCTTCTTAGCTCCTTGCGCTTGTTTCCTTGCTTCTTCTAGTTGGGATCTAAGAGAGGAGACCTTTTCCTTGTATTAACCAATCTCTGCTTCAAGATTGTTCAAGCTCTTAAGTCTTTGTTCAAGGTGGCTTGACAAAGTTTCTTCCTTTTCTTTGCCTTATCCAATTGATTTGTCATAGATATGACTTCTTCATGATGCTTTCTTTTGTTTTGATGAAATTCCTCTTTAAGTTTGGTAAGCTCCTCATCTCTTTCTTGTACTTGAAGCTTGACAAAGTCAACTTCCTTCCTTGTCTTGTCTTGGTTACCATCTTGCGTTTTCTTCTTAAGTTCCTCATTTTCCTTTTTCAAATAGTTAATCTCTTCCATGGAAGCCATAAGTTTATTCAGGAGATCTTCTTCAAAGTCTTCTTTATTCTCTTCATCTTCTAGATCTTCTTTAGCCTTGTTGTCATCTCTCTTATCTTCAGCTTCCTTGACTAATTCTGGACTTATTTCTTGTTTTCTATCATCTTCTTGACTAGAGATCATTGTCAACCCTCCTTTTGAGTGAAGATCATGAAGTTTGTCCCATATGACTTTTGCTGGCGAACATTTTTCAAAATTGGCCTTCACAGAATTTGGTAACCCATTCAAAATTGCCTTCATTGCTCTTGTATTGTACTCCTTGGATTCTTCGTCCATTGTGTCATTAGTAATCACTGATTTCCAAACTTCAATTCCTTGAGTCTTCAAGAAATTCCTCATTCTTGCCACCCATATATCAAAATTTCCATTGAACAATGGAGCCTTCGCAAATTGATTTACTTCAGTTTCAATGGTTGAGGAAGACACATCTTTAGGAGGATTGGAGACTTTCTTCCTTGGATTTGCCATTTGTGTTCTAATGATCAACCTTCAAGTTGTTAGGCTTTGAGTGAAGGTATTGGCTCTGATACCAATTGTTGGAGATACTGAGAGGGGGGTGAATCAATATTTCTTTTCAATTGCTAATTTTACCAGTTAGATCACCTATATTTAGAACACAAAATGAACAATAAGAATAAATGCTTTTATTAATTTCTTCTTTACAATAAATCAAGTACAATATATATAGGGCTCCAACCCTAGATGAAAACACCAATCTCCCAGGCTCCAACCTGTATTTGCCAAGCACCGACTTGGACTTCCAAGGCTCCAACCTTGTCAATTCTGAGGCACCAACCTCAAGGGCTCCAACTCTATATCTGGTATAGGCTCCAACCTGGTCTCCTGAGGACACCTATCCTCTAGGGCTCCAACCCTATCTTCCAAGGCACCAACCTCAAGGGCTCCAACCCACCTAGTCTCTTGAGGACTCCTATCCTCTAGGGCTCCAACCCTATCTTCCAAGGCACCAACCTTGTCAATTCTGAGGCACCAACCTCAAGGGCTCCAACCCTATTTTCCAAGGCACCAACCTTGTCTCTATGAGGCTCCAACCTCCTGCTTCATTTCGTCAAGATATATTTGGTTATACCTATGGCTCCCAATGTCTTCTTCAACGAGCCCTGACAATCTTTAGCTTGCTCTTCACTATAATCTACACATCACGTCATCAATGACAACCTTTTCTTTGTAGAAGGTGTCACCACTGCTCTTCATCGTACCCAAACAATTTCTCCAAGTTACCTCATGATGGCTTCATCAATGCATCATCATCTTCAACATTATCTCCACAAGATCTTCAATATGTCTTCAAGTTACTCCAAGCTCAGCCAAGGCTTTTCAACACAATGTCTTCAATCTGGAACCTTCTTCAAGATTACTCCACAAGGGCTTCAATCAACGTCTCCTAAAATGTCTAACCCTTAAAAAGGTGTCTTCAATGTTCTCATTAATCTTCAATACACAACTACAAGAGCCCTCCAAGATGCTTTAAGGAATTATGCTTCACAGGCTGCTTCAAAGGTTTACTTGGAACGTATCTCCAAGACTTTTCATTTGCTTCAAATGTTCTTTGGTAAGGCTACATTACCAAGTTCTCTTCATGATCCTTCAACAAAGATTTTTACTGTTCAAAAGACTGCAAATAGAGTGCTTCAAGACTAACTTAGTGTCTGCTCCAAAAGATGACTTCACAAGGTTGATCCGAGCCCTTACTCTGAGCCTTCAAATGAGTTGTCACATAGGTGTATTCACCCACAGGTCCTAGCCTTGTGACTGTTCTTTATCCCAAAGTCTGAGTGAATGTCCGAGCTCTACACAAATCCAAAGACTGAAATATAGTTTGGACCTTACCATGACTCTACCCACAAGCAGCTATATGACAGTCCAAGTTCTAGCATAGTCCGAGGTAAAGCTTCACTGTATCTACCATAGGAAGATCCGAGCCTAAGTCCGAAGTTGCTTCTTATTTACCACAGAATTATCCGAGCTTCTGTTGTAGTCTCCTTCACGAGGCACAGAAATAACAGTGTTATGACACAGTCAAGCTATAAAGGCAGAGCTGCCAAAATTCAGGAAAAAACATAGTCTGAGGCACAAGGGTCATCACAGTGCAAGTATGAAGCCCGAGGAGTTCAAAATAATTATGCCATTGTCCACGCTGTCCTATAGATTTCAGACCCAAAAACAAATATTCACTACTGCCCTTTCTTCTTTAACTACAAACTGTCTTCACTGCAATTAGAAATCCGAACCACTTTCTATTCTGCCCATCCGAAAATCTCAGAGATGAATATGCGAAATTCTGTCTCTGAAATGAAAAGTTTGTCCACATATTTATAGTGGTTTGCCAAATTTGAAAGGACACGTTTGTTTGGAGGGAGGCCGACATGAATGTGTGAATGTAGGTCGGCTGGCCAAAAAATAATATTTTTCTAACTTAAAAATTCATTTTCTCTTAGGATATTTGCAGTTAAGAGTTGAGTGAGGGCTTGTTAGAAAGAGGGAAAAATCCTCTTTAAGATGGTATAGGATTCATTTGGAAAGGATGCCTCCAAGCTGTCCAAAACTAATTTTCTTTGGGACTGCTTTTGAAACCTTTAGTGCAGAAGATGATTAGGACAATATGGCTTCTTTGTTTGGCTTCTCCATTGTTTGTCTTCTCCATTAGTTGGCTTCTTCATCATCATAGGAACATGTAGGACATCCACATCATCATGGTAATGTCCAGCAATGAGTGCATCACTCATGTCATCACATAATGGTGCAGTGATATGTTATAGTGCAGCATTATTAGGAGAACTTCAAAATAGTCTTCCAACCCTCAAATGATCTCCAACCATGATCATCACAAGTCATCATCAAGTATCATCCAATTGTATGACATCATCATATGACATCATTGGTTAAGATCTAGATCATCAAGTGCATGCAACATTAGATCAAGTACTTAGGGCTTCCTTCATTAGTGGTTTGACTTCTTCGTGACTTGACATCTTCATTGATAGTATCCTAGTCAACCAAGAGTCATGGCATCATCATCTAGAACTAGGCTTCTCAAGAATATTGACATCTCGATCAATGCCACATTGACATCAATGACAACCTTGATTAACATGCCTTCTGACAGTGATGTCAGGCACATCATTGGGATTGGCTTACCCAAGATCAATGCAGGGACGGATAAGCATCTAAGGGCATCATGTTCATCAAATAATGATCTTTGATTGAGATATCAACAAATCAAAGACAGAGAGAGGAATATTCACAAGACAACCCTTGGATGTCTGTCTGTATGGACTCTTGCTCATAGTCATACCCTTGGGGACCAACAAACCTATCACTCTCCAGTATTGTTTACAGTCACAGAGGGTTTGGTTGTGTGAAAATTTATGAATCTAACAACCAGAAATCCTGTTGCAGTTAACTGATTTGCATTTCCTACATGTGTTCTTCAATTAACAAGTTATTTACAGAATTCCTCAGTAAACATTAATGCAAATACACAGCAGCCTACACCAATATACAGATCAAGTACTGAAAAATAAGATGAGACAATCACACAAAAGACACTTATTTTTGGACTAAACGTACCCGGAAAAACCCAATGCAGGAAAACAGGTGCAGCAAATATGAGGTTTCTATTATTAAGCAAAATTTTTAATACAACTAGGGTTCCAAATCTGGCTCACCCAACAAAGAAAAAATCTCGGCAAAAGTACCAAATGGCAAAGATAGATATTTTGGTTGATCCAGCAATAGAATGATCAAACCCCACAAGTGACTGTGTTGTCCCCAATGTTGTGCAGCAACAGCTGCTCCCAACTCTTCCATGAGACTGCGTCACCCCCTCTAGGAGTTGTGTCACCCTCTTCGTGAGCCTTCCCAGCTCAGAAATCGAACTATTGAACTGATGCCTGATCTGCCGCACACAAACCCCAGCGTTGCCCCTTCAATGACTGTGTCACCTCTCTTAGGCTCTGTGTCACCCTCCCAGGTGCTGCTTTGTCTCTCCGTGGTGCTGCGGTGCCTCTCTGCAATGTATTCTCGGCCTTGGACAAAAGTCCCACTGTCGAACTGCGCCTCCCTGCACTAGAAGCTCACTCTAAAATTCTCAGCAAACTACGCCTCAGAATTTCGACTTAGCTCAAGTGCTAGTCTGTGTGTGTGTTCTTCAACTGACCCTCTTTATACTTTTCCTGTTGATAAATCAACAGTCGTGATCAAATCTTTAATCAATGGCTAAGATTAAAACAGACTTGATCCTCATCACTTAGAAGCTTCTCACCCATATTACATTAAGTCACTTTAATTATTTTAATTTCCTAAGTTTTAACTTAGGCTCCATTAAAAATAATTAATTATTTGAATAAAATGAACTCCGGGCGGAATTTCTCCAAATGATTCTGGATCTTGGAGATCTCATGTGTTCTAGTCCCTCCACAAAATTTCAGAGCTATAACACATCCGATGCTACCCAAAAATCAACACGTTATCGCCCCTTGATGCTCACGTCACAAGCAGCATGATCTGTAAACTGTCGTGGATATTCCACTGGACAGTTCGTCACAACAGATCTGATAATATTATATTTAAAATCTGAGATTCTACACTATTACAGTTTTATTAAACTTTAAGATCTGTAGATTTAGATTTAACTGTAATTAGTGCATGCATGTGAATGGAAATTATGCAAAAAAATAGAGAACGACAAAATAAGCTCACACACACAGAAGACACAAAATATGCTCTGGGAAACCCTTTTTGGAGAACACTTAGCTCGAAGGTGAGGTCGCTTCGCTCGCTTTCTTTGTTTGGAAATATGGCTACAGGTACAAAGAAGTAAAGCCTATGGCCCTTGGGCTAATACAGTGCACAAATCCTCTATGTGTGTTGTACCTCCTATCCCTCTTGGCTATCTTTGTTCAACTATGGAACAAAATGCTCTCAAAAGAATGGAATGCCTCTTCCTCCTAGTGACCCGATTATAACACAACCCGATAGCATACTAGTGGTTAAGTTTAACTACATCAACTCTTAACTAGAGTTACAATATGGACTCTTCTAGAGTCTTTTACATCACA
Source organism: Pinus albicaulis (assembly GCA_034641835.2). Lineage (NCBI taxonomy): Eukaryota > Viridiplantae > Streptophyta > Pinopsida > Pinales > Pinaceae > Pinus > Pinus albicaulis. The sequence goes on along the minus strand of CM076580.1, from coordinate 1,538,309,198 downwards.
AATGCGTGGCTAGCCCCTTTTCCATGAATAATGGGGGATGATGCGGCATCCTCCCAAATTATAGGTGTGAAACAGGAAGGTCAACTTATGAGTGGCATAACTTTTGCATACTAACTCCAATTGACGCGCTTCTTGTGTTGTTGGAAAGATCTTTATGTGTAAAATAGCATGTAAAGATGTCACACTAAAGCAGCAAAGTTTTACCCCCAAAAAACATCATTTGATGCCTCAAAATGCTTCTAGAAGGTTTTAAAGCACATTTCGCCAAACTGGGTCTCGTCGGTAAAAAGGGTCCCCTGAGTTGATTCCTCCATTTTTTCCACTCTGAATGCATCGAGATGGATGACAAACAATATATGATCCAATCTGGATCACAACTCCCCATTTTGGGAGGATTTTGGTCCCTAATAGCTTCTACTGAATAGGTGACAAAATTTTCCCTCCACCTCTCTGGTGTACCATTTAGCTTTGCCTGGAAGTTGTCCCTTCAACCCAATCTGCCAAAGGTCATACTACCCCTGTCTTGTAGTTTTGGACCTCTTCTGCAAAATTGTATCTTCTATCAACTTTGCCTGAGCATCTGGTGCCAAATCCTCCACAGAAGGTAGGACATGTTCCTCTTCCTGATCTAGTATGGAAGGCTCATCGAGTTTCAAATTCTCTATATTCACAACTGAGTAAATGAGCATATATGATGGTAAACTGAGTCGATATGCATTATCACCCACCTTTTCTAGTATCTCAAAGGGACCATACCTCAGAGGCTTGATTTTCTTACCAGGCCCCTGCAGCCTCTCCTTATTCAACTGTAACCATACTATGTCTCCCACCTTAAATGATTTCTCTATTCAATGTTGATCATGCCTGGCCTTATACTTCTCTTGTGACTTCTGCAGTGCTTCTTGTACCTGTAGATCGATCTGCTTGATCTTCTCTATCAATTTTTCAACCCTCAAAGCATCTCCTGTAAGATCTTCCCTCACTCCTCCTTGCTTCCCATATGCAATTTCCAATGGTGGAGGAGGCAAATATCCAAAACAAGTTTCAAATGGGGACTTTCCTATAGAAGTGTGGACTGCTATGTTGTAAGAATGTTGTACATAAACCAGATTTTCATCCCAGGTCTTCAGATGCTTCTGGTTGTATCCCCTTAGAAGCTGGACCAAGTCTTGTTGACTACTTTTGTCTACCCATCTGTCTGTGGATGGAATGTTGTAGATCCCTTCAACTTTGTGTCCATCTTCTCCCACAATGTAGTTCAGAATGCACTGAAAAATCTTGTATCCCTGTCTGAAATGATGCTCCTTAGTATCCCAAAGTGCACCCAGACCTGTCCAAAGAACAAGTTTTCTACTTCCTGTCCACTGATGTTCTTTTTACAGGGCATTAGAGCACACACCTTGTTGAACCTATCAACTACCACGAACAGGTAGTCATGTCCCTTCCTGGTTGTCAGTAAACCACCCCAAAGTCCATGGAAATGCTTTCCCAAGGACGAGTAGGTACAGGTAAGGGATGATATAGACCTTGTTTCCTGTTGCTACGCTTGCTTGTACAACAAAGCATGCATCCTCTTATGAACCTAGCTACCTGCTCTTGCATCTTCGGCCAATACACATACCTATGCAAGTTAGCCACAGTCTTCCCTACACCAAAGTGCCCTACAACCTTGGAGGTGTGAACCACTCTAATTAGCTGCAATTGCTCACCTTTAGGAACACATAGCTTATCCAGCATGTAGAGTAACCCGTCCTAGAGATGGTAGTCAACAGTGCTATCGCCATCGTGTACATGACTCTGACTCTGCAATTGTTTATAAACCTTGAAGTCCTCATCAGTTGAATATGCCCCTCTATATGCATCATGGGTGAATGGCTCCATATGCATAAGGCTTGAGAAAGTTGTAATCTTTGATGTGGGTGGCCTTGAAAGCATGTAGGCCAACTTGTTTGTGTTTCCCTTCTTATACTTGATCACCAAATGAAACTGTTGTAAAACCCCCATCCACTTGTAAGGTTTGGTCTGTCGTAGCTTACTCTGGGCCTGTAAGTACTATAACGGTTGGTGATCTATGTGGATAACCTTCTCCTTTCCCATCAGATAGTGCTTCCCTTTCTTCACAGCTTGCACCATGGCATAGAGCTCCTTATCGTAGGTAGGGTATTTAAGGACTACCCATGAAATACTTTAGAATGGTAGCATACAAGACTTCCTCCCTGTATCAAGACAGCTCCCATAGCATACCCACTCACATCTATCTCCACTTCAAAGGGTCACTGCAAATTTGGTAATGTCGGAAATAGTGTTTGACTAATCTTCTTCTTTAGCTACCCGAAATTCCTCTACTGACCTTATCCCCACTGGAAACTCTTGCCACTTGTTGTTATGGCATGGAGTAGTGCTGCTACCGCTGAAAATGAGGCTATGAATTTCCTCATGTATTATTCTTCCCCAATGAAACTATTGACATCAGAAACATTAGTAGGCATCAACCATTTTATGATGGCCTCCATCTTGGAAGGATCTATCTTCAGCTCTCCTCCACTGATCACATACCCCAGATACACCAGGGACTGCAACGCAAACACGTACTTCTTAATATTTGCTAGCAATTGGTGCTTCTTCAATGTTTCCAGCACTTGCGTCAAATGTGAAATGTGCTCCTCCCAGGTAGCACTATATACTAGTATATCATCCAAATAAACAATAACAAATGAATCTATAAAAGGGTGCAATACATCATTCATTAATCTCATAAATGTAGTTGATGCATTAGATAGGCCAAATGGCATGACTAACCACTCATACAAACCTTGCCTAATTTTGAAGGTGGTCTTCCAAGTATCTTCTTCTTTGACTCGAACCCAGTGATATCCAGCCTTCAAGTCCAACCTAGTGAAGTATTTTTCTTGCTGCAACTGATCCAAGAAATCATCTATCCTGGGCAGGGGGTATCTATTCTTGAGCGTGACTTTGTTCAACACCTTGTAATCTATATATATATCTGCCAAGTCCCATCCTTCTTTGGCACAATGATGATGGGTGACCCACATGGTGATGTACTCAGTCAAATGACACCCTGTTCCAGCAGTTATTGCAATTGTTTCTTCACCTCACTTGCTTCTATAACAGACTGTTGTAGAGCCCAATATTTGGCAATGGGGAGTCCGGCAATAGCTGGATCTCGTGCTCCACTTCTCTCTTAAGTGGTAACCCTTTAGGATCTCGGAACACATCCCTCTATGCCTGTAACAACTCCTCCAATTCTTGTTTCTGTTTCTTAGTACACCCCTCCAAGGATGCCTTGCCTCTCATTGACTCCTCTTCAGTCTGAATTTCGCACAAAAACAATAAAATATACTTCTTGTTGGAATTGATCAATTTCTTGGCTTGGTTGGCACTTACCAATGAAATTTTTGCTAGCCTTTATGCGTGTTAATGATGAGAGATTTTCCATCCTTGACGAGCAGGTATTGATTGGCTCCCCTCATGAATATAGCATCTCGCGTCTGTGAAAATTTCGGTGCTACGAAATTATTCTGCATCTCAGAAAATTTTGCTACGAAATTTTATTGCAACGACTTGAAATTATTCTTCTAACTGTAAATTAATTAACAATTTGTTCGCGCATACAAACAACAAATAATTCACTACTACAAACTTTGCAAATAACGTTGTGGAAAAAAAATAGCGCTGGAAACTGAGAAAATCTAGCACACACATAAAACTTACACAATTATTTTTGTAAAATTGTCCCAGGAAAAACCCAACTTGGGAAAAACCAGTGCAACAGTTGAGGGCTTTTATTATTAAGCAACAGTGAATTTATCTGAGTACAATCTGGATGTCAAATACTAGAAATCCTGCAAAGAAAATACCAGCAAAAATATCTTGAGGGAAGTTAACCTCACTCCGAGCAATCTCGGCACTCGACTTCCACTGAAAGAAAGTCGTCCAACCTGTGCATGCTCTGCGTCAACCTGAGGCTGCCTACCAAATGTGTTGCCTAGATCATCTGCTTATCAAGTCGTCCGTCCTACTGTTGGCTAGGAAAATGGTTCTCTAGCGCTCTAAAACCTCTACCCGACGTCTGGAACTGAAAACATCTTACTTCCTTAGCAAAATCGCACTGCCCAGTGAAACTTTTGCATTGCCCCTGCGTAGCTTCCTGGAGCACTCGCTGGATCTGGAAAACTTCCTCCAGCCTTACTGTCTCTACCCCTCGTTGTTTCTGCATCCTTCTCTAGCTTTCCGGCAACTGTTGCTGCTCTCTGGAAATCAAACTGCCAAAGAAATCAAACCCCACAAGTGTGTATTCTACATCACCACATCAATCCCTTCTTATATCTTCTTGTTGGGACTCCAACAGCCAAGATTAAATCTTAATCGATGGCTTAGATCATTTGTCAATCGATCCGTGTGAGTTTCTAGAGAATTCTCACCAAACTAAATCAATTACTATTAATTAACCAACTTAGGAAATATTTAATTATTGGTCAATTAATTTAATTGAGCCATCTCTAGGTGGAATTTCCATAAACGATTTATGGGTTTTGGAGATCTCATGTGCTTTAGCCTCTCCACAAAGTTTCGAGACTAGAACACATCTGATGCTACAAACATGTACATGTATGGACTTCCAAATACAACTCTACATACATAAAGGGGAACCACATCTAGATCTACTTCATCAATAAAATTAGCATTGATAGCAAATCTAACTTTACACTGTTTTGTTACCTTCAGCTCTGCATCCTTATTTACCCATCCTAATGGATACGGGTTTGGAGGATCACGAACTTATGGCCCCAACTTCCTGACCAGCTCTATCACTATGAGATTCGCCTACAATCCTGAGTCAAACAAAGCATCAATCTTTGTCTTCTTGACCTGTGTCTCTATGTGGAAAAGTTTGGTCATCTCTCTCTTCCTGTTGTTGAAGGCTACCAAGATTCACCTCCTTCTGCACTGATGTACAGACGATCTTCTCATCCACATCTGAGCTGCTTTCAACTTGGTTGCTCGAATCAATGGCCATGAGATTCTTCTTCTTATTATCTTTCTTCTTATTCTTCGAGTTTAGCTCTAGATGCAACTTCCAGCACTTCTACTCTGTATGGCCATCAATGTTGCAGTGGTTGTGGTGGTTGCTATGATCTATGCATTGGTGTGTTGTGTGTTGAATTTTGGTAGCATCGGATGTGCTCTAAGTCTCAAAATTTGCAGGGAGACTTATGCACATGTATTGCAGAGAACCTAGAAAGCATTTTGGCAAATTCTGTGAAAATTTCTGAATACAGTTATGCAGAAACCCTACTGTAGTATCATTCTTTACTTCTCCTACTTGATTAAACTATACAAGTTATCTTCAGAAAATACCACCTACACATGCAAATCATTTATTGAATATTACGCTCATTCAAACAAAGTGACACACTGATTTTTGGACATAAGTCCCCAGAAAAACCCAAAACAGGAAAACTGGTGCAGCAGATATGAGCGTTTATTATTATTAAGTAGATTCTCAGTACAACAAATCTGGGCACCAAATCTGGTTCACGCAACAGAGAAAAGTAGATCTGCAGCAAACCTGTTGTTCTGAGACCAAGATTCTGACTGATCCACACCCTCAAACGGGATTTACAAGGCTCAGCCCAGATCTGGCCCTAGAAACCCCAGCATTGCCCCTGAAGCCCCAGCATCAGCCCTGCTAGGCTCTACATGCCTTTGCGCTGCTCAAAAGGGGACTGCATAACCCTAGAGTGGGTGACGCGGTCCTTACGCTACCTTTGGAGGCCTCTGCGTAACTCTGAAGCTGCAATGTTGCCCCTTCCTGGGCCTGCGTAGCGGCTGAAACCTCTATGTTGCGCAGCTGCTACTATTGCCCTTGCCCCTCTGCGTTGTCCCTAAAAGCTGCTCCTCTGACTCTTGTTGACTCTTGGCTCTGGGATCAGATCATCCCCTCAGCTAATACTACCCCTCGCTGCAGAAAACTCCTCTGGAAATTCTTAGCAAACCTTGCCCTAGAATTCTAGATCAGTCTCACAGCTTTGCATCTGTGTGTGTGTCTCCAACTGACCCACAAGTCTTTCTCTTATACTCTTCGTTGAACACATCAACGACCAAGATTAAAACACTTATCAACGGCTGAGATTAAAAGACTACTTAATCCACATCATTTAGAACATTTTAGCACGTGTTAATTAATTCACTTTAATTATTTAATTTTCCTAAGTTTAGACTTAGGAAATACAATCAAATAATTAATTATTTGAATAACTTGTACACCAGCTAAAATTTCTCCGAACGCTTTCTGGGTTTTGGAACGGATGTGTTTCTTAGCCTCTCCACAAAGTTTCAGGGCTAAAGCACACTCAATGCTACCCTAACTACACAAAATCTCAACAAATTCCACTCAAATCATGTTTTATGAAAATAATTAATTATTTTTAATGGGAACCTACGTCTAAACTTAGGAAATTAAAATGATTAATGGGTATTAATTAAAACAGAGTGTGAATCTTCTAGAGAACCCGAAGATCAAATCAATTTAATCTTAGTCGTTGATTAACAATTTAATCTCGATCGTTGAAGTCTCAACGAGAAGATTATAAGGACTTGATGGGGCATTTGGAAGACACATCGACACAGAGAAAGAATCCAGAGGTCGAAATTCTTTAGTGAGCAGTGCTCAGGGAGAAGATAGATCGAGAGGATTCTCATAGAGAGGGTCAGCGATAATTTCCACAAGGAAGATTTCCATATCTTGAGAGTGCATAGAGAGGAGGCAGCAGAAGCCACAGATAGTTGCGCAGAGCCAGTAACGCAGAGCCTACGCTAGGACATCATAGAGATGCATAAGGATTTCCATCTTTGTTGAGGAGACAGCATAGGGTCAGTGCCAGTTCTCGGAGGGTAATTTCAGAGGGCAGAAGATTCCAGTTTCCAGCCAGCAGAGACCGAGAGTAGCTTCAGTTGTGACACAGAAACTACGTGGGTGACGCAGTCACTATGCAGAGGCAGCGTAGAGTAGCTCGTTTCAAGTGCAGGTTGTTGGGATTTTGTGTATTTGGGGTAGCATCAATTGTGCTCTAGCTCCCAAATTTTGTGGAGAGACTAGAGTACACTTGATCTTCAAGACCCAAAAATTAATTTGGGAAATTTCATCTAGTGTAGGAGATATTAAATTAATTAATTATTTTAATGTATTTCCTAAGTTAAAACTTACGGAACTTAAATAATTAAAGTGAATTTAATTAAACATGTGATGAAATTGTCTTAAGTCACACGGATCAAGCTTTCTTTTAATCTTAGCCATTGATTCCAGATCTGATCATGGTCGTTCGTTTCCCAACGAGAAAAGTATAAAGGAAAGGCTTGGGATCATTTGTAAAGACACACAGAGGCAGAGCGCTGAAACTGAACTGAGATTTTAGGGCAGGTTTGCTAAGAATTCTCAGAAGTGTTTCAACTGCAAAGAGGGGAATTTAGGCCAAGGGAATGATCTGATCCCAGGGTCTAGAATCAACAAGAGGCAGAGATCAGCTCAGAGAGGCAATGTAGAGAAGCAGGAGAGCAGCATCAGGAAGGGCAGCAACTGTGCTACGTAGGTGTTGTGCGCGATTTTCTATAGGAAGCCCTCAAGGGTTATGCTGAGACCCTAAGGGGCAGCGCAAGGACTGCGTCACTGTTAGAACAGGATCTCCTAACGCTGAGAATTTTGTCCATTTTCGTATATTTTTGTATTATTTAGTCTAACGCAGGGGTTTTGGGGTGGGTCAAAGCCCCGAAGTCATTGTAATGGGTCAAGGGTAGACCAAGAGTCCGCAAACCATAGTTTGCAGACCATTGGATGCGTAGGCTAAATCGGTATAAATAGATGAACCTTTTTGAGTCTTAAGGGAGGAAAGAATTGAGATTGATGTTAAGCACGAATTGTTAGATCTGTTGTTGGGTTTTTTGGGTAAGGACTCCTACTGGCTGTGTGCGCGAAAATCCTTAGTCCTGCTGTGTGCGGACCTCGCTGGCTATGTGTGCAGGCGGTATTTTGGGATTGTAAGAGGATTTTGGTATTAATATATATGCGAAGTACTGTTGGATATCTGATGTTATCTGGATCTGTTTTGTTATGATTGGTGTGAACTTGGGTTATATGGTTAAGGTTGCGAAAGTATCTAGTTGATAGATGCGGAAGTATCTTTGTGTCTGTTATGTGAATCTATGATTTGTTAATTGCTGTGTTGATAAATTGGTATTACGCACGTGGATGTGAGGGTAATTACTAGATCTGTGCTCTGTTATATAAGCCTGTGAATAGATCTGTTAAGGACGGGCTCGATAAGCTGGGAACGCAAACCTGCTCTCTCTCAGGGTGCGGAAACCTGGTTCTAGCACCCTCCCATACTGCTTCAGGTGAGACTTTGGCCTGCGCGAGCTGGTCACTGCCGAAAGGGCCAGTAATATAGGGGTTTGTTGGCAAACCTTAACCTCTGAACCTAGGTCAAGACCCCTCGAGCCAACAAATGGTTCCATTGCCAGGACCGGGAGCATTTTGAGAGAGATCGGGTACTGCCAAGACCATATTGGAAGCCTGAGAAGAAAGAAATCGATGAGTGGTTTGAAAAACAAGTTCAGGAATTCGCAGTAAAAGAAAATCACAGTACGAAGTTAACCGCAGAGAAGTGGAAGAATAAGTACATTTTCACAGAGATCTACGAAATTTTCTTTGTGACATTTGCGACTAAGCTTCAGGAGTGGCTCGCAAGGCTTGTAGATTTTCAGAAGTGTTGGAAAGACGAGCGGATCACGCAATGGACCCCAGAGCTGATCCAGCAGTTAGAGAAGACTAATAACACCATCACTCGCACAGTAGATCACTGGGTGGATAGTGTGATAGGAGGATTTGTGACGTAATTTGCAATCGACCAATTTGTGTCCTATTCAGAGGCAGAGCGGAGGTTCTTCAAGGGTTTTCGGGGTAAGTTTCTGAAAACTTTGCCATTGCTAATTAAGATATTATTACGCGAAAAGAGCATGTTGTGTAGCCGTATAGAGAGAATGAGCTCCGATCAAAGTAAGGGTACAACGCACAGTGGTAAGTACTACAGAACCAATCAAGAAGGATATCGATCTGTCTACAGTCCAGAAAGAAATTCTGCTGCACATAACCTTTTTTCTACTCCACCTTCGAACCCTCATAGGGGTAAGAACTCACTGCCACCACCACCAGAAGACGATATGGCCTCGCACATGAAGCTTCCCACCTTCAAGGGCGTAGGAGATGAAGAAATGGATTGGTTTTGTTTGTCGCGGGACCGGTATGGACTGTGCAGAACGTTGCTAGTGATGCGGTGAAAAGAGCACAACTATCCCCTGCCTTTGAAGGAAGAGCCTTGGACTGCTATATGGGATACATCGACCAGCATGCTAATGCAACCATTGACGAGATTAAGAATGCCTTGAAACAACAGTTCAAGAAGCACAAGTCCTACCCTTAGATAGTGAATGATCTGAAAGATTTCAAGCAAGGACCGTCCGAGTCTGTATGGGAGGCCGACCAACGTTTAAAGAAGGTAATTAGAGGAGGATTTCTGTATGATGACAGGAAGCACACGAAGTGGTTCATTTCTACGTTGCTACCCCACCTGTGCATGCCAATGGGACATCAAGCCATTGAATCGCAAGAAAAGGCCTTAGAGATTGCGATGAAGCTGGAAGCTGCGCCAAGAGATGATACCCACTTAGGAGTACAACAAATACAAGGCCAGTTAGAAGCAATGCACATGGAGATCCAGAATCTACGAAAGGAGCGAGGAACAGAGGCTAGCCCTAAGAGATGGTGCATACGATGTAGGGCGAATGGCCACACCAACGATAACTGTCCTCTGCTAGCAGACTACATACAGGCCAGGGAACCCAGTGTGTTGCGTCCTAGGGAAGCTGCAGGACCAAGTGGGCCGATGCTGTGGTGCGATGATTGTCACGTTGCTGGGCTGCACGATACCAACCACTGCCCCCGCCTTGCCGCATATGTCCCAAAAATAAAGCAACAATGGTGTAGGTTCTGCAGATCTGTAGACCATGATGAATAGAACTGCAGGACATATGATCTGATGATAGATCGAGGAAATATATATAGGGTACAGTCAGATCCGTCCTCGCCAAGATCCCCCTCGGGCATAGGTGGCTCCCCAGCTAGGGGCAGGGGAGGAGGCCGAGGTGGAAGCGCAGGTAGGGGGAGAGGACAACTAATTTTCTATAACTGTGGAGAAATAGGGCACTTTGCAAGGGACTGCACGAACCCTGCGAGACAATCCTACATATACTGTAGACAGTTGAATCATGTGATTGAAGATTGCCCGATTCTAATAGCCAAGATGCAGGAGAAGCAGCAGACACCTACGCAGAATGTACAAAGGGTCAAGGCGAAACCTCGAGACGAAGGACCAAGTGTTAATGTTATAACACGCAACGGCATGGCCACCGGAGGAGCTGCGGAGAAAGCTGAGGCAAAGCCTCTTATCCGTAAAGCAGCCATTAAACAAGAAGGCTTAGACTTACAGAAGGAAAAGGAAACCTTTGTCGCATCTCGCCAAAACTTTGCTAGGGCTGAGGCACCTACTCCTCAAGCCCCTGCGAACCTCAAAGCAGACGATGAGGTCAAACCACTCCTGCATGCATGTATTAAGCTGCTGCGCAACCAAAGGGCCGTAGAAAACCTCCAAGCCTTGATAGACAACTGCGCAAAAAAAACAACCCCAGCTATGGAAATTAAAGATGTGCACAAACTATATAAGCATAAGAGACACACTGGTAGGGAGATGCGGTTGACCGTGCAGATCGGTGATTACAAGATGGATCAAGTTATTCTAGACTTAGGATCAGATGCGAACGTACTACCTAAACAAACTTGGCAGCAAATGGGAGAACTTAAGTTGGAATGGTCCACTATCTAGCTGCGCATGGCCAATCAATAGAAGATCATCCCGTTGGGAAGACTATCAAAGATCATGGTAGATGTCGCAGGAGTTAAGGTTCGGGCTGACTTTGAAGTCATTCAGATTGTAGAAGATGCGGACCCCTATCCAGCACTCCTAAGATTGGACCGAGCCATCGATATGGGCGGTATTATCAATTTGAAGAAGAGAAGCATGGTGTTTGAAAGAGAAGGAACACGGGTGATCATACCACTAGACCCCGCAGAAGGAGAAAGATATACAGAGTCAGTGCGTGAGGAAGAGGAGGTGGATCACATCTATAAGTTAACTACGAGGGATGAAGACTGGATCAATCCTACGACCGATGGTGTGATTTGCTGGGAAAAAGATAGCGAATGCTCCTCGGACTCTCACGTTGAAATAGAAAACTGGCAAAACTGGCTGCATGATGTCCCTGCGTTGTGCTACCTGCGAATCACAAGGGACTTCCGTTGCATATCTTTAGAGGTAAGAGAACTGCCCTACTTTGATGGTTCTGGTAGTATAAAAGAATTTTTGCGAACATTCGAAGTTGAGGTTCCCAGAGAACAAAGGTTATGGGCCCTTAATCTATTCATGCGCGCAACACTTGCAAGATGGTGGGACACGCATAAGGAGGCGTTCCAGGGCTGGGAGGAATGTCAGGACATGATGATCCTGCGATTTGAGCCTCCGGTTGAGGTGCGTGTCAAGACGTTCCTTGGCCTAGGGGATCCACGTGAACACTTGTTCGCTTGGATGGAGAAGTGGTACGACCGAACTACAGAGGAATGGGTTCACTTGTTTATTCATGCGTTGGGACCAATCCCCACTGCATGGTACTTGGATGCGAAGCTACATCAACGCACCCGCCACTGGGAAACTTTGAAGGATGAATTCATAGGAACATTTGGACTAACAGGGGGCTCGGAGGTGCTTGACGAAGCTCTGCAGGATATAGATACATTTGTGTTTGGTGAATCCAGCTCCTCTACAGCATTTGGGGCACCAACGTGGGAAACACACATGCAGGATATTGTCAATTGTCGCAATATAACTATAGAAGAGTGCGAGGAGGATCCGTGCAATGTCTCTATCCCAGAGTAGGAGGGGGAGCGCGCAGTTGCGGGACCTTCACTGCAAACTGTAGATGTGACGAAGCCTCTGAAACTGCGGAAAGTCAACATTGGCACAGCAGAGCAGTCTAAGTTGGCTAAAATTGGGGACTACTGGGATGATGACACTGTAAGCAAAGTTGTTGAACTGCTCACAAAATATCAAGACTTATTCCCAACCAAGTTTTCGGAGCTCAAGGGGATCACAGGGGACGTAGGGGTTATGCGCATCACGCTAAAACCGGATGCGCGCCCTGTAAAGCAGCGACCTTATCGGTTGAACCCTAAGTATAAGCAAAAGGTTAAGGACGAAATCGATAAAATGCTCATCGCAGGTATTATCGAGTCGGTCAAGCAGTCGGATTGGGTAAGTCCGATGGTGGTTCAGGAAAAGAAAACGAAGGGAGAAATCCGAATCTGTGTGGATTTATGCAAGTTGAATGACGCTTGCATACATGACCCCTTTTCGACACCATTCTCAGATGAGATCCTGGATAGTGTAGGAGGCCAGGAAGCATACTTGTTCACTGACGGGTTCTAGGATACCATCAGATCATAATCACACCAGAAGATCGTAGCAAAACTACGTTTGCCACTGAATGGGGATCCTTCTAGTATACAGTCATGCCGTTTGAACTCAAGAATGCCCCTACTATCTTCTCGCGAGTAGTTGTCGCAGTGTTCAAAGAATTCATCCACAAATTTCTAAAGGTGTACTTCGATGATTGAACTGTCTTCGGCTTAGTAAAGACGCACGTTTCAAACCTGCGCATGATGTTGGACGCTTGCCGAAAACACCAGATTTCCCTGAATATCAAGAAATGTATCTTATGCATACCCTTCGGGATCTTGCTCGGACATATAGTTTGCCAACAAGGGTTGATGGTGGACCCTGCGAAAGTTGTAGTTATCATTAATCTGGCAGTATTTACGATTGAGAAACAGTTGCGTTTGATCCTTGGACATACAGGCTACTACAGAAAATTCATTCAGGGATACGCACTGATCACAGCACCTCTGGAAAAGCTGCTTAAGAAAGATGTTTCATTCTTTTGGGATGACAAGTGCCAGAAGAGCTTTGAGCTACTCAAGGAAAAGATGGTATCTGCACCTATCCTTATTTTTCCTGATTGGGCTAAGGTATTTCACGTTCACGTTCATGCTTCAAGAATTGCCCTGGGAGCGGTCCTTACGCAGCCTGGAGCCAGAGACATTGATCACCCAATCGCATTTGCTAGTCGAAAACTCTCAGGTGCGGAGCGCAATTATGTCACCATGGAGAGGGAAGGGTTGGCCATGGTCTATGCACTACAAAAGTATCGGCACTATCTGTTAGGAGGGCACTTCAAAATGTTCACAGATCATTCGACTATGAAGTACCTGGTGAATAAGCCTGTGTTGGGGGGGGGAATCTGCCGATGGCTTTTGCTCTTCCAGGAGTACGACTTTGAGATCATTGTCAAGCCAAGGAAATTGAATGCCAGGCTAGATCACTTGTCTCGAATTGAGAGTGGTGAGGAACCGACCAACCTAGAGGAAGGGTTACCTGATGCGCAACTATTTGCTATTAAGGTGGTTGATGAACACTTTGCTGACATCGTTCAGTTCCTGACTACGGGCATGGCACCTGTGGAGTATCCGGTGCAACAAAAGGAGCTGGTAGCCCATGCTGCGGATTTTACCATCATCGCAGGACATCTATATAAGATGGGCGTAGATGAAGTGCTGCGTAGGTACATCTTGGAGCATGAATGGCATGATATCTTGGCAGAAGCCCACGATGGGGTAGCAAGAGGTCACTACGAAGGGAAAGCAACAGCGCAGAAGATCTTAAGAGCTCGCATATGGTGGCCTACCCTGCATACTGACTCTCACGACTACTGTAAAGCCTGCAATACATGCCAGCGGACAGGAAAGCCATCACATAGAGATGAAATTCCCATTCAACCGCAAATGGCCCTGCAAGCCTTTGACAAATGGGCCATCGATTTTGTGGGACCTATTAACCCACCCGGGAAGAAGACAGGTGCGCACTACATTATAACTGCTACTGATTATGTAACTAGATGGGCCGAGGCACAAGCAATGAAGGACTGCATTGCAGATACTGCTGCGCACTTCATCTTTGAACAAATTCTGACCAGATTTGGATGTTCGAAAATCCTGATGAGCGATAGAGGTACACACTTCGTCAATGAAACAATACAGGCCTTGACGGAAGAGTTTCGGATCCATCATGCGAAAAGCACTCTGTATCATCCTCAAGCAAATGGCGAGGTCAAAGCTTTCAATAAGGTCTTGGAGCACGCACTGACCAAGGTCTGTAACGCCGATCGCAGCGACTGGGGTGTGCGCATTCCGTCTATTCTATGGGTTTACTGCACCACCTGTAAGAAATTGACAGGGAAAACACCGTTTAGGATGGTTTATGGTAAGGAGGCCGTTATGCCCATGGAATATATTGTTCCTAGCCTGCACATTGCAGCCTTCACAAATATGGCAGAGTCTGATATCCTAGAGGAGCGGTTAGCACAGCTTGTGGCTTTGGAGGAAGGCTGTTTCATAACCAACTTCCATCAGCAGGTTCAGAAGGCACACGATAAGGCCTGGCACGATCGACATATTCGTCAAAAAACCTTTAAGGAGGATGACTTAGTCCTGCTATATGATAGCCAGTTTGCGAAACACCCAGGCAAGTTCAGACAGCACTGGCTTGGTCCCTATACAATTAAGGAAATCACGAATGGCGGAGCTGTTCGATTAGCTACCCTACACAGCGATATGCTACCTGGCTATATCAATGGTAGTCGGCTCAAACCATATCCGATCAAATGACTATATGTCCGGAGTAGTTGTATGAAGTGGGATAGCCCCACCAAGGAAGGTAAGCGCAACAGGTACCATGCTCCGCGCAAGAGGCAGCCGCAGGATTGGAAGCCCAGGGGAGTGCGCCAAATACGAAGGAATAAACTCAGAACGCAGCAAGTGCACTGGAAGCGCAGGAGGTATGATAAAAGCGCAGGGGTGCGCTGGGAGCGTAGGGGTGTGCTGAGCGCACTAAGGGTACAAAAACTAGCCGTTGGAACAATCAAATCGGGTAAAAAGAAAAAGTTACCGTTGGAAGGAGCGGGCGGCTGGCATTTAATGAGGCAATTTCTAGAGATTTTTTACCGTTTACCTGATGGTAAGTTCCAAGTGAAGTTTACCCTACCGTTGGACGATCGCCAAAGCTATAAAACGGGCAGGCTAGATCAAACAAGGGTTCCGTATCGCTTGAATAGCGTGTACTTGGCATGTTTGTCCTTCACGAATTTGTGTTGTAAGAATTTATGTGCCTATAGCGTCTCTTTCATGTCTGAGCAACCTACTCCCTCTGACAGTAACAATCCCGATTTTGTCTTTCGCACCAGAATGACAGCCACGAATCCTGCTGAACCTTCGGAACCAGTGGCCTCGGCGGAACAAGGAACTAAGGAAGTGGTGGAAATTGAGTCCGAAGTTGAAGAAGTTTTCTCCACGCCAATCACCAAGAAGGGAAAGGGAAAATCTGAAGGCTCAGGGAAACCCCTGAAGCCCGCGAAATGTGCTGGAGGGAAGCCTCGTACTTTGCCGAGAAACGTAAAATCCCCGCGGGCAACGCCCTAGGCGCATGTTGCTCAGGAGGAGGCCCAGCCTGCCGACCTGATCAACTGGTTACCTCCCTTCATTCGGCAGCGCAGGCCCTCGACGCACACGCCGAAGAACCTCGACAATCTGATCACTTATCTGCAAATGCCACTGACCCTGGGAGAGGTCCCTGTCATTGGTGAATCTTTTGGAAGGCTCCATGAGGTCAAATTTGATGATCACGACTTGGCCAGTTTGGAGGACTTCCCTGAGTTGGCATCTGAGTTATACCTTGACACGATTCAGGCAGACGATGTGATCAAAATTGTTCCCCAGCGATGGGTACGTGGATTGGCTAGGTCCGGGATCCTGAACTTGCTAAGGATGCCACACTTCAGTCACTACAATGTAACAGACCGACTAGCCCAATAGTTACTCGCCCTAATTCACGATGGCTGCCTATGGATCCAGGACAAGATCCCCGTCGATGTCGCACTGATTCATAGAATTACGGGCCTTCCCATGAACGGACCGAACCCTCTGGAGCGCGTGGGCAAAAAGTACGAGGGGGAAACTGCTGAGTATGTGCGCAAAACCTACCATGTGTTGCGAAATACTCGAGGCTTTATAATCAAGTCCATTAGCGACCAAGGCACGCAGTTGGGCACGATGTTGTTGGCGTGCAAAATGATGAGAAAATGTCAGGTCACCTCTGTCCCCGCATACTTAATTTAGTTAGCGGGCCAATGCGGGAAAGGGGTATGCTTTAACTGGGCCTAGTGCTTGTGCGATGAGTTTCTGGCTAATGTCTGAGAGTCCCAGGAGCAGGGTCGAGCCTTTTGTTATTCCTGGTTGTTGTTCCTCATAGCGTTGGTTGTCTGGGAAGCCCCTGCGGAGTCAGTCCTCCCTGAGCTTACCCCAGACATGTGCGAAGGGGCTCATTATGCACACTTATGGGATTCTAAGGATCCGCAGTGTCTCGAGGACAACCAAGTGTTCTGGGTCCTCTTTCAGAGTAGCTTGGCCGCAGCCATTAATTCCCGACCACGGTTGTCCCCGGCTGTGTATCACAGATACAAGGGCATTGCGGCATTCCAGATCACCATGCACAACGTCCAGATCAGAGCACGCAAGGACAAAGCCTGAACTTCGCTCCCTTATATGGTGGCAGATGAAGAAATTGACAATGTCATTGCGCTCTAGCCCCCTAACTGGAAGATCGGCTTCAAAACTGGCGTGAAAGGCACCGAAGGAACTAGCACACTAAAAGTAATCCACCTGTTGTCATCAAGGATACTGGAGGCGCGAGCAAGAGCACCGAGAAGGACATGGACGCAGCAGCACAAAAGGATACGCAGCAGAAACAGACCACTGAGAAGGACGCAAAAGTAGAGACGCAGCTAGATTCGCCGCCAGACCTGGGTACAAAAGGATTGGATGCGGGGGAACCTGCCTCCCCCCGAGGCACGAAGCGAACAAGTGAGCCTGTCAAAGGACCCCGGAAGAAGTAGTGCTCGCAGCGGGTGGAACGAGATGAGACAATCACGTTGACTGACAGTACCCCAGACAGTACACTTGATCTACAAGACCCAGAAATTGATTTGGGAAATTTCATCTCGTTTAGGAGATATTAAATTAATTAATTATGTTAATGTATTTCCTAAGTTAAAACTTACAGAACTTAAATAATTAAAGTGAATTTAATTAAACATGTGATGAAATTGTCTTAAGTCACACGGATCAAGCTTTCTTTTAATCTTAGCCATTGATTCAAGATCTGATCATGGTCGTTGGTTTCTCAACGAGAAAAGTATAAAGGAAAGGCTTGGGGTCATTTGTAAAGACACACAGAGGCAGAGCATTGAAGCTAAGTTGAGATTCTAGGGCAGGTTTGCTAAGAATTCTCAGAAGTGTTTCAGCTGCAGATAGAGGAATTTAGGCCAAGGGGATGATCTGATCCCAGGGTCTAGAATCAGCAAAAGGCAGAGATCAGCTCAGAGAGGCAGCGCAGAGAAGCAAGAGAGTAGCAGCAGGAAGGGCAGCAACTATGCTACACAGGTGCTGCGCAGTCCCTCAAGGACAGCATGATTTTCTGCCAGAAGCCCTGAGGGGTTACGTTGAGACCCTAAGGAGCAGCGTAAGGACTGCGTCATCCAGTCTGGGGTAACGCAGCCGCCCTTTCCAGAGCAGCGCTGAGGGACGCAGAGGCTTTCCGAGGCAGCGCTAGCGTTTCTAGCGCCCTAATCTTGGCTGAGTTCTGTAAATCCCGTTTGAGGATGTGGATCAGTCACTATTTTGGCCCTAGATTAGCCATTGAGTTGTAGATCTATTATTTCTCTGTCGGGTTTTCCAGATCTAGAACCCAGAGTTGTTGTATTCAGAAAATTCTTAATAATAAAACCCTCCAGCAACCAGAAGACTTGTGTTCCCGCATTGTATTTTTCCGGGGACTATTTGTCCAAAAAACTTCTGTGTCACTTTGTCTATGTGTGCATGAACTTGTTCTAGATCTAGATTGGTGAAGATCTGTTATGTTTTTTGCTTCGATTTTAACTTGAATTTATTCAGTTAATAACTTATCTAAGTAGGAGGAGCATAACTAGATTAACAGTAAAAGTTTTTGCATAAAGTGTACGATTCAGAAATTTTCACGTGTCGAATTCTTGTGGCAGAGTGAGATTTATCTCACGAGATCTTGTTTGTCATATTTCTCTACATGATTTGTCAGATTCGACAATGATAGATTTGTGCTCAGAAAATTACTACATAATATACAAACCCTCGACAGTTGCACCGGTTTTCCCACATTGGGTTTTTCTGGGGACAATTGTCCAAAAATAGCGGTGTTAATGTGTATATACTTGTGATACTATTTTTTCTTGCATTTTCTTATTGTGAAGATTGCAATATATTTTATTTCGATATTACCGTAGCATACATTAAATAATTTGTTTAGTTAAACAAATAGAAGAAATTTAATTAGTTGTTGCAATAGGATTCTGATGATGGAATTTTCACATGGCATCAGAGCAAAGAAAACAGATGCAGAAGAACCAATCTTGAACAGAAGAGGGAGGTCAAGAGACTGTGCAGGCAGTCAATCGGAATTCCAAGAAGATTGCGCAGTCCAATCCAGTGACAGAGGGAGTTGCGTAGCAGTTTCAGCGCAAAGGAGTCTTCAAGAGGGAAGCAGTTTTCCAGAAGGGAAAATAGCACAGATAAGTATGGAAAATTTAGATGAATTGTCTTCTAGATAGGAAGAAGACTTTGCATGTTTGTCAAGTTCAGCATCTGCAGGTGTTTGGTACATTGATAGTGGGGCTTCAGCTCACATGACTTGAGTACGAGAATATATCTCGAGCTATCACAAAGAGTAGATGGATTCCAAATCATTATGGGAAACAGAACCAAATGCACTCTAGCAAGGAGAGGCACCATAATGTTTCAGACGGAAGGAGGAGCCAGCATCAGAGCCACTAATGTGTTGCATGTGCCAGGACTAGGAGTGAATCTAATTTCAATGCCTCAGTTACAGCACAAGGGATACGATCTATACTTCATAGGGAAGAAGACATGCGTCAAGCATCTGAGCTAGGAGAAGAAGAGGCAAATTGGAACTCAAAGCAATATACTATACAGATTGCAGCTCGAGTCTCTAATGGCACTGATAGGCAACAATCTTGATGGAGAGAGATCTAAATGAACTATGGCACAGGAGAATGGGACATTTTCACCATGGAGCATTGAGGAAGCTGAAAGAGACTGTTACGAGAGTACCAGTCCTCAACACAGAGCATGATGAGATATGCAGAGGATGCGTACTAGAGAAGTATGCTAAGGCAGCTTTTCCCAGAAGTGATAACTGAGCAGAACGCGTATTACGATTGATACACTCAGACATTTGTGGCCCAATGTCCACTAGACCTCTCATTAGTGGCGAATACTTTGTCACCTTCATTGATGATTACTCCAGGAAAACCTGGATCTACTTCCTAAAGACCAAGGATGAGGTCTTTGACCGGTTCAGAGAATTTAAGGCTCTCGTGGAGAACATGAAAGCGAAGAAAATAAAGGTGTTGCGCTCAGATGACGGTGGAGAATATACGGACAGAGACTTCACAGATTTTTGCGCAAAGGAGGACATCAAGAGAGAGTGGACAGCTCCATACAATCCACAGCAGAATGGTGTAGAGGAGCGGAAGAACAGAACTATTGTTGGGACTGCAAAATCTATGTTATATGACCTAGACTTGCCTAGATTCTTATGGGCAGAGGCATGTAAAACAACTGTGTATATCCAGAATAGAACACCTCACAGAGCATTGGGGAAGAAAACGCCTAAAGGAATTTTTACAGGGAGGAAACCAAAAGTAGGTCACCTGCAGATATTCGAAAGTCTGGCATATTGTCAAGTACCAAGTGAGAAGAGAAGTAAACTTGATCAGACTGCAGAAAAGGGGTATCTCGTAGGATATAGCAAGATCTAAAAAGCATACAAAATCTACATTCCTAGCAGCAGGAAAATTTCAAAATTGTAGTGATACGAGATGCTAAGTTCATGGAGGATAAATCTTTCAGAAAATCTCGTGATATGCCAACAGGGTATCAGTCAGCAGAAGTTCCTCTAGTCCAACAGTAGCAGGGGCAGCAGGGAGGACAGGCAGGAGGACAGACACCAGGATCGAGTACAATGACTAGTACTAGCATTTCCTCGGGAGGAGAAGATTCTAGCAGTTCTCAGCAGATGAAACAATAGGAATAGGAGGAGGAATTGAGAGAACATCCTACCACCAGTGGTAGAACTAGTAGGGAAGCACGACAGACACTAAGGGACGTAGAGGAGTTCATTGGGGCTCTCGTAACCGAGAAGAGGTAGCGTAGACAACCGGACAGGTACCATTCATTGGTAGCTCAGGTAGAAGAACCCTCCAATTTTCAGGAAGTAGTACAGCGCCAAGTATGGGAGGATGCCATTGTAGAAGAGTACAGTTCTATCATGACGAATGATGTCTCGGAAGTTGTGCCTAGACCTGAGGGTAGATCAGTTATAGGATCGAGATAGATCTACAAGATCAAGTACACTACCGATGGTAGCGTGGAGAAGTACAAGGTCAAGTTCGTAGCTAAGGGTTATATGCAGAAAGAAGAAATTGATTATGAGGAGACCTTCACCCCTGTAGCCAAATACACCTCCATCAGACGAGTTGTATCCCTAGCAGCTTAGATGGGATGGGAAATTCACAAAATAGATGTCAAGACAACGTTCTTGAATGGGTGATAGAAGAGGAGGTGTACATAGAACAATGTTATGAAACCAGCTCCAAAAATAGAAGAAAAGAGAGATCAGCGCCTTAGAAATCAGCCACTTCGAGGGGCAACCTCCAATACATTACATAAATGAACAATTCTTGGATGATACAAATGACAAAACCTCCTATATATAGGGGTCCATGGTGTCACAATATAATCCTAGCCGACTAACAATAATAATGTAAGGGAACAATAATAACAATATGGGAGTTACAGGGATACAACAATAACAATAAGGGGGCTACACTAATAACAATAAGGGACTACGCTAGTAATATGGGGACCTAACATGCCCCTCTCCTTCAAAAAAGTGTTGTCCTCAATGCTTGAGTAGCTTTGGATGCTTCTGTATAAAATTCTCACCCTCCCATGTAGAATCTTCAGTGCGTAGGTTCTTCCACTTGATGAGATACTCTGAAATTGATCAATTTTGTAGCTATCGAGTTCTTGTTTCCGTGATTGTTTCAGGTTCCAATATGATTTTTCTTTCCTCATCAAGTTCTGGCAATATTGTTTGAACTAGAAATTTGTCACCTATAACCTTCTTTAAGCATGAAACATGGAAAACTAGATGCACTGGCGAATAAGCAAGAAGCTTCAATTTGTATGCCATAGTACCAATCTTTTGCAACACCTTGTAAGGACCATAGTATTTTGGCGATAATTTATCATCCTTCTTAGCTTGCTTGAGGGACATTTGTTTGTATGGTTGTAGCCGTAAAAATACCCAGTCTCCTACATCAAAACTTCTCTCGCTGTGATGTTGATCTGCCTGTTGTTTCATTTGATTTTGTGCCAAATTGAGGTTATCCTTCAAGAGTTGGAGAACTTGCTGTTCATGCTCGATGTGATCTTCCACCGCTTTCACCTTAGAATTTTCTCTTAAAGATGATGTGATGGACGGTGGATGATATCCATAAAGTGCCATAAATGGGGTCATTTTTGCTGCAGTTGGAAGGAAGTGTTATACCACCATTTAGCCAGAGGTAACCACTTGACCCATTGTGTTTGTTTATCAAATACAAAACAACAAAGATATCCTTCCAAACATTTGTCACTATCTCAGTTTGACCATCAGATTGAGGATGACAAGATGAGCTATGAGCTAGTTGAGTACCCAAACAAGAAAATAATTCCGTCCAAAAATTTCCAGTAAAAATGGGATCTTTGTCGCTTACCATAATCTTCGGGTTT
The DNA here is from genome assembly GCA_034641835.2 of Pinus albicaulis. NCBI lineage: Eukaryota > Viridiplantae > Streptophyta > Pinopsida > Pinales > Pinaceae > Pinus > Pinus albicaulis. The sequence goes on along the minus strand of CM076580.1, from coordinate 1,538,287,018 downwards.
CCATGTAGCTTTTGAATTGTTTCCATAAATGCAGTAGCAATTGTACTTGCTTTAAATGGATGAGATAATGCACAAAAGTGTGCATACTTGGTAAGTCTATCAACTACCACCATGATGACACTCTTTCGTTCGGACTTAGGTAAACCTGTGATAAAATCCATTGAAATCTCCTCCCAACGTTGACTTGGAATGGATAAAGGTTGTAGAAGTCCCGGGGTCTTAATTGTTTCCACTTTATTCTGCTGGCAAACCAAACATTTTGCCACAAACTTTTGAATATCAGATTTAAGGCCATCCCAAAAAAATTCTTTCTTCACCCTGTGGTAAGTTTTTAAAAATCCTGAGTGTCCTCCTAAAGGAGAAGTGTGCAATTCCAGAAGAATCTTTTGTTTTAGTTGGGAATTCTTACAAAGATATAAGCGATCTTTGTACCATAAGGAATCATTTTTCAACTAAATGTATCAGATGTACTAGGATATTGCTGCAACTTTTGAATGAGTGTCCATACATCTTTGTCCTTCTTCCATTCATCTCTTGCTTCGGTTATCCAATCTGGTTGGATAATAGAAATGGCACAAAGCAATGCTTCCACCTCTTCATTCTTTCTTGAGAGTGCATCTGCAACAACATTAAGCTTTCCTTTTTTGTAGATTATTTCCAAGTCATAACCCAACATCTTTGTGACCCATTTTTGCTGCTCTTCTGAAGATAGTCTTTGTTCCAAAAAGTGTTTAAGACTATCATGATCAGTTTTTACCTTGAAGTGTCTTCCCATTAGGTAAGTTCGCCATTTCTTTAGTGCATGTAGTATTGCAAACATTTCCTTCTCATAAATAGGTTTCTGTAAATACTTTCCTTTGATTGGACGACTTTCAAAAGCAATGGGTCTTCCTTCCTGCATTAAAACTGCACCAATTCCATTTCCTGAGGCATCACATTCCACGATAAAGGTTTTTGTGAAGTCTGGCGTAGCTAAGACCGGTGCTAGGCACATTGCCTCTTTAAGATGTTCAAAGGCCTTAGTTGCTTCAGGAGTCCATGAAAATGCATCTTTCTTCAATAATGTTGTTAGAGGTGCTGCTATTCTCCCATAATTCTTAACAAACATGCGATAATACCCTGTTAACCCGAGAAATCCTCGCAACTGCTTTATGGTTGTGGGGACTTTCCATTCCTTAATGGCTTTAATTTTGTTAGGGTCTACTTTAACACCCTCGTGAGATATAATATGACCCAGATATTCCACCTCTTGTACTCCAAAGAAACATTTGGATGTTTTTTCATATAAGTGTTTCTCCTCCAATAGTTTGAGCACCCTATCAACATGTTGAACATGATCCTTCCAAGACCTGCTGTAGATTAGTATATCATCAAAAAATACTAGCACAAATTTTCTAACGAAGGGTTTGAAAATGGAATTCATCAACCCTTGAAATGTAGAAGGTGCATTGGTAAGGCCAAAAGGCATGACCAAAAATTCATAATGACCCTCATGAGTTCGAAATGTTTTTTTTGGAATATCTTCGGTCTTCATTCTAATTTGATGATATCCTGAACGAAGATCCAACTTGGTAAAATAAATTGCTCCATGTAATTCATCCAATAATTCATCACTCACAGGAATGGGAAATTTATCTTTAATGGTGAGCTTATTGAGCTCCCTATAATCCGAACACATGCGCCATGATCCATCCTTCTTGTGTACCAATACTACAGGAGCAGAGAAAGAACTTTGACTAGGTTGAATTATACCCGCCTCTAACATTTCTGCAATCATACGTTCAATTTCACTCTTTTGGACATAAGGATATCTATAAGGCCCGATGTTTGGAGGAACACTTCCTAGAATCAAATGAATAGCATGATCATGATCATGAATAGGTGGGAGTCCTTTGGGAGTTTCAAACACCTTGGAATGATTGTCCAAGACCTTTTGGAGATCTGGAGAAATAGATGATTTTGAAGTTGGAACTTCTAGTGAGCATTATTGTGCAATTATGCCTCGTTGTTCTTTCTTCAGAAGTTTTTTCATGACATTAGAGCTTATTATTTTTCCCGGCTTCCCTGCGATACCCCGTAATTCGATTTCCTTTCCTTCGGAAAAAAAATTCAAGAAAAGTTCTTGAAAATTAAAAGCTACCGTCCCCAAAGATTGTAACCATTGTACTCCTAGTACAACTTCAGCGCCTCCCATTGGAATGAAAAGCATTGGAATATTCAATACATATTCCCCCATGGTTAGCTTGATATTATGGCATTTTCCAGAGCAATTTATAGTTCCTCCATTTGCAACCATCACTTGACATTCTGGTGTTGGGTATAGGAAACAATTCAATTCCTTGACTACCTTACAATGAATAAAATTATGGGTACTACCTTAATCAATCAACACTATTACCTTTTTCTTCTTGATATGTCCTTATATCTTGAGAGTTTGAGGAGTGGTAATTCCTGCCAATGCAGTACACAATATGGTTGGACTAATTTCTTCTTCTTCTAGGGTTGGTTCCTGGTGTATATCCTCTTCTTTTGAAGTTTCTTGTTCATTTTCTTCCTCCTCTTCACAATCTACATAAAATAATTTCTTCTCAGCACACTTATGACCTTTAGTGTATTTGCTATCACAACTGTAGAAAATCCCTTTTGCTCTCTTTTCTTCCAATTGTTGTGGTGTCAACCGTGTAGGTTGTGGAAGTCTAGGAGTTAGCAACACTTCCATCTTTATAGATGTGAGTGGTAGGCTTCCTTGTCGCCATAATTTTACATTCAAATTTTCTTTCCAACCTGAATGCCTTCTCCAATGAATCAAGTTCCCAAACGCGAACTTCATGTTGGATGTTATCCTTTAAAGTCCCGATGAAGACATCAATCCTGTGTTCCTCTGGAATATTAGTAACCCTTATATTCAATTTTTGGAAGTCCTCGATGTGCTCCACCACTGAACGCTTTTGTTTGAGATTTATCAATTGGCTAAAGAAGGTGTTTCTCTTTGTATCCTCATAATGTGCTATCATTTCCTCCGTAAAAATTGACCAAGTGACAATTTTTTTACGGGAGCAAAGCCATCGATACCATACAAATGTATTATGTTCTAAATGTAAAGTTGCAATATGTACCTTTTGTGTGTTTTGCACATTATTGAGATCAAAATATTGCTCCATCTGTAGTATCCATGTTACGAGATCCTTGCCATCAAACTTCCTCATATCTATCTTTGGAATATGGTGGTTCTTCCATCCAACATTAGAGTTTATGAAATCACGATTAACATTTATTTTGTTCTCATCATGAGTTTCCTCTACTATCTTTTCAGCATTAGGAAACATTTCTTGTATCAACTTTGTCAAACCTTCCATGTCTGCTTTTAGATCATTCTTCATGTTTTCCATGTTGTCTTTCATTTTTTCTTCCATGTTATCCATCTTAGCTTCCATGCCATCCATCTTAGCTTCCAGGCCTTTCTTCAAACCATCCATATTATTCTTCAAACCATCCATATTCGCTTCCACGCCTTTCTTCAAAACTTCCATTTCATTTTTTGTTGCTCTTTGCGAGAGCGAAATTTGGTGCACTTAGTCTTGTAATTTTGATAGATCATGTTACAATTCTTCATCTTCATGAGTCATAGTAGAGTATTCTGAGGGCTTAATGGGTGTTGAATTATTTTTAGGGGGCCTTTTAGAACCCAATACTATGCTCAATAGGCCATTGGAATCACTTAAACTTAATTTTTCAAACAAGACTTGTGCAATTTGAAAAAATACACACCTTTTTCTTGCTTTTGAGGAGCTCGATATTGAAACTGAATTATCTCTGTAATTGCGGATCTTCAATATCTGAAATTTGGTCTTGTAGTAGCCCTTTGAATCTTCTTTCGAATGCCACAAGTCTAACCTGATATGGATACTTCAAGACAAAGTTATGTCGAATCTCCCACAATGACCTAATTATGGATTGGTTCAATAGAGCGCACTTGTACAGCGTGCCACGTCTCACTATTTCCTCCTTCGGATCTGAAATTGATACACAGGAAACTACAGTCCGTGTACTTGCAGCCATTTTTTACAGAATTTCAATCCAATGCTCAGAGAGAGAGTTATGACGATTTTCCCAAGGTCACCTCTTCGAGATGAAATTCGGGAGCCTGAACAAACCGTAACTTCCACAGATCATATCTCTGAAAATATTGCGAACCAAGATCTAAGATTTTTACCTGAAGTTCCTCAGGATTTCGACTTCGCTCTGTAAAAATTTCAGCTTCTACACCTTCATAGAAAAAAAGTTATAGCGAAAATGCCACGATGACCTATTTAGGTGAAATTTGGGAACCTGAAAAAAACCTAACTTCCAGAGATCATATCTCCGCAAATATTGCAAACCAAGATCTGAAATTTGTACATGACATTCCTCAAGATTTCAGCTTCGCTTTGTAAAAATTTCAGCTTTTGAACCTTCGTAGAAAAAAATTTATAGTGAAAATGCCACGATGACCTGTTTGGAGCAGCGAAAACCTAGAATCCAAAGCTCTGATACCAAATATTATGAAACCAGCTCCAAAAATAGAAGAAAACAGAGATCAATGCCTTAGAAATCTACCACTTCGAGGGGGCAACCTCCAATACATTACATAAATGAACAATTCTTGGATGGTACAGATGACAAAACCTCCTTCTATATATAGGGGTCTGTGGTGTCACAATATAATCCTAGCCTACCTAACAACAATAATGTAAGGGAACAATAATAACAATATGGGGGTTACAGGCGTACAACAATAACAACAAGGGAGCTACACTAATAACAATAAGGGACTACACTAGTAATATGGGGACCTAACAAACAATCTGAAGGCTTCGAAACCCGTGAGAAGTAATCTCATGTATGCAGACTGAAGAAAGCCCTGTATGGGCTAAAGTAGGCACCCATAGCTTGGTATGGTCGGATTGATAGCTACTTGCAGCAATTGGGATTCGTCAAGAGAGATGCATATCCCAATCTCTACTATTTGATGGTGGAGAATGAGCTACTAATTCTGGTGTTATATGTAGATGATCTATTTCATACATGATCATCTAGGCTCATAAAGGACTACAAGAAGAACCTCGAAGAAGAATTCGACATAAAGGATTTGGGGTTGATACATTATTTCCTAGGGTTGGAGGTATGGCAGAAGAATGGAGAGATCTCCCTACGCCAAGGAAGATATGCCACAGAAATTCTAAAGAGGTTCAAAATGCAAGATTGTCTGTCCATGGCAACGCCAATGATAACCAACTGGAAGCAAATAGATGCATAAGGTGACAAGGAAGTGGACCGCACCTTGTACAGACAGCTCATTGGGTCACTCATGTATCTGATCAGCACCAGGCCAGACATTTGTTTTTCTATCAACACCCTTAGTCAGTCAATGGTGGAACCAAAAAGGGTACATTGGGCAGCAGCTAGGCACATTCTCAGATATGTGCGTGGAACAGTCGAATACAGGTTGAAATACACCTGAGAAAATGATGTCAGATTAAGCGGGTTCACATATGCAGATTAGGCAAGAAGTTCAACAGACCGAAAGAGTACCTCTAGGTACTACTTCAGTGTTGGATCAGGAATGATCTCTTGGTGCAGCAGGAAACAGAAGTCGATAGGACTAAGTTCAGTCGAAGCAGAGTATATGACAGCCAGCACAGCAACGTGCGAAGCCATATGGCTTAGGAAGCTTCTTGTGAGCTTGTTTATAAAGAGCATGGAACCGACTAGTGTTTAATGTGACAATCAAAGTTGTATCAAGCTCTCTGAGAATCCAGTATTTCATGATCGGTCCAAACACATAGATATCAAATGTCATTTTATCAGAGGTTGTGTTCAGCGAGGGGCAGTATAACTATAGTATGTCCCCACAAGAGATCAGGTAGCAGATGTACTCACCAAGGCTCTAGGAAGGGCTAAGTTCATTCAGTTTACGGAGCAGATGGGTATGGTTGAGAACCCGTTTTAGTAGCAGATGGGTCCTCAGTTACAGCAGCAACAGAAAGTTGCAGCACAGTGGCAGTTAGCAGCAGCATGCAGAGTCAGCAGCAGCGCAGTGTTGGTGGGCAACAGTGTCAGACATCAACAGCGCAGAGGGAGATGTTGCAGATTCAAAGCAGTACTCAGCAGGGTGTATTACTAGAGGACGTTCCTCGCTAAGAGGGAGTGTTGAATTGTGGTAGCATCGAATGTGCTCTAAGTCTCAAAATTTGCAAGGAGGCTTAGGCACATGAATTCCAGAGAACCCAGAAATCGTTTTGGCAAATTCCATTCAGATCATGTTTTATGAAAATAATTAATTAATTTTAATGGGACCCTAAGTCTAAACTTAGGAAATTAAAATAATTAATGGGTATTAATTAAAACAGAGTGTGAATCTTCTAGAGAATATAAAGATCAAGTCAATTTAATCTTAGCCGTTGATTAATGATTTAATCTCGATCATTGAAGTCTGAACGAGAAGATTTTAAGGACTTGATGGGGCATTTGGAAGACACATCGAGATGGAGAAAGAATCCAGAGATCGAAATTCTTTAGTGACTAGTGCTTAGGAAGAAGATCAATCGAGAGGATTCTCACAGTGAGAGGCAGGGATAATTTCCAGAAGGAAGATTTCCAGATCTGGAGAGTGCATAGAGAGGAGGCAGCAGAAGCCACAGATAGTTGCCAGAGCTAGTGACGCAGAGCCTACGCTGGGACAGTGCAGAGCTGCAGAGGGAGTTCTATCTTTGTTGAGGAGACAGCATAGGATCAGTGCAAATTCTCGGAGGGTAATTTCGGAGGGCAAAAGATTCTAGTTACCAGCCAGCAGAGAGATCCAGCGCAGAGACAAAGAGCAACTTCAGTTGTGACCAATGCTGCAGGAAACGTCCCCACCCCGGCTCCAACCCTCGAAACGCGGTCTGTACGAAACCGTACGGGATTTGTACACCGAAACGCGTTTCAGAATTTCCAAAACGCGAACCCCCGAAATGCGGTCTATACAGAACCATACGGGATTCGTACATCGAAACACGTTTCGGAATTTCTGAAACGCATTTTGGAAAAAAATTGCTTTTCCTGGAAAGTTGGATCTGTACAACCGGATCCGCGTTTCCGTACAACGGATCTGTGTTTCGTACGGCGGATCGTCGTACGGAAGCGTCGCGATTCCTGTACAGATCAGTACGGTTCGCGAGCGGTTTCGTATAGCAACGTACAGATCAAACACGCACTCAAAAAAACGCTAATTTTATTTTGGTTTCGCTCATTTGGTTAGTGGTTGATCTTGCAGTTAGAATAGGATGAAAAACTTATATGTTAGGTGTGGAGCTGATTATCTGTTTATTTTGTAGAAGAAGCATTGGACCCTGACATGCCTTAATAGAATGCCCAACGCCGACGTAGTCATCTTGCAGGGAGTCAAGGTTTGTTGGAGCTGTGACTTTGCAGGCCTGTTGGTGGGGTTTCGGCGGCCTTCGCTTTCATGATGTAGGTACTGTAAGTGTATTAATTTCCGGTCAATACGGAACGTTCATTAGGCGAGATGATGCAGCAGTAGAGATTATGTTTAGTTTAGGGTTTTTTGCCCTAGAAGGCACCCCCTCGCTTGTATGAGGGTATTGTACTGCGGCTGTGTATGGTATGTGTATTCTAGGAGCGAGAAATAGAGAGGGAGACTGTGAGAGAGAATAGAGGATATTACATCGGATCTCTTGTAGGTTGTGTCTCTTCATTTTATTGGATAATAGAAAGGAAGGATTGGTTGTTCGGGGTGGACGTAGCCCAAACTGGGTGAACCACGTATATCTGTGTCTCTCTGGTTTTATGTGTTTGTGTGCTTGTGTTTTCCACATATTTTATGTGTTTCCTTGCTCTGTAATATAATTTTCTAACATTATAAGCTCTATTTCACCTCTTATTTGCTCACTTGTGTTTTTGGAGATCTTGGAGAAGAGAGCTTGGAGAAGAGAATATAAAGAGAGGAGAAGAGAGCTTGGAGAAGAGAGAGTTGAGGAGAACTTGGAGGAGTGAAGGAGGAGGAGCTTGGAGGAGTAAAGAAGGGCTTCCATCTGCAAGAGCTAAAGAGGTAAGTGCAAACCCCAAACTCTCTCATTTTTTTTGTCATTGTTTTTTGTATTTTCTCTCCTCCCTCTCCTACACTTTCCCATTCTTTCTTCTTGTACATTTATTTGCAGGTTGTCCACCATCTATATTCATACTCAAAGATGATGTTTCTTTGGGTTCTATGTACCATTACACTCTTGGTTTTGATGACGGTAAGGGGGAGTAGAAATATAAGAGGAGAACATGAAGAAGAAGAGGAAAGTGGTCCCCATATGAGTGACCCAATGTATGATGAGGAGGAAGGCTTTGAAGAGGAAGGGGATGATGAAAACATTGAATCACAAGATGGGAAAGCTGCATACCTACTGATGACCAGCAGGTGGCACCTGATGATAATGTGACGACTCCATGCCCAAGGATGAACCAGAAGACACTTGTGCCGGTAGCCAAGAAAGTCATGGATCAACTGAATTTAAGGGTATCTAGGCCCTATCACAACATATGTTCAATGGATTCTAAAAGAATTGAAGTGTGTGGGATAATTAAAGATTTACAAGTTTTCCTAGCTGCATACCCAGACATAATAATGACTATGGATATTGTTGTGATAGATGTTCCTGATTCATGGGGAATGCTCCTATCAAGAAAATGGGCATCAGATTTAGGTGGTAGCCTTCAAATGGATTTATCATATGCCACCATCCCCATGCCAGATAATAACTTTGTTAGACTTGATCGGGAGTTAGAGAAAAGATATCATGTTGAGGATCCAAGGAGACCCATCAATGAGATTATCTATAAATCATGCCAGACAGGAAGTGATGTTGTGTTGACAAATTTTCTTCCCCCCTTAACAGAACGGATTCAAAATGAAGAGATTAGGCATAGCTCAAAAGGCTTGGGTACTTCAAAACTTCCATCAGAGCATTTTCAAGACAGAGTTGTAGGATTAACAGTAATTGCATCATCATCGCCATCCCAACTAACCAAGAAGAAAAGAAAAAAACGAAAAAAGAAAAATGATATAAAAAATGAATCACCAATTTTGAGCAGGATCAAACCTCAACGCATCAAAATTCAAAAAAGGAAAAGGAAGAGGTTTGGTGTATCTGATGGCCACAAACAGGTTAACAATGGGGCAAGTCATAGTCCTAAGATAGTCAGAATTGGCCAAGGCACATCAGAGAAAGAGCCAATGGATTTGCCTGTGAGTAGGCAGATTCTCAAGATGGATTTCACCGAAGACATTTAATGCCATAGGGCATCTTTTTGTATCGTATTTCTAACCTTATCCCTTGTAAATTTTGTTTAAGTAGTTTTATTTCATGAATAAATTGTTATTTATGTTTCCTAGAATAAATTTCAATTTCTGTACTTGATTTTATTCGATGTTATTTTGAATGGATACTGCTAATATATATCTTTGGTCGGTGGATGCAGATTCCAGGTTCTTGCACACTATCACTTCATATCTAGCATGCATCCCCATATGGAGCCAAATGTTGACCACTGGAGTGGCACCTGATGATAATATGAAGACTCCATGCCCAAGGATGAACCAGAAGACACTTGTGCCAGTAGATATCATCAGATATCATCATGTTCAACAGAGTTTTTAAACTCTACTTCTTCTTCTCATCATTTTCTTCTTCAGTCTTCAGATTCCGCAGCCCTTCGGGGATATTGTATAAATGTCACTAGCATGATGAATAAAGCCATGTAACAGGCCTAGGATGTTGGGACTCGATCAACAAGCGAGTACACCTTGGAGTGTTTTTTTACTTGGTTAATTATTCCTTCTTTTTAGCGGCGAATAATTTTCTAGGTTTTTTCACTCATTGCATTACCCCAAAGCCAGGGTGACGGCTTGAAGGTTGAGCCCCTAACGCATCTTAGTGTCTAGAGTCGATGTATATTACCATGCTAGGTCATCTCTGAAATTTCGCGGAATTTGACTAGGTCTAAGTAGGATTTTTTAATAATTAAAAATTTCCCGCAAAATGGGATTTTTTAATTATTTTCTATGTAATGATGTAAATAAGTGGTCTTCGGAGATGTCTGGGGCGTGTGACCAGTCGAAATTCATCCTCAGAGACCCAGCATTATCCCAGGACCCATTTTGAGGGTCAAAAGACGACTTATGGTCCCTCAAAAGCCGTTTTTCCTAATGTCAGTGGCAAAAAATGAGAAAAAATGAGAAAAATGAAAAATTGGAAAAATTGAGAAAATTTTCCAAAGTCAAAATAAGTCAAATTTTGACATGGCAATTATGTGGAGAGGTAAAGGGTGATGTGGCACCTATGTGGGTCCCACCACATAAGGTGTAGCAAGCTGAAGTCAACATTCCAAATCAGCAAGTCAAAGGTTCCACGTTAAGTTCATGAGGCACAACGAAATATTTGAGGTTCCAAAGTTACTTTAATTTAAACATGGTTGAATTAAAGTGTATTAGCATACAAAATAAAAGAATCAATAAAAAAATGGTTGAGTGGGGGACAATGTGAATGACATGGCAGCCACATTAAAAAAATAGTGGACCAAGTTCAACGCAGCAACAAAAAATTTCTGAATTATCCACTCAACAGTCCAAAGGTATATACGCAGATTTGCAAAGATTTTTATTAAAGTTTGAGTGGGGGACATTTGTGTCAGATTTTGTTCCCCCTTAAAACTCATACTTGGCTCTCATGAACACAAAAATTATACGCTGCCAATTTAGAAAGTCAACACCAGATTTCTTTTTATTTACCAAACTCGTATTGTTATTAAAGTTTGAGTGGGGACAGAACTACCACATGGGACAGTTCTTGTCTCCCACTAAAAGCCAGTCACAAGAAGATATGCGAATCAAGTTTGACAGCCTATACACAGCCACTGTTAGCAGTTTACACGCAGAGATGAAGGGCAGATCGGTTGGCACTTTTAATAGGTGTCATTTTCTGGGTTGATTGGTTGAGAAACGAGTGGGATATTGCTGCCTCTTTCACCCACTCGTACCACACATGGCAGGCATCTCTCTCACCCATCGTCAGCAGAGGATATACGCAGGTCTCAAGGATATTTTCACTTAGCCAGCAAGGCTCTAGTGACTGCCACCTACAGGATTGTACGACAATCAAGCAGCCACAGTTTAAGATTTGTTAGAGCATTGGGATTATCTCCCTTCTCCACTTGTCATTCATTTTTTCATTGGGATTTGCTCCCGTAGTTCTATTTAAATGAGCCTTGGGCTCTCATTGTAACAGTGGTTTTTGAAGCTTGGGCTTATTGTTACTATGCCGAAATTGTCATTGAGCTGAATAAAGAAAAGTCTTTGGGGTTACTAGCTTCTCTTGTGGTGCATTCTTTGGTTGATGAGGTATACTTGTTTCATTTGATATTGTTATTTATCGCAATCTAGTTGTTTTTCTTTGCATTTGCCTGAAGGCACTATTGTCTAAGGAGGGGAGATTTGTAGCTATCTCAGATCTCCTTTGGACTTGGTATGTTTTGCGCTCTTGTTGTAGCTTGTTATTTTCGATGAAATGACAAGCTCAACGTGGCCTCTATATGCCAAGTTTCTTTTGCACTAAAAATTGGTTTGCAGAAATTTGTGTGTTCAAAGGACAGGTTGTCAAGTCCATTGGAGTGTGAAGACTTCTTCGGTTGGAATAAGTCAGCTCCAAGGATATCAGAGGTCTCACAAGCTGTTCAAGCCAACAATCTCATAAGACATCAAAAGATTTATTTAAAAGGGGGTTTCATGAGCCTTTTGCTTCTATTCCATCTCATAAAAAAAATCTCATATATTTCTTCTCTCATTTGTGCACATATCTATTTTATCTAGCATTTGAGGCTAAGTTGTTGGGTTTAAATCCTAATTCTCACTCACTAAATCAACTTTTTTCAAGCTGTTCTTAGTGAGGGAATTTGTAACACAAAGTGTATTTTATACTTGCATTGAGTTTCTAACTATTTCTTTGGCATTCTAACTCTTTTGCTTGTTTGCCTATAGGTGTGCTTGGAAGCAATCTAAGTTTTGAAGAAAGGGAGCTAAAGCTTAGGCTAAGGAACACTCTTCCGTTTGGAACCTCAAATCCAAGTTCCGCCTTATCACTTCACCTCTACTTCTAAAGCCTCATTCTTTTGAGGAGTTGTAACCGCCATTCACCTCGAGGCTTTAAGCCTTTACTTTGTAAACATCTCACAAGTAATTTTATTTTTTATTTTTTAAATCTTACACTTGTAACTTTGGGAAAGAGCAAATTTAAAACGGATATTGTAAGCTCTTCCCAATCCCCTCATTTCTATAAGAGGGCCTCATTTTCATTAATAAAGAGCTAATTGTTCATGAGGGAGCTTGGGAAGTTTTTCCCATGGTATCTCACCTACTCATCTAGAGGGAGGAAATCTTCTTGAGTGGGTAACTTTATTTTTCTTAGTTTTTCTTTTAATTTTCTCAAACTAAATCACTTGCATTCATCATTTCATTTGCTAATCTAATTTAGTTGCATGTGAGTAACTCATATTTTCATTTCATTTAGGCATTTCACTTTGCATGCTAGACTTGCGTCTCTAAAAATTAACCTCCAACTTAAGTTGGTTGTATAGACATTAGGGACCCTCCACCCCTATGGACTCCTCATCGTGAGATCCGAATTTCGGACGAGGGTGAGGTCTGGGGACAGGAGTTCAATTGTAACATTGCTTTAGAACTAATTAATAAAATAAACCAAGAGCACTATCTCATCACATTTACATTGCAAAGTTCCAAACTTTTCTTTTGCTATCTTGATGGTCTAAAGATTCCCGTGCAAATATCATCTCAAGAAGCACTTTGATGCAAGCATATTCCTTAAATTTTGCAACAAGTTTAATTCTATGGTACTTGGAAATTTGCTTCTACATACAATTTCAATGCAGGTTTTAATGATCATTATGCTTATGGATAATTGATATATCTCGTTTCATTGGCAAATAACCTTATTTGGTGTTGCAAATTTAATTGCATATTGTGATCTTGGTCTAACACTTCCTTTGTGGGATTATTGTCATTATATCTTGATTTTTATTGTTGAGCAAGCATTTGTTGTCTACTTTAAAGCACTGGTCTATATTTTGAACACGTCATTGAATATTGCTCATATACTTATATGCTTGTTTACATATTGGAAATCAAGTCATCTTTGATAAGTAATTCCTTCTAATCAATTCTCCTAGAAATCTCACATCTTTAACTTAGTTTTCCTTTAGGGACCACCCCCTTTAGCTAACCTAGGAGATAGCTTAAACGGAGAGAGTTGGGAATAGGTGACAGCCCCTTCTCTGAGTTCCTTGCCACCAACCACACCTGTGGGGTTGAAGGCTTTTCCCACTAACTGTAGGTAGGTTTAGGCGGCAAGCGATAACAACACCCTTGTAGAACTATGTGACCAAACTTGAAGGGGGAAAAGGTGGTGGAAGCTACAAGTTTTTGTGCCCTCATGGTTGTCATGGAGGAAAACCATATAGCGGTTCATATACCCGTGTGAGGAGGCATCTTTGTGGGGTGATGGACAGTGATGAAAGAAAGGGTGTTGTGGGGATAGCAATTTGCCCAAAGGTTCTATAATACATCCAAATAGAGGAGGATGCACAACAAAAAAAATAAAAAACAAAAAACTCAATCTGAATCAAGTGCAACCTCTAGATTTGGTAACTCATCAGCGTCTCCTCATGGTGTTTCTGGAAGTTCTGGAGGTAAAACAATAGTAGATTTCCTTAATGTTGCTGGGAGGGATGAGGTGGATGGAAAGATAGTCCGATTTCTTTGTGCTTGTGGTGTACCATTCAATGTACTTCACTCTCCCTATTGGCATGAAATGGTAAAGGGCATCAATGAAGCCCCAAAAGGATACAAGTCCCCCAACTATGAGAAAGCTAGAACAGTGTTATTAGAAAGAGAAAAAGGAAAGATTCAAACAGCTTTGACATGTTTTACAAATGAGTGGGTGGATAGTGGGGTATCCATTGTATCAGATGGGTGGACAAATATCAGAAACCAACATTTGATAAATGTTCTTGGTGTTTCTGCTACTGGTGCAGTGTTTATTGCATGTCATGATTCCTCCTCTATCAGTGCAACTTCCCAAAATATTGTAGATATTGTATTGCAATCAATCAGAGATGTTGTTCCTAGCAAAGTGGTTCAAGTGATCACAGATAATGCAGCAAATTGTAAGGGAGCAGGTAAAATTATTGAGCGTACTTATCCACACATATTTTGGTTTGGGTGCTTAGTGCACACATTGAACCTTTTGATGCATGATATTGTGAAGCATAAAGAATGTGGGTGGATTAATGAGCTTTACAAGAGAGGGAAGAAGCTCATTAAATTTATTACAAGGCATACAAGAGTTAACTACTTCTATGGCACTTACTCCAAGTTGCAGTTGCTTAAACTTGCAAAAACCAAATTTGCAAGTTATTACCTCACCTTTAGGCGGCTAGTGAAGGTGAGACAAGCTCTAACTAATATGGTCACCGATGAATCATGGGAGGAGATTCACACTGATAGAGATGGTGCTAATGCAGCAAAGGACACTATTCTTGACATGTTATTTTGGTCACAGGTTAAATATGTTTTGCAATTCACCAAACCAATTTATTACATGATCAAGTTTGGGGATTCAGATAAGTCAATAATTGGGGAGGTGTATGAGCAAATGGATAACATGTTGGGGCAAATTAAAAACGTTGAGCCTAGAGATACTACCTTGTAAAAATATATTCGTGCAGAGGTGGTAAAACGATGGGATATGCTATATATTCCATTGCATGCATTAGCATATATATTGACACCTAAATATTATAGTCCATCATGGCTTTCAACAACAACACCTGGGGGGCGAGCAGGAGAAAACAACACCTAGATCCAGAGGTCCTACAAAAATATATGATTGCACTGGATAAATTAGTCCCTGATGAGGAGGAGGCACACTTGGTACGGAAACAATTGAGCAACTATACACTTTCCACGGGTCCATTTGGGAGCATGCATGCTATTAGAGATCGAGAGAGTTTTTCTTCTATTGAGTGGTGGAACATGCATGGAGGTGCTACTCCACTTCTACAGACTTTGGCATTGCGGGTGCTATCACGGGTGGTAAACACTTCTTCTGCAGAGAGGTGTTGGAGCTCTTATTCCTTCATCCACAGTGTTAAAAGGAACAGGTTGAGTTTAGACCAAGCAGAGAGCTTGGTTTATGTTCATTACAACTTGAGATTGTTGTCCCATTACTGTGATGATGCAAAGAGTAACAGAGACCTTAAGGTTTGGGGCAAGTATCCAGAGGAGACCAATTCGAAGGATGGAGTGTTGCGATTAGAGCAATTTAGAGGATGCTCTTATCCATGATGATGATGATCGACTTGACATGCCAACACCCCCCATTGGTCCCTTGCTTCCTAGGTTCCATGGTTCAACACCAACAGCAGGGGCTTCGTCTTCATCAGTTACAGTGCCATTGCCACAACTTCCACAGCCACCATCTTCTTCATTGCCACCACGTGGAGGCGCACCATCACGTACTCTTCGTGGTGGAAGGAGGAAAGATGAGTAGATATTTTCAGTGTTCACACTTTACTTCTTTTGTCATAGATTATCATTAGACTTGTAGGCATGTTGTGAATTTGAACCTTTTTGTCTTGGTGGTGGCCAAGTGGCCTATTTTTAAACATTATTATTTGAATTTTGGACATGACTAACGTTGACAGTTGCTCACTTATAATATGCTTTATGTTTTATAATATGGTTAAATGTTTTATGTTTATCATTTATGTTTTATAGTATGCTTAATTTTTAAATGTTTTATGTTTTAAAATTTATTATATGCTTAAATGTTTTATCATGCTTAAATGTTTTATATTTATCATTTATGTTTTATAGTATGCTTAAATGTGTTATGTTTTATAGTATGCTTAAATGTTTTATCATGCTTAATTATTTGGTGTATGTTTGTAATTGCTAGGATCTAGAATCTAGATTCTAGATTCCTGATGCTCGAATAATTAGTTATTGATGTACAATGGAATCATGGATGTCATATCTATCTTGATTTATGTAAAAATATGCATGTTTTCATGTCTTCTACAACTAATATGGTATTTGGGATTGTTGTTTTGAATATAAATGCAAAAAAATATAAAATATATATATATATATATATAGACACTAGACGCTTCCGAAATGCTTCGCTTCCTAAATTTTTGGAAAATGACGCTTCCGCATCCCCGCTTCGTCCCCGCTTCTTGCAAAGTTGGTTGTGACACAGAGACTGCGTGGGTGACGCAGTCACTATGCAGAGCAGCTCATTTCAGGGGCAGGTCAGTGCTGGATTCCTGTGGTAGAGTGAGATTTATCTCACGACATCTCGTTTGTCAAATTTCTCTACATGATTTGTCAGATTCCACAATCATAGATTTGTACTCAGAAAATTACTACATAATATACAAACCCTCAGTTGTTGCACCGATTGTCCCACATTGGGTTATTCCGGGGACAATTGTCCAAAAATAACAATGTTAATGTGTGTAAACTTGTGCTAGTATTTTTTTCTTGCATTTTCTTATTGTGAAGGCTGCAGTATATTTTATTTCGATATTTACCGTAGCATATGTTAAATAATTTGTTCAGTTAAACAAATAGAAGAAATTTAATTAGCTGTTGCAATAGGATTCCGATGATGGAATTTTCACACTGTGGCTGTCCTCTTTTTATCTTTTCCACCTTTTTGTGTCTTATTTCCCTCCTTAGAAGCATTATGTTGCTCTTGCTTCGATCCACTTGATTGCGCTCTCTTTAGGCATATGTTCTCCAGGTATTGTGCCTGTACACAAGCCTTGTCAAGTGATTTGGACTTGAACAGCATCACTTGATCACGCAGATGGAAATTAGCAGCAGCATGCAGGGTCAGCAGCAGCACAGTGTTGGTGGGCAGCAGTGTCAGACATCAACAGCGCAGAGGGAGATGTTGCATATTCAAATCAGCAGGGTGTATTGCTAGAGGACATTCCTCGCTAAGAGGGAGTGCTGAATTGTGGTAGCATCAGATGTGCTCTAAGTCTCAAAATTTGCAGGGAGGCTTAGGCACATGTATTCCAGAGAACCCATAAATTATTTTGGCAAATTCCACTCAAATCATGTTATATGAAAATAATTAATTATTTTCAATGAGACCCTAAGTCTAAACTTAGGAAATTAAAATAATTAATGGGTATTAATTAAAACAGAGTGTGAATCTTCTAGAGAAGACGAAGATCAAGCCAATTTAATCTTAGTCATTGATTAACGATTTAATCTCGGTCGTTGAAGTCTCGACGGGAAGATTATAAGGACTTGATGGGGCATTTGGAAGACATATCGAGACGGAGAAAGAATCCAGAGATCGAAATTCTTTAGTGAGCAGTGCTCAGGGAGAAGATCGATTGAAAGGATTCTCACAGAGACGGGCAAGTATAATTTCCAGAATGAAGATTTCCAGATCTGGAGAGTGCATAGAGAGGAGGCAGCAGAAGCCACAGATAATTGCGCAGAGCCAATGAAACAGAGCCTACATTGGGACAGCGCAGAGCTGCAAAGGGAGTTCCATCTTTGTTGAGGAGACAGCATAGGGTCAGTGCCAATTCTTGGAGGGTAACTTCGAAGGGCAGAATATTCCAATTTCCAACCAGCAGAGAGATCCAGCGCAGATACAAAGAGCAGCTTCAATTGTGATGCAGAGACTGAGTGGGTGACGCAGTCACTGCGCAGAGCAGCTCGTTTTAGGTGCAGGTTAGTGCCAGATTCCCATGGCAGAGTGAGATTTATCTCACGAGATCTTGTTTGTCAGACTTCTCTACATGATTTGTCATATTCGACAATCATAGATTTGTACTGAGAAAATCACTGCATAATATACAAACCCTAAATTGTTGCACCAATTTTCCCACATTGGGTTATTACGGGGACAATTGTCCAAAAATAACGGTGTTAATGTGTGTATACTTGTGCTAGTATTTTTCTTGCATTTTCTTATTCTGAAGGTTGCAGTATATTTTATTTCGATATTTACCGTAGCATACGTTAAATAATTTGTTCAGTTAAACAAATAGAAGAAATTTAATTAGTTGTTGCAGTAGGATCCTGATGATGGAATTTTCACACTATGGTTGTCGTCTTTTTATCTTTTCCCCCTTTTTACTTCTTCTTTCCCTCCTTAGAAGCATTATGTTGCTCCTGCTTCGATCCACTTGATTGCTCTCTCTTTAGGCATATGTTCTCCAACTATTATGCCTGTACACAAGCCTCGTCCAGTGATTTGGGCTTGAACAGCATCACTTGATCACGCAGATGACGATGCAGACCCCTAAAATACTTGAGGAGTACATCTGCGTTATTTGGAGAGATACCCAACATTATAGCCATCTTTTTGAATTTCGTGGTGTACTCATGCATGCTTTGGCTTGGATTTTGCCTGAAATAATGCCACCGGATCCACTGGTCCTCCACGTACCCAATGGGATAAAACTGTGACTTAATGAAGGTTTTGAAATCCTCCCACTTAGTCACAGGAGGTTCTCCATCCAACCTCAGGGTTTCTGTGTGCCTCTCCCACAAAGTCAGTGCATGGCCCTCTAATTGCAGTCGCGCGAATGAGATCTTTTGCCCTCCCTCAATCTGATGGACACTGAAATAAACTTCCAGTTGCTGCAACCAGTGGTTCAGCTTCAGAGCGTCGATTTCGCCATGGTACGGCTTGATATTGACTTTTTCTTCCATTTTAAATAAGGACTGTTTCACGACACTCGAACTGAGTTGATCTTTTTCGGGTTCTTTCTTCAATTGATTCTTCGTTTCTTCCCGATCTCCAAATCCCCCTTCTGATTTTCCCTCTGCATTCGAAACCCCATCTTCTCCAAATATCCCAAGCTTATTGCTCAGGGCCACCATGATGAGGTTTACATTGTGATTTATGTCTGCGACTTGTTGTTCCAGCCACAATAAACTCACCTCTGTAGATACTAGGATCACGAGGGTCATTTACAGATTCATTGGCCATGATTAGGGTTTCATGATTTTCGACCCCGCATACCTAGATCCACTGCAAATATCCACAAAATACCCAAAGAAACCTGCTTTGATACCAATATGATTTGAAAATTGTCATGGATATTCTACTGGACAGTAAGCCACAACAGATCTGATCATATTATATTTAAAATCTAAGATTCTACACTACTACATTTTTATTAAACTTTAAGATCTATAGATTTAACTGTAATTAGTGCATGCATGTGAATGGAAATTATGCAAAAAAATATAGAACGACAAAATAAGCTCACACACACACATAAGACACAAAATATGTTCTCGGAAACCCTTTTGAGAGAAAATCCAGATGGAAGGTGAGGTTGCTTCAATCTCTCTCTACTAGAAATATGGTTGTAGGTACAAAGAAGTAAGGCTTGTGGCCCATGGGTTGCTACAGTGCAAAAATCCTCCATGTGTGCTCTACCTCTTATCCCTCTTGGCTATCTTTTCTCAACTATGGAACAAAATGCTATCAAAAGAATGGAATGCCTCTTCCTCCTAGTGGCTCGGTTATAACAAAACCCGATAGTCTACTAGTGGTTAAGTTTGACCACATCGACTCTTAACTAGAGTTACAATATGGACTCTTCTAGAGTCTTTTACATCACAAACACATGGCTAGTTCTTTTTCCATGAATAATCGAGGCTGACGCGACATCCTCCCGAATTATAGATGTGAAAACAAGAAGGTCAACTTCTAAGTGGCATAACTTTTGCATATTGACTCTGATTGACGCGCTTCTTGTGTCGCTGGATATATCTTTGCGTGTAGAATAGCATGAAAAGATGTCGTGCTAAAGCGGCAAATTTTTACCCCAAAAAAAGTCGTTTGATGCCTCAAAATGCTCCCGGAAGGTTTCAGACCTCGTTTCGTCAAATTGGGTCCTACCTGTAAAAATGGTCTCGTGAGCTGATTCCTCCACTTTTTCCGCTCTAAATCATAGTTTTAAAAACCGGCCGACATGAACTGGAAACAGGTCAAACCAGCTGGTTCATTAGGCAACCAGGTCAAATCGAGCAAAAAACCCAGTTTAAGGGCTGACTTTGCCAAAAAATCACAAAAATCGGACCAAAGCCACGGCGGATGGTGACAGACCCACACGGACTCTTTTTGGAAGCTTCCAAGGTGTTTTGGAGGAAAAGTAAGGGTTGTTTCCCTCAAAAAACACCCTCTCCAAGCCTTTAAAAGGAGCTCACCCCCCTCATTTTCTTCACACATTACATTTGGATTTTTTGTGACTTTGATTGGGAGGTTGGAGAGTGTTGAGTTTTTGTTGGAGAAGTCATCTTGAAGGCTTGGACTTCGACTTGGAGCTATTTTGGACATTGTTTGGAGATTTGGTAGCGCCATCAGAACCAGGATTAGTAGTCGCATCAAGCAAAAGAAAACAACCAATGGAAGGCAGTCGTGCAGCTCGACCAACTCATGGTTTCATTAGGTCCACTTCTATTGTTATTGGTGGCAATGTTACTATTGAGCTTGCAGATGAGGTTGAGGCATCCTCAGACTCTGATCCAGATGATGTCTATGTAGCTCCTATTGATGATCCTATGTCTAGTAGTGGTGATGAATTTGATGATTGATCATGTGTAGACTTGTAGTCTTGTAGTAGGCCAATGGCCTTATAGCTTGTAGCATTGTTTTTGGACTTTATAGGCCATTTAGAGCCTCATTGCTTATGTATTTTGTCGTTGATATGTTTTGCACTCGGTGCTATTTTGATATATTCACCTTTACATGGTATATAGATGAGAAAAATTTGCATATTTTGGCTCTCTTGGCTTGGAGTCATGGTTTTAAATCTCAAAAATAGTTTTTTTCATTACAAATTAATTATTTAATGTATTTTTTAAGAATTGGTTCATTGAGATCTGACAAGTCCTGGTTTGACCAGTTCCAATTTGAAACCCAATTTATTAGGTGGACCAGTCCGGTAACCAGTTCCGGCTTCTAAAATTATGCTTTGAATGCATCGAGATGGATGACAAACAATATAATGGTCCAATCCGGATCACAGTAGGACACAAGAGGCTCACCTAAGACAGTTGGATGAGACATAGAGCATCATGGATAGGAGAGAGACTTCCCAATTAAGGCGTATGGTTGGTGCGCGAATTGAAAGGTACAATCTTGAGGATGGCATGGTCTACTGCAAAGGTAGCATATGTTCTATTCACACTTAGGGAGATGATCGTGAGGGAACTACATGACACACCTTCAACAAGACATTCTGAGGCATTGTATGAGCTTGAGGTATAACAGGTGGTAGATCTGTTTTACAAGAAAGCATGTAGGCTCCAGGTAGTGTTTGGGTACATCATTAGGAGATGATATAGCAGAGTTCGTTGTGTGATCTAGTAGGAGCAAGGTGGTTTCGTATGCACCAGATTGATTCTTGATGCCTGGTGCCCATTTTGATTGCATACAAGGATCAAAGATGAGACACTGATGAGTTCTAACAATTATCAATACTACACAACAACAATCAGTAGGGGTTGTAAATTGTGAACTTCTGATTTGGCCGTGGGATCCAGGGATCGAATTGATTGATGGATCACTTCACCTTTTGATGAGCAGGGCTATGGCAGTGAGTGATCTTGATTCTTGGAGAATCGTTGAGACCTTCACAAAGTGGCGAGGCAGATTTCCCATGTTGTTGCTTTAGATAGAGTTTAGGCATAGAGTGGTGAGATTTGGCATTGTTGAGTTGCCCTTGCAAGTTGGACATAGCTTCGGTCATTACTGATATTATAGCCGAAGGTTGCAGGAGAGGAGGCCACAGTATGAGCATGATGGGTAGTCGGTTATGACTGGAGTGTCGCAGCGACTGCATAACAGTTTTTTTTGGCGCTTGGCATGGGGTCTGGGCATAACAGGACTTGGTAGTTCAACTACCTTTAGGGATGAGTTGGTTTCCACAGGGGAAGATCATGCAGATCTTCCATTGTGTTTCAGTTTTACATAGAATGTTTTGTCCCCTAGTGATTCGTTGATAACGTCGGGCACTTCACTAGTATGGCAGGATGATCAGTAAGAGGAGACTATGGAAATCTCATGTGGGCAAGGATTCTTCTCCACAGGGGTTAGATTATATCTTTAGGAGCCTACTCTTGGAGTACATGAGATTGGTTTCTTAGTAGGGCAGCTTCTCGAGGAGTTGATGAATATTTTACATTATCAATGTATTCTACTTACTGACAATATGCAGAGTGCTCCTGGTGACTATGTATTATAGGAAAATGAGTGGAGCGAGGGATACTTCACATTGATCAGGATGGTTTGGGACCCTGGTATCATAGGACTCATTCATGCTAGGGTGGTACAACGATGTGGGGTGGCTCAGTGGTACATTTGGGACCCTGGAATTAGTTTCAGTCAGTTAGTGGATTCAACAACTGGTGATGGAATTGCTTGGGGACAAGCAATTTTAGGGAAGGAGGACTGTAATGTCCCAGATTTCTTGTCCATGAAGGCTACATTCCCGTTCACCTAAATGGCTCCTTAAGGAAATCGAAAAGGAAAATTATCTAGGAGATCCAAAGGCATTTACCTAATTTTGATATTATTTTATAATTAATAAAAAGGGGCAAATGTATTTTTATTAGAAGGGGGACAAAAAGTCACTTAGAAGAAAAAACGAATTTGTTAATAAAATAATATTAAAAGAAGTTCTAGAATCTTGGAGAAAACTCAATCAAGAATTATAAAAGGAGGGTGGAGCTCATTGCTAAGCCTTCTAGCCCATCATTTCTCATTGTCATTGGAGATAAGCTCAAGTGAGTTTCAGCCTTGAGGGTTTCAAGCGAAACCCTCACACTAGTTTCGGTGGATCTCTTTCCACCTTAGCTAGTCTCTCTCCTTCTTTGGTGGACATTACTGCCACCCTAGTTGGATTATTTTTCTAGCGTTATTCCTAAAGATCTAACTAAATTTATTTGCAGAGGAACTTCAGCATTTTGGAGCAAAATTTCTTATTGCAGGAAGGCAAGGTTCCTCACTGCTAGGAGTCAAAGTTTCTCTAGGACCACATTATCCTTCAAGGATCAAATTATTCTTCTTTAAAGAGGCCAAAAATATATTGCCAGGAGGGCCGAATTCTGAGCAATCTATTATTGTGTAATATTCCTAATTAGCACCGCTAATTGGAATATTTCATTTTTGTATAGTTTTGCCGCCTATAGTTAAATTAATAAATAAAAGTGAGAAAGAGGGGGTCAACTCACTTTAATAAGATAAAGTGCTTCCTAGTAGAGTAACGTTGTAACTAAAGGAAAGCCTTGGGGGTCCACACTTAACATGAGAGAGGCCTCACGTAGGCTCTAGAGGCAACTGCGCAGGCATAGGAGGAGCTCATGGAGAGAGGGGACACAGTTAGGGTTTTGAGGGGAGCTAGCACTATAAAAGGTGGGAGTTTCACTCCATTTGGCATTGTTGATATGTTGATGATCTTTTGAGCTAGACTTCTGTCTACTTGAGCACGCCGGTTGTTTAGTCGGTCTGCAGCACTGTTTAGTGCGACTGAGTGTCTCCGGTCGGAGATCTCACCCTTGGCCCCGGGGGACTTCGAGTGCCTACTCGGGCAAGGTATTCCTTCAGTCTTTAGCAGTTGATTTGCAGGTGATTTGGTTGGACGTTTTGCAGAGGAGCTGAGCTTCATTGGGAGACTGCGCAGTCTTAGAGGGAGGACGCAGTTGGAGTTAGAGCAGCTCAGTTGTGGGGATTTTCGTGGGAGATTCAGTGTGTTTCAGCTTGGAGGGTTAGTCTCTTTCAGTTGGAGAGTTTGCAGAGGGATTTGTGGCCCCTTTCTCAGCATTCTTCCTTTGGCATCTGCGCTGGCTTGGAGAGACAACGTTTTTCTTGAGGAGGGCTTCTGGGGTGTTTTTCGGAGGTGGTCCATTTGCTTCATGGTTTCTGGGTTTTGTCCGGAGCAGGGAGTACAGGTGATCTACCGATTTTCAGCTCATTCCGGTAAGGGGATCAGCCCCTAGTTCCAGTTCATTGCAGCAGCAGCATTCTACGGCAGATTCCTCCAACAGCTGGGACGCAGTCTCTATAGCAGCCATTTCCTGTTCTGAGAGGGTTCTTCACTTGCCTTGTGCAAGGATAGGTGCACTTATTCTGATTATCTATTTTACCCATATATATTCTCAGATTAATAAAATGGCTTAGCGTTCTGGTATTTTTATGTGTACTCGCTCTATATTCTATTTCCGGCATTTTTCCCTATATAGTTGTTTGCTTGTATTGCTGTGTATTACTGCCTATTTCCTATTGGGGATACTACAGTGGTATCAGAGCATAGTTCTAGCTCAGCCTGTGGAGCTAGCAGTCTATGACGCCAGGGGATAAACCCTACATCGGTTATAGGAGAAGGAGATACAGAAACGTTGAGCGTAGGTGGGAGAACCCCTACGGAGAGGGGGAGCCTGTGACAGATTCCGATCAGGAGCAGCCTGAGACAGATTCAGAGCAGGAGCAGCCTGTGGGGTACGCAGAACAGTGGGGTCCTATGGCAGACGAGGAGGACTCGAGGAGATTTAGAGAGGCACTCCTCCAGCACATGCAGGAGGTGACACAGAGACTCACGGTGTTAGAGGTCAAGCAGCGGGAACCCCCCAGGGGTTTTCAGATCGGTGAGGGGTCGGGTACGTCCCATCATGTGCCGGTGTGTGATGCTATCCCCATCATGGCATCGCATGCACCCACGCGATCCACTATGCCCACATTCTTAGCAGAGGACACAGGGGCAGGAGCACAGAGGGGAGCACAAAGGGATATTCCAGCACCCACGCGATCCACCATGCCTACCTTCCTAGCAGAGGACGCAGGGGCAGCAGCACAGCGAGAGCCGGAGCCGGGCCACATGGGTGACTATTTTGCAGAGTACCAGGCATACGGGCGGGAGTTCATGGAGGCTCTCTCGTTCAGAGACTTTGTCCAGCTCCAGCGGGACAGTAGACCCCGCGATCATCACCGGGGGCATCGGCATCATCATGATGGAGACTACCACCGCACAGCTAGCAGATTTCATCTGCCCACGTTTGATGGTTCATCAAACAGTTCGGCAAAGTCTTGGGTGGAGAAGTTGGACATCTATTTCCAACTTAACCAGATGTCGCAGTCAGAGGCCATTAAGGTGGCAACCTTACATCTGGATGGTGAGGCCCAGGACTGGTGGTTTCATGGGATGACGACACTCGGGCATTCTACAGTGACGACATATGTCGAGTTTACCAGGAGGGTGATAGAGCATTTTGACAGGAGGGATCCGGAGCAGCACTTCGTTGAGCTGACAAAGCTTAAGCAGACTGGGAGCCCAGAGACGTACATTTCAGACTTCTTGAGGATTTCCGTGATGGTGCCTGACCTATCCGCGGCTCAGATGGTCTACATGTTTGTGGAGGGGTTGACAGAGCCACTACGTGGCCTAGTCCGGTCGACTAGACCAGCTACACTTCAGGATGCCATCAGCAGGACTCGGGATTTACAGGATGTCTTACCCAGGACTCGGACACCTTACCCCCAGAGACAGGCCTTCCAGCCTAAGGGGAAGGACACGAGGGTTCCGCCTCCCAAGGCGAATCCTGGGCGAGGGCAGTATGATGATGAGGCCAGGAGAGAGCTGAGGAGGAAGCGGTTGTGTTTCACTTGCCAGGAGCCATGGGCACCGAGACATAGATGTGCTGCGGGGAAATCTCATTTCATTGAGGTCTTCTCCGAGAGCAGTGGGGAAGAGGATGAGGGGGATGACGTGGAGGCAGGAGATTGTTATGCAGCGCAGGATACCTTGCCACCTCCACCACCCGCAGCAGGTGGTGCACCATTTGCACCCACTGGAGGAGCTCTAGCCGCATTGCGGGGAGTTCCCAAGTATTTGACGCTGCGCGTACGGGGGACAGTACGTGGACAGCGGGTCTCAGTCTTGGTTGATAGTGGGGCCACCCACAATTTTATTGATGCGCAGATGGTTGAGCGGAGAGGCATACAGACTGAGAGTTTTGATGGATTTTCCGTTTTGGTTCTAGGAGATCAGACTATGGTATGTGCTTGGTATGTCCCAGAGTTATCAGTGACGATGGGCACTTATACATTGCAGATCATTTTTTCGTGGTGGATATCCCGGACACCAACATGATATTGGGTGTCCAGTGGCTCATTACTCTGGGGAAGGTCACGACAGATTGGAAGGCCCTAGAGATGGAGTGGGATGATCCCAAGACAGGGAGGCATGAGAAGATACGGGGACAACACACATACCCGCCTCAGACAGTGTCGGCACATAGGATGGAGGCGACCTTCCGCAAGGGAGACATAGAGTGGGTCGTAGAGTTGCGAGCTTCAGAGGCAGTGGATACAGGTCAGACAGTGCATCCTGAGCTACAGTCTATTCTCGACAGGTATGCCGCAGTATTTGGGGATATTCCACCAGGGCAGCCACCGGATCGGGGGTTTGAGCATACTATTGAGCTTGAGCAGGGTATACAAGCGGTGATCACCACACCGTATAGGCATCCCAAGGCCTATCGGGATGAGATAGAGTGTGCTATTCAGGAGTTGCTGGCCCTTGGTCACATTCGACCGAGCACGAGTCCTTTTGCTTCTTCCATGGTGTTGGTGAAGAAGAAGGACGGCACATTGCGGATGTGCATTGACTACAGGGCTCTGAATAAGAAGACCCTGAAGAACAGGTACCCCATCCCCAGGATCGATGAGCTGATGGACGAGTTGAGAGGAGCACGATTCTTCTCAAAGATTGACTTGAGATCCGGGTACCATCAGATACGCGTGAGGGAACGGGACATTCCCAAGACCGCCTTCAGGTGTCATTATGGGCACTTCGAGTTCCTGGTCATGCCTTTTGGGCTGACCAATGCACCCGCTACCTTTCAGTCGTGCATGAACCACATTTTCAGGGGTCATCTGAGGAAGTTTGTGCTGGTCTTCTTCGATGACATACTTATATATAGCAGGACTTGGGAGGAGCATCTCCAACACATTGAGACAGTCTTGCGCATCTTGGAGGAGCAGCAGTTCTATGCCAAGCTCTCCAAGTGTGAGTTCGGCTTGACGGAGATGCTGTACTTGGGGCACATTATAGGAGTGGACGAGGTGAGAGTCCACAAGGAGAAGATCAGGGCCATCAGAGATTGGCCAGAGCCGAGGAATGTGACTGAGCTTCGGGGATTTATTGGCATTTGCACATACTACAGGAAGTTCGTCAAGGGCTTCTCACAGCTTGCTGCACCCCTCACAGATTTGACGAGGAAGGGGGCATTCAGTTGGTCGGACACAGCACAACGAGCTTTTGATAAGCTCAAGGAGGTGATGAGCAGCTGCCCCGTGCTGGCATTGCCTGATTTCACACAGCCATTTGTCCTCGAGTGTGATGCATCAGGAGAGGGGATTGGTGCGGTTTTGATGCAGGGCGGTCACCCGATAGCTTTTGAGAGCCGGAAGCTCCTTCCGCATGAGAGGTTGTATTCCA
This sequence comes from Pinus albicaulis, assembly GCA_034641835.2. NCBI lineage: Eukaryota > Viridiplantae > Streptophyta > Pinopsida > Pinales > Pinaceae > Pinus > Pinus albicaulis. Next base: position 1,538,259,376 of record CM076580.1, on the reverse strand, counting down.
TATACGACAAGGAGATGTTGGCCATCATGCATGCATTGGCCAAATACCGGCAGTATTTAGTGGGCAGCAAATTCAGGGTGAGATCAGATCACAACAGCCTCAGGTACTTTCTGGAGCAGAAGTAGTTGCAGGAGAGACAGCAGAAGTGGATCAATAAGATCCAAGCCTATGACTTTGACATAGAGTACGTCAAAGGCAAGAATAACGTGGTAGCTGATGCCCTTTCTCGTAGACCGGCCACGTTATCTCTTATGAGCTTGGACGCTGATTGGAGGGCTCGATTGTTGGTAGAGTACTCCAAGGACAGGTTTGCATGTGAGGTGTTGGATGGGCAGGTAGCAGATGACAGGTACAGGGTGGTCGACGAGATCATCTATTACAGGGACAGGATCTTCTTGACTGAGGGATCTCAGCTCAAGAAGAAGATACTCCATGTTTCACACGATTCTCCATTGGCAGGCCATCAGGGGTTCACCAAGACTTACAGGGCCATCAGGGAGAGGTTCTCATGGAAGGGCCTCAAGGAGGACGTACTCCAGCATGTCAGGGAGTGCGATGTTTGTCAGAGAAACAAGGGAGAGATGAGCCATCCGGCAGGGTTGTTGCAGCCTCTTCCCATTCCAGAGGGGAAATGGGAGAGCATATCGATGGACTTCATCACAGGGTTGCCCATGGTGCAGGGCAAGGACTACATCTTTGTCGTCGTTGACCGACTGACGAAGTATGCTCATTTTTTCGCCATATCCGCACACCACACAGCAGCACAGGTGGCTGAGCTGTTCTTCAGGGAGATTTTCAGGTTACATGGTCTACCTAAGACCATTGTCAGTGACAGGGACAGCCGCTTCATGGGCGGATTCTGGCAGGAGCTCTTCCGGCTAGTGGGGACAGAGTTGACGCCGAGCACTAGTTATCACCCCCAGACGAACGGACAGACAGAGATAGTTAACAAGTGGTTGGAGGGCTACTTGCGCAACTATGTCAGTGGGCAGCAGAGGGCATGGCTGAAGTGGCTGCATCTGGGAGAGTACTGCTACAACACGACGCATCACATGTCCATTGGTATGTCACCTTTCTATGCTTTATATGGATATCATCCTTTATCTTTTGTGGACATGATGTTTGGTGCTAGTAGGGCTCCGAGAGCCAAGATATGGATCCAAGAGAGCCAAGATATCCTACGAGCTCTCAAGGATAACATAGCCACAGCACAGAATCAGCAGAAGTTGTATGCTGATAAGGGTCGGGTGGAGAGACACTTTGAGGTAGGAGACTTGGTCTACCTGCGACTACAGCCATACCGACAGTCTTCACTTAAGCAGAAGGGGGCCGAGAAGCTTAAGCCCCGTTTTTATGGGCCATACAGGGTGATACGCAGGATTGGGCAGGTTGCATATGAGTTGGAGCTGCCCCAAGGCAGCAAGATCCATAACATTTTTCATGTATCATGCCTGAAAAAGGCATTGGGCCAGCAGGTGACAGTCACAGATGAGCTACCACCCACGGATGATGAGGGGCATCTGGTGTTGCAACCGGAGGCTATTATTGACACTAGGGAGAGGCAGCTACGGAGCAGGACGATCCGGGAGTTCTTGGTGAGGTGGAAGAACTTGCCGGATGAGGATGCCACTTGGGAGGATGAGAAGATTTTGCAGCACCCATCACTTCAGTTGCTTGAGGACAAGCAACGTTCTGCCGGGGGAGACTGTAATATTCCTAATTAGCACCGCTAATTGGAATATTTCATTTTTGTATAGTTTTGCCGCCTATAGTTAAATTAATAAATAAAAGTGAGAAAGAGGGGTCAACTCACTTTAATAAAATAAAGTGCTTCCTAGTAGAGGTAACGTTGTGACTTAAAGGGAAGCCTTGGGGGTCCACACTTAGCATGAGAGAGGCCTCACGTAGGCTCTAGAGGCAACTGCGCAGGCATAGGAGGAGCTCATGGAGAGAGGGGACGCAGTTAGGGTTTTGAGGGGAGCTAGCACTATAAAAGGTGGGAGAGTCACTCCATTTGGCATTATTGATATGTTGATGATATTTTGAGCTAGACTTCTGTCTACTTGAGCACGCTGGCTGTTTAGTCGGTCTGCAGCACTGTTTAGTGCGACTGAGTGTCTCCGGTCGGAGATCTTGCCCTTGGCCCCGGGGGACTTCGAGTGCCTGCTCGGGCAAGGTATTCCTTCCGTCTTTAGCAGTTGATTTGCAGGTGATTTGGTGGGACGTTTTGCTGAGGAGCTGAGCTTCATTGGGTGACTGCGCAGTCTTGGAGGGAGGATGCAGTTTGAGTTAGAGCAGCTCAGTTGTGGGGATTTTCGTGGGAGATTCAGTGTGTTTCAGCTTGGAGGGTTAGTCTCTTTCAGTTGGAGAGTTTGCAGAGGGATTTGTGGCCCCTTTCTCAGCATTCTTCCTTTGGCATCTGCGCTGGCTTGGAGAGACAGCGTTTTCCTTGAGGAGGGCTTCTGGGGTGTTTTTCGGAGGTGGTCCATTTGCTTCATGGTTTCTAGGTTTTGTCCGCAGCAGGGAATACAGGTGACCTACCGATTTTCAGTTCATTCCGGTAAGGGGATCAGCCCCTAGTTCCAGTTCATTGCAGCAGCAGCATTCTACGGCAGATTCCTCCAGCAGCTGGGACGCAGTGTCTATAGCAGCCATTTCCTGTTCTGAGAGGGTTCTTCACTTGCCTTGTGCAAGGATAGGTGCACTTATTCTGATTATCTATTGTACCCATATATATTCTCAGATTAATAAAATGGCTTAGCGTTCTGGTATTTTTATGTGTACTCGCTCTATATTCTATTTCCGGCATTTTTCCCTATATAGTTGTTTGCTTGTATTGCTGTGTATTACTGCCTGTTTCCTATTGGGGATATTACATATTGACAAGGTGATGCCACCTCAATGCCAAAGAGATTAATTTGTGTTGGGATCGAGTTAATGTTTCCAGGGGTGCTTGCACAAGCCTATTCATAGAGTTTTTACCAGTGATTATTTCCAGATCAAGAAGGCCAAACTTATTTAGGAAACACAGAGGCCGAGTTGGATAGATAACACCTTTCGCTCAGCCAAGCAAATCAGGGTTTACTTCTTATTATTTGCACAAAGAGCAGATCAAACTCCAGCAAATTATTTATCTCTGAAGCGGGATTTTAAATACAGAAGAGGAGACCGAATTATTTTAGCACCTTCAGAAATTTGTGCCAAAGATTACCTTCAGCATTTGGGGTTAAACTTCAGGCTGAATTCATTATAATTAGTGGGCCAAAATTCTCTGTTTGAGGGAATGATATTTCCACATTTGATTTCAAATTTGAAGGTGCCACAAATTCTCTTGTTTCTAGTTTGTTGCCCAGGCTTCCAGGGAGGACGAAATTGATCTTCCAAGTCATTCGCTCAGCCATATTTGTCAAGGAATTGTGCACAAAAGGGCTGTTCGATCTCCAGTACAATTGTATCATTTGAAGCAGTGTTTATCAGTTTAAGAAGGCCGAATTTTCTGCCTTAAGTGAGGGCAGATTTCTTCAATAAATTATCACCACCACCCTTGCTGATCCTCAGTGGTTTGGCACTAATAGCAGAGACTGAGTTCTTGTTCCTAGAGTCCAGAGTTTGGAGTTGTATTGGCTGAAGGTGATCAGTATCCCTTGGCATATCAACTAGGAGTAATTACAAGTTCTGCAGCATCTATTTTTCTGGAGGCTGAATCATGTCTTGAAGACTGAATCTACGTGTTGAACCAATTAAATATATTGTGGAGCGAATTTCCAGGTTTCTTCCTCGTGTGATCCGTGTAAATTCCTTGAAGGTCATTAAAAATAAAGTTCAGAATTTGCTTCAGAATTCTAGGAATTAATATTTCTTCACTATGTTCATGATATGTTTAACGAAAGTCTAAAGTACCTTGCTGAAGTTGTATTTCAGAGTTTACAGGCGAACTGTTGGTAGAAAGACATCAAAGAAAAAGTTTAAAAGTTTTAGAAATATTTGCTTGAAGCTTGCTTGGGTATACCACATTCATCCTTTATGGAATACCCTGTTTCCCAAACAACATCAAGAAAAACAGAATGACAAAGAACTTCCCATTCCTCCCCAAGGAAGAAGGGCATGCAAATCTGATTGAGCTTCATAACCAGAGTCCAGACACAAAGAGGGACAAGCATCCTGGTGATATGATGTAACAAATTCAGTCTTGGATTTGTTACCAAATTAATCTAGGTTAGATTACCCAGCCTAGATTAGATTGTTATTAGTGGTCAACCAAAGGTTTCTAATGTCCACATGGTTCTTCTTGGGAAGGCTGTTTGTCTATCACAGTGCATAAGTCTACATCAGGCCTTATCTTCTGAAAAAGCATAATTTGGAAGCAAGAAAAAATGAATCGTGAAACACATAATGGGAGTGTCCAAATTTATGATACTTCTTAAAATTTGTTGTTGAAAACGTTGTTCATAAGAGTAGAAACAATACCTATTCCAAAACTAAAGTTTGTTAAAATTAATAGACACATGTTACAATGAAAAAATGCATGGATTAATTAAATTTACATCTGAATTTCCACAAAAGATATAATAATTATTTAAAATGTCTAAAACAAGGAAGAAAAGTGTATATGTTTTAGATGCTTGTAAACATGAGAACTGTATAGATTTGACAGTAAAAGTCTAAGGGATCATATTATAAGATTAAGTCATAAAAAATTTTAAACCTACACAGGAAGATATATTATGAAGCCTATGCATCAAACATATGCCACTTACCGCTATACCTTCCATTCCCAGATCCACCAGATGCATCTTGCTCCTTTGACCAACATTGAGTTTCATCAACAACTGTAGTTTCTAGCTCTACTTTTTCTGCCTGCACAATAAGACAGCAAGAAAAAACTGTTTATCAAGATCCAAATAAATGTCAAATATATTACAGTACACAGAGAATAATGTCACAGAAAGAGCTCCATTTCATCATAGCTTTTCTGGCTTCAATGTGCAAACCACATAAGAATCCAAAGGAATTACAATGCCTTCATGCATATCCATGTCCATAAAATTCCACGTATTTGGGGAATCACTATTACATCTATTCCCAATATCAGTTTTATTGGCTTAAATGCTTGTTAACAAATAACAACACTATTCTGTCTTAGCAGTTTTTGAGTTAAAAGCATAAAGACCAGAATATGACGAAGACTTGCAAGACATCCAAATAGATCCTAATGACATAAGACCAAAATATTATGCCCAGTGTCCTTCACACATTACATGAATGATTGTAACATCTACATAACATGCATTTAGTTGTACAACTCGAAGCAAGGTTTCCAAAACGCTCATAGCAAGGGACTTAATTTTCTAACGAAAGATGGACAACTATAGTATGATAGGGAAAGTCTATGTCAACTATATCTCTAAATAAAAAGGAAGACAAAATTTCACAGTCCACTAATTTACATTCCATCAATATTTTCTGCAACTTTGAAGCAAAGTTGTGATGTAGTACCAAAGATGTTTAGTTTTCCTATAATTTTAAGAATGTTTCCCATAAGTGATCTGTTAAAGAGGCTTGCATCCACCATGGAATCTAATTTGGATAGATTACTCCACCTTTTGACAAACCAATCCTCTAGAATGCACCTTAAATCACTCTTTCTCTTGTTTCCTTGCAAGTTCAGGAATAACTTATCACATTCACATTCAATGCATTAAAATCTCAAAAGTGGGGAAAGTAGAGAGTCGAGACCAATAAATAGAGAATGAATATTCACTGAATTTTACAAGTAAAGAAAAACAAGAATATACAAGATACCTCAATTCTGGGTACCAAACAATGTCAGAATCTACAGAAATTAACAGTATGTTTTGGTATATCTAAGTTTAGTTTGAGTCTTTCTAAATTTTGACATGCAGATGAAACAAAATGAAAGATGGAAGAACTTGACAATATGAAAGAGACTACTAATTTCATCATCGGGATATTTTACCAACAGAAAGGCTACTTGTGATAGAATATGCATAATGGTCATAACTACTAGAATGTCCTTTAGAATAATGTTATACTACTAATTTCATCCTCGGGATCTTTTACCAACAGAGAGGCTTCTTGTGATAGAATGTGGATAATGGTCATAACTACTGGAATGTCCTTTACACCAATGTTATACTTGTAAATTCTAATTTCATCCTCGGGATCTTCTACCAACAGAAAGGCATATTGTGATAGAATATGCAGAATGGTCATAACTACTAGAATGTCTTTTAGACCAAGGTTTTAGAACTCAGACTCAACCTCACAATCGGTCAAGGGTCAACTCAGACCCACAACCAGACACAGATTGACTCGGATCGATCTGATTTCAATGGATTCGGTTTATTAAAATATACATAAAATATTGAATGTTAATGAAAAAAATATGTTTTAAAGATTCCAAACCATGATTCCTAAAAGTTATTGAAATTTTGAAAGAAAGCATTATGAATATTGCTGGCATTTAAGGCAATAAATTTCAAGGTGATATGAACAGTAAATCCAACAAAATGGTTTCAAATTTGTTCAAGAGAATAAGAGTGATGAAGGACCCTTTTAAATGGCCATAGGGGGTCAATTAATAATGTCTCCCTTGAAAAGATATAAGTGGATCCAAGGTGATGACTAGGGTTTTCCACTGCAAACCCTAGAAGAATATTTAATAGTCTCACAAGCCTCGAGATAAAATTCAGGGGAAGGCTCTCCACCAGAAACCTTCCTAGGGTTTAAAAGAAAGGGTCAATCCAAGAATATATAAAGAGAATGTGCCCTCACCACTAGATAAGTACATTTGTACATAATAACATTCATAATAAATCTGCAAGACTTGGAGAGACCATTTATTCAAGAAATCGCTGTGCATCCATAAACCCAAACCATGAAAATCCATAGAAGTTGCAAAGCCATCCACAAATCATCCCCTCAATGGAGTGCATTTAATCATCCATGAATGACTCCAATAAAAGGACAAAAGATCTCCAGAAAAATTTCAGAAATTCAGAATTTGCTAGCGATTTCTCCCCCAATTGAACTGTGAGAAATAATAAGGAAGTGCATCTTTATTTATGGGGAGATGGTCAACTTCATTTACAATAAATATTAATGTTTTAAGAGAAAGCCCCTAATCTAGCCTATGGAGGAGTAAAGCGCCCTCTTCTCTAATTAATTAATTCAAAGCCCATAAAGAAGGGCTGTCCACGCCACATGTACAATGAAATCACGTGAAGTAACCTCCGAATCTTCCTCCACATGTGGATATGTGGGCCTTCAAGGTACAACACGTAGCCTTCCAAAAGGTGGAAAAATTCCAACAATCAACTTAAGAGGCACCCCTCAAATCCATTTCAACATCAAAGCTCGCAAAATTCAGCTCAAATCAAATTTGTAGGTTGGTTCAAGCATCTAAGAAGATCATTGTCCCCCCACACACACAAATAAATATATATACATCAAACATTTTTACATTAACATGATTTGCTCTCCAAAGTAGAAACAATAGATGCCCCAACAATCTTCTAACCATGCCAAAAGGAGTTTCCACTTGGATTCGTCTTCTTCAAGATTCATAGACTTTTCCTTGTAATGCTACTTGAGTAGTGTAGCGTCAGCCTTGTCAAACAATTTCATGTCTACCTCTTTCTACTCCAGATGTTTGTCTAGTTTTTGCAACTCCCTGCCCATCTCATTGTGTCACCTCACCTTTGTCATCTTCCCTAGATTCACCACTTCTAACGTCAATAGCTTGCAAATATGCAATTTCTGTAATAGCTTCATGAGATGACATCAATGCATTAATTTCAATATCAAGATGATAAACAAAAGCACTAGATCTGGTAGCCATGGTAGTTTGAAAATTCATTATATCTAGTAATATTCCCAAGGCAACCTACCCATGGTCTATTAAGAGTAAGAGTTCACAACCACCCTCCTATTTTTGGTTTTAGTCAATGTATTGCTTCACAAATTACTAAAAGGGATATGACATCCAATGAAACAAATAGGACTTGTTACCCACCAATAGTGGGTGAACCCATAAGACAAAATTTTACCCAACCACTTAGGCAGCATAAGAGGAGGTTTCGATCACCTAATAAACTCCCCTAGGCTAAGGCCAGGGGGTAAATTAACTAAGTGAACGTGATTCACCTAGGAAAAACATTATAAATGATAAAGAGGTGAAAAATGGGTCATCTTCTAGGCTAATGAAAAGTCACCTTCAATATATAAAGTGAAAAGTTCTTAAAGTGACTTTATAAAATTAAAAATGGTGAAATGGCGTTAAAAGTGGCCACAAAGTTATAAAAGGGGAAAAGTGACAAGTCTCTCATCATTCTGTCATTTTACATTTAGGAAAAAGGGATTTTTGGAGAGATTTTGGAGAAGAGCTTAGGATTTGAAGAACCCTAGCCGTCATTGGTAGATTCGGTGTTGAAACTATACACCTTAGTTGGTTCAAAGAGCGTAATCACTTAGATTTTGCCATTGTGTTTCATTAAAGAAGAAGATTTGCAGAAGATAATGCAGGTAAAGGTGTTATCAGTTGATTTTATCTTTTGATTTTGTGTGTTCTATATATATTCTTATAGGTGGAAATTCCAAGCCAAATCTGGAGCCAAGGTTACTGTTGAAGAGAGGTCGAGTTTCTCCCTCATTTTGCTCGACGAGTTCACTAAAATAAAGGCTGAGTTTGAAAGAGAAAGGATTGGCAAGTTTTCGGACCCTTGTATCACAAGTTTCCTATATCAAGTGGGTTGAATAACCTTCCTCACTTATTGGGTCGAAGTCTGCATTAAAAGGGGATAAATTTATCTGCTGAACCAAGGTCGAGTTTTACCCTTGCTGGCTGCATGTACAAATACCTCTGTTTGATGGGAAAAGTGTGCTCAAAAAGGGGACAAGTTGCTTTGTTTATGCATGGGGGAGCTGCTTGAAATGATCATGGTGCTGGGGCTTGGTTTATTGCTCAAGTGCTGAAGTGTAAAAGTGCTAAAGTGGACCATTATTTCCTTGCTTGCTTGCTGGATGAGCTAATATACTCATTCACAGTAATGCGTAGAGGCTGACAATTTATTGGGGAAGTCAAATCCTTGCTGGAAGTGGGTCGAATACCTTGCTGAAGTTGTCCATTACATAGACTGAGGTGTTGGATATCTATTGCTGGAGCAGACTGTGAGTTGGAGCTTTTTTTGGGCAGCATACATATCGGGTTCCAGTGTTCTCTTAGTCTAGTGTATCATTTGTCAAGTGATGTCATGGCTGTAAACTCTTGAAGATTGTTGTGAAATTTCTGAATATGTATTTTAGTGGAGAATGTTGATTTATTGTCTATCCCTATTGTTATCCATGAAGTTCATGCTTGCTGAGTTAATATGAATATTATACCATTGTTCTGAAGTATTTGTGTAAGCACATATTTTGGCAATATATGGTCATTTAAAGAAGGAAACACAGAGATGCACCTACAGCCATGTGCCATTTAACTATTTGGCAAAATGTGCCACTGAACACACATTCAAAACACAGTTTTTAGGGGAAAATTTTGAGATATCTCAGTGGCGTATCTTACAGTGGTATCAGAGCATGTTCTTGAACAGTTGTTGGGTTTGAAACACAGGAATGACTTTTGTATCTTGGGAGGCTATCCCAGGAGTTTCAAAGATCTCTTTTGTTGAAACTATTTGTCCCTTTGGAGTGTGAAATTATGTATCTTTCTGTGAAGATGATGCCTCTGGGGTATTTATCAATGTGTTGCTAGCTGAAATCCAGAATTTATCTAATTCAGTCTGATTCTGTGAATCTGTTTGTTCTGTTCTAATTTCTTTGCTTGCTTCAGTTATATAACTAGTAACCAAGACATTTTGAGGAATACGTCAGAGTCTTTGTTCTCTGTATTCATTGAATCTCTGTAGTTCTTCTGGATTTAGATTCAATTTGACAAAATTTTGGACTTCTTCAAAAGTCCTAACAGATTGCAAAATGTCTTCAAATCTATCATCAGTATGTATGATAGGTTTGACTTTAACTGACTAAGTAAACTTGTTAACAATCTTCTCTGGGTCGAACTGCCTTGAGGGTAAAACGGGGAGCTTCAAAAGCTCAATCTTCAGACATTCTTTCAATGCATGATTGAAATTGTTGAGGGTGAATGTACCACATTGAATTGGAAAACTTGGCCATAAGGATTTTTTACTATCCTTCAAAAATTTAGTGAGTCCATTACCAACAGTTTGGTAAGCGACTTCTCTCGTCATTAATTTATCAGAAACATACAAAGGAAGAATATGTGGGAGAGCGGAGCTTCCAAATACTCTGATATATGAAAATGATTCTTCAATAAAACATCTCCCTATCATTTGAAGGTCTGCAAGGGCTTCCTTAGTGAACCTAGGGCTCACTCTGTCAAACATAAATTGATGTAACGGTAATACAACTCCATAACATAGCCTGTGAAAATGTGGTGCATAATTATGCTCCCATATCTCTTTATGACTCAAATGAAAAGGGGTGGGATCCTCGAGAGTCCATTTCCAACCCATAACCGGAAAACTGGTAGAAAAACAAATAGCATCAAAAATATATGCACTCATGAAAAATTGGGGGACGGGCTTAGAGGAAGAAGCTCTTGTTTGGCGATATTCATTAATTGCTTTAGCTATATTTTCAAAAAGAATGATTGCCCAATTCATGATGTGGGAATTAACACAGGAATCAATCAGGGGAAGCCAATTTATGGAGAATTTGGTATTATCAGGGAGACCATATAATCTGCATAGCATTGCGGCTGCAAAATTGTAGGGATTTTCCAGTGAGGCGATAGGATACATACCTGATTTCTCATATTTGAACTTGTTATCCAGTTTCCTCCAACCTTGGATTGTCTTGAAAGGATCCTCATTGTTCTTTGCAAATTTCTCAACAAATCTATTATCATAGATGTCTTGTGGGTCGGGTAGCTTGCACATGACTTTCAAATCTTCAGCTCTGAAAGAACCTAAGATCTCATTCTTAGCGGTTCTTAATTGTCTGTCTTTGATTGTTGAATTGTCAAGCACCCACCTAATCATGTCGGTATATGGTAGAAGAGCAGCCCTTGCTGCTATCCTATGAAGGAAGGAGCATGCAATATCTTTAAACTGTTTTGAAGGTGTTGCATCATCAGTAGCTGCCTTGACCTCCACTACTTTAGGTTCTTCGTCTTCAAGAATGGTATAGATATCTTGCCACTTTGTAGCACCTCCATCAACAGTGCAGACTGTATCTGAGACTATCGGCGACATTTCTGTGTATTCCTCTTCTACAACAATCTATTTTTTGTGCTTTTGCATTACTTTGCGGATAGACATATCTTGAAGGAAAATCCCTATTAAAACAAAGTAATGATCAAATGATGGAGGATATATTTGAAATGACCAATTCGAAAAGAAAAGATTCGAGAAGCAGTTGTTCCATTAATTATTCGTAACCAAACAATAACTATTTGCATTAGGATGATAAAACACACTTAATTGTTTCTGACATGATTTATTTTCACGTAAAAAACCTTTATTAAAACCTATCAAATCCATCACATCGCGCCCTTTGAATCCATCTTTATGAATCGCATTACATTTTATTTATGCGATATGCGATTTCACGATATCGCGAAATCTCGTGAAATCGCAGTATCGAAATATCGCAAAATCGGAGTTGTCGCAATATCGGAACTGTTGACCACTGGAGTGGCACCTAATGATAATGAGAAGACTCCATGCCCAAGGATGAACCAGGAGACATTTGTACCATCAGATATCATCAGATATCATCAGTTCAACAGTGTTTTTAAACTCTACTTCTACTTCTTATAATTTTCTCTTGTACCCAGATTCCATGCCCTAAGGGGAATTGTAATAAGTGATGCTAGTAATGATGAGTTTTGAGTCAGTATTGAGTCTGTAACAGGCCTAGGTAGCCTGGGACCTTGCCAACAAGTGAGTATTACTCTAGGAGGTTTTTTTTACTTGGTTAATTATCATCTCCCTACTAGGAGTTAATAATTAATTGAGTTTTTTCCTTCAATTTTACCCCAAAGCCGGAGTACAGCTTGATGGTGAGGCCTTGGGTGATTCCTAGTGTCTAGAGTCAATGTATATTACCATACTAGATCACACAAAAAATTTCGTGGAATTTGGTTAGGTCTAGGTAGTGATTTTTTAATTTTTTAGATTACCCGCAAGTCGAAAATTGCAATAAAAATTGTAATTGAATTGTAATAAGTGTTGTTTAGAGAAATTGTATGGAGTATGAGTAATCAAAATTACACCTCTCACACTCAACTTTCTACTATGACACACTTTGAGGGGTTAAAAATGTGTTTTGAACCCTCAAAACCCACTTTTCCTAAGTTTAGTGGGAAATCTCGCAATTAATTAAGCCAGAAATTAAATAAATGGAGAAAAATAAATAGCCACACATGCTAAATGAGGTGGAAAATTATGGAGGAGTTAAAGTGAAGTCTCAAGGTGATATGGACTCCTAAAATCAAGGAAAAGAAATGTGCTCAAATAAAATTGAATTTCTGGCATTAAATGAAAGTTGCTTACTTGAAAATTCGAATTTGTGAAGTTAGTGCATATTTGGAAGGATTTGAGAGAATATTTGGTGGAGATTTTTGCAGGAAAATGTCCCCACATGGGTTACCAACCATATACACATGTCATTCCATCATAAAATTCGAATTTGGCACATAAGAGAAGAAGAAAATGATGTCCACTTGCCAGAATTTGATTTTTACACTTGGCATTGGAGCTCCACTTACCAAATTCGAATTTGCCTTGAGATCTCCTCCCTCTCACCACTTGGCATATGGTTCTTCATTGGGATTTGCTCCCAACTTTCTATATAATGAAGCCATGGGCTTTCATATTGTAATCATTGTTTACTAACTATTGTGCTTGCGGAAGCGCTGCTGCCTTGTACACTTTCAAAAATATCAATAAAGACTTTGGGGTTTCATTCATGAGGTGTTCCTTCTTTTGGAGTGTGATGAATTGTTGATCATTGGTATAATTCATTTTACTCATGTTTTGATCTAATTTGTTTTCATATGCTCTTGTAGATTTGTTAATGTAGAGCTATCTTACATTGACATTTGATTTAGAAGTATGCTCTAGGTATAGAATGCTCTAGTTGGTTTCAAATAAATCTCTAGAGTTTCTTATCATTGTTTATTGCTATATCTATATGAAACTAATTCTTGATTGAAGTTTTGTAGAGGGGACATCTTGTTGAGATCAAAAAATCAAGTGTTGGGGGAAATGTTTGGAGAGACCAACCCACTCTTGATACATTCTCAAAGGAGCTCTCATTTGTTCTTTGAACCTTCATAGTCTTATCTTACAAAGTGGTTTTGCAGGGGTTTTGGGACATAGCTTGTATACAAGCCGAATACTTCTAAATTTGAATATCTTTTAAAACATTATACTTCATTGCTTTCATTTGTTATCTAAGAGCTTGAAGATGACTAAGCAAAGAGGAGAGTTTACTCGAACTCTTTGGCTTAGCCCTTTGTAAATTGTTGTGCAATATTTTGTAATTTTATCTATCTAATATTTGATTGGTTTTGTAGCCCTCTTTCGAATTTTTTCTTGTGACAGCTCGAGTGGACAACAACAAGAAATTACTAACAAGTTGTTGCAGGACCTTTGGGCTGAATTTCAAATGAGGAAGATAACTCCCTCTTCTTTGGTTGTGGACATAAAAGAGGCTTAGCTTCTCTTCTCCTATTGTAAACTCTAAATTTATTTTGAGTTCTTAGAGATTCTCACCGAGGAAAAGTCTATGGTCTCAATTTTTATTTGTAAAGACTTTCCTTGGTTTAGAAAAGGCCTCATGGTCATTTCATTCTTGTAAAATTAATAAAAAATTATGTTTTTGTTGTGGGAGCGTGGGTTTTACCCATTGGCATCCCTATCTCTCCATTTCAAATGAGAGAATTTGTAGATGGATTGACTTAGTGGTTTTGACATTTCCGTTTTCTTTCACATCACATATGCATGCTCTAATTGGGAAGTAACACAAATCGCATAGTCCTTTAATTTCTTAATTTGCAATCTCATTTGCCATCACTTACTTATGTTTTGTGATCTATTTCTCATTTGGATAAGTTTCACAATATACTACAAGTGAAGAAGCATATCACTTTCAATTTGTGACAACTTGAGTTATTGTTCTAACTATGAAGCATATTTAATTGAATCATCTCCATCTTTTACATAGCACTTGCAAACTCACTTTCATATCATTTAGGCATTTCATTTTTCATACTAGACTTGCATTTCTAAAATTTACCTCCAACTTAAGTTGGTTGAATAGACGTTTTAGGGACCCTCTACCTCTATGGACTCCTCACTGTGAGATCCAAATATTTGGGCGAGGGTGAGGTCTGAGGATTAGAGTTCAATTGTAACCTTGCTTTAGAATTAATTAATAAAATAAACCAAGAGCACTATCTCATCACATTTACTTGCAAAGTTCCCAAATTTTTTGCTATCTTGATGGTTTAAAGATTCACATGCAAATATTATCTCAAGAAGCACTTTGGATGCAATCATTTTAATTCCTTAAATTTTGCAACAAGTTTAATTCTATGGTACTTGGAAATTTGCTTCTACATACAACTTCATTGCATGTTGTCATTTTAATGATCATTATGCTTATGGATGATTGATATATCTCGTTTCATTGGCAAATACCCTTATTTAGTGTTGCAAATTTAATTGCATATTGTGATCTTGGTCTAACACTTCCTTTGTGGGATTATTGTCATTATATCTTGAATTTCATTTTTGAGCAAGCATTTGTCATCTACTTTAAAGCACTGGTCTATATTTTGAACACATAATTGAATATTGCTCATATACTTATATGCTTGTTTACATATTGGAATCGAGTCATCTTTGATAAGTAATTCCTTCTAATCAATTCTCCTAGAAATCTCACATCTTTAACTTAGTTTTCCTTTAGGGACCACCCCCTTAGCTAACCTAGGAGATAGCTTAAACGGAGAGAGTTGGGAATAGGTGACAACCCCTTCTCTGAGTTCCTTGCCACCAACCACACCTGTGGGGTTGAAGGCTTTTCCCACTAACTGTAGGTAGGTGTAGCGGCAAGCGATAACATTTTTTGGCGTCGTTGCTGGGGACAAGTCTTCTTGTACCTGGGAAATCAACTAACTTTTGGTTTTGGCATATTTGAATTTTAGATTTAGATTCTTGCTCAAGTGGCGACTCCACTGAATCCTAATTTTGCAAGAGTTTCTACTAGGACAAATTCAAGTGATCTAGTTAGCCCCTCTCTTGATCCTGAAAGGGTTTTTAGAGAGAGGTTAAATAGACTTTCTCATAGTAGAGCTCTTGCTAGTCTTGGGCAAGAGGCTATTTCTGACATTCATTTGTTGTTTCAAGAACAAGTCGAGCCTGACATCATGAATGATCTTTTTGCTCCTTGTAACTTTACTAACATTAATGGCTATTCTCACAATATCCCTGACAAGGCTATTGAAAGGTTGCCTTCTTTTCAAGGTAACAATGCCATTAGCACTGCATCACATGTGAAGAACTTTAATGTTTGCATCTTTAAGTGGTGTAACATTGCTAACTATGAGGATGTAAAGATGAGGCTTTTCGTTCTCTCTTTGGAAGAGGATGCTCTTGATTCGTTCACTGAGCAACCTGCTAACTCATATGATTCTTTACAAGTGATTGTTAATGTTTTCATGGGAAAGTATGGAGAGAAAAGAGAGAATAGTCATTTGATCAGTGCCATTAGCACCATGAAGAAAAATGAGAATGAAACGATGGAAGAGTTTAACAAGAGATTCAATGAATTGGTTAAAAGCATGCCTATTACTGTTAAACCTCCTGATGAATTTCTTTTATGTTCCTATCTAGATTCTTTTGGTGTTGACACTGCTTATGAATTGAGAAGAAAGGAGCCTGCAACTTTGGGTGTAGCTCAAACTGAAGCCTTGAAAATGGAGAGGGCCAGAAAGCAATCTAGGAAATCTGAGATTCCTGGTTTCACTAGAGGGCCATCGAAATCGAATGATTCCAAAGGCAAGGCCAAGGAAGACACTACACATGATTCTATTAAGGAATTAACTCAACTCATCAAAAGCATGGAAGCAAACCACACTAAAGAAATGCAAGCCATGCAAAGTAGATTGGTGGCCATGGAAAGATCGCAAGTGCAAAGATTCCAATCTAGGCCAAATAATGGATGGCAAAAGAATAAAGACCCTCAACAAGATTATAGGCCTCCAAATCCATTGGAATCCACCAACGTGGTAGATCAAATTCCCCTTTTTTGTAGGCCATGTAATGAGCTCCATGAAGAAGCCACTTGCCCATATGTAAAGAGAATTATGGAAGGTAGCATGTTGGGAGAAGAACATGTAGGAACTAGTGGTCAAATCAATATGTTCTCCATGGAAGATCAAATATATACCATTGAAAGTAATCAAGAGATTGACCATAGTCCTAATATTCTTGGGGTTGACAATATGATTGCAAATTTTGACAAAGTCACTAAGATTTTTGGGGAAAAGCCTACATCTGGACAAATTCTTGCTATGGCAAAACACAAAGGGATGACTTTTCAAAGAAGGGATATTCAAGACCAGAATAATTACAGAAATTTTTTTCCTCCTACTTCAGAATTAAATTTTGACTTGGGCAATTGGGTGAATAATGCAAAGGTTTCTATCCCAGTGACAGAGGTTTTAAAGATACCATCTCAAAGGGCCAAGTTACTAAGTGTAATTGAAGTTACTCAAAGAGAAGAAAAGCCTAATAATGAACAAGAAGATGAAGAAATTGTATTGAAAAGTATGAACTGTTATGTGGGGAATGAAGATCATCTGCCATTTTATGTTTCTTTGATAGTGAATGATCGTCTTTTACACAACTGCATGCTTGATTCAGGAGCTTCATCAAATGTCATGACCAAGAAAGTCATGGATCAACTGAATTTAAGGGTATCTAGGCCCTATCACAACATATGTTCAATGGATTCTAAAAGAATTGAAGTGTGTGGGATAATTAAAGATTTACAGGTTTTCCTAGCTGCATACTCAGACAGAATAATGACTATGGATATTGTTGTGATAGATGTTCCTGATTCATGGGGAATGCTCCTATCAAGAAAATGGGCATCAGATTTAGGTGGTAGCCTTCAAATGGATTTGTCATATGCCACCATCCCCATGCCAGATAATAACTTTGTCAGACTTGATCGGGAGTTAGAGAAAAGATATCATGTTGAGGATCCAAGGAGACCCAACAATGAGATTATCTATAGATCATACCAAACAGGAACTGATTTTGTGTTGACAAATTTTCTTCCCCCCTTAACAGAACGGATTCAAAATGAAGAGATTAGGCATAGCTCAAAAGGCTTGGGTACTTCAAAACTTCCATCAAAGCATTTTCAAGACAGAGCAGTGGGATTGACAGTGACTGCATCATCATCGCCATCACAATTAACCAAGAAGAAAAGAAAAAAACGAAAAAATAAAAATGATATAAAAAATGAATCACAAATTTTGAGCAGGATCAAACCTCAACGCATCAAAAGTCGAAAAAGGAAAAGGAAGAGGTTTGGTGTATCTGATGGCCACAAACAGTTTAACATTGGGGCAAGTCATAGTCCTAAGATAGTCAGAATTGGCCAAGGCACATCAGAGAAAGAGCCAATGGATTTGCCTGTGAGTAGGCAGGTTCTCAAGATGGATTTCACCGAAGACATTTGATGCCATAGGGCATCTTTTTGTATCATATTTCTAACCTTATCCCTTGTAAATTTTGTTTAAGAAGTTTTATTTCATGAATAAATTGTTATTTATGTTTCCTAGAATAAATTTCCATTTCTGTACTGGATTTTATTTGATGTTATTTTGAATGGATACTGCTAATATATATCTTTGGTCGGTGGATGCAGATTCCAGGTTCTTGCACACTATCACTTCATATCTAGCATGCATCCCCA
The DNA here is from genome assembly GCA_034641835.2 of Pinus albicaulis. Lineage (NCBI taxonomy): Eukaryota > Viridiplantae > Streptophyta > Pinopsida > Pinales > Pinaceae > Pinus > Pinus albicaulis. Next base: position 1,538,241,334 of record CM076580.1, on the reverse strand, counting down.
TATGGAGCCAAATGTTGACCACTGGAGTGGCACCTGATGATAATGAGAAGACTCCATGCCCAAGGATGAACCAGAAGACATTTGTACTAGTGGATATCATCAGATATCATCAGTTCAACAGAGTTTTTAAACTCTACTTCTACTTCTTATCATTTTCTCTTGTGTCCGGATTCCACGCCCTACGGGGAATTGTAATAAATGATGCTAGTAATGATGAGTTTTGAGTCAATATTGAGTCTGTAATAGGCCTAGGTAGCCTAGGACCTTGCCAACAAGTGAGTATTACTCTGAGAGGTTTTTTTTACTTGGTTAATTATCATCTCCCTACCAGGAGTTAATAATCAATTGAGTTTTTTCCTCCAATTTTACCCCAAAGCCGGAGTACGGCTTGATGGTGAGGCCTTGGGTGAGTCCTAGTTCTAGAGTCAATGTATATTATCATACTAGATCACACAAAAAATTTCGTGGAATTTGGTTAGGTCTAGGTAGTGATTTTTTAATTTTTTAGATTTCCCGCAAGTCAAAAATTGCAATAAAAATTGTAATTGAATTGTAATAAGTGTTGTCTAGAGAAGTTGTATGGGGTATGAGTAATCAAAATTACACCTCTCACGCTCAACTTTCTACTATGACACACTTTGAGGGGTTAAAAATGTGTTTTGAACCCTCAAAACCCACTTTTCCTAAGTTTGGTGGGAAATCTGGCAATTAATTAAGCCAGAAATTAAATAAATGGAGAAAAATAAATATCCACACATGCTAAATGAGGTGGAAAATTATGGAGGAGTTAAAGTGAAGTCCCAAGGTGATATGGACTCCTAAAATCAAGGAAAAGACATGTGCTCAAATAAAATTGAATTTTCGGCATTAAATGAGAGTTGCTTACTTGGAAATTCGAATTTGTGAAATTAATGCATATTTGGGAGGATTTGGGAGAATATTTGGTGGAGATTTTGGTGGGAAATTGTCCCCATATGGGATACCAACCATATACACATGTCATTTCATCATAAAATTCAAATTTGGCACATAAGGGAAGAAGAAAATGATGCCCACTTGCCAGAATTCGATTTTTACACTTGGCATTGGAGCTCCACTTACCAAATTCGAATTTGCCTTGAGATCTCCTCTCTTTCACCACTTGGCATATGGTTCTTCATTGGGATTTGCTCCCAACTTTCTATATAATAGAGCGATGGGCTCTCATATTGTAATCATTGTTTACTAGCTATTGTGCTTGCGGAAGCGCTGCTGTCTTGTACACTTTCAGAAATATCAATAAAGACTTTGGAGTTTCATTCATGAGGTGTTCCTCCTTTTGGAGTGTGATGAATTATTGATCATTGGTATAATTCCTTTTACTCATGCTTTGATCTAATTTGTTTTCATATGCTCTTGTAGATTTGTTAATGTAGAGCTATCTTACATTGACATTTGATTTAGGAGTATGCTCTAGGTATAGAATGCTCTAGTTGGTTTCAAATAAATCTCTGGAGTTTCTTATCATTGTTTATTGCTAGATCTATATGGAACTAATTCTTGATTGAAGTTTTGTAGAGGGAACATCTTGTTGGGATCAAAGAATCAAGTGTTGGGGGAAGTCTTTGGAGAGACCAACCCACTCTTGATACATTCTCAAAAGAGCTCTCATTTGTTCTTTGAGCATTCATAGTCTTATCTTACAAAGTGGTTTTGCAGGGGTTTTGGGACATAGCTTGTATACAAGCCTAATACTTCTAAATTTGAATGTCTTTTAAAACATTATACTTCATTGCTTTCATTTGCTATCTAAGAGCTTGAAGATGACTAAGCAAAGAGGAGAGTTTACTCGAACTCTTTGGCTTAGCCCTTTGTAAATTGTTGTGCAATAGTTTGTAATTTTATCTCTCTAATATTTGATTGGTTTTGTAGCCCTCTTTCAAATTTTTTCTTGTGACAGCTTGAGTGGACAACTACAAGAAATTACTAACAAGTTGTTGCAGGACCTTTGGGCTGAATTTCAAATGAGGAAGATAACTCTCTCTTCTTTGGTTGTGGGCATAGAAGAGGCTTAGCTTCTCTTCTCCTATTGTAAAATCTGAATTTATTTTGAGTTCTTAGAAATTCTCACCGAGGAAAAGTCTATGGTCTCAATTTTTATTTGTAAAGACTTTCCTTGGTTTAGAAAATGCCTCATGGTCATTTCATTCTTGTAAAATTAATAAAAAATTCTGTTTTTGTTGTGGGAGCGTGGGTTTTACCCATTGCATCCCTATCTCTCCATTTCAAAGGAGAAAATTTGTAGATGGATTGACTTAGTGGATTTAACATTTCCGTTTTCTTTCACATCAAATATGCATGCTCTAATTGGGAAGTAACACAAATCGCATAGTCCTTTAATTTCTTAATTTGCAATCTCATTTGCCATCACTTACTTATGTTTTGTGATCTATTTCTCATTTGGACAAGTTTCACAATATACTACAAGTGAAGAAGCGTATCACTTTCAATTTATGGCAACTTGAGTTATTGTTCCAACTATGAAGCATATTTAATTGAATCATCTCCATCTTTTACATAGCACTTGCAAACTCACTTTCATATCATTTAGGCATTTCACTTTTCATACTAGACTTGCATTTCTAAAATTTACCTCCAACTTAAGTTGGTTGAATAGACGTTTTAGGGACCCTCTACCTCTATGGACTCCTCACTGTGAGATCCAAATATTTGGGCGAGGGTGAGGTCTGAGGATTAGAGTTCAATTGTAACCTTGCTTTAGAACTAATTAATAAAATAAACCAAGAGCACTATCTCATCACCTTTACTTGCAAAGTTCCCAAATTTTTTGCTATCTTGATGGTTTAAAGATTCACATGCAAATATTATCTCAAGAAGCACTTTGGATGCAAGCATTTTAATTCCTTGAATTTTGCAACAATTTTAATTCTATGGTACTTGGAAATTTGCTTCTACGTGCAACTTCATTGCATGTTGTCATTTTAATGATCATTATGCTTATGGATGATTGATATATCTCGTTTCATTGGCAAATACCCTTATTTGGTGTTGCAAATTTAATTGCATATTGTGACCTTGGTCTAACACTTCCGTTGTGGGATTATTGTCATTATATCTTGAATTTCATTTTTGAGCAAGCATTTGTCATCTACTTTAAAGCACTGGTCTATATTTTGAACACGTCATTGAATATTTCTCATATACTTATATGCTTGTTTACATATTGGAATCAAGTCATCTTTGATAAGTAATTCCTTCTAATCAATTCTCGTAGAAATCTCACATCTTTAACTTAGTTTTCTTTTAGGGACCACCTCCCTTAGCTAACCTAGGAGATAGCTTAAACGGAGAGAGTTAGGAATAGGTGACAGCCCCTTCTCTGAGTTCCTTGCCACCAACCACACCTGTGGGGTTGAAGGCTTTTCCCACTAACTGTAGGTAGGTGTAGGCGGCAAGCGATAACAGGAACTTTGGTAAAGTTTGCTTAAAGTTTCAAAAATTTATTCGCAATGTGCGATTTATGCTGTCGCTTGCGAAACTTTGATCGTTGATCGCAAAATCGAGATTTCTTCGTTTTGTTACTTATCTTTTAATGAGAAAAGATTATGCGGGATGCGATTTGCAATGGGGTAATTTCAAGGATGCTTTTATTAATTTCTTTTTGTTTTTTATGTTTTTATTTAATAACAGAAATAATGTTTTTGGAGTTTGATTTTTTATCTAAAATGAAAAGTACATTTTTAATAAGCGTCCCTATTTCTATTTATCAAAGGTCTAGATTATTTTAAAAAAATAAAAATGGGGGGAGTTGTTGCATAGCACAACATGTCTTAAATGATTTGGCTAAGGGTCAAAAGGAGATGGTGGAGTTGATGAGGAACTTAGGAAGCAAAGGGGGTTCCACCAGAACTCCAGCAGGGGAAAATCCCAATAAAGATCCCAACAATGGTGAGGGGTCTAATAGTGGAGAGGCTAGTCACACATGAAAAATTGTACACCGCCACCCCCACATATATACCAGATCATCGAGACCCACCATGCCATAGTTTCTCAGTGAGACAACAGCTAAACAAGTGGAGCAGAATGATCAGGGGATTCCCTTAGCGAATTATTTGGTGGAGTATAGGAGACTGGGGTGTGATTTCCAAGCTGTCATGAACTTCACAGATTTCTGCAACCTTCATATGAAGAACAAACTAAAGGTGTGCAGAAGGTAATGAGGCAGAACAATGAGCTCCAAAAGACATTGGGGAAAGTGTCTATTCCATGTTTTGATGGGTCATCAAAATGCTCAACTAGATCATGGGTCCAAAAGTTGGCCACATACTTTCATTTACATCAAATGACCAAAGGTTGACGCCATTAAGTTGGCTACATTACATTTGGATGGGGAATCCCATGAGTGGTGGTATCATGGGTTAGTGACCATGGGTCATGCCAGCATCACCTCATACATCGATTTTATTCAGAGGCTCATAGAGCGATTTGACAGGAAGGATTCAGAGCTTCCTTTCAGGGAGTTGGCCTAGCTCAAGCAGACAGGTGTGAAAAATCCTAGATCCGGATTCCTACTGCAACAAATCTGAATTACTTCTTCTATTGTGTTACATAATTATTTCACTACTATGAAATATCAAAGTAATTTCTGAAGCAGTCTACACAAATAACGTTGTGGAAATAAATCTAAGTGCTGAAACAATATGAACAAAATATAATGAAAAACATCCCGATGTGATGGAGTGTAAAAACTCTGGTAAACTTTATAAGTATATATTATTATTGATAAAAGATGAAAGATGATTACAATGGGGAATCACCGAGGCTTTAAATATAGCCTTATGGTGTCCCTTGGCGAAGATCATGCCCTTCCACATTAATAAACCTAAGATAACTATATTTAACTAATAATTAATAAAATATACATAACATTGCCCCTCTCTTAAAGATGCTTTGTCCTCAAAGCATACGTAATGATGGACAACGTTGACGATTGCCTGGGTTTCTCGAGCGGTGAGCTCTTGCTTCCCACATTTTAAAAAGATCGTGGAGCATCTTCTCGAGTTCAATCTTTTGGTGATGTGGATAGCAACAAGATTTGATACTGACAGGGTCAGGTCCTTTCTTGACTTCTATTGGATGTTCATGTTCCTTATTAGGAGGTATTTTTATTGGCAGGTCTTGGAAGACTTTTTTGTGTTTCCGAACTATTCCTTGTTCTTCTGGTGATTTTTCGTGATTCCTTTTTAGATTTAGAGGTAAGTTACCAACAATTATCGTTCGATGCAACTTCTTCTCATCATAAAACGCTTCCTTCTTAACAACCATATCTGCTTCATCATCGAAGGCCTCAACAGCTTCTGGCACTGTATCAGTGGCTTCGGATGTGTTTGTCTCTTCACATTTTTCTTTCAAATCTAGGGATGAAACATTTTGATGTTTATAAGCATCTGTATTTTCATGGTCTCTTTCATTTTCAATGACTATGTCTGTTGTTGCATCTGTGATAGCAGTCACGTTGAATACCAACATTGTATGTTTTTCTGCCATTGGATTTTCATTTATATAAACGTTCTCAATAACTTTTGTTGCTGCATTACTGGCTTTATTAGTGGCTTGAGTTGCATTTTCTTCTCTTGGTTTCTCAACTCTATAATTTTCATGGTTGATCTCAGAGTCTCTACTTCTAGGTGGTTCAACACTATAGCCTTCATGTGAGCTGATTTCCAATTCAACCTCATTTAATTTCTCTTTTTCAAACATGTTATATTCATGATGATGATCTGAATTAGCTGAACTTTTTAGTTGATTATGTTCGACATTTGGGAATATTGGAGGTTGTGTCTGACTTAACTTATCTATCTTATCATTTATAGCTTATTGAAGAGTTCTGTCATCTTTTCTGTGGTCTCATGATGATTTAGCCACATTTGTCTTTCTATTCGATTTGTCGTGTCATGAACTTTTTTGATGTCGTCGGAGTGACCTGCAACTGTACCTTCAAGATCGACTAATCTTTTTCCGAATTCTTCAGAATTATTATTGATCTGTTTCTCGAGATCCACCAATTTCCTCTGGAATTCGACCATCGACATCAATGAAGACATTGAACATGTATGAGGTGGGGAATATTTTTCTGCCAGTTTTTCCCTTCTTCTTTTTTAAATTAATTAATTAATTAATTTAATTAAATTTTTTTTAATGAAATGATAATAATAATAATTTATTATTATTATTATTATTATATATTTATAAATAATAATAATAATTATTATTATTTTATTATTTGAATTATATATATATATATATGGGGAAAATTTTTTGTTAACTTTGAAAAGTCACGTTGTTTTGAAAAGAGTGAATGGGTTTTAATACCATGGGCTCCAAAACCACGAGCTTGTAAACCACGAGCAATTACTCTTCCTTATTTCTTTTTACTTTGTCTTCACATGTACGTATATGTACTTCTTATATATATATATATATCTCTTTTTACTTTTCTTTTTTTCTTTTTTTTAATTTATTTCCCCCTTTATGTTGACTTTCCTTCTCTCTTTTGATTCTTTTATATATATATATATATATATATATATATATATATATATTTCTTCCTTCTTCTTTTTTTTAAAAACAAATGTTGCTACCCACCAACACTTGGTTTTTAAAAAAATCTGCAATTTTGGAATTTTCTTGTAATTCCTTAATTCTGGGTGATCACACAGACCGAAGAGCGATGGCTCTGATACCAATGGAGTGTAAAAACTCTGGTAAACTTTATAAGTATATATTATTATTGATAAAAGATGAAAGATGATTACAATGGGGAATCACTGAGGCTTTAAATATAGCCTTATGGTGTCCCTTGGCGAAGAGGCATGATCGTTGATCATGCCCTTCCACATTAATAAACCTAAGATAACTATATTTAACTAATAATTAATAAAATATACATAACATGTGACGGTTATTTTTGGACTAAGTCCCCGAAAAAACCCAACTTGGAAAAACCGGTGCAGCAGATCTGAGGGTTTGTATTATTAAGTAGCTGAATCTTGTATACAACTAGGGTGCCCACATCCGACAAACCCTTCAGAGAAATCTAGACAATCTGGTGAGAAATGTGAGATATACCTCACTTCTGCAAGTCTCCAACTGATCTGACAATGTTAGTGAAGCCCTCACTGCCTCTGCGTAATTGCCTACGCTGGAACTGCTTAAGCCTGAGTGGGCAAGCTTGAGGAACTGCATCACCCCTCTCTGCAACTGATCTAGCTGTTCTAAAGCTATATTTTGGCCCTCCTGGCTTAGAACCCTAGCCTCTAGCTATCTTCGGATTGACTCCAAGATACACTTCGTTGTTTCTGCATGATTTCCTGCAGAGTCCGCGTCACCTCTTCAGAAAACTACGTTGTCCCTCTCTACGTCACCTCTGCCTCTCTCTGAAATGCACTCCTGGGATACCTGACCAATCTCTCCTTATGCCCCTCTCTGGATCTGATCACTGAATCACAATCACTTAGCAAACCCTGCCCTAGTGATTTGATCCTTGATCAAAAATTGTCTCCTCACACAAATTCGAAAAAGCTCAATGGCTCAAGTGTCACAATAATGTTTTCCATAGGACCCTCACCCTCCTTATATTCTTTTGTTGAACCTTCAACGGCCAAAATTAAAACATAATCAAGGGCTAAGATTAACTTGGAGGTGATCCATGACTTTATCTAGAAGATTCACACTTAGTTTAATTAATACCCTTTAATTAATCAATTTCTCTAAGATTAGACTTAGGAAAACATTAAAAAATGATTAATTATTTTAATTAAACCATCTCTAAGTGGAATTTTCCAAAACCATTTGTGGGTTTTATGGAATACATGTGTCCTAGCCTATATACTAAGTTACAAGGCTAGAGCACATTCGATGCTACCATAAATCAAAACTCCCTCTTAGCGAGGAAAGTGCTCTAGCAAAACAACTCAATGTGCTGCTCTGATTTCTGGAACATCTGCTGCTGCGTTGTTGATGCTGCTCACCAACACTGCACAAGAAAATGTTGCATCTGTACTGCTGCTGACTCTGCATACTGCTACCAACTGCCATTGTACTGCAACTCCCTCTGAATTCTGCAACCATGCTACTGCACTGCGTGAGCACTACTCTGCATAGTGTTGCCCCTCTATGCACTACATTGTTGTTGCTCATCTGCTATTGCTACTCATCTATTGCTGCTACTACACTACTGCACTGTTGCTAATTGCAACAGAAAAACATCCGAAATTGGGCAAGAAAATCTGCAACTATAAAATAAGACTGACTGCTGCTAGTTTCTGCACTAGCTCTCTGAAAATACTGCGTTGTTGCTGCTCTGCACTGCGTGAGCACTGCGCTGCTGCTGCTCAACTGCTGAAGCTGCTACTCCCTCTCTGCATTGATCAAGCTCTAGTACTGCTAGCCACTGCACTGTCTTCTCATCTTCTGTTGCAACTGTCCATCCTTCTATTGTCTTTAGGCTATCGTAGCTCACATGTGATCCAAGAGTTCGGAAATACTCAAGGATCCCGCCTCCTTGCAAATTCTGGATCTACAAATCCAAGTCAGCCCACTTCTCTCCTTTCGGAATATGCGCTAACATGGCACAATCTTTTTCTGCCTCAATCTTGGCAGCTCCTGCTTGTGTATCTTCCTTCTCCTCTTTATCCTTTTTCTTAAGAGGACACTGTGTGGCATAATGCCGCATTTCCCCACACCGGAAGCACTTGATCTTGGACAAATCTTTCTTCTTCTGCTCCTGTTGCCCTTTTGATGCAAGGGTAGTATTATCTTCTTCCTCCTTCTTGACCTTTGAACTGCTACTGCCATCTTCCAAGTGAATTTTTAGGAGATCTATCCTCAACTCTTCTTGTTGTAAGGCTGCCCACATTGCTTCCCATCCTGGAAGTCTTTCTCTGCCCAATATACTTTGGACAAAGACTTGATAATCCTCTGAAACAGAGTTCAGCATGAGCCTTACTAGCTTCAAGTCTCTAGGAGCAGATACTACTGTATATAGTTGATCTCGGTTTTCTTGAATTCGAGACAAGGAGTCAAAACGCTCTCCCTTCTTCATCCTGATATTTCGCATCTTCTCTTCAAGGTACATCTTCCGTTGCTCGAAAGATCCTTGGTATAGCTTTCCAGCCCTACCCACATCTCTCTAGCCGTGGTCTTTGCTGCTATGTGGGGTACAATATGATCCTTCACTCCATCTAGGATCAACCACTTGGCTCTTGCCATATTCTTCTTGAATTGCCTCAGGTGTGCTGCATCAAGAGGTTCTGCAACTGCGATGTCTATGAGGGCTTTCAAATCATGCTCATCAAGGAGAAATTCTATCCTTGATTTCCAAATAACATAGTTGGAGGCACCATCCAATCTAACTTGGTCACGTAGTCCATTGCTAGCCATCTTCTCAACTTTGTCGAAATCTTCCTCTAACCCTCTGCTCAGCTAGACTTACGCACTCCTTGAGGAGTAAGTCACTGCTTCTGCTACTGCACGGGAAAAAGATGAGTTTCTTTGATGAAGAAACCCTCCGAGGTCAAGAAATCTCCAACTGTGTTTTTCAGAAATTTTTTAACGCTTATGCACCATCTCTTACTGTTGTGCAGTAACTGTGTCCTTCAGCTACGCTGATCTACAACGCTGCCTTTTCTGCAACTGAAAAGCTTACCCCTCTGTCAACTCTCTCAAAGGGAGCCTTTTCTGCGCTGGAATGCCCTCCTAGCCTAGACAGCGTAATTTTTAGGATGGTCTGTTGCTGCTTACGCAGATCCCAGACCCTTCAGCGCTGATCTGTTGGTTCACTTGTGTTTCACCTGCACTTTAGCTTGAATAAGCTCTAATACCATGAGAAAAATCCTAGATCTGGATTCCTGCTGCAACAAATCTAAATTACTTCTTCTATTGTGTTACATAATTATTTCATTACTGTGAAATATCAAAGTAATTTTTGAAGCAGTCTACACAAATAATGCTACGGAAATAAATCTAAGTGATGAAACAATCTGAACAAAATATAATGAAAAACATCCACTTGTGACAGTTATTTTTGGACTAAGTCCCCGAAAAAACCCAACTTGGGAAAACCGGTGCAGCAGATCTGAGGGTTTGTATTATTAAGCAGCAGAATCTTGAATACAACTAGGGTGTCCACATGCGGCAAAACCTTCAGAGAAATCTAGACAATCTGGTCAGAAATGTGAGATATACCTCACTTCTGCAAGTCTCTGGCTGATCTGATAGCATTAGTGAAGCCCTCACTACCTCTGCGTAATTGCCTGTGTTTCCCCTCTCTGGATCTGATCACTGAATCACAATCACTTAGCAAACCCTGCCCTAGTGATTTGAACCTTGATCAAAAGTTGTGTCTCCTCACACAAATTTGAAAAAGCTCAATGGCTCAAGTGTCACAATAATGTTTTCCATAGGCCCTTCACCCTCCTTATATTCTTCTGTTGAACCTTCAATGGCCAAGATTAAAACATAATCAAGGGCTACAGATTAACTTGGAGGTGATCCATGACTTTATATAGAATATTCACATTTAGTTTAATTAATACCCTTAAATTAATCAGTTTCCCTTAGTTTAAACTCAGGAAAACATTAAAAAATGATTAATTATTTTAATTAAACCATCTCTAAGTGGAATTTTCCAAAACCATTTCTAGGTTTTATGGAATACATGTATCCTAGCCTATATACAAAGTTACAAGGCTAGAGCACATCCGATGCTACCATAAATCACAAGAAGACCAGAGACATACATCTCAAAGTTTCAGAGATTAGTTGTTATGATCACAGACATATCAGAGGCTCGGTTGGTGATGCTATTTGTAGAGGGGCTATCTAAGCCTCTACGTGGTTGGGTTAAGGGTTATCAACCCACCAATCTACGAGACGTGGTTAACAGAGCCAGGGACATGCAGGATGTTGCTCATAAGAGCATATTCCCTCATAAGCCTTCCTTTCCCTAGAAGAGTAAAGAAGTCAAACCTTTTCAAAAGGGAACCGAGAAACCAAAGTTCGAGGAGACACAAAAGGAGCTAAGAAAGAAGAAGCTTTGTTCTAGTTGTTAGGAGCCTAGGGCACCAGGGCACAGATGTGCATGAAAGGACAAGGTGGGAGAAGCCCATTATATTAAAGTAAATTCAGAGAGTGACAATGATGATGATGATGAGGAGCCAGCACTAGAGCAAGCTTGGGAACAAGGATACCAAACAAGTAGGAGGCAAAGCCCCTATTATTGCATCCATGTCAAGGTTCCCTAGGTATCACACTTTTAGAGTTAGAGGGATTCTGACAGGGCACAAGGTGACAACACTGATTGATGGTGGGGCTTCCCCAACTTCATAGACACAGCCATGGTTGATCGGAGAGAGATTTTAACAAAGAAGTTTGATAGCTTCACAGTAGCCATACCCGGTGGCCATTAGATGGACTACACTAGATATATCCCCAAGTTGGAGCTACCCATGGGGAATTATACGGTGACAGATGATTCTTCGTGTTGGAAGTATCGAACACCAATGTGGTGCTAGGAGTTCAATGGCTATGTTACATTGGGAGGTATACCAAAGATCAACGAAACATGGAGATGGAGTTTATAGATTCAGTGGATGGCAGTAAGGTAGTTTTGAGGGCCATGCATTACTATCCACCAAAGATAGTATCATCTAACCGCATGGAAGTAGTATTGTGGAGGGGTGACATTGAGTGGGCTGTCGAGTGCTTCATTAAAGACAACTGACAACCGAAACAGTCTCGATAGAATCTAGACGACATTTAGGTATTGCTCTATAAACGCCAGAAATTTTTTTCTAACATTCCTCCAGGTAGACCACCAGACAAAGGTTTTGAACATGTTATAAAATTGGAGGAAGGAGTGCAAACGGTCATTAACAGCCCCTACGAACATCACAAGGTCTACAAATATGAGAATGGGAAGGCCATTAAGAAGTTGTTGAAGTTGGGTCATATTCGACCTAGTTCCAGTCCTTTCGCTTCTTTAGTGGTGATGGCTAAGAAGGAAGATACTTTGTGCTCTGTAATGATTGCCAGGATCTTAACAAGAGCACGATCAAAAATTGGTAGCCCATCCCCAAAATAAATGAATTGATGGACAAGTTGACGGAAGCCAAATACTTTTTGAAGATAGATATTTGTTCGGGCTACCACTAGATTTGGATTCTATTGAAAAATCAATGCTTATAGGAATTAGGGTTTGATTCCTCCTTCTTGATATTTACTTGTGATTCATGTTGGCTTTTTTTACTTCTATGTTAGATTATATTTCATCAAGCAATTACCAATTCAAATGTATATGAAGACCACAAGAACAAGAGACACAAGATATAGGCACTCAACCAGGGCAAAACCCCTCCAAGGGGAAAACCCAGTCCAACTCTTCCACTAGTAGATTCAAATCAAGATGAACAAACCCAATGCCCTTCAGGCCTAGACAAAGACCTTCTCCAATCACCAAGTCAGCCCTTCCTTCCAGTAGATGATCCCTGCCAAAAACTCCAAGTTTCAACTTCTTAGATGCAGCTTCAATTCATAATTTCGGCCCCCAGCTTCCGAATTTCGGACCTGCAATTGATTCAGAAATTTCATCCCTAGCTTTAGTGCAATAACTTTGCACGTGTGAGAGGGAGATACCCAAAAACTCAATTCTTGTCTTCCCCAACTTCTTCCTTCTTTCTCCTAAACTTTGCTCTTCTTTTCTGCCTTCTTTCTCTTGTAGATTGAACTTGTTTAGTGTGTATTCGAAGTGAGTCGAGCTACCTCTCTATATATACTACTTCTATTGGGTCGAATAGCCCTAAACCTGGCTAACTTCATGAGGGCAGGGCCGACTTGGTGTGGAGGTGACAAATGACACTTTTGACTCAAAAATAATTCTTTTTACCTGGTACAAAAGCCCAAGAAGGGTCTAATAAAAATGGCAATGACTCTATTGACTCAAGACAAAACCTAGAAGCCTTCAATGGAGGCTTTGACCTAGAAAATAAATAAACGATGATGAAACCAATGCTTCAAAATAGCTTTTCTTTTATAATAAATTTATTTTCTCCTTCTTTTCATCAAATACAATTATGAAGACCGACACTAGTTACAGTCTTCAACACTCCCTCTTAACTAGGGAGGTATTGTTAATTTTCGACAACTAGGTCCAAACTCCATGTTGTGATGCTCAGATGAAGATGCCAATATTTTTTTTGGACTCCTCTTTCGGAGAGGTGCAAGATCGATCAAAAGATCATCTTAATCCGATGAGCAGAACATTTATTTTGAATATATTCAAAATATGTGCAGGTCGGCCTTAAGGTTTTGTGCCCCAGCAGTGGTGTCACACACCCTCACTGATGGATATATATTGGTCAACATTGGAGGACATTTTCACTCATCTGATCCTCACACATTTCTCACTCCTCATCTGATTGGTTCAATGACCTTGGAGGCTCTTCTCTCCACACGTGGGAAATTTCAGCAACAGCTCTTTTCTGTTTTCGGCCTAGGGTTTCTGCAACAACTTTGACCAGCGTTGACTTTGGTCAACGCAAGGTCAAACAGGCCTGAAACTCTCCCGAAATTTCGATCTTTCAAATCTGCATTTTTTGGCACTATTCCTGAGGCTAGACATTGACTTTGACTTTGCTGCGTTGACCTAGCTATTGCTGTTGTTTGCATTGATCGTTGACTGACAGCATTGACTTTTGGGTTGACTTTTGAGTTGACCATTTTGGCTGTCCTAGAGGGTTGTGTGACATTGCTAGTTGGCTGACCATATTGAGACTTTGTTGGTTGAAGCATCCTGCTGATCGTCGTAACGTACCAACACACTTATATATTTTTGGCTTGTCTTCTGTCAATCCACTGGTATGTTCTATCAGCATTTTACTTTGTTGTTTATGTGATTGCTGACTAATATTGGGATAAAAAAGTAAAGTTGCATCAAGCATAGAACATTTACAAAAATTTACATGGTATCAGAGCTGAGGTGAAGAAAAAGCCCTAGTTTGTAGCAATCACCGATGAAGAGGATGGGTTCCTCAAACTACAATGGCTTTAAGGCTGATGACAAATTAACTGGGAAGGATGATTTCCATGCTTGGAAGATGACATTGGATCTTAATTTGGAAGACCAAGATGTCATGCACTATGTGCAGGGTAAAATCCAAGAGCCTCCATCCACTGCAACTGCTGCTGCCAAAACAAAGTACAAGAAGGAAGAAATCAAAGCAAAGTTGATGATCAGGGACACAATTCATAAGAGTCTGGTGACCTACATCTCTGAGCTAGGTATATCCAAGGAGATGTATGATAAGCTAGTCAACATTTTCAAGGCCAACAATGTGAATCAAGTCCTATTCTTCAAGAATCAATTGAAGAATCTGAAGAAAGCCAGGGATGAGTCTGTTCAATCATACTTTCTGAAGCTGACCAAGATCAGGAATAATCTGCTGGCTATTGGGGAGACAATCGCTGATCAAGAGATGGTCCTCACCGCACTTGGAGGTCTCTCATCCAAATGGCATGTGTTCAACAGTACCATTCTCAATAACAATGTCATACCTAACTCTGACGAAGTACTATCGAGAATAGTACAAGAAGAGACAAGGATGAAGGAAATGTTGCCTTCGCTGGTCATTCTAGAAAGAAGAACTTTGGCGGTCCAAGGAACAAAGGAAGAGCAGGGGCCCAAGGAAAGAAGGGACAGTGTTACACTTGTCACAAGCCAGGTCACTATGCTAGTGAATGCCCTTTCAAGAAGGCTTCTCCTGATGATGATGACAACAACAACAACCGGAGGAATGGCAATCAAAGGAACAAGAGGTTCAAGGCGAAGAGGAAGGCTCCCTCCGACGGAAATGGTCAACCTTTCAAAACGTCAAAAAATTCCAGGTATGAGGAATCAAAGGTTGTTGATAAAAGAAATTAATTCATTCTTGTATCTTCCCTCTCTGCTGCATCTCCACCCGACACCATGGGTGTCTAGTTGATAGATAGTGGTGCCTCAAGGCACATCACTGGGTTCAAGGACGAACTTTCTGATATGGTCGAGAAGGATACTAATCTGGAAATTATCCTTGGAGATAATGCCACATATCCCGTGAAAGGGACAGGGACTGTGACCCTCCACTTGTCTCAAGGTCAAATCCTCCGCTTACAGGATGTACTCTATGTATCTGACTTGAAGAAGAACTTTGTGTCTATATTGGCCATGGAAGACAAAGGTTTCAATGTGGCATTCATTGATGGAAAGGTGTGTATCTGGAAGAAGAGTTTCAAGGAAGCTATCACGATTGGGTTGGAGGAAGTCCACTGGGAGCGATGACGTGTGATACTATTCAACAGACGAAACTATGGCACCGGAGGTTTGGACACCTTCACTACAAAGCCCTTCCCGAAGCAAGGAAGGTGGTGACAGGGATGCCCGAGTTCTCAAATAATCATGAAGGTGTATGTTAGGGTTGTGCCGAAGGAAAGCATTCAAGGGCACCTTTCCCCTCAAGTGTCACAAAGATATTTGATGTATTGCAATTGATACATTCTGATTAGTCTGGTATGTTGCCTGTGACATCCTTGGGAGGATGTTCTTATTATATGACGTTCATAGATAACTTCTCTCGCAAAACCTAGATATACTTCTTGAAGAAGAAGGATGAGTCTATCATGTGGTTTCGTACCTTCAAAGCCTTGGTGGAAAATATGACAGGGAAGAAGATCAAGATACTGAGGACTGATAATGGCACTGAATATGAGATGAACGAGTTCAAGAACTTTTGCAGAGAAGCTGGCATCAAGAGGGAGACCACCACTGTCTATACCCCCGAGCAGAATGGCATTGTTGAACGAAAGAATAGAACCATTGTGGAAGTTGCCAGTGCCATGCTATGTGACCAGGGTCTACCGAAGTTTTTGTAGGAAGAAGCTACGAACACTATTGTGTACATACAAACCGATGCCCGCATTCCGCTCTGGACTCCAAAACTCCCGAAGAGGTTTTCTCTAGTAAGAAACCTGACGTCTCACATTTGAGAGTTTTTGGATGTCCTGTTTATTTTCATGTGCCAAAGGAGAAGAGGAGCAAGCTGGATGCTTCTGGGAAGAAGGGAATGTTTGTGGGCTACAGCGAAACTTCGAAGGCCTAGAAGGTCTATGTGCCTGGTCAAAGGGAAGTGAAGATATGCCACGATGTTACCTTTGACGAAGATGCTTCCCTGAGGAAAGTAGTCAATCTTTCGAGATCTGAGGAAGATCATGAAGCAAGGCCTGGAAATCAAGAAGAACTGAAGAATGAGACTGCCTGATGTTGAAGGACCGATGGACCTGATTGATCCACCTCCTTCGATAAGGAAGAGACCATCATGGCTCAGGGACACTCTCGAGGATGTCGAGCGAGATATGGCCCCAAGGGGGACATTCCGTGAAAGCAAGAAGCCGAATAGATACCAAGGGTATCTAGCAGCCATGAGCACTATTGTACAATCTGAGCCTGGATCTTTTGAGGAAGTCGTAAAGCATTAAGTCTGGAAGGATGCTATGCACGAAGAGTATGAGTCCATAATGAAGAATGATGTCTGGGATGTGGTTCCAAGACCGGAGGACAAAGCAGTTGTCACCTCGAAATGGCTCTACAAGATCAAGCATGGATATAATGGAAGTGTTGAAAAGTTTAAGGCAAGATTCGTTTCCCGTGGCTTTTCTCAAAAAGAAGGCGTAGACTATGATGATATATTTGCACCTGTGACCCGATATACCACCATCCGATCTATCATAGCCCTTGCTACTACGCAAGGATGGAGTCTTCATCAGATGGATGTGAAGACCGCATTTCTACATGGTCCAATAAAGGAAGAGGTGTATGTGGAGCAACCTCTAGGGTTTGAAGTCCAGGATCAGGACACCCATGTCTGCAGGTTGAAGAAAGCCCTCTATGGGTTGAAGCAAACACCCAGAGCTTGGTACAACAGGATAGATAGCTACCTGATGAAGTTGGGCTTCACTCGTAGTAATGTTGATCCGAACCTTTACTTCAAGGTTGATGAAGAAAAGCCTCTCATTCTGGTGTTGTATGTGGACAACCTCTTCCTGATAGGTGCTGACCCTCTCATCCATCAATGAAAGAGGGAGCTCAGTGCTGAGTTTGAGATGAAGGACCTAGGACTGATGCATTACTTCCTAGGCTTGGAGGTCTGGCAGAGACCTAGCGAGATTTTCCTTTCTCAAGGAAAATACATTGTGAAGCCTCTGGAAAGATTTGGTATGGTGGACTGTAAGTCCGAGTCGACACCGATGGAGCTCAACTTTAAGAAGTTGAGTGGCAGCGCTGTTGGGCCCGTGCTAGCAAATCCTACTAAGTATCATCAACTGGGTTGGAGCCAAGAATCTATTGAGATATCTTCGGGGCACGATAAACCATGGGCTGAGATACACTGCCGGGAGCATGACACTCCATGGATATACTGATGCCGATTAGGCTTGCAATGTGGTGGATCGTAAGAGCACATCGGGATGTTACTTCACACTTGGTTCTGCTTCGATATCATGGATGAGCAGGAAGCAGAAGTCGGTGGCTTTGAGCACCGCAGAGACCGAATACATTGCAGCGAGTATGGCCTGTTGTGAAGCAGTTTGGTTGCAAAAGCTCTTCAATGAGTTGTTCGGGCATGTGCTAGATACCACTGTGATACTCTATGATAACCAGAGTGGGATTCGGTTGTCCGAGAATCCCGCGTTCCACGATCGATCTGAGCATATTGATATCAGGTACCGCTTTATCCGGGATATGGTACAGCGAGGCGCCGTAAGGCTCGATCATATAGGAACTGATGAGCAGGTCGCGGATATTCTCACAAAGCCCCTGGGGAAGGTCAAGTTCCTAACCTTCCGTGAGAATCTTGGTATCGTGGAAGGACCCTATGCTGAGGGTCATGTTGGACGATGAGCTCTGGGAGCTCTGGAGGGCTTTGGGGATAGCTTCTCGGAGCTATAAGCAACCACAGGGCTAGGCTTGCCGAACCTTGTTGGTGTGCTTCTGCCCCATCGTTGTGATGATTGAGTTGGTTCACCTCTCATTATCTATGCCCCGTATGCATCCTACCCATTGAGTTCAGGGCTCATGGGAAGTACCTCTCATTTGGCCAGTGAGGTGGGAAAAGCTAGAGACTAGTAGCAAACACTCATGGACGCATCAGAGATTGTCGTACTCTCTATCTAGCATGGCATGGTCCAACCACTTGATCTAGGATCAAGTATAGTGAGGCTTTGGACCTCCAACTGACTTTGGGTCAGGTAAACCAACTTCGGGTTGGTACGAGACTCTTTGTGAATCCTATAGAGGTTTTGGACTTCTGGGATGAATCAATCAGCCGGGAATGATGTCCTTGCGACTGACCCACTGTTGTTCTGAAATAAAGAAGCCAGCAAAGCAAGTTACGGCGGGATGACGCACGATGCTTGGATTGCACCGGTGGATGGAGTTCTCCCTAGTTGAGAGGGAGTGTTAATTTTGGACAACTAGGTTCAAACTCTATGTTGTGATGCTCAGATGAAGATGCCAATATTTTTATTGGACTCTTCTTTCGAAGAGGTGCAAGATCGATCTAAAGATCATCTCAATCCGATGAGCAGAGCATTTATTTGAATTTATTCAAAATATGTGTAGGTCGGCCTTAAGGTTTTGTGCCCTAGCAGTTGTGTCACACACCCTCACTGATGGATATAAATTGGGCAACGTTGGAGGACATTTTCACTCATCTCATCCTCACACATTTCTCTCTCCTCATCTGATTGGTTCGATGACCTTGGAGGCTCTTCACTCCACACGTGGGAAATTTCAGTAAGAGCTCTTTTTTGTTTTTGGCCTAGGGTTGCTGCAGCAGCTTTGACCAACGTTGACTTTGGTCAACGCAAGGTCAAACGGACCTGAAACTCTCCCAAAATTTTGATCTTTCAAATCCACATTTTTGGCACTATTCTCGAGGCTAAACGTTGGCTTTGACTTTGCTACGTTGACCTAGATACTACCACTGTTTGCGTTGACCATTGACTGACATCGTTGACTTTTGGGTTGACTTTTGATTTGAATGTTTTGGCTATCCTAGAGGGTTGTGTGACATTGCTGGTTGGCTGACCATATTGAGACTTTGCTGGTTGAAGCATCATGTTGATCGTCGTAACGCACCAACACACATATATTTTTGGCTTGTCTTTTGTCGATCCACTAATATGTTCTATCAGCATTTTACTTTGCTATTTATGTGATTGTTGACTAATATTGGGATAAAAAAGTAAAGTTGCATCAAGCATAGAACATCTACAAAAATTTACAGGTATTCCTAATTACATACATATATGGGTACATGGAAGATCTCAAAATGATATAATCTATGAAGAGTCATAGCACACGCAGTGCTACAGATTAGATACCTGACCAGGGTACTCTAATTGGGCGGCACTAAGGTGTACTCAAACTTTAGCCACTCTAGGTACCATCAAGCTTTTAAACTCTAACACCAACCCAGGGATCTAGGTGTGTATTAAATGTCGGAGCTCCAAGACCAACGCCACCCTCCCTGCTTTGGGATCTAGACATCAACACATAGGTCGGCCAAATGTCCTCCCAAGCATATTGTCGCCACAAGATGCTTCATCTCTCCCTATCAACTAAATCTGTAATATCGACCAATCCACGCATGGTAATGAAATATTTGAACTACTTATTTGGAAGAGATTTTGTCAGCTACCTGTTCATCTGTCGGAATATATTGTAGCTTCACGACCCCATCCTACACCAAACATCTAATGTAGTGGTACTTGTCATTGATATGCTTTGTCCTTGCATGAAACATGGGGTCTACAAACATCTTGATGTTTCTTTGATTATCACATTTTATCATAGTAGGATCCAGTGACCCTCCAAACAAATATGACAATAGTTTTCTTAACCAAATTGCTTCTTTTCTTACTTCACATGCAACAGCATATTCGGCTTCAGCACTACTTAAAGCAAGAGGATCTTGTTTTCTACTCATCCATGAAATCATTGCATATCGCAAACTAAAACAGCCACTGGTAGTGCTTCTTCCATTAGTCTCACTACCACCCCAATCAGAATCAGTAAAATCTATTAATTTAACTTCCTTTCCATCATACTTCAAGTAGTGATGAATTGTTCCAGAAAGGTATCTCAAGATATGCTTAGAAGTTATCCAATGGTCATGACAAGGCTCCAACTGAAATTGACTAGGAATGTTTACAGCAAAGCATATGTCAGGTCTGGTATTCACTAAGTACATTAAAGAGCCCACCAACTTAAGAGCTTCTCAACTTCTTTAGATTTGTGATCATGGGAGTAGTCATAGACTCGGGACCCATCATACCAAACTTTTGTAACATCTTGATTATGCACTTTCCTTGACCAAGAAATATCTCACCGAGTTTCTGTCAAACTTCCAAGCGCATGTAGTAATACATGAGTCCCAAATCTTTCATTTCAAATTATGTTGCCATCACTTTCTTGCATTCTAGCAGCTACCAAAACCAAAGATCTAATAGTAGTGTACCCGACAGTGGGAACAAACGTTTCTTCATAATCTATTCCTTTCTTTTGAGCGAAACCCCTTGCAACAAATCTTGCTTTGTATTTGTCTATGCTTCCATCAACAACATGTTTGATTTTCTAAATCCATTTGGAATTGACAACAAATTTGTCACTAGGTCTAGGAATGATTTCCCAAACCCCATTCTTCATGATGGATTGATATTCTTCTTGCATTGTTTTCTTCCCTTCTTCTTGATGAGCGGCTTCTTCAAAGGTGGTTGGTTATGCTTCGATTAATTTCGTCATGTATATTGCATATCCTAAGTATCTTTTCGGTCTTTTGCTTTCTCTGAAAGTTCCTTTAGTTGCTCCATGTTCATCGTCATCTTCAAGTGTAGTTTTTAACCAAATTGGCCTCTACTTTGCTTCAAGAATGATTATAGGTTGAATAGGCTCACTTGGTACTTCTTCTTCTTGGTTTGTAGGTGACTTGTCATGTTGCTCTTCTTCTTCAAATAGTGGTACATCTTCTTCATCGGATTCGATTGGTATATCCTTGGATCTTTTGTAGGCATGGTTGTCATCAAATATAACATCCCTGCTAACTTCAATTTGACTTTCTTCTTTGATATAGATTCTACAAGTCTTTGATGAAAGGCTATAACCAAGAAGATAGCTTTTATACTTGTAGAGTAACCTCTTTCGCTTGTCTTTTGGAAAATAAATGTATGTGGGAAATCCAAAGATTTAGAGATGGTCTACACATGACTTCTTCCCTATGAATGCTTCTTCCAATGTCATATTATCAAGGATTCGATGAGGACTTCTATTTTGTATGTATACTCTTGTCATGACTGCTTCTCCCCATAGAAATTTTGGTAGATCTTAATCAAATATCATAGTCCTTATGCATTGTTCAATGGTTTTGTTTTTCTTCTGCTACTCCATTCTGTTCGAGGTTGTAGGAAGCAATGAGCTCCCTCTTAATGCCTGCTTCTTTACAATATGCTATAAGTTCTTTTGAAGTGTATTCACCTCCATTATCGGATCTCAGAGTCTTTATCTTTCTTTTGGTTAAGGTCTCAACTTCAGATCTAAATTCCTTGAACTTTTCAAATACTTCGTCCTTTTTCACGTCCTTCTAGAGTGATCATCAATGAAGGTCACATAGTAAAGATCGCCTCCAAGAGATTTATTGGACATGGGCCCACAAAAATCAAAATGAATGAGGTCCAATATCTCCCGAGACCTTGTGTCACTGCTTGTAAAAGATTTCCTAGTGTTTTGTCCCAAAGCACATCCTTTGCATACTCCATGGTCTTCCTTGATGTTGGGGGTGCCCTTTACAATTTGACTTAGAGAGGGTGTTATCTTCAATGAAGCGAACATCGCGATAAAATCAAGATTTTCTCTCAAAAAAGATATCGTCGATAATATCAGCGATTTTTTTATTTCGAAAAAATCACCAAAAAATCACGATCCGACCCAAAAAATCGTGGGTGGTGGAAACAACGATCTTTAAAGGGGAAAATTGGTTTTTTTTTGTTATTTTTTTCTAGCAGAGGGCAAGAGAGAGGGCTAAGGAGGAGGATAAGTCATCTACAGGGTTAAGAGAGGAGAAAAGTGAAGGAATTCAGCACCCCAACCCAAAAAAATTCAAGTTGGACCAAGTTTCTTCAGCAAAGCGTGGTTTCCAGGTATGGGCATCAAATTTGGCCATTTTTTTTTCTTTTTTTTTCTTGGGTTTCTATCACCCATGTACTTTCCATGATTTTTGTTTGGATTTGATTGTGTTTTTTTTTTTTTTTTTTTTGCATTTAGTGGAGAGGGTTTATTTTGGTCAAAAAAGCAAAAACTTGATTGTTAGATTAATTTGTTTCATTTCTTCTTGTGCCCTAGTTTTTTCCATCATTTTTGGGTGGGTTTGAATGTGTATTTTTTGTCATTATTGTTGCATTGAGTTGAGGGTTTTTTTTTGCTAAAATTCAAAATGTTGTATGTAAATTTTAATTTTATTTTTTTAACTTGCAATTATTCTTGTGCCCTAGGTTCAAACTACAAACTTCATCTTACATTAAAATTCAAGAGTTCAACAAAGTTATAAACATGCCAAAGAAATTGGACCCTATGTGGTGTTGAACCTTTAGTTAAACTGAGAGGGGGGGGTGAATCAGTTTAACACATTCCTGATCTTTTATAACTTTTTATTAAACTTATTTACACTTTCATTTCATATCCAATTTAATGTGTCAGGAATCTTAGAATGTAAGCAACAAGTGTTAGTATAATATAGCAGTAGACTTAATATGAGAGCAGCAGGTATTAAGCAGATGATACATATCATATCAATACATAAATATCATGCACAGAGACACCAGATATAAGTGGAAACCCATAAAGGGAGAAAAACACATCTTATTATTGTTGTGATGCAAAGGCAAGCTCCAACTCCCTCTCACCACTGTTTTTCTGCAGGCACCAACCTACAGGAGGCTCCTACCTCAATTCTGCAAGCTACAACTTGAAAGGAAGCACCAACTCCCTTCAATTTTCTGCAGGCACCAACCTACAGGAGGCTCCAACCTCAGTCAGCTACAACTGACAGCTATCAAGCTGCAACTTGATAGGGAAGCTCCAACTTCCTCAATTTAACAAACTGAATGTTTGATGATTTACCTCAGATATCAGCTCTGTAGCTTCTTTTTCTGCTCTTATTTTCTTGATATTCTCTTCCTTATACTTCTATACTCTGCCTTCTCTATATTTTCTCTCTCTCTCTCACACCTCTCACTTTTTTTCATACCAAGTTGATATTACTTATAGAAATTTCTTGATGACTGTTTGTTTTCCTCTAGGAATTCGAAATGGATGGTCATACCCCTTGGTCTTCTGCCTCCTCATTTCTTTATCCAACTCAATTTAAAATCATAATAATATGTACAAAATTTCATGCTATAGTGGGATTTTGTCTTTTTCTTAGGATACTTGCCTTTGCATCACAAACAATAAAAAATAATTACATCATTTACATTCACATTCTTAATTACATATTTCAATATCACTCAGCTCCTCTTTTGAACTTTGGCTTTACTGGATTTGTCTTTTCCTGCTGCTGTTAAGAACCTGTTCTGCATACTCTTTGTTCACTGTCATCTGCATATTCCCTGTTTTCTGTGCTTATTCTCCTGTCCAACTCATTCCTGTACATATTCCTGTCAAACCTGTAATCTCTGTGTATCTTTGCATGCTCTCCTCTTCTTTTTCTTTTTCCATAATTGCATTCAATTTTTATGCCCAATCATTTCCCAATCCGGGAAATCTCACACTTCTCTTTAATTCCATGCTGGAAATTTATATAAACAAGTCTGGGTTATTTTAATATCTCGATTCAGAGAATTGCGATATTAATTCAATACTCCTCTATAGTTATAACCCGACAAACTCTTATGTGTACATATGCGTTAATTCCGCATTTACAACCATTCTACGCAACATAATAATTGACCCTCGGCGTATTAAACCATATTCACAAATTCCATGATTCGCCACTTCACATATACAGTCATTATACATAATATATCCACACACATATTACGCTTTCTTTAATATTGGAACCATTACAACGGAGTCTAAAGATAATCAGCAATCTTTTATTAATTAGAAACCTTAGTCTTCCACCGTATGTTAATAACCCGTCAAACTTTAATAAACATCATTAATATAGACCAAATTCATTGTATATATCTCTGCCCCGGGCCCAGAGTACAATTGTGAATGCATAGACCGTACCTTTGTTAACTCACGCGCCCATCCGACGGCTGTCATTGCATTGCCCGATCCAACGGATATCGCACGGGCAACTAGCGCGAAAGATAACGCGCGATGGCGCGTCACATCTGGACTATCGTTCACGCACCTTGGTTAAACTCCGGGCAAGTCCGACGCACGATCACCGTTCGATGGCCCTCTTCCAGATCAACGGCTCGTGTCAATTTCGCTCGGCGTCTCTGGTCGATAGTTAATGCGCGATGGCGCAATGAGAGCTGGGTTAAACGTAGGTCTAGCCACGGTGGTCGGGAGAATGGCGGAATCGCCGTCAGGTCTCTCCACACTGCTCCAGCCTGGATGGTGGTGCGAAGAAACCTACTCGCTTCACTCCAACCCACCGCCATCGTTCATCGGTCACAGCTCCGCTTCCTCACGCAAGGTTCCGTTCTCCTCCTTTAAACTTCGTATTCCGCCCGTTACATTAAAAGGGTTCTTTTATACTCGACGCAGAGTTCCGTCACTTTCTGCCCGGCCCATACTTGCGCAGTGCACACAACCACTCCTCAAGAACTCATGTGTTCACACGGAGTTAATTCGACCATTACACAATAATATTAACTCAATGTCTCATGCACAGAGATTCGCACTGTACATAATTACAGGGAATAATCAACCAACGCATAATACACAAGGTATTCCTCACACAGGGTTTAGTCTTTACCACAGGGTTTTAGTCTTCAATCAAAGTCTATGCTCAATAATTGCTCTGTCTCTAATTCCTTTGTTGCTTCTGCGTCAATTTCTCTGTTTCTTCTGCTGCCTCTGCTACCTCTCTGTCTCTTTTGCCTTATGGATAGTTTAGGTGATGCTCCTTTGTCATCTCCTTTGCCATCAATGACAACATTTCCAACAGTCTCCCCCTTTGGCATTGATGGCAACATGCTTCCTCTGCTTGCCTTTTAAAAGCCCCTTTTTGTTTTTCCTCCCTCTTTGACATCAATGGCAAAGGGTTGCTCATTTCCTAGTTTTCTTTCTGCATTTCCTCTCTCTGAGTTATGTTTAGGCCCTCTTCTGCTGACTTTGTACCATGCTGCTCCAGACTGATGTACAAGACTTGTTGAGAGAACACTTTGAGGATTATCGAATTTGAATATACACTTGGTGTTCTTTTGCCTTAATCCTTTGATCCTGAGGACCTGATTCATGCTTTCCTTGCTGACTGTTCTCCTCCTGGAATGATATTTTCGTTTTTGTTCTCCCCCTTCATGTCTTGAAGAGTTTGCTCCATCCACATGACTTGTGTACAACATGTTGTTGCTGCTATATATTCTGCTTCAGCTGTAGACAGAGAGATGGATGTTTGTTTCTTGCTTAACCATGCCACCAGACTTTCTCCTAGATAGAAAGCACCTCCACTTGTACTTTTCCTGTCATCAACACAACTAGCCCAATCTGCATCTGTGTATGTTGTTAAAGTGAAGCTTTTGCCTTTAGGATACCAAAGTCCATACTGTGTTGTTCCTTGTAGATATCTGAGTATTCTTTTTACTGCCAGAAGATGGTTTTGTTTAGGTGTTGCTTGATATCTTGCCACTAGTCCTACTGCTAGCATGATGTCTGGTCTTGATGATGTCAAATACAGCAGGCTTCCTATCATGGATCTGTAGAGTTTTTCATCTACATCTGCAGTCCCATCCTCAGCACACAGCTTGCATCCCGTGATCATGGGTGTTGTCACAGGTTTGCAGTCCTCCATTTTGAATTTTTTTAGCATTTCTTTTAAGTATTTTTCTTGAGAAATGAAAGTGCCTGTGTTCTTTTGTTGAATTTGCAGTCCCAAGTAGAAACTGAGCTCTCCAATCATAGACATTTCAAACTTTGTTTTCATCTCTTCAGCAAACCCTTTTGCTAGTTCATCTTTGTTGCTTCCAAACATAATGTCATCAACATACACTACAACAATCAGGAGTTCATTTTCATGGGCTTTTATGTATAGATTGCTGTCTACTCCACCTCTCTTAAAACCCTGTTTTTGCAAATATTTATCCAGTCTTGAGTACTAAGCACAAGGAGCCTGTTTCAGTCCATATAGGGCCTTCTTCAGTCTGCATACAGTCTTCTTTGTATGTCAATGAGAAACCTTCTGGTTGCTCCATGTACACTTCTTCTTCTAGATATCCATTAAGAAAAGCAGATTTTACATCCATTTGATATACCTTGAAGTCTTGGTAGCAAGCAAATGCCAGGCACATTCTGATAGCTTCCATTTTGGCTACAGGGGCAAATGTTTCTTCATAATCAAGTCCTTCAATTTGTGAGTATCCTTTGCAGACCAGCCTAGCTTTATTTCTGATTACTTGTCCTTGTTCATTCATTTTGTTTTTGAATACCCATTTTGAACCAATGATATTCTTCTCAATTGGTCTAGGAACTAGTTCCCAGGTATTGTTCTTCTCAATTTGGTCCAATTCTTCATTCATTGCTTTTACCCAACACTTGTCCTTGGTAGCTACTTCAAACTGCTTTGGCTCTATTTGTGATAACATTGCTATGTATACTTCTTCTGTCTGTTCAGTTAGCTGCCTTCTTGTTTGCACTCCTACACTCTTGTCTCCTATGATTTGATCTTCTGGATGGTTCTTTTGAGTGTATCTTGAGGGGGTTTTTGAGTTCAGTTCAGCATTTTTTGATGTTTTGCTTGTTTCTTCATCATCTTGGTCCTCTTCTTCATGATTTTCAGGATGGCTGCTGCAATCTATATCTCTTGTCTTGTTTGGAAGTTCTTCATCAAATCTTACATCAATACTTTCTACAATTTTTCAAAGAGTCTTGTTGTAGCATCTGTATCCTTTACTCTTGGATGCATATCCTAAGAGTATTCCTTCATCTGCTCTTGCATCAAACTTCCCCAGATTTTCATCATTATTCTTTATGTAGCACTTGCTGCCAAAGATTCTAAAGTGCTTGATTGATGCAGGTTTGCCATGCCATAGCTCATAAGGTGTCTTGTCACTATTAGGTCTTAAATGAGCTTTGTTTAGAATATGTACTGTTGTGTGTACAGCTTCTACCCAAAAGGTTTGAGTAATGTTACTCTCTTGCATCATAGCTCTGGCCATTTGTTGTACAGACCTGTTTTGTCTCTCTACTACTCCATTCTGCTGAGGTGTCCCTGCAATGGTAAATTGTTGCTTTATTCCATGTTCATTACATAGGTCTGCAAAGTCATAATCTGTGAACTCTCCTCCTCTATCTGATCTGATACATTTTAGCTTGCATCCAGTTTGATTTTCTGCTAATGCTTTGAATGTCTTAAACTTTTCCAGTGCTTCTGATTTGTTCTTGAGAAAAGCAACCCATGTCATTCTGGAGAAATCATCTATTATCAGCATGAAGTAGGATTCTCCACTTGGTGTCTTAGTTCTAGCAAGTCCACACAGGTCCATGTGCACAAGCTGGAGTGGTCTTCTTGTTGATAGCTCATCTTTAGATCTAAAGGATGTGCAAGTCTGTTTCCCCAATTTACAAGATTTGCATATGGTATTTGAAGGCCTTTTTATTTCTGGCATATCTCTGACAGCTTTCTTCTTGCTCAGTCTGATGATATGGTCAAAGCTGAGATGTCCCAATCTCCTATGCCATAACCATGACTCCTCAAGTTTGCTAAGATGGCAGGCTTCATCCTCCTCTTTTACTATGTAAACATTACTCTCTGTTCGAACACCTTTGAGCAGAGTCTTTCTTGTTGTGCTTGATCTGACTTCACAATCTTGTGCTCTAAAGAGAACTTCACAGCCTTTGTCACACATCTGACTGACACTCAGTAAATTTGCTTTCAACCCATCTACAAATAGTACATCTTGGGCCTTTCCTCTTCCATTATCTATGCTGACTGAGCCTTTTCCCTTGATCTTACCTGATTTATCATTGCCAAAAGTAACATTGCCAGATTTCTTTTCATCAAGAGTTATAAACTTGCTTTTGTCTTCAGTCATATGTTTTGAGCAGCCACTGTCCAGGTACCACTGGCTTTTCAAGTCTTGAGCAGTTAGGGCCAGGTCACATTTACTCTCCTTCTTTATCCACTGGAAGCACCCTTTTGTTTGGTATCTTTTGTGGGATGATGGACTACATTTTCTTAGAGGACATTTAGAAGGTATATGTCCAACTTGATTGCATACACAACATTTGATCATAATTTTTGTAGAGTTATGAGTATGAACAAAATTTCTTTGAATCATAAACCTCCTTGAGGTGTTAAACATCAATCTTTGTCCATACTTTCTACACTCAATGATTTTATGACCAAATTCCTTACAATAAAAGCAGTAACCATAGAAGTTATTTGCATACCTGATGTAAGGTTGTCTCTTCCATTTGTTTGCTTGAGGCAGTCTCTTCAATGTTTGCATCTTTTTCTGGTTTGAATTACTCCTTCTTGCATGACAATATGCAGCAATGTGTCCCAACTTGTGGCAGACATAACAGGTGGCATTCTTCATTGGAGGGAAGAAAATTCTTTGATGGTTTCCAAATTTACATATTCAGAGGTCTTCATATTTATTACATTCTTTTGTTAGTTACTCTCCCCTTCGTCAAACACCATGTTAAAGCACACATGGTGTATGAGGAAGAATAAACACACACGCACAAGAGACTCAACACACAATGAAGGATAAGCGTGAGGCTTTCTTATTTTCCATTATACAAAGATGTACATTTATAGTACAATGGTGTGACTCTTGGTTTCACATTCCAAGGTCACTTGGACTCCATTGTGACTTTTCGCATTCCACACCTACCCATGTAGGATTATGTGTTCCAACATCCCCCCTTAATCCGAAGGGGTATGTGTGAGTCCAAGAAAAGAGTTGTAATACAAATCTGCAAAGTATACATGGCAGCACTTGGGCTGAATCAACTCTCTGAAATGTTGGAAAAAAGAAGTGGTTTTAGGATGACCACAAACACTGGAACGCAAAACATGTTGCAGTTCCCGGAACTCTTCCAAAACTGGCAAGAAGCTGAAGGCTTCTGCTAGAGGAATTGTCCCTCATAAAAAAGGGAGACCTTCAACCTAAAAGAAGGGAGGTCTACTACCTGTGATGGTTTTAGGATTACCAACAACTCTGGAATGCTTTGAAGCATTTCTTGGAACTCAACCAAAGCTGGCAAGAAGCTGAAGGCTGCTAAGCTGAAGGCTTCTGCTAGAGGAAGTGTTCCTCATATATGAAAGGGAGACCTTCGACCTAAAAGAAGGAAGGTCTACTACCTGTGGTGGTTTTAGGTTGTCCACCAACCAAAGATGATGGTTTAAGGTTGTCCACCAACCGAAGGCATGCTCATGGGCATCCGTGTCTCTGGCTACATCTCTGAATCCGGAATGACGAATTGTGGCTCAGGCTCGCTTGAACTGCTGGCTACAACTCTGAACATGGAATGAGAGATTGTGGCTTAGGCTCGCTTGATCTGTCGTCAAAGCTTGTACATGACCACCATTTTCCCCCCTGTCAGGGACAAGGTGAGATGATGGCGAAAACTCAACTGCAAGTTTGTTCAATATCCGTGAACAAGTTCTAACATGTGTTGTAAACATCTTCTTGGCTGTTGATGCCCATTGCCAAGAAGCGATCCATCCAAGATGAATCTTGGTTCTTGCAGGAGGCTTGTTTTTGAAGCATCTGTCTGAAGAATGAGTGTGCCGACCACAGTGCTTGCATGGATGAAGATCAAAACAGTGATCTTTCATATGGCCAACTCGATCACAGTGTTGGCATTTCTCAATCTTATGTTGTTGTGGAACAGGATCTGGAACAGCTGCAGGTGAACTGTCATAAAGAAATCCGACACTCTGAAATTGAATGGGCTTGGAGTAGTCCGGAATATGAAAGGACACATCCTTGTCATATCCAATACCAGTTCTGTGCTTGTTGTGGACAAGATCTTCCCAAGGTCTGATGATGCGCTTGAGAAGTGCAGGTTGATCTGCTGCATCTGCATGTACATCTGCTCTTGTGCAATGAACTGAATGAGGATCAACTGATACTTTGCTGACTTGCTGCTGATGGGAGTCTTTCAAAATGTTCTAAACATAAACAGGTTCAGAATGGTGACTCGTTTGCTGAAGTTTGTCTTGTTGAAGCTGAGATTCCAACTGCAAAAACTCGATCTTTTCTTGTGCATCTTGTAAACAAATTTGAATATTACAAAGAGCATGCTTGCTCATTTTTATCACATCATCAACATTTGAATGAATGAGGTTATTCAACAACACTAATACCTCATTGATTTTAGCCATTTCAACAGCTTAGGCTCAAAACAAATGAAAGGGTGTCAGCTTCAACCGAAAATGCACCTGTTTACAATGTGATGCAACAAGAAATACAAATGACTCTAAAGAATTTCCAACTATGGAAATCTCAAAGTACAAAGTGTGCTCCTCAAATGATGGAAATCTCAAAGTACAAAGTGTGCTCCTCAAATGATGGAGGACAATCAACAATTTTTGAAGCAACACAATGTCAATTCAATACATCATCTCTGCAAAATATTTGTTTGAATGTGCAGCTGAAAACACTATGCAAGAGGCCTTTAAGGCAGCTGAATTTTCCTTCAAAAAGTTGTTTAAAAACTGATGGCAAACTTGTCTTCTCATGTAAAATTCTTCAGAAAATCACCCTTCAAATCAATGCCACAAATCACAATGCAAATCTGCAATTTTCTCTATGTATAGTCCATGCCATTTCTTCAATTCTGCTGTTCATTTTCTTGTCTTCAATGTCCTTTCTCTCTCTCTGCTGGTTTTTTTTCTTTTCTTTTCTTTTTCTTTTTCTTTTTTTTTTTTTTTTAATAATTTAATGGGAATAGTTAAAAATGGGGAAGGGAATTAAAAGTGGGATGGAAATTTATAAGGAGGGGGGAAATTAAATGGGGGAAAGGGGGGCTATTAAATTAAAATGGGAAGATTTTTATTTTTTTATTTTTTAAGGAAAGAGAATTAATTAAAAGGAATCGAATTAATGGGAGAGGAATCGAATAATGGGAGGGGAATTACTTTAGGGAGGGGGGGCCGTATATTTAAAAATAATTTTAAAAAATTTTAAAATTGGAATGGGAGGTATGATAGAGGGGGTTGATATTACAAAACGGGGGGCAGTAGAAACCAACCAAAGTTAGGGTGGGAGGGACGGCGTAAGGCTGGAGAGGGGGCGCATGAGGAGTTGGAAGGTAGGATATGCTGGCAGGAAGAGAGTAGGTGTGTGTGAGCGGGATGCCTCAAGGTGGAAGGACTGCGGTGTGAGGTGAGAGCTCGGTTAGGGAGAGCCGAGAGTTATTTGAGATCGCAGGGGAGTTGTGTGAGATGCGTAGATTGCAGGGGAGTTGTGTGAGATGCGTATGTTGAGAGGCCGATGTTGTAGAGATGTGGGGAAGGCCGAAAGGCCAGGATGCATAGAATTTTTTTTTATTTTTATTTTTATTTTTTACAACAGCAGAGGAGTAATATACAGCGCAGGCAAAATGGAGAATTTGCAGAATCAGAAATTTTCTTTCAGTAGCAGAAAATGTACTTTTTCCAGCAGTAGAGAATTGCAGAATTTTCATGAAATTTAGCAGCAGTAGAATACTTTCTTCTTTCAAATATAGAGCAGAATTTTTCTGGAACTTATAGCAGTAGAAAATCCAGAATTTTGCAGGAATCTTCGAATGAAAAACTCAGAAATTCTTTTTCATTAAAACCAGAAACCTCTTCAGAAATCAACTTTAAACAATTTTTCCAACAGCTCTCCAAAACAGAATTTAATGGGCAGAAATTGCAGAAAGAAATCAACCTTCAGATGTGCAGTGCTACTCTTCTCCAAGATGAAATTTCTGAATGATGCCACGGATTTTGAATGCTACTCCTCTTCAAAACCAATTCTGAATGCGGCAAAATGTCAAAATCACTGCTGCAAAAACTCTCTAAATACTGCAAAAATGCAGATATGCACAGGCCATAAACACAAAATGGCTCACTCAATGTGGAGCAGGGCCAGCAATCGCCCGCTCTGATACCATGTCAAACACCATTTTAAAGCACACACATGGTGTATGAGGAAGATAACACACACACACAACAAGAAACTCAACACAATGGAGGATAAACGTGTAGCTCATATTTTCCATTATACAAAGATGTACATTTATATTACAATGGTGTGACTCTTGGTTTCACATTCCAAGGTCACTTGGACTCCATTGTGACTTTTCGCATTCCACACCTACCCATGTAGGATTAGGTGTTCCAACATCTTCTGATCTCTGTCTTCCTTATTGCAGATTTCTTCTTTTGTAGGAATTGTTTGAGCTACTTCATCATTCTTCTTAGCTTTTACAAAAATAATATTTTTGTTTTCCTTTTCTTTGCCTTTACTCGATTCTCCTTCATAGCCTATTCTTGTTTTTATCATTGGGGATATTTGAGCAACCAGAATTTTATTCAACTTACTAGAGCTTGTTTGAGAAGAGTTTATAAGCATTGTCCTTTGAGCATTTTATAGTTTCTTCCTGAGACATACTACTTCTTCTTCCAGTTTCTCTTGTTCTCGGGTTTTATCCTTGATTTGATGAAGTAACATGTCTTCTATCTTCTTGGCTTCTTCAAGCTCTACCTTTAGCTGCATGAGGACTTCTGAGTTTTTTTCTTCCCTTAAATACTTAAGAAGAATTTGCTTTTGTTTTCTGTACTTCAGTTTGAGTCTGTCAATCTCTTCCAGAGAACTTCTTAGCTCCCCCTCAAGGTCGCGTTCCCCTTATTCTTCTTCATCTTCTAGCAGGAGTCCTTCAAGATATTCTATGGCCATCAATAAGAATTCGGAGGTTCCTTCTTCACTTGAGGGTTCATCTGAATCTTCAGATGTACTGATGTCTTGTTGAGCATAGAAGGATTTTCTGCTGAACTTCTTTCCTTTCTGCCAGTTCTTTGATTTATTTTTCTCTGACTCTTGAGCCTGATTTCTCATTTTCTTGTGAGGACACTTAGCAGCATAGTGTCCCACTCTTCCACAGTTAAAGCATTTGAAAGGAAGTTTACCTTTGTATTTACCTGAGCCTCTATCCAATTTCTTGACAAATTTGCCTCTTCTTCATCTGAGCAAGAGCATATGTCTTCCTCTTCTTCTTTCTTCTTTTCTATTTTGAAGGCTGCCTCCCTCATACTTGGCTTCTTCTATGGGAGCCTCATCTCGTATGCTGTTAAATTTCCAAGTAGCTGGTTCATGGTCAAGGTCTCCCAATCAGTTGTTTCTTCTATTGCAGACACTTTGGGATTGAACCTGGATGGAAGAGATCTTCGAATCTTTTGCACAATTATACTTTCTGGCATGGTCTCTCCAAGAGCTTTCATATTGTTAACAATTTCTGCAAATTTTAGGAAGAAACTGTCAATGTCTTCATCATCATTCATTTTTAAGTTTTCAAACTGGGCTCTATGGACTTGAAGTTTTGTAGTGTTTACTTTCTGGTCTCCCTCATGTACGTTTTCAAGAGTATCCCATATTTTTTTTGCAGTGTCTTTGTGCATTACTTTAATAAACTCTGCTTCACAGAATCCATTCAAGATGACATTCATGGCCTTTTCATTAGCCACAAAATCTTGTTTTGTTTCTTTTTCTATGTCAGTTTCCTTTGGGGCATATCCTAATGCCACAGCAGCCCAGACTTCTATTCCTAGAGACATTATGTATGTCCTCATTCCGATTTTCTAGAAAGCATAATTTTCACCAGTGAAGAAAGGGGCTTTATTGGTTGAGCATCTTTCTTTACTAGCCATCTTGGGAATCTAGGATCTCCTTTCAGTTGTTAGACTTGAACAAAGGAACCTGCTCCGATACCAATTGTTGAACCTTTAGTTAAACTGAGAGGGGGGGGGGGGGGGGTGAATCAGTTTAACACATTCCTGATCTTTTAGAACTTTTTATTAAACTTATTTACACTTTCATTTCATATCCAATTTAATGTGTGAGGAATCTTAGAATGTAAGCAGCAAGTGTTAGTATAATATAGCAGTAGACTTAATATGAGAGCAGCAGGTATTAAGCAGATGATACATATGAGATCAATACATAAATATCATGCACAGAGACACTAGATATAAGTGGAAACCCATAAAGGGAGAAAACCACATCTTATTATTGTTGTGATGAAAAGGCAAGCTCCAACTCCCTCTCACCATTGTTTTCTGCAGGCACCAACCTACAGGAGGCTCCAATCTCAATTCTGCAAGCTACAACTTGAAAGGAAGCACAAACTCCCTTCAATTTTCTGTAGGTACCAACCTACAGGAGGCTTCAACCTCAGTCAGCTACAACTGACAGCTATCAAGCTGCAACTTGATAGGAAAGCTCCAACTTCCTCAACTTATCAAACTGAATGTTTGCTGATTTACTCCAGATATCAGCTATTTTCTGTATCTGCTCTTCTTCTCTTAATCTTCTCTATTTTATTCTTCTATATTTTGCATTCTCTATATTTGCTCTCTCTCTCACACCTCTATCCCTTTGAATATCAAGTTGATATTACTTATAGAAATTTCTTGATGACTGTTTTTTTTCCTCTAGGAATTCGAATTGGATGGTCATACCCTTGGTCTTCTGCCTCCTCATTTCTTTATCCAACTCAATTTAAAATCATAAAAATATGTACAAAATTTCATGCTACAGTGGGATTTTGACTTTTCCTTAGGATACTTGCCTTTGCATCACAAACAATAAAAATTAATTACAACATTTACATTCACATTTTTAATTACATATTTCAATTTTACTTAGCTCCTTTTCTGGATTTTGGCTTTACTGGATTTGTCTTTTCCTGCTGCTGTTAAGGACCTGTTCTGCATACTCTTTGTTCACTTTCATCTGCATATTCCCTGTTTTCTGTGCTTATTCTCCTGTCCAACTCATTTCTGTACATATTCCTGTCAAACCTGTAATCTTGGTGTATCTCTGCATGCTCTCCTCTTCTTTTTCCTTTTCCATAATTGCATTCAAGTTTTATGCCCAATCATTTCCCAATCCGGGCAATCTCACACTTCTCTTTAATTCCACGTTGGCAATTTATATAAACAAGTCTGGGTTATTTTAATATCTCAATTCAGAGAATTGCAATATTAATTCAATACTCCTCTATAGTTATAACCAGACACTCTTATGTGTACATATGCGCTAATTCTGCATTTACAACCATTCTACGCAACATAATAATTGACCCTCGGCGTATTAAACCATATTCACAAATTCCATGTTTTGCCACTTCACATATACAGTCATTATACATAATATATCCACACATATATTGCGCTTTCTTTAATATTGGAACCATTACAATGGAGTCCAAAGATAATTGTCAATCTTTTATTAATTAGAAACCTTAGTCTTCCACCGTATGTTAATAACCCGTCCAACTTTCATAAACATCATTAATATAGACCAAATTCATTGTATATATCTCTGCCCCGGGCCCACAGTACAATTGTGAATGCATAGACCGTACCTTTGTTAACTCACGCGCCCATTCGACGACTGTCATTGCATTGCCCGATCTAACGGATATCGCACGGGCAACTTGCGCAAAAGATAACGCGCGATGCGGGTCACATCTGGACTATCGTTTGCGCACCTTGGTTAAACTCCGGGCAAGTCCGACGCATGATCACTGTCCGATGGCCCTCTTCCAGATCAACGGCTCGTGTCAATTTCGCTCGGCGTCTCTGGTCGATAGTTAATGCGCGATGGTGCAAGTTAAAGAGCGGTTTTGGAACAGTAGTCTAGCCACGTGTCAGATAGTCTATGGAATCGCTGCCCATTCTTCCAATACCGCTTTCTGACGGATGGTGGTGCGATGAAACCCACGGTTTCACTCCAACCCACCGTTATTGTTCATCCGGTCACAGTTCCGCTTCCTCACGCAAGGTTCCGTTCTAGTCCTTTTACTCCGGGTTCCGTTCTCCTCCTTTAAACTCAGATTCCGCCCGTTATACATTAAAAGGTTCTTTAATACTCTGATGCAGAGTTCCGCCACTTTCTTGGTTCCGTCTATCCTTATGCAGAGTGCACACAACCACTCCTCAAGAACTCATGTGTTCACACGGAGTTAATTCGACCATTACACAATA
The DNA here is from genome assembly GCA_034641835.2 of Pinus albicaulis. Classification (NCBI taxonomy): domain Eukaryota; kingdom Viridiplantae; phylum Streptophyta; class Pinopsida; order Pinales; family Pinaceae; genus Pinus; species Pinus albicaulis. The sequence goes on along the minus strand of CM076580.1, from coordinate 1,538,204,834 downwards.
ATATTAACTCAATGTCTCATGCACAGAGATTCGCACTGTACATAATTACAGGGAATAATCAACCAACGCATAATACACAAGGTATTCCTTACACAGGGTTTTAGTCTTTACCACAGGGTTTTAGTCTTCAATCAAAGTCTATGCTCAATAATTGCTCTGTCTCTAATTCCTTTGTTGCTTCTGCTTCAATTTCTCTGTTTCTTCTGCTGCCTCTGCTACTTCTCTGTCTCTTTTGCCTTATGGATAGTTTAGGTGCTGCTCCTTTGTCATCTCTTTTGCCATCAATGACAACATTTCCAACATGTGGGAATCTGGTGAACCTGATAGGGGTTTTGACAGATCAAATTTGAGTTGCAAGTTATGTGGACACCATATGACAAGATTGAAATTCCACCTTGCACAAATACCTGGACATGAGGTAGGGCCTTGCTCAAATACAAATCCAAAAATCATCTGAAGAGCCCTCAAATCATTGGAAGGAATAGAGACAACCAAACTTACCAAAGCAGCTCTGAAGAGTCAAATAGTAGAGAGTGGAGTGTCATGATTGGGAGGTGACCATGAGAGTGGTATTGGTTCTTCACCATTAGCTTCTACACCCAACCCCATAGCTACCTCATCATATTTTGTTTCTGGAACCACACCTAGTGCACAACCATCTATCTCGTCAATTATTAAAAAAAGGGAGAAAGAAGAAGTTGACAAGTTGTTGGACATGTTTCTTCTTTGGAGTGATATTTCTTTCAGTGTTACCAGGAACAATCCCTTTTACCAGATCACGGTTGATGTTATTGCTATTGATAGCCCAGGGTACAAAGCCCCTTCATATGATGACTATAGAGGGCGCATTCTTCAAAATGAAAAATTTGACTCCACTAAGAGATTGAAGGAGTTTAGGGGATCATGGGCACACACAAGATGCATTGTAATGTCAGATGGTTGGACCAATCAAAAAGGTAGAACCCTTATTAACTTCTTGGTCAGTTGTCCCAAAAGGACAATGTTTATGAAATCTGTTGATGCATCTACACATATCAAAGATGCACAGTCATTATGTGATTTTTTGGATGTGTTCATTTAGGAGGTGGGTCAACAACATGTTGTCCAAGTCATAACGGACAATGATGCAAATTATGTTGTTGCTGGCAAGATGCTTATGGAGAGACATCCTAACTTATTTTGGACACCTTATGTTGCACACTACATTGATTTGATGTTGGAGGACATAGGAAAAATTACTTTTGTCAAAGATATTGTTGAATCATCAAAAAGCATTACAAAATTTATATATAATCATGCATTTGTGCTTCATTTGATGAGAACATTCACCAACAAGGCGTTGGTGCGTTCTGTCATTATATGGTTTGCCACCAATTTCATATCTCTTCAATCCCTCCTGAATTCTATGTGGGAGGTAAAGAGAATGTTTCTTTCAAAGTGGTGCACTTTGACATATAGTCGCAAGCCAGAGGGAGAGGCCATATGCAGGTTAGTTTCATATCAAGAAAGCTTCTGGACGGGAGTGCAAGAGGTGTGTAGCATTATTGAACCTTTGGTAAAGGTTCTGCAATTAGTTGGTGGAGAAAAGCCTGCAATGGGCTACTTGTATGAGGCCATAGATAGGGCCAAAGAATTCATTTGGACCTACTATGATGATAAGGGGATGAGGGGTTTCAGAAACAACTTCTTTTATGGGAAGTGATTGATGACCGATGGAACAACACACTCCATCGTCCCATTCAAGCTGCAGGCATTTACCTGAACCCCGCATTTTCTTACTCCTGTGGTTTCTTATTTGATGTTGAGGTCATGGATGGATTCTTCACTCGTGTTCAGAAGATGGTGCCATCTCCAGCAGAACATGCAGAAATCTCCAAAGAAATGGAGATATACAGGATGGCAGGTGGCACATTTAGCTTTGACATGGCTATCCATAATAGGAATATTAAAATGCCAAGTAAGATTTACTTTGTTTCAAAATTCATTGTCTCTTCAAGTTCATAACTTCATACTTTGCTTCAACTTTCAATTTTCATTTTTTCCTTATGTTTATAGCTTTATCTTATTTGTTGTAGATGCATGGTGGAGAAGATACGGTCGCAAAGTACCCAATCTCCAAAGGCTTGCCATTCGAGTACTCAACCAAACATGTAGCTCATCACGATGCGAGCGCAACTGGAGTGTATTTGAAAAAATACGCACCAAAAAGTGCAATAGGTTAAAATATTCCCATTGATTTTTTGAATTCATTAAATAATATTAATATTTTTTTTTAATTATTAATTTATTAATTTATGACCTTTGTACAGGTGGGAGTCCCAGCAACTTAATGACATGGTCTACGTCTACTACAATCTTAGATTGTGGGTGAGGCAACTTGAGAGGACGCCTGATGTGGAGGTCATCTCATTGGATGCGATTTACATCACTGTTGCATGGAGGGTTGAGGCCAAGAGGCCTATCATGGAGTCGGCCCCTGATTGGTTAGAGCAAGACGTAGTGGAGGGGGAGCAGCAAGAGGAGAAGGAGGAGGAGGTGAAACCACCTAGCCCTATCACCGATAGAGAACGTGGTGTACCTCTTATAGCTCCTGGTGCTTCAGCTTCTAGAGCATAATAGATGTAATCTTCCGAATAGGAAATAAACCGCAATACAAAGCAACATAAACAAAAACTACAACGTATAGAGACACACATAGGAAACACTGCAAATAAACCAGAACAGCTGAGCCATTTTATTAAATCTCTGAAATGAGGAACATATACAAAGTGTGCTCAGAATGATAGCACCTTGGCCTGCTCAAGGCAGGCTGAAATGATCACTCCCTCCTCTATCAGAATCTCTGCTCAAGCTCTGCTCTGCGCTGCTCCTCCTCTACGCAATCCTGCTGGAAAATATTGTTGCTAGCTGGAAAGGGACTGCAAGATGGGGTTACTCCGTTGCTCGGAAAATTCTGAAACTCGGACACGGGCTTCTCCTCCAAAAACCCAGAGTAACTCGTGAAGGAATTCCAAAAAGGCTGACCCCGAAAATTCACCCTCTAGGGATGGCTACGCTCTCTTGCTGGGTACGCTGGCCTTTGTGATGAAAACACTAAAAGAAAGGCCTCCAACTCTCCGAAGAACTCAGCTATGGAAGGGTTGATCCCCTCACAATCTCTCAGACTGAAATCCCATGAAGTTCTCCTCCCCCGGAGCTGCTCTCCTCTATGACTGTGTAATCCTCCTGAAAGATTGCGTTGCCCTGGAAGTGAATGTGTAATCATGTGGCTGAAATGATGATGTTGCTCTCCAAAATTTGGTGGAATGGCTCCTCTCCTGAGCGGGCACTCGAAGTCCCCCGACGACGAGGCTGGGATCTCCGCTCAGAGACACCCTTGTGCTAAACATCACTGCAGACTCTAGACTTGAGTAGTCTAGACTTGAGCGTGCTCTAGTCTTGACAAACAGAAAATCATATGATGCAAGAATGAATGAGAAAGGTTGCCTTCCTCTCCTTTTATGCTTGTGAACCCCTCATTTCCCTTGGGCCCACCTATCCTGTGTTGTCCCTTTGTGCCACATTGTCCCTTGTTGCACTACACTGCCTCTCCCACGCTGCAACTGCGCTACCTAGCCCCACACTGCCACTGCGCTGTCACTTGGCTTCATGGGCCCCCACTTCACCTTTTAATTAATCTGCCCAGTTACTTTAGGAAAGTGCTTTTATTCTAATGTTTTATTCATGGGTCCCCTCACCCCTTTATTTCCTGTTAACTTAAGGAAAGCGAAAATTAATCAAAAATGAATATTCCAATTAGCTATATGCTAATTGGGAATATTACATATTATGTTCTATCAACATTTTACTTTCATGTTTATGTGATTTCTAAATTGAATCGGGCCTATAAGAAATATTGAAATAAAACTGCATTAAGCATTGAATATACCATGGTTATCTAAATTTAACAATTCCCCATCTTCTAACATGCACTCTTGACAAATGGGTGAGGAAACATATGGTTGATGCAAGTGGCAAAGAAAAAATGGCATGACGCATCAGTTACAAGGTGGTTGTCAGGGGCTGCTGGCTACTGGTTGGAAGATGATTAGAAGAAAAATTCTCCTAGAGGTACCCACTTTTGGTGGGCTACAAGAACCAACTACAAAAAAAACAGTTTGCAAGTTTACACATTAGAGCACATATACTATAGATAATCATAAGGTTTTCTCAATAAATAAAATTACCAAACAAGAGTTGATTTGCATCTATATGCAAGTTGCTAGCTTGAAAAATCCACATCAGCTCATCTCTGAAGCAAGGCAACAATGCAAACTGTAGTGTTGCTCTTGCTTGTTTCCAAATGAAAGGCATAATGTAGAATTGCTAAAGAACTTCATATTGATTACTAATATTACAAAATGTTTACATATGATACTCAATATTAAGAAACCTAGAATAGAATATTGCTCAAAAGGTATACTGATATATAATAGTATATAATAAGGGACCTTATATAATATCATTTAATAAGGAACGTTATATATAAAAAGAAGTAATGGGTTAGAACTTCGAACCACGCATCACTGTTTTGAATGCTAGGATGAAGATGAAGAGCAGAATTTGAATGTTACAGTGATTGGGCACACAATATGATAGCAAAAGGAATGAAACACTTTGATTGAAACGACAAGTTAAGGTGGTGATGGTATTGTTAGGGAAAGAAACATGCTATATAGTAAGAATTTAGATGGAAAATGATAAAAACATGGGTGTCGAGCAAAACTGATATGTTTTTACAACTTTAAGAATAGACTGCAACAGATAGTGACATGGGATAAACTATGAAAACGTTGAAGGCGGAATGGAGAATACATCCTAGTATGAGAATGACCAACATTGTAGAATGAAGAATGTGACTTCAGAGGGAAAGATAACTATTATCAAGAGTAAGAGTTGATGGGAAGTGTTGTTGCACAGAGTGTCTAGGCACAGCGACAATAGCTCAGATCGGGGGCTATCACCCTGATCCCCAATCTCTCTATTTAAGTTGTCTCCTTGCAGACTAAGGGAGGTAGACCCTAATGAAATGAAGAAGGAGAACTGATTGGAAACCAACCAATTCAGGAGACACAGTCAAACGACCAAGTACTTGTTAAGATCTAACGAGATTTTATAGATTCGATTAGATTACAAGTTTGAGACCAATGCCTTGTGGAGTCAAATTATCCCGTTACGAAATTAAGATCAAGTAGCTGAAAAATAACTGCTGCTAAAGAGGACAATTATCCTGTTATGAAAATACCAATCCACCACGATAATATTCAATTCTTCAATTAAATGCTCAATTTATCAAACTGGAAGATAAGCCATTTTCAACAATGCGATTTGATTAAACACTTTCAATATCATGTATCAACAATGTTAGATCTAGGAAATAAAGACATGCAATTTATTATCGCTTGAAATATTCTCAAAGCTGACTAGGCAATTAACATCAATTTCAAGCAATTTAAAACCACAATTAGAGCTAGTTAAACGATCATCAATCCCAGCTAAGCATGAAAAGTACTTTCAAACCAAGTGCAATCTTTAAACAAATTAAATTCCAAAAAGATATTATCTAATATCATGTAAAGACCATCGAATTTAAACGTTAGACATTTCCAATAATTCCAAATTAAAATGATATTCTTAGCAATCCCAATCCAGATATTTGAATTTAGTCTATAGTCAAATTTAAGAGAAAATTCTCCAAAATTAAATCCACAATTAAATGTCTTTGCAAAATAGATTAAAAATCCAAATGTTCCAAATTTTTTGATTTTCCAAATATTTATATACAAAAAAAGGATTAAAATTTAACTATAGACAAAAGAAAGTTAGAATTAAAAATTTTGAAGTATTTTTTTAATATATTTTAAAAGTTAATGAAAACCTAAAACTATAAAACTAAAAAACAAAAGTTAATGTCATGAGTTAAAAGTTTCCTTTTTAAAATTTTAAATGTCAAATACGAAATATTCTAACTTAATGTCAAACTAAAATAATAAAAAAAGGGTCAAAATCGAAATGTTAATAAAATGAAATGATACAAATCTAATAATAATAAAAAAATATTAAACCAAAAGAAAAAACAATTGAAATCAAAAGTCATAAAAAAATTAGAAAGTTAAACACGTGAGTTAGTGTGTGCAAGTCGAAGGGGATTGCGGAGGATGAGCTGTCAAAGGCTACGGGCAGCGGATGAGGACACAGCAAATGCTGCAGGTCGAGGAAGAGAGGGCAACGGACAGCGTGGACTGAGGAAGCGGGTGTGAGGATGGCGGCGTGGAAATGTAGCGGAATGGACGCGGAGAAGTAGGCTAGACAGCGGCAGCGTGAGGAGAGCTGATAGGATGGAGCGTGGGATGGGCTGTCGAGAGGAAGCAAGATGAGCTGCGAAGAAGGCTGTTGGAGAATGAGAAGGGACAGCGTGAAGAGAGGATGCATGAGATTGAAGGATGCAACCCAAGAGAAGAAGGTGATAGTGAGGCCACCCCTTAGCCCCGGTTTACCTCCACAATCCAGGTTTAGCTCAACTTTTCCACCGAAGCTGTGTGTACAATTGCATCCAATATTTCATGCCCAACCATATTTCCAATTCGGGCAATCTTACAATCTCCCTTTCTTCTATGCTGGCAAATTCATGTAATATTCCTAATTTGCGACAGCAAATTGGAATATTCTATTTTGTTTATTTTGCCATCTATAGTCTATAAATAAATAAAAAGTGAGTAAAGAGGGTCTAAACTCACTTAAATGAAATAAGACATCCACCTAGTAGTACAACGTTGTGACTTAAGTGGGAGTCAAGGGGGGACCCAACACCACGTGGAGGAGGGGGCCTATGTACACTCTAGAAGTTTCTCCAAGCTTCTACGCAGATAAGGATGAGAATGTGGATAAGGATGAGGATGTGGAGGAGAGAGAGGCTACATTGGGTTTTGGAGGGAAACCAACACTATAAAAGATGGAGGAGCCTCCTCATTTCATTCATGCTTGGATATTTGGATTATTGATTATTGAGTGAGACATATTGTCTTCTCTTTGGCACGCTGGTTGTTTAGCCCGTCTGCTGCACTGTTTAGTGCAACTGAGTGTCTCCGTGCGGAGATCTCACCCTTAGCCCCGGGGGACTTCGAGTGCCTGCTCGGGCAAGGTTATTTTCTTAGTATCATCCTCCAGGACAGCATTATTGCTGCAGCAGCGTAATTCTGTGTTGTAGGGTGTTGCCGTGGTGACTTTACGACGCCACCTCCTTCTCTTGCTTTTCAGAGGGAGAGTCTCTCTTTCCTTTGGAGGATCAGATTGGGAGATTTTGGAGCTGATTTGCAGATCTTGGCATCAGGCCAACAGTTATTCTGCCCCTACTGCGCAGTCCCTTTTTGCATCTGCGTTATTTTTATGGTGCAGCTGCTGTGAGGGTTTGCCGGTTGATTTGTGGGGAAGATCTCAAGTGTAAGGATCAACCTTCCACTTTGGAGATCTATTGGAGGAGGTCTACTTCAGTTTATCATCATATTCAGCCTTCTTTATTTGGTTTCAATTTGGAGTTGCAGTAGCTGCCCAGCAACTCTGGCATTTTGGTCGTATTGTGTATTTCAGCCAATCCCTTGGAGGATTGAGATCTTATTGCTTATAAGGGTTAGAGCTTTGCTCCCCTATTGTATTTGAGCTATATATTGTCATATCTATGTGTTGGAGCAAAATTCTATCTTAGACTGCGTTTTTCATAGCCTGGTTTTATGCAGAAATAGCAGTGTTCTTTCATTGCCATTGTACATGTATTAGTGAGGCTTGCAGTTCTTCTCTTGAGAGGTTGTTCCCTCAAGGCTTGTACACTTTATTGCTGCTATATATTTTTATTGGCTATATATTCATATTCTTGTCTCACAGCTTCTGGAGAAAATGCTGAAGGGTTTCTGAATCATTCTCTTGTCTTGCGGCACCTCAATCTTGAGGGGTTTTCTATGCAAAGCGGCTGTTTAATCTTGCTTAATGCCCATGCCATATTCTTAGACCTATTATCTGATTATTCATAGTGCTTTACATCTTATTCCTTCAGGAAAAACGCTGCCCTTGCTTCAGCAAAATTCTGCATACTCAAGTCTTGGGAAATCAGGGTTTTTATTGACTAGTCGGGAAGGAGGAACTGTTTAACTTAGTAAAACGCCTTTGTTTGAGCTGAAATTCGACATGGAAGTCCCTCTTAACCTATTATAACATATTCCAGAACCTTGAGCCGTCATGTTACGCAGATTTTCTGATCCACTCATTTTAGGGCCAAAATCCTAACTTTTCCCCACCTTTTTGCCCTTAAAAGCTGAGTAAAGGTTGCTGCTGTTATTTATTTTGGTTGCTAGGAATTCTCAGACATATTATATGGTATCTACAGCCATGAAACCTGAAGAATGCGTTTTTCAGGCATGATCTGCTGAAAATTCCATTTTTGGGATATTACAATTCAACACTTAATTCTGAGAGTGTTAATATCTCAAATCTTTGAGATTTGGGATATTAATTCCAAGCCCTTATGTCATGCTCTCAATATCAATACGTATATCTACCCTTGGTATTTTAACTACGCGCCTGGATCATATTCAACATTATACGTAATATATCCATGCCTATATTACATCATTCTTCAACTATCGGAACCAATACCACGAAGTCCAACAATAATCGACATACCCTTATTACTTGAAACCTTATGTAAGTATCGACACTTTTAAACAAATGACCGTATAATAAATCTTGGCTCTGGGCCCACCTTTACGACCAATAGACCAATGACATCATTGCGGAGGCTCCTGGAGTACAGCGGCAAACCTTGGCTCGCCCCTCCCGCAATGAATCTACATCGTTGGTCCCACCTGTGTATCAATAAATCCACACCGTTGATCTTGTCTATATGATCCGGGCTCTTTTATTAAACTTCAGGCAAAACCAGCGTGCGATCACCATTCGATGGCCCCTTCCCAAATCAAAGGCTCATCACAATATCGCTCGGCGTCTTGGTACGAACTATAACGTGCGATGGCGCACTTTAACCGGTGGTTTTCCAATGCCGCTCAGGGACACGCGTCACCAATCCTATGGAATCGCTGCCCAACCAGAGATTACCGCTTACTCGCCTAAAGCGGTGCGATGAAACCCAAGAAACCGCTTTTACTGTGCACCCTCGCAAGGTTCCATCTCCTTCGACGCGCTCGGTTCCGCTCTTCTCCTTTACACTCCGGTTCTGCCGTTATATATGAAAAGGTTCTTTTCATCTGTTTAATCCGACTCAGGGTTCCGACCTCGGTTTGAACAGTCTATTCTTCTTACGGCGGAGTCCTCACAACTAGTCACCCTCGGCATGGCCTCTTCGCGTGGATTATACAACTACTCCTTGGGATGAATCCATATATTGCTAATGGTCTTAACACAGGGTTTTACCACACATTCTCATCACTGATCGCGTAGACGGACTCTTAATTAAATCGCAGGGTCTTAATTTCACCCAGCTCACAGGCATTCTTCGCACAGAATTAAACCAACAATTGCACAGTTACACTGAGATAATTTCCTCATACAATTCGACTAAGAAGACATAAAATCACACATGTAACTCATTAGCAATTCTTCATAAACAGGTATATATATATACATATATATACAGGTGATAAATCTCAACTAATTCTTACAATTTCATGACAGGCCAGATATTCAATTCGGTGGCCATTATTCTCCTATTCTGTCGCTGAAGATATTCTCTACCTCTCTCCAGCTCTCTCTCTCCCTTCTCTCTCGGGCTCCCATCTAACCTCTTCAAGGTTACATTTATACAAACAGTTCAGCAACTCTTAGTATTCCAATTCCTGAATCTAGACTCAATCACTGAATTAACCCTAAACTGACTCTTCGTATTCCTATCTCCACCAACTTCTCATGTTCTCAAAGTGACTTGAGGATAATTACAATTCCCTACCAAAATACTCAAAATATTAATATTTACAAGAATATATAAGAACATGGGACCCCCTATGTCTACTCTATGTACAAGTAACTTTTGAGCCTAATGCCCCTGCATCAAAAGGGATGGATAGGTTAGCGTAAGTGAGAAAGGGGTGAGGGGACGGTTTTGCAGAAGACACACACAGCAAAAAGGGGACGCAGATGGATGTGGGAAAGGGCAGGGGAAATGAAGTTTGCGGGTTGTAGCAAAGAGGACACGCAGAGTATGGCAACCAACAAACAGAACTGAAAGAAAAAAAATTTACAGGCGCACTGGTGCACAGAATCTCAAATTTTTCCTTTCACCCAGAATAATTAAATTTGATTTAAAATGGATACACCTATAATCATTTAAACTCTGAAACAAGATCAAGCCCAGATCTGCAACCGGATTCAATCCTGATACTAGATCTTACCCTCCAGGGCCTAGATCTGGCTCAGACCTAAAAATTCTATTCGAAAATCTCCTAGTGTAATCTGCACAAAACCAGAAACAAAGAAACCAAAAACCCAATATATATGCACAAAATAGAAACCCCAAAACCCCGGTGAGTAAAATAAAAATAAACAAGATTTACAATGCTATTTTACAGATCGAAGCCCTCATGGCCAGATTTAAAAAACATTTAGCACAATTCAGGAAAGAATAAATTAAGAGAGAGGCACAAGCCCTAAAAAGAACCCTGCAAAAAACAGAATTTAAGATAATCCCGGGGAATTAGATCGGAGGGCTCTTCAGATCTTATTTCCTTGGGAGTCAGCTAGTCCAGCTGAGGACTTCCCTAAACGCCCAATTCAAAATCCGAAAGATTTCTACACACTTAAAGTTAAACGGTTAAATTAATAGAGGAATAAGATAAAACATAAAATTTTCAAGAGCTAGAGATAACTGCTAACTCGATCCAATTAATATTCTTACCCTAAATCCAGTAACCTAAGCAAGATACTTGTGCAATAGATTACTCTTCAAGAGCCATTAATCAACAATCCATTAAAATAATCACCAGCGGAATATTAAGAACAAGTTTATCATAAAATGCTGACGAGGAACACCACCATCAAAATAAAACCCCAAAGTCTTCGTTTGTATTCCTGTAGAAAATATTACAGGAGAGCTTCAAGAGCGAGTACACGATCAACATATCGAATGACCGAAAGACTGACAAAGACCTCCAATTTATAAAATAAAAATCTCCAACGGCTTGTTTAGTTGATCCATGTCAAAGTAATATCGACCGTCGAAAAATATTTAATTATCTTTTAATCTGAACCGTCGAAATTATAATTTTTTGAGGAAATTCGAATTTATCATTTAATTCCTTTTTAATTAACTCACAAATAATATTTTTGAGTTAATTACCTCAAAATTTTGACTTTGACATAACCACCAAGGCCCAAGGGTCCAAAATTTCTCGAAATTCTCAATATTCCCTTGGCCTGGGACCTTTAAAAATTTATTTTTTAGAGACCCACGAATTTTGCCTTTGAAGAATTTTAAATCACCTAGGACTTAAAATTAATTAAATTTCTGGCTTCGGATTTTTTATTTAATTTGGCTAGAAAATTTAATTAATTGACTAAAAGGGGATTTAATTATTTTTCCAATCCTCTTTACATAAGATAAATACATTTTGACACATGAAGGGGAAAACCCATTCGTGATAGACCCTCAAATAGTTACCTAATTCTGCGACTCAAAACATGATCTGGTAGACCAAGTAGCTTGTAATAAAATAATCTAGCCGATTAGCTAGGATTATTCCCAAACTACTTTTACAAAGACTCGATAAAAAACACTAGGACTCACTTAATATCTTGACGACAAAATCCACCCTAGCTTTGGGGTGAGGTTGGAGGGAAAAACTTTGCCGATCACTTGTGTCGAAAAACACAAATGAATCAGTGAGACAAAAAGCCTCCTAGAATAGAAATCGTCACTAAAATACTAAGCTTGCCTAGGTTGTTACATACATGATGGTCTTACTTAGATCATTTACATCATAAACACGCCAAATGAGTTTACATCATTTACAAAACTGTCGACTGGTGATGCAATCTGAATGGCGTGAACATGTCGAACATGATAAATCCCATTTGCAAAAATGGGGGTGTACTGTTATGGGGTCGTTGACACAGAGTGGCCAACGGGAAGCATGTTGATTTTGTAGCATTGGAAAATGTTCCAAGTCTCATATTTTGGGAGGAGGCTTGCACGTCAGTATTCCAAAGAACCCAGAAACCGTTTGTGGAAATCCCACTCGGTTCATGCTTTATTAAAATAATTAATTATTTTAAAGTGATCCCTAAGTTTAAACTTAGGGAAATTAAATAATTAAAGGGTATTAATAAAGCAAATTGTGAATCTTCTAGAGAACGAAAATCAAGTCATGTCTTAATCTCAGCCATTGATTAGAGATCTAATCTGGTTCGTTGATTCATCAACGAGATGACTATAAGAGAAGGCTTGAGGGTCATTTGGAAAGTACGCCGGGTACACACTCAGTGCCCAAAGGAAATAGATTCTGAAGGAATAGAATTCGATTTCAGAGGGAGAGGTTGTAGAGGCAGAAGAAAGAAGAGAAAGTCAACAGAGGAAGAAGAAGGCAAAAGGAGGATACATAAGGGATAGCGCTGAGCAGCAGCACTAGTCCTCCACGCAGAGTAATGTAGTCCAGCATAGTGACTGCGCAAAAGACCACGCAGAGTGACGTAGAGGGAGAAAGGGTGCCTCCCGTGTGTCAGAAATTCTTCCGAAGGATTCGGAAAAATTATCTCAGGTGTATTCTAGACATTTGCTCGTCAAATTTCTGTAAATGATTTCCACTGCTGAAGAATAATAGAAACCCTCATCTACTGCACTGATTTTCCCGCATTGGGTTTTTCCGGGGACAATTGTCCAAAAATAACTGTGTGCGTGTGATTGTTTCTATTGCATTATATGCGTTCTATTTGATTTTCTGCTTATGATTAAGTGAATACAGCAGTTGTGTTTATTTCATAATTTACTGGAAGTATCTTTAAATAATTTATCATAAATAAGTAGGTGAAATAAATCAATCATTGCAGTAGTATTTCAGTTTGAAATTTCACATGGTATCAGAGCAAAAGACGAGAAACAGAAGAGTTCTACAATGGAACAAATGTCCAACAACAAGGCAGCATCAACTCGGAAGGGTTCATGCAGTCCTCCAGAACGCATGGAGGAAGAAAGGGATCATGACGTTTCAGTTCTGGCGTCCGGACTAGAAGATGATTTTTCTTGTGTGTCAAGCATGGCCTCTCCAGGGGTCTGGTATATTGACAGTGGAGCACCTGCTCACATGACGGGAGTTCGAGAGTGCTTCTCGAGCTACCAGGAAGAGCAGATGAATTTTCAAATCACGATGGAAAACAAGGCCAAATGTACCCCTATTGGAAGAGGAACCATAATATTTCAAACAGAAGTTGGTAACAAGCTTCGAGCCACCAACGTACTGCATGTACCAGGATTGGGGATGAACTTGCTCTCGGTGTCTCAACTTCAGAACAAGGGTTACGATGTATATTTTATTGGCAACAAAGTTTATGTCAAACATCCTAGTTAGAAAAGGAAGGCACAAAATGGAGGAAGGAGCCATAAACTGTATAAGTTATAGCTCGAGTCTCCAATGGCACTGATAGGCAATACTGATGAAAGAGATTTGAATGAATTATGGCACAGAAGAATGGGGCATGTATATCATGGAGCCTTGAAGATCCTCAAGAAGACTGTCACGGGAGCTCCAGAACTTAGCACCAAGAAAGACAATGTCTGCAAGGGGTGCGTATTAGGGAAGTATGTCAAGGCGAAATTTCCAAGAAGCAGCAATAGGGTCAAGAGTGTGTTGGGATTGATACACTCAGACATCTGCGGACCAATGTCCACGAATGCTCCCAGTGGTGGAAAGTATTGTGTCACCTTTATTGATGACCATTCCCGAAAGACATGGATCTACTTTCTGAAGACCAAAGATGAGGTCTTTGAGCGATTCAAAGAATTCAAGGCTTTGGCAGAAAATCTAACCGGAAAGTGGATCTAGAAATTGCGATCAGACAATGGTAGAGAGTATATTGATAAGGACTTCACAAGGTTCTGCGCAAAGGAAGGCATCAAGAGAGAATGGACAACTCCATATAATCCGGAGCAAAATGGAGTTGCAAAGAGGAAGAATAGGACCATTGTGGAAGCTATGAGGGCAATGTTCTATGATCAAGACATGCCCAAATTTATGTGGGTTGAAGCTTGCAATACAACAGTGTATGTGTAGAACGGGGTGCCTCATAGAGTATTGGGTAAGGCTACTCCTGAGAGTGTGTTCACTGGCAGCATGCCTGAGGTGAGCCACTTGGGGATATGTGGTAGTATAGCGTATTGCCATATACCCGATGAGAAGAGGAAGAAGTTAGATCAGATTGCAAAGAAATGATACCTTGTGGGATATAGCGAAAATTCGAAGGCATATCGCATCTATATTCCCGAGAGTAGGAAGATCATAGTAAAACGGGACGTAAAATTCATGGAGAAAAGAGCCTTCAGGAGATTCCGAGAGATGTCTACAGCTACGCAGTCTGAGGAGGATCCGCTAGTTCAGCCACAACGGCCTACAGAAGATGGCTCTAGTGCCTCTCCATGGCACAAGGATCCTAAGGAAAGTTCTTCCGAGGAAGTGCAAGAAGGAGAGCAGGTGAATCCACCCACCACTAGTGGAAGGATGAGCAGAGAACTCCAAAAGACTCTGAGGGATGCAGAGGAATTTATTGGAGCCCCTAGAAATGAGAAAAGGGAACTCAGGTAGTCAGACAAGTACCAGGCACTAGTAGCACAGGTTAGAGAACCCTCTAGTTTTCGAGAGGCATCTCAACATCAGGTGTGGGTAGATGCTATGGTGGAGTATAGCTCCATCATGACAAATGATGTATGGGAAGTAATCCCTAGACCTCAGAAAAGATCGTTTGTAGGATCAAGGTGGATCTACAAAATCAAGTATGTTGCAGATGGTAGCATAGAGAAATTCAAAGCTAGATTTGTGGTTAAGGGGTATGCACAGAAGGAAGGGATCGATTACGAAAAAACCTTCGCCCCTGTAGCTCAGTACACTTCAATCAGATCCATCATCTCTCTTGCAGCGCAGATGGGATGGGAAATTCACGAGATGGATGTTAAGACAGCGTTCTTGAATGGGGTGATAAAAGAGGAAGTGTACATAGAACAGCCAGAGGGCTTTGAGACGCATGAGCAGAAAACTCATGTGTGCAGGCTTAAGAAAGCCTTGTACGAACTGAAGCAAGCCCCTAGAGCATGGTATGGGCGAATTGATAGCGCTACCTGCAGAAGATGGGATTTGTCAAGAGTGACGCAGATCCCAACCTCTACTATGTAAAAGTAGGGGATGAGTCGCTAATTCTGGTATTATATGTAGATGATTTGTTCTTGACTAGATCATCTAAGCTCATCAAAGACTGCAAGAAAAATCTGGCTACAGAATTCAACATGAAGGATCTAGGGCAGATGCACTATTTTCTTGGTTTGGAGGTTTGGCAGCAGAAGGGAGAAATCTTCCTTGGGCAAGGAAGATATACTACAAAGATCCTGAAGAGATTTCAAATGGAGGATTGTAGACCCATGGCTACGCCAATGATCACAAACTGGAAGAAGATCGAGACGTCCGAGGATGATGAGGCTGACCCTACCTTGTATAGGCAACTCATAGGATCATTGATGTACCTGGTCAACACTAGACCAAACATTTGTTATGCCATGAATACCCTCAGTCAGTTCATCGTAGAACTAAGGAGGGCTCACTAGGCAGCGGCCAAACATATTCTCAGATACTTGAAGGGGACAGTTGATTTTGGCTTGAAGTACACCAAGGGCAATGAAATCCAGTTGAGTGGGTTCACTGACGCAGACTGGGCTGGAAGCCCAGCAGACCAGAAAGTACCAGTGGGTAATGTTTCAGTATCGGATTAGGAATGACTTCCTGGTGCAGTAGGAAACAGAAATCCGTGGCACTAAGCTCAGTCGAGGCTGAATATATGGCAGCTAGTGCAGCTTTGTGTGAGGCCATATGGCTTCGTAAGTTGCTCATGAACTTGCTCAAGAAGAGGATGGAACTGACCAGAATTTTGTGTGAGAATCAGAGTTGCATCAAGCTCTCTGAGAATCTTGTGTTTCATGTCCGGTCGAAGCACATTGACATTAGGTGCCACTTCATCAGAGACCATGTCCAATGGGGAGTTGTACAGTTGAAGTACATTCCTACAGGGGAACAGGTGGCAAATATCCTCAGGAAAGCTCTGGTTAAGATTAAGTTTACTTACTTCAAGGAAAATATGGGGATGGTCAAGAACCCATTTCAGTAGAGGAATGGGTGGACTTGAGATTCACAGGGAGATGCAGTACGGATGAGGCAGTGGCAGAGATGGTGTCACGGGCAACAGTGCAAAGATGAGGGGCAGCAGCCAAGACATCAACAGCATGTAGAAATTATACAACAAGCATGTATATCTTGGATTCACCCGATATCGTGTTCACTAGATACATTAGCGAACCCACTAACTGTCGATAGACAGTAGCATCCACTACCTCTCCAGAAGTAGCATCCTCTTTCCTCCAGTTTCCTGGAAGAGGAGTATCCATGGGTTTGTAGCTCTCCATGTTAAACTTACCCAATATCTCCTTTGCATACTTGCCTTGAGACATAAAAAGTTCACCATCCCGCTGCCATATTTCCAATCCAAGGAAATAATGAAGGACGCCCATATCCTTCATTTCGAACTCCCTTGCAAGATCCTCCTTGCATGGGTGTATCAGCTACTCATCACCTGTCAAAATTAGATCATCAACATAAAGAACAATGATCAATAGCTTACCCTCAACCACAATCTGGTACAAGTTTGCATCTGCTTCACTTTTGGTGAAGCCCAGTCTGGTGAAATAGTTGTCTATCCAAGTGTACCAAACACGGGGTGCTTGCTTGAGCCAATACAACGGTCTTTTGAGTCTGCACACATGCGACTCACTGTTGAAGATCTTGAAACCTTCAGGCTGCTCTATGTACACCTCTTCCTCAATGATCCCATTGAGAAACGCAGTTTTCACATCCATATGATGAATGCGCCAGCCCATCTGCACTGAGAGTGCAAGGATGGATCTTATGGAAGAGTACCTTGCGACAGGCGCAAAAGTGTCATCATAATCTATCCCCTCGATCTGTGAGAAGCCCCGGGCCACAAATCTGGCCTTGTATCT
Organism: Pinus albicaulis; assembly: GCA_034641835.2. Taxonomy (NCBI): domain Eukaryota; kingdom Viridiplantae; phylum Streptophyta; class Pinopsida; order Pinales; family Pinaceae; genus Pinus; species Pinus albicaulis. The sequence goes on along the minus strand of CM076580.1, from coordinate 1,538,187,547 downwards.
CTCCACACTCCCATCAGCAGCTTGCTTTACCTTATAGATCCATCTCGAACCTACCACTGATTTGTCAACCGGCCTTGGGACTATCTCCCATGCACTGTTCTTGACAATGGAGTCATACTCCACCATTGCATCAACCCAAGTAGGCTGCTACACTGCTTCCTGAAAGGAAGATGGTTCAGTCACAATACATTTGCTCAAAAGAGCCATGTATCCATTAAATCAATCAGGAGACCGTCTCTGTCTGCGCTGTGACGTAGGGGCTCCTACATTATGTGCAGCATCAAGTCTCAGCCTATCAGCTTCCATGGTGCGTCTTCTGCCATTTCTGATGGATGGCTCTGCATGAGTGATTTCCTCCACTCCATGAAACTGATCATGTGGCTGATCCACATCCTGAGACTCATCCTTGGGAACCAGCAGTGCCTCCTCTGCATGCAAGTCCACCTCCCTCTCAAGAGACAACCGCATGGCTTTCCCCTCATCAAATTTTATATCCTATCGCACAACAGTCATTCTGTTGTTTGGCAAATACACACGATAATTATGGGGTGTTTTTGTGTACCCCACAAAAATACCAACTTTAGCAGTCGGTTCCAGCTTCTTCCTGGCGTCCTTGGTCACATGCACATAAACAGATGGGCCAAAAATCATAAAGTGTGAAACATCAGGTTTCTTACCAGTGAAAGCCTCTTCAGGTGTACTCATGCCAAGTACTCTATGAGGACAACGGTTTTGCACATAAACCGCAGTATTGCATGCTTCTGCACACAAATGCATTGGCAGGCCCTAATCATGCAACATCGCTCGTGCTGCACACATGATCATTTTGTTCTTCCTCTCCGTGACCACATTCTGCTGTGGGTTATGAGGCGCTATGAGTTCTCTTCGAATTCCTTCTTTGCTGCCGAAGTTCTTGAATTCGTTAGAGATGTATTCTCCACCATTATCGCTCCTAAGAGCCTTCACTTGCTTCCCCGACTCTTTCTCCACCAATGCCTTAAACTCACAGAACTTAGAGAATGTTTGATCTTTCTTTTGCATGAAGAAGATTCAGCATTTACGAGAAAAGTCATCAACAAATATTACATAGTACTTATGTTTTGTTGTTGAAGCAACCAAGAATGATCCAGACTCCACACACGTCTGTGTGAACTCTCTCAAGGATCCCCGAAGCACGGTTCTCCTTCTCATGAAAGGTGGACTTTACATACTTCCCCATGGTGCAACCCTTGCACTGATCTAACTGAGCAAGTGTTCCCATTGGAAGTCCAGTAGAAATTTGTTGCATGACTTTCAAGGCTCCATGATGAAGATGGCCCAATCGCATGTGCCATAATTTGCCCTCATCTCAGCTCACCACTTTTTCCGCCTTGCCCATCATGGCAGTGCAACCATCTACCTCCAGCTTGTACAGATTCTTAACTCGAATTCCGAGATTGTCTTTGTCTGCGCTGTCAAGTAGGGGCTCCTACATTATGTGCAGCATCAAGTCTCATCCTATCAGCTTCCGTGGTGCGCCTTCTGCCATTTCTGATGGATGGCTCTGCATGAGTGATTTCCTCCACTCCATGAACCTCCTCATGTGGTTGATCCACATCTTGAGACTCATCCTTGGGAACTAGCAGTTCCTCCTTTGTATGCAAGTCCATCTCCCACTCAAGGGACAACCGCATGGCTTTCCCCTCATCAAATTTTATATCCCATCGCACAACAATCATTCTGTTGTTTGGCAAATACACGCGATAATTATGGGGCGTTTCTGTATACCCCACAAAAATCCCAACTTTAACAGTGGGTTCCAGCTTCTTCCTGGCATCCTTGGTCACATGCACATAAACAGATGAACCAAAAATCATAAAGTGTGAAACATCAGGTTTCTTACTAGTGAAAGCCTCTTCAAGTGTACTCATGCCAAGTACTCTATGACGACAACGGTTTTGCACATAAACCGCAATATTGCATGCTTCCGCCCACAAACGCATTGGTAGGCCCTAATCATACAACATCGCTCGTGCTGCACACACAATCATTCTGTTCTTCCTCTCCGTGACCCCATTCTGCTGTGGGTTATGAGGCGCTATGAGTTCTCTTCGAATTCCTTCTTTGCTGCCGAAGTTCTTGAATTCGTTAGAGATGTATTCTCCACCATTATCGCTCCTAAGAGCCTTCACTTGCTTCCCCGACTCTTTCTCCACCAATGCCTTAAACTCACAGAACTTAGAGAATGTTTGATCTTTCTTTTGCATGAAGAAGATCCAACATTTACGAGAAAAGTCATCAACAAATATTACATAGTACTTATGTTTTGTCGTTGAAGCAACCGAGAATGGTCTACACATGTCTATGTGAACTCTCTCAAGGATCCCCAAAGCACGATTCTCCTTCTCATGAAAGGTGGACTTTACATACTTCCCCATTGTGCAACCCTTGCACTGATCTAACTGAGCAAGTGCTCCCATTGGAAGTCCAGTAGAAATTTGTTGCATGACTTTCAAGGCTCCATGATGAAGATGGCCCAATGGCCTGTGCCATAATTCGCCCTCATCCCGGCTCACCACTTTTTCTGCCTTGCCCATCATGGCAGTGCAGCCATCTACCTCCAGCTTGTACAGATTCTTAACTCGAATCCCTATCCTTTTGGCTTGACCTGTTGTTTTATGTCGCAGGAAAGCTTTTCCATCACTAAAAACAACGTCATAGCCTCTGTTCTCCAACATTGCGACTGAGACCAAATTTTTCTTCAAACCTAGTACATGCATCACATCTTTTAATTGAAATGGTTTACCTCACTCCCTCTGAAAGGTAATGGTACCAATCCCAGTAGCATTGTACCATCTGTCGTCGCCCATATCAATATGCATCTGGAGATCTTTTTCCTCCAAGTCACTGAAAAGTTCCTTGTCTCCTGTCATATGAAAGGAAGCGCCACTATCCAAATACCACACCGATCCCAATGCACTTGACACCATGCATGCAATCAAGGAGAATTCAAGCTCAAATTGTGAGGCAAGGGCCTCACTAGCTGCAAATCCAGCAGCCTTCTTGTTCTTCTTCTTTTGTGGACAGTTAGTAGCAAAATGCCTATGTTCGTGATAGTGAAAACACTTCACCTTGGACATGTCCTGCTTCTTGCCTATGGACTCGGATTTTGAAGGGAACTTCTTCCCTTTCCCCTTCCTTGCCTTGGCAGCCAAAGCACAAGCCTCTTCATCCTGATTCTTAGATGAAGATCCATCTCTGGTGTTCCGTCTAAACTCCTCCTGCACCAGATCCATCTACAGTCGTTCCCAATCTGGCAATTTTTCCCTTCCATTGACAGAGTCTTGATAATTGTGCCAACTCTTAGGAAGTCCTAGGAGAGCCAAGCTCACCAAATCATCATCAACAACTGTTATTCCCACACTCCCCAGTTCATCCCGACATTGGACAAACTTCGTGAAATATTTTGGAATGGTGTCGCCCTTTTCCATCTTGATCCTCTTGAGTTTATCTTTGAGCACCAATTTCCTATGGTCATTGTTGCTTTGAAATAGATCCGTCAAAGCCTTTCACATAGCATATGGTGTGGCTTTCCCATGGAGGCTTGAGACAATGTGGTCTCGCACTCCCTCCAATAGGATCCTCCTCACCTTTGCCACTTTCTTTTGCCATGCATCAAGATTGGCAGCATCTGCAGCATCTGGCTTAGGAACATCTTTGTCAATGAATTCCTTCAAGCCATTGTCTTCGAGTACTGCCTCCATCTTGTCCTTCCAAGCAATGTAGTTCTAGCTGCCCTCGAGTGCATACTCTAACCTCAAGCCATTGAAAGCCATTTCAATCTTGAATCAGCTGTAGCACCAAGAAAGTCTTTCTGCAAATTCGAATTCTATCCAGTCACAAACTCAGCTCCTGCTTCACTTCTGCAATTTCCTGTGCTCCGATACCATGTAAAAATTATACAAGAAGCATGTATATCTTAGATTCACCGAATCTAACAATGTGCTAAAGTTAAATACTAAATCACTTCTACAAATCTTTTGCGGAATTAAAAACACAATCGCTAATCACATGAACATGAAGAAAGATCAATCACACACAACACAAATAATTTCCCGGGGAAAGATTACAGCTAAAAACCCCACTATCTTCTATTGTATATTAAGCATAGATCATGAAACAATTACATACAAAACTCTTCTCACAAGAGCCCTCAGTACATCAACTAATTTCTCACACTGTCATATGCAAAACTGACCAACACATAGCCAATTCTCAGCCTCCAAATAGTCTGCCTTGCTTGCGCAATCCCTGATGGTCAAGATCCCTTAATGATAGGAATTATTGCCTATCTTGACTGTGCAAGTATCATGGGCACTCCAATGGGTGTTTGCCTGCATGTGTGCAAGCAAATAATGTCACAATTGATAGTCAACCTCCCTTTCACCTAGAACTCAACTAGGTCTCCACTAGATCTGACATGCATGCAACTAATAATAGTAAATCGTCAGTTGCATGTGAGATCACTGATTGTGAATTAATTAATATTTAATTCACTGGATCTCTCACTAGTGTATCTTCAGTTATAACTAGCACAACTAAGTTTAACTCACTTAACTGAGTTAAACTGATTTACAACTTGCACCAACTCATGCACCATTGCACTTTGAACTCTGTTACAACTAGAATTACTCTACATGTCCCACCAACCAACCTCTAACACGAAATCCACTAGCTAACTGAATTTGACACTACAATTAATTATTTCAAGTCCACATTGAGGAAAGATTACAGTTTAATGTCCATCTAGATTAAGGGATAATAAAAATAAACATGCACCCAAAAATAGCACTGTGGGCTCCGCCCTAGTGTAGGTGCTTAATGCAACCAAGTGCTTAACGCACTAGTGTGGGGGGTGAATCTTCTTGTTGAATCTCAACACAGCGTAGTGGATGCTTCAGGTCAGAGCAGATGCAGCTGGTATTATGCTTGAACACTTTCCTCGCTAAGGAGTGTTGACTTTGTAGCATTGGAAAGTGTTCCAAGTCTCATATTTTGGGAGGAGGCTTGGACATGAGTATTCCAAAGAACCCAGAAACCATTTGTGGAAATTCCATTCGGTTCATGCTTTATTAAAATAATTAATTATTTTAAAGTGATCGCTAAGTCTAAACTTAGGGAAATTAAATAATTAAAGGGTATTAATAAAGAAGAGCGTGAATCTTCTAGAAAACGAAGATCAAGTCTGTTTTAATTTCAGCCATTGATTAGAGATCTAATTTGGGTCGTTGATTCATCAACAAGAAGATTATAAGAGAAAGCTTGAGGGTCATTTGGAAAGCAAATCGAGCACACACTTAGTACCCGAAGGAAATCGATTCTGAAGGAATAGAATTTGATTTCAGATGGAGAGGTTGTAGAGGTGGAGTTGCAGAGGAAGAAGGAGGAAGAGGAAGTCGGCAGAGGAAGAAGAAGGCAGGAGGAGGACGTAGAGGGGACAGCGCTAAGCAGCAGCACTAGTCCTCCACGCAGAGTGACACAGTCCAGCACAGTGACTACTCAGAAGACCACGCAGAGTGACGTAGAGGGAGAAAGGGTGCCTCCCGTGTGTCAGAAATTCTTCCGAAGGTTTCGGAAAAAATTATCTCAGGTGTATTCTAGACATCTACTCGTCAAATTTCTATAAATAATTTCCACTGTATAAGAATAATACAAACACTCATCTGCTACACTGGCACATTGGGTTTTTTCGGGGACAATTGTCCAAAAATAACTGTGTTCATGTGATTGTTTCTATTGCATTATATGCATTCTATTTGATTTTCTGCTTATGATTAAGTGAATACTACAGTTCTGTTTATTTCAGAATTTACTAAAAGTATCTGTAAATAACTTATCATAAATAAGTAGGTGAAATAAATTAATCACTTCAGTAGTATTTCAGCTTGAAAATTTCACAAAGCAATGACCAGAATACAATGATAAAAGGGGATAACAACTAAAGATGGATTTGTATGTCTATAATATATAGAAATGCTAATAACAAAAGTGAGAAAAAAATGCAAATGGGATGTTGGATGGCAAGCTATGTGGGAATACCTAATAAGAATAGAGAGACAGCAGAATAGAAGGATAGAAGGACTAAGAGTAAGAGACAAATACAGAAGAGCGGATAGAATTGGCTGAAACCAGCAATTGAGTTTATTGATTTTTTTTCTGAAAGTAGACAAGGAAACATGCTTATTTTTTGTTGGATGGAAATGAAGAATGGATTTCAACTAAAAGAAATCTAGAGGGCTCTGATGCCAATTAGTGTAAGCCAAGAGATGGAAAAGATTAAAATACATACTGTATCCAAACTTGATTAGTTAAAGTGAAAATGAGGGCATCAACACATACAATTCACTGTTTCTTTTAAAATAAGAAGTCTTAAACCTAACGATTGGATAATAATTTTAATTATAATGTAAGAAATTGTATTTATTACATGACGAAAAAACAAATCAGTGATTTCAGACAACAGATGGATGAAGGAAAGCAATCCTCAAAATAGATCATTTGACACAACAGGAACAAAACAAAAGCTCATTAGATGAATGCTCTTCACCTCTAATTGCCTCAATGTGTCCATTAGATAAAATTGTTTCTGTTGTAGAACATTTAGTTGTTTTTGCAACTCAAAAAAATCAGACAGCATGATCTTCTCACAATCCTTGACTACTTCTTCATTCACCCCTTCTTGCAATAGGCGATGTCTGAGATTCTCTGTTGAAATCTGGATATCTTCAATTGGTGATAGAAGGCTTCTTGTCAAGATGCGAGGAAAAAGGCCTTTTGAAGCTAACAATGCTTCTACCCATGCAGCTCGGTCCTCTCTAGATTCGGTCCGCAAATGTAGTGTCTTTGTACCAGTGAAAATTGAGAACCTTTTATCATCTGACTTACTCTCACGGACAGAGGAGACCTGACAAAATCGATACACAGAATTAGCATCTTTTGAATACAATATCTTTCCGACCATTATCATTAATGAATGGCATATTTGTAGCTGAAAAACATATATGCAAGGGCAATTAATACATTATCCTGTCAGAACATGTAGGTTTCATGCCAACAGACGTGATCGCTAAAAGTTGGATGGTTCAAGCATAAATATGATTCTTGGATTCTTGTTAAGAGTAATTAGAGATATAATTTGAGATCAATCATATCTCACTGGGAATTTCTGAAATAAGCAATTGTCATTGAAATATTAAAACAGGGCTCCAATCTTAATCTTAATACACCAACATTACGGTTAATGTTAATATATAATGTATAACCGACCATGATGGTAATAACATGCTATTAATGCAATACGACTTTAAAGATAACGATAATAACTGATGTTAAGGTTAGTTGGTTTGTTAGGCCTCTCTAACCCTCTTTAGGTATTATAAAGGATGTAACGTATGACGAAATAGGTCAGAGAATGAAACATGTATTCAATGTTATTAGGTAGGCTATCTCAGGCTGACCCTGTTATTAAATCTTACGGTATCAGAGCTACAGCCAGGGGTGGAGTTTTGTCTGGGCAAATTAAAGGTGACAACCAGCCAGCAAACAAGCAACAGAGCGAACAGATATTGGCAAAAGAGGCATGGATTGCATTTAAAATCAGTAAAGGATTGATGGGCCATCAGACACAGAAAGATAAGTTCGAATTTTATTAATTTCTTTGATTTACAAATTAAAATTAACGGAATCTAATTTCTCTAATCTTTACACCTTAGAGAGAATAAAATCAAATTTACATGGTAGAAGGGAACCATTTAGTGGATGGGCAGAGAGCCAAATTGATCCAGCAGAGTTAAGGCATCAACATTAATAATTTGCAGCTCTAAGGAAGCATATAAATTTGACACAATGGCGTCAACAGCTATGACAAGGCAAGACAGGTTGTGCAGCCATGGCAGTTGTATGGCGGCTAATATACAAAACTGATGCCCAGCATAACGAAGAACAAGAGACAGTAAGATTAATCTAGCGACAAAAATATAAAGCTGCGGTAGTTTAGATACGCTGAGAATACACATCAACAAAGTGACAAAAAAAAAACGCTCCACAAGTTTTTAGGCAGAATGACAACTTTTCCAGTTGGTCTAATGACTCTCCCTCTTGACGATTTGGCGGTTGAATTGGCACGCTTGTATAGATTTTGGCATGGTGATTCTAAAAGATATCTGTTCAGAAGTGGCAGAATTTGATGGAAAGAAAAGATAGACATAAATGGCAGCCAAATTAACGACGAAAAATTATGTGCATGTGAAGATCTGAACAAATTTGCTCAGACAATAGCAACCCGTAAGGATCTAACAGCAGCAACAAGGAAGGCTTACTTACCTGCGACAACTGAAGCAGATGACAGGCATTTCCCAGGAAACGGTAAAATAAAATCCGTTATTGAGCAGCAAAAATACAGGCAGCAGTTCAAAAGTAAAATTCCGAATACAGTTGTGGCAGTCTTGATCCTTCCATGTCGTAGTTTTAAATTGAACGTCTTCTCAAGAAATTATAATTGCCGCTGTTTTGGAACGTGCCAATATAAGGGAAATTCTGGTGATATTTTCTAGGTGATAGAAAAGCCAACGTCATTGCATTGTAGGATTGTCGCCAGCGAAGGCAAGCAGTGGGCACAGAATTGTGTACAAAGAAGGCACAGAAAATTCATGTGGAACAAAACATCAAGGCAGTAAAAAGTTTGTTGTGGAGTTGTTGCTATGAAGATATTTGCCAAGCGGGTGAAAGGTCATATTTAAACTTTTAGAACACATGAATTTTGCAAAACCAAGTAAACATGTTAGCTTTTGATCACAAGGATTGTCAAACATCTATTGTGTTATTGGGCCTGCCCCCTGATAGTAGCACAAGGTCTTTAGTGTTGAGAATTGCAATTTCAGCACTAGGCAATGAATGTGTCCCCTGACAACCTATGTTTAATAAACCTTTTCTGACATGTAGATGTTGAAATTATCAAAAGATGATATCCTGAAATTATGAATAGACAATAAGCAGGTTTGCACTACTATGAATCAATCTGTAGGCTGGAACCGCGAAAACTGCCTAAAACTCCTCAAAACGGCAGACTGTTAACACTAAAAATAGCTGGTCTCTGTGTACATAATTGGAGGATTTTTCTGGAATTAAAGTTTAAACAATGTATAGGTTTGAAATGTTCCCAACACTTTGAGTGGACACTTCACCCACCTGTGTTCATAACTGTAGACACTGCATACTTAGATAAATTAGAACAGCGAATAGCATTGTATTAATATTACAGCAACCATGAAAAGCTTGTGGCTCACAATCACATGTCTTCTATAAATCTGAAAGAAGAATTACAATATACTAGCTCAAATGCTGTCTCTCCTCACTAATCACTAGCGCGAAACCAAAACTGAATGACTATCAGTGGAGTGCCCTCTTGCGTTTATAGAAGAAGAAGAAGGAATCCATATGTATCCCACAAATTGATCCAAATGCTGCAAGATACCAGCTGCAAATCTCCATCATTGTGATGAAAAATGCAATGTGGAACTCATACGATATGAGGTGTAACAATACTCTTTATTTAAATGCTTCTCTAAATTTAGATGAAGCACTGTGTTATAGTATGTTTCCAGATTTGAATTAGGGTGCATTATCCTAGGAGGGAGGCTCTCTATTCCAGGCAACCTCTGCGTGCAGATTGGGTGCACTTCCCTAGACAAGACTTAGTTCAGGTTTCTATAAGTCATTTGATGGAGGTTTCTGGTTGGGGAAGTATTATCACGCAAATATGTATTGAGAAACCTGCATGACACTGTTAGAAAGTCAACCTTGTCACGGTTGAAAGTCTCTCTGTTTCGACTAGTGTTTTGCAGTCTCTGGGGGGTGTCCCTAGATGATGTATGCTAATATCCGATTAATATTCCTGCGTAAAACTTCAATTTGATTAGAATACAACAAATATTCACTTTCGACTTGCCAATAAGCAACCAAAAGAGAAGTAGTTCTTGAGAATAAAATTCATAATGGTTGAAATTAGATTTATGAAAGTAATGGTAGCAACGAAATTGAAAGTGATGCAAGAAACGAATGTGCAACTCGAGTGAAATAATTCCAAAGAAGTGCAATTCAATATACCATCACACTAAATAAAAATTCATCCAATGGTCTCCAATACATTCAAAGAGTTAGAATTAAACATAATTGAATAAAATCACAAATTACCCAAGAAGTTGGTTGCAACTTGCACCCACCATAATAAGTACTAAGTGACAGGCTGCCATGAGTTCATTTGCTTGCGGTGGAGTTAGTAGTCTGAGAGACTAGAACAACATAAAAGTGAGATCTTCTGTGCTACCAAAGCATCCAAAGACAAATTGTTGAACCCTTGTACAGTGTTCCAATGTGCATATATGGAGAAACATTTCCTCCCTCAAAATTGTTGATCTAATGACTCAAAGCAATGAAAAGTTGTAAAGGCCAAAAGCTTTGTAAGTACAGCCAGTCTTTCTTCCTTTTCCACTTTCAACTATTTCGGAAAAAACACAAAATCTGCTCTCTTTGCTCCACTTCTTGAGTAGAAACATCAGTAAAACATCTTTTCTTTGCTTCACTTCTTGAGTGGAAACATCAAAAAAATTTGTTTTCCACATCCTACAGGTATGCAAATCACTGAGAGTAGGGAAAGGATGGACCACGTCCTACATGAATACCAACCAATCAATCGTAGGAAGGATCCTACTCGTGGGGAAAGGATGAACCACATCCCACCGACATGTCAACCATCAATCATAGGGAATGAGCATCCTACATGTGGGGAAAGGTTGAACCACATCCCACCAATGCATCTCATACTGGGGGATCCGCAGGAGAAGGTGAACCACTCAACCTGCTTATATGCCATAGGAGAAGGTGAACAACTCATCCTATGCATATGTCATCATCAGTAGGGGAAGGTGAACCACTCACCCTGTACAATGCGCACCACTAGGGGAAGGTGAACCACTCACCCTATGGTTGCTCATAGATCCAAGAAGTACCCCAAGCTCCCAGAGCTCAATGTCCAACTCATGCGAGTGCCTCATAGGAGGGTCTTTCCACGACTCCAAGTCTCTCACGGAAAGTTAAGAATTTGACCTTCCCCAGGGACTTCGTGAAAATATCTACGACCTGCTCATCAGTGCCAATGTGATGGGGTCTTATTGCTCCCCATTGTACCATATCCCTAAAGTGGTACCTGATATCAATATGCTTGGAGCGGTCATGGAACACGGGATTCTCTGAAAGACGAATCCCACTTTAGTTGTCGCAATAGATCACAATGGTATCTAGCACATGCTCAAATAGCTCACTAAAGAGCTTCCTCAACCAAACAGTTTCACAACAAGCCATACTAGCAGCAATGTATTCGGCCTTGGCGATGCTTAAAGCAACCGATTTCTGCTTCCTGCTAATCCAGGATATCGGAGCAGAACCTAGTGAGAAGAGACAACCATATGTGCTCTTACGATCCACCACATTGCCAGCCCAGTCAACATCAGAGTATCCATGGGGCCTCAAATTCCCGGCAGTGTATCTCTGTTTCAATCCATAGTTGATTGTGCCCCCGAGATATCTCAAGAAATTCTTGGCAGCAATCCAAAGTATGTGATGAGGCTCATGTGAAATTTTCAAGCTTAAATACTACTACAGTGATTGATTTATTTCACCTGCCTATTTTATGATAAGTTATTTACAGATTCTTCCAATAAATTCTAAAATAAGCAGAAAAAAGAATAGAATGCATATAATACAATAGAAACAATCACATGAACACAGTTATTTTTGGACAATTGTCCTCGGAAAAAACCCAATGCGGGAAAACCGGTGCAGCAGATGAGGGTTTGTATTATTCTTCAGCGAGGAAAATCATTTACAAGAATTTGACGAGCAGACTTCTAATATATACCTGAGATAAATTTCCCAAATCCTTCGGGAGAATTTCTGACACCTGGGAGACACCCTAGCTCCCTCTGTGTCACTCTGCGTGGTCTTCTGCGCAATCCCTCCACTAGACTACATTACTCTGCGTGGGGACTCAGTGTTGCTGCTCAGCGTTGCCCCCTCCATGTCCTCCTCCTGCCTTTCTTTGCCTTTGCTGACTTCCCCTTCCTTCTTCTGCCTTTGCAACTCTGCCTCTACAACCTCTCCCTCTGAAATCGAATTCTATTCCTTCAGAATCGATTTCCTTCGGGTACTAAGTGCGTGCCCGGCTTGCTTTCCAAATGACCTTCAAGCCTTCTCTTATAATCATCTCGTTGATGAATCAACGGCCCAGATTAGATCTCTAATCAATGGCTAAGATTAAAACATGACTTGATCTTCGTTTTCTAGAAGATTATCACTTTGTTTTATTAATATTATCACTTTGTTTTATTAATACCCTTTAATTATTTAATTTCCCTAAGTTTAGACTTGGGGATCACATTAAAATAATTAATTATTTTAACGAAACATGAACGGAGTGGAATTTCCACAAATGGTTTTTGGGTTCTTGGGAATACTAATATCCCAATGCTACAAAATCAACACTCCCTCTTAGCGAGGAAAGTGTTCAAGAAAAAAACCAACTACATCTTCTCTGACCTGAAGCATCTACTGCGTTGCTAATGTCTCGGCTGCTGCCCCTCATCTGCTATGCTTCTACCCTTTGTACTTCTGCCCATGACATCATCTCCGTCACTGCCTCATCCGTACTGCAACTCCCTCTGAATTTCGAGCCCATCCATTCCTCTACTAGAATGGATTCTTGACCATCCCCATCTTTTCTCTGGAGTAAGTAAACTTAATCTTACCAAGAGCTTTCATGAGGATATCTGCCACCTGTTCCCTTGTAGGAATGTACTTCAACTGTACAGCTCCCCTCTGGACATAGTCTCTGATGAAGTGGCACCTGATGTCAATGTGCTTCAACCGATCATGAAACACGGGATTCTCAGAGAGCTTGATGCAACTTTGATTATCACACAAAATTCTAGTTGTTTCCATCCTCTTCTCGATTAAGTTCATGAGCAACTTATGAAGCCATATAGCCTCACACGAAGCTGTGCTAGTTGCCATATGTTCAGCCTCGGTTGAGCTCAGCGCCACAAATTTATGTTTCCTATTGCACCAGCAAGTCAGTCCTGATCTGACACTGAAACAGTACACATTGGTACTTTTCCGATCTACTGGACTTCCAGCCCAATCTGCATCAGTGGACCCACTCAACTGGATTTCAATGCCCTTGGTGTACCTCAATCCAAACTCGATTGTCCCCTTAAAGTATCTGAGAACATGTTTGGCTGCTGCCCAGTGAGCCCTCCTTGGTTCTACCATGAACTGACTGAGGGTATTCACGGCATAATTGATGTCTGGCCTAGTGTTGACTAGGTACATCAATGATCCTATGAGCTGCCTATACAAGGTAGGATCAGCCTCATTATCCTCGAACGTGTCGATTTTCTTCCATTTTGTGATCATTGGCGTAGCCATGGGTCTACACTCCTCCATCTGAAATCTCTTCAGAATCTCTGTAGTATATCTTCCTTGCCCAAGGAAGATTTCTCCCTTTTGTTGCCAAACCTCCAACCCCAGAAAATAGTGCATCCACCCTAAATCCTTCATGTCGAATTCTGTAGCCAGATTTTCCTTGCAGTCTTTGATGAACCAAGATGATCTAGTTAAAAACAGATCATCTACATATAACACTAATATTAGAGGCTCATCCCCTACTCTCAGATAGTAGAAGTTGGGATCTGCGTCACTCTTGACAAATCCCATCTTCTGCAGGTGGCTGTCAATTCGCCCATACCAAGCTCTAGGAGCTTGCTTTAGTTCGTACAAGGTTTTCTCAAGCCTACACACGTGTTTTTTGCTCATGTGTCTCAAAGCTCTCTGGTTGTTCTATGTACACTTCCTCTTCTATCACCCCATTCAAGAACGCATCCTTGACATCCATCTGGTGAATTTCCCATCCCATCTGCGCTGCAAGAGAGATGACAGATCTGATTGAAGTATACCGAGCTACAAGGGCGAAGGTTTCTTCATAGTCGATCCCTTCTTTCTTCGTGTACCCCTTAGCCACAAACATGGCCAACATCCGTTCTGCCTACCGCCACCTCCTTCTCCGCAAGAAGCATCATTTTATTTCCCAAAAGAGACAAGCTCTTTCTGCTCTCCTTCTCCACTCCCCTAAAGATTTCTGGGGCACCGTTCTTTCCAGGCGATCTCCCACCCCTACCGACCTTGACCCCACCTCCATGTTCTCCCACACCTCCAAGTTGTATGACATCTCCGGGCAACCCCGTATCCAGGTTGTTTCCCCCCCAGCCACCTGTCACTTCTTCTCCGACAAAGACATCAGAGAGGCAATCTGGGCGATGAACAGCAACAAAGCCGCAGACGAAGAAGGTTTCCAGGCAGAATTCTTCAAACTTGGGCTTCGTCCTCTAGTTGGTTACCTTGTGGATCTCTTCAACCATGTCGTTTGAGATGGCTTCCCTGACGGATGGTCCCACCACATTATCTACCCCATCCATAAGGCAGGACCTACCTTCGACCCAAACAATTACCGAATGATCATGGTCAGACACACTTTCTCCAAGCTGTATGCTACTGCCCTCCATAGGGGACTCTCCAGCTTCCTAAAGCAGAGACATCTTAGGGCCAAGGGGCAAGCTGGTTTCAGACCGGATCATCAGACCATTGACCATATCTTCACCCTTCGAGCGATGATCGAGGAGGCCTGGCATCAGTCCTCCAAGGTGTACTGTTGTCTTGTGGATTTCAAGAAGGCATTCGATTCAGTCCCGAGGGAGGACCTTTTTCAAAGGCTAAGAGAGATTAGCATCTCATTGACTCTTCTGACTACTATTATGCGCCTCTACGAGTCCGTCCTTAGCTGTCTCCGCACGGTTGGAGGGATGTCGGAGTTCATCCAGAGCACTATTGGAGTCAAGCAGGGATGTCCACTTTCCCCCACTCTTTTCGGAATCTACATTGATGAGCTGGAATCTTTCCTCCGAGAGCATATCCAGGAATCTGATGGGTGCTTTCTCCACCATGTCTTGATGTCCATCCTACTCTTTGTCGATGATATTGCCCTCCTAGCCTCCTCCCCGGAAGGCTCGCAGAGACAGTTGGATGCCCTTGCAGCCTTTTGTGATCTTCGGCACCTGACGGTAAACCTAAGCAAAACCAAAGTCATAATTTTCAATGGAGTGAAGAAAACCGCGAGTTTCCGCTTCCTATTCAAGGGATAAGAAATCGAAGTCGTCAGCAGTTACACTTATTTGGGAGTGTAGTTTATAGGTCCCCGTTTCAGCCTTTGGCCGGCTCTTCAGCCTAGGATAAACAAAGGGTATGGTTCCTTGGCCCTTCTTGAGAGACAGTGCTTTTGTCACCACTTTCAGGACATCTCATCCAAGATGAACATCACGGACACCTTGATCTGCCCCACCGTTCTCTATGGATCAGAGGTTTGGGGCCCCTCACTACTAGAGTCAGATTGGGCCTCAGCAGAGCGAGTCCAGACCCTCTTCTTGCGTTGCTTCATTCAGTGCAAGCAAACAGTTCCTCAGAACATCATCCTAGCAGAGTTCGGGGCTAAGCGCTTCCACCTGGAAGCAATCTTCAAGATAGTCTCATTTCTTCATCGGATCCGTGGGTTGGCAGACACGAGAGAGGGCATAGACAGATACCCATACTTAGCATATTGCTCTTCAGAGAGCATCGCTCATACGCAGACAGCCCAAACCAAATGTTGGTTCTCGGGTGTGACAGAACTCCTAGGTCTTATCGGTATCCAGATGGATCATCTCCCCCCGTTCCAGTATTCACTGAACGGCCCGGGGCACCTTCTTCCAAACCAACAAGAGCTCAACAAAGTTATCAGGGAGGATATCTACAAGCAGTACATTCATAATACATGGATCACCCTCCGGGCGGACTGCGCCCAAAGATGGCATTCTACGCTGAGCACCTTTTGGAGATCAGAGATGGACTCATTATTCGACCCTAGTATACCCTCCAGCACTAGATGCATGCTATTAGGATCCCTCTCGGGCAGCTCAGGGTTGGATCGCACAGGCTTCGAGTGGAGACAGACCATCACATTGACAGGACAGAGAGGATCTGTCAGCTTTGTCACTTACAGGAGGTGGAGACTAAGTTACATTTCATCTTCAAATGTCCAGTCTACTATGAGATTCGAGGGCGCTTTCATTGCTTATTCAGAGGCCCCCAGAGCCTGGCCAGCTTCTTTAGATACACTGACCAGAGATGCTTGGCACTTTACCTCTAGGAGACCTTCAGGCATCGTTCGCTTCTACTCCAGCCTCCTACCGTTTCAGACACCACACAGAGGATCACAGATTTCTTCAAGGTGCTCCCTGCATCGCAGGGCACCAAGAGAACCACCGATCGATCCATAGACCATGATCCCAGATCAGTGCGGATCCGGGGGTCTCGTCCCACTAGACCCCATCAGCACCCTAGGACCAGACCCTCCTCCAAGAGACGCCCCAAATCCTCCGGACGGCAGTAGCAGCAGTCCATTTCCTCCTCAAGGCAACAGACATTAACAAGTTTCCTTCAGTCCTCTTCTATCGGCCTCGGATGCTAGGAGTAGGATTCTCCCCACCTTTAGGAGGCTACCCTTTCTCCTCTAGGACTTCTTCATCACAGCTCATTGTCAAGATGCTTTAGTCATCTAGCTTTTACTTTACATTTACACTCTTTGTAGTTTTGTATTTCTCGCTTTTGATAAAAGAAGGGGACCATTTGATCCACCAGCTAGGCATGTTGTAAACGTTGTAACCAACAGTCCCGTTGACCTTTTGTGGTCATTCGTTGGACATTAATAAAATTATCTTATATTATCTTATCTATGTTGCCATCTGTAGCATACTTAATCTTGTAGATCCATCTCGAACCTACAACTGACCTGTTCGGAGGTCTGAGAACTACTTCCCAAACATCATTAGTCATCATGGAGCTGTACTCCTCCACCAGAACATCCACCCACACCTGATGCTGAGTTGCCTCCTAAAAACTAGAGGGTTCTCCAACCTATGCTACCAATGCTCGGTACCTGTCTGGCTGCCTGCGTTCCCTCTTCTCATTTCTAGCAGCTCCAACAAACTCTTCTGCATCCCTCAGAGTCTGTTGTAGTTCTCTGCTCGTTCTTCCACTGGTGGTAGGTTGATTCACCTGCTCTCCTTCTTGCACTTCCTCGGAAAGACTTTCCTTAGGATCCTTGTGCCTTGGAGAGGCACTACAGCTATCATCCGTAGGTCGTTGTGGCTGGAGCAACGGATCCTCCTCAGACTGCGTAGCTGAAGACATTTCTCGGGACCTTTTGAACGCTCTCTCCTCCATGAACTTCACATCCCATCTCACCACTATCTTCCTACTCTCAGGAATCTAGATGCGATAAGCCTTCGCATTCTCATTATATCCCAGAAGGTACCCTTTTTTAGCACTCTGATCCAACTTCTTCCTCTTCTCATCGGGTACATGGCAGTACGCTATACTGCCAAATATCCTAAAGTGGCTCACTTCAAGCTTGCTACCAGTGAACACACTCTCAGGAGTAACCTTTCCCAATGTGCTATGAGGAGCCCTGTTCTGTACATACACAATTGTATTACAAGCTTCAGCCCACAGAAATTTGGGCATGTCTTAGTCATACAGCATTGCCCTCGCAGCTTCCACAAGTCTTGTTCTTCCTCTCTGCGACCCCATTGTACTCCAAATTATATGGAGTAGTCCATTCTCTCTTAATGCCATCCTTTGCACAGAACCTTGTGAAGTCTTTTCAATGTACTCTCCACCATTGTCTGATCGCAACATCTTGATCCGCTTTCCTGTTAGATTCTCTACGAGAGACTTGAACTCTTTGAATCGCTCAAAGACCTCGTCTTTGGTCTTCAGAAAGTAGATTGATGGCTTTCTGTAATGGTCATCGATAAAGGTGACAAAATACTTTGTGCCACTGAGAGCATTCGTGGACATTGGTCCGCAGATGTCTGAGTGTATCTATCCCAACACACTCTTGGCCCTATTGCTGCTTTTCGGATATGCTGCCTTGGCATACTTCCCTAATACGCACCCCCTGCAGACATCGTCTCGCTTGGTGCTAAGTTTCGGAGCTCCCGCGACAATCTTCTTGAGAATTCTCAAGGCTCCATGATGTAGATGCCCCATTCTTCTATGCCATATTTCATTCAAATCTCTTTCATCAATACTGCCTATCAATGCCATTGGGGACTTGAGTTATAACTTGTACAGTTTATGGCTCCTTACTCCAATTTGTGCCTTGTTTTTCCTACTCGGGTGTTTGACATAAACTTTGTTGCCAATAAAGTATACATCGTAACCCTTGTTCTGAACAAGGTTACTTGGGAGTGGGAGCGGAAGCACCATTTTCAGAAGCTCCCGGTCCGGGAGCGTTTCAGGGAGCTTTTTTTATAATACATATATTTTTTATATTTTTTATATTGTGATGCATATATGTCAACAAAAGCATGTAGAATGATGTATTAGACATAAAAAAACATAAAAACATAAATTAAACCAGAGGTATCTTTATCATTACCTCTAGATTCGTATAGGGATCTTTGTCATTAATATCACCCTCTAAGGATTAGCTCTTGTTAGGATATTTCGACACATAGGAAATAGTTAAGAATAACTTAGTCTAGTGTAGAGTTAGGTAAAGTGTGTTTCTTTACCATGTACATTTGTAACTTACAATCCGACAGTAACGATTTGTAGTGATATGACGGTTATCTCTCTTCTCGGTATTAACGACACTTGATTCGTGGCTTAACACCCGATTGGTCCATGAACTCTATTTAAAGAGCATGGAGGGTCATTTGTAGGTTAACCGTTTACGAGAGAAACATATGTAACCTTTCTTTTTATATTAATAAATTCACTGAAGTGGCCACGTTGGCTCAGGCCGTGGACTGTTTCCCTCTTCAAGGGTTTTAACCACGTGATTATACTGGTGTATTGATTTGTGATCTGGTTGTGAGCGGTGACCTTTGGTTCTTGATCTACAGAACTTACCCTGTAAATTCCTACATGGTATCAGAGCTATTTTGAGGGCCGCATCCGTTGTTGATCAAAATCCGAAGCCGGTTTGACTGCATGCGATTGCCGTTTTGTAGATCTACTATTTCTGAACTTTTTCGGGCCTGGAGAACTGCTCTGTTGTGTCCAGAGCATCTGTTACAGTGAGGAAAACCTTTCGTTTCATGCGAAAAGGGTTCTGGTTGCCCAAGTTATTTCAATTTAGATCTGGAGGCATAAATTATCTGTTTTGCAGTTATATTTGTTCATTGTTCTGCTTATTTCGGTTCCCTCTGTTTATTTTAGTTTTTAGGTTTTATTTATTTGCCAGATCTATACCATCTTCTCTGTGTATGCTCTTTGCTCTGCGCTTTGTACGATCTCGGCAAATCAGAAACAAGAAGAAGTTTTTTTTTACTACGTATGCTCTTTCCCTGCGTCTTTGAGCGATCTCGGGAAATCAGAAATAGTAAAAAAATAGATAGTTTCCGGAAAGGCTAACCGGAAAACTAACATTCTGCTATAAGGCTTGCATTTCTTTGTTTGCTCGGTTTTGTGTGCAGTTGACAGCTAAACAGCTTAAAGAGAGTTTATTTTTTCTTCCAAATTTGTTTGGAAATCACAGTAACACTCTTGCTTCAGCTGCAGACCGCGTTAGTTCGGAATCGGTCTAAGTACTGGTCCACTAACACAACTCTCTTCTCTTCACTAGTGCGTTATAACGCTAACGCGCTCTCTGCATTGATCCAGTGCGTTATAACGCTTCCTCTGCTCTTGACCAAAGCGTTAGTAACGCTAAGGATCCTCCAAAACAAAGCGTTAGTACAGCAAACTAATGCTCCTCTTGACTCGTGTTTTCAAAAGAGCATAACTTCTTCATCGGGAAGCCGTTTCTTGAGCCGTTTTTTTTTAAACGGCCTAAATTTTCGAGATCTTTCCATTGGAGCAGTTAGTTTCACCTTTTCTCAGCTTTAGTTTTAAAAAATGGAAAGTGCATATCTGATTATTCTAAACAGTACCAATTATTTCCAATGGCTACCTCACATGGTAGATATACGTAGAAGTAAAGGGCTTTATAGAATAGCCACGGGTCAAGAAACTAAACCTTCTAATGATGATAAAGCTGCTAAATGGGAAAATAAACAAGATCAAGCACGAGGGTTGATAGGAATGTCCATTGCTCAAGATCTTCGATTTCATATCCTTGACATTGACACCCTTGATGAAGCCCTGGAAAAGCTAAAAACTGTTTTTGGCGTTCAAAATCAAATCAGGGCCCACCAACTTGAAAATGAGTTGCTTACTTTGGACCCCAATAATTTCTCCTCCATTGAAGATTTTTTGTCCAAATTTAAGACCCTCAGAATTCTTTTAGAAGGTTGTAAGATCAAAAAGGATGATGGTAGCCTCATCTATTGCATTCTTGCTAAGCTTGGCCCTGCATACTCTGTATTTGTTTCCGCCTTCCATTCCACTAGAGAAGCCATCATTTCTTCAGGAACCACCTATAAAAATCCCTCTTTTGATGCCTTTTGTAATTCTCTGATAAGAGATCAAGAAAAACTCTTACACCTTAGTCTTATCACTGCTGGAAACGCTTCTAAGAAATCCTTAGCAACCCAACAACAACCATATCAAAAGAATCCCAAGAAGCAGTATCCTAAAAAATTTGGTCCTAAACCAAACAAGGGCCCTAAGCAATTTCAGTCGCAAACTGAAAAATCAAATCACCTAAATAATAAGGCAAATCAAAACAAAGGGAAGAAGACAGAAAGACATTGCAACTTTTGCAATCAGGATGGCCATATAGAGTCCAAATGTTTTAAGAAGATGGAAGCCTTAGAAGCAGCAATGAAGAATCACAACATCAATTTGGAGCACTCTTCACCTTCATCTTCAGGCATGGCACTTTCTGCTTGTGGTTGTCAAGCATCAAGATCTGGTTATGCATTAAATGTATCTTCTTCTTCTCCTTCTCATGAATGGCTCATTGATTCTGGAGCTTCTTACCACATGGCTAAAAATAAATCCATGTTTTCTTCTTTAAATGATTGTAACACCAAACATATTTATATTGGTGATGATAGATCTCTTAGTGTTGTAGGATCTAGAACTATTCATCTAGATAATGGTCAGTTTAATGATGTACTATGTGTTCCTACCTTGCCATGCAACCTTCTATCTGTTTATCAGATAACTCATTCAGGTGAAGGGAAAATAGTAGAATTCTCACCTCATGATGTTGTAATCAAAGACCTCAAAGATCCTAAACATAATTTAGCTACTGGCATTGCTGATGATTCCACAAGGTTGTATAAGTTTGACAACTTTGGGTTATCCTCTCTTCCCTCCGTTTTTGTTGCTCATAATGATGATGTGAGCAAACTTTGGCATGAGCAATTTGGTCACTTAAACTATTGCTCTCTTCAAACTCTATGTAAGGAAAATATGGTGACGGGCCTTCCTATGGTATCTTGCCGAGATGGTGTTTGCTCCGGATGTGTACTCGGAAAACATCATCGGGATAGTTTTGACAAACGTGCCTCTTGGCACGCTTCAGCCCCTTTGCAGCTTGTGCACGGTGATTTATGTGGTCCACTTCCTATTGTTTCTTTCTCTGGTTGCAAGTACTTCTTAACCTTCATTGATGATTTTTCCAGACGCACTTGGGTATATTTCTTAAAACTCAAGAGTGAAGTTTTTAACATGTTCTTGGCCTTTAAGGCCTTTGTTGAGAAACAATCTGGACATCAAATTCTTAAGTTAAGATCAGACAATGGTGGAGAATATGTTAACAACAAATTTATCAACTTTTGCACTGAGCATGGCATTCAATTGCAACATATTGTTCCATATACTCCACAACAAAATGGTGTAGCTGAAAGGAAGAATCGCACCTTAAAAGAAATGGCTAATTGTATGGTTCAATCTAAAGGACTTGGTCTCAATTTTTGGGCAGAAGCCATTAACTGTGCAAATTACATAGTAAATCACACTCCTACTAAGGTTTTAAAGAATATAACTCCAGAAGAAGCTTGGAGCTCAATAAAACCCGATGTAAGTCACTTTCGTGTTTTTGGAAGTGATGCTTGGACACGTATTCCAGATGTGAAACATAAAGCCTTAGAACCTAAGAGTGAAAAATGTATTTTTGTTGGATATTCTGAAGATGTCAAAGGATATAGACTTCTTCAACCAAAATCCAAAAATATAATCCTTAGAAGAGATGTAAAGTTTGATAAAAATATATCGGCCTGCAAGCCTAGTTTGGCGGGTGTGCCACCTTTGGCCTGCGAGCCTGATTCGACATATGTGCCACCTCTCTCTCTCTCTTCTATTTTTAATAGCATTCCTTCTAGTTCAGATGATGACAGCGAGGATGACAATCCTCCTCCACCTCATGAAATTGTTCCTTCTACTCCACCGCTTCCAAGATGGGTCCGCTCTACTTGGGATGCAGCAGTTCTCTTGCAGGTGATCCTGCAGATCGACGATGTACACGTTCTCAGTTCGAAAGAGCTTCTTCCTTATTGGCTCAAGTTCCAGAAAAACTTGATCCAGAAACCTTTGAAGAAGCCTCCGGTCATCCAGATTGGGATGAAGCTATGAATGAAGAGTATCGTTCCTTATTGGCAAATGATACTTGGGATCTTGTTCCTCTTCCAAAAGGAAGAAAACTTGTCAGATGCAGATGGGTTCACAAAACCAAGTTTGGACCAGATGGAAAAGTGGATAGACATAAAGCTCGTCTTGTTGCTAAAGGTTTTTCACAAGTTGAAGGCATTGACTATACTGAAACCTTCTCCCCTGTTGTCAAAATGACTTCTATCCGCCTTGTTCTTTCCCTTGCAGCCTCCTTTAAATGGGAATTCCATCAGATGGATGTTAAATCTGCCTTCTTACATGGAGATTTGCAGAAGAAATGTACATGGAACAACCCCCTGGCTTTATCCAAAAAGACTCCAGCCTTGTTTGTCGCCTTAGGAAGTCTCTCTATGGTCTCAAACAAGCTCCTCCGGCTTGGTATGCCAAAATGGATAAATTTCTATTAGATAATGGCTTTTCTAGGTGTCATTCTGACAACACAAGTGGGTAATTCCTTCACCATCCTTGTTCTTTATGTTGATGATCTTATCTTTACTGGTAGTGATCCAAACCATATAAACCATGTGAAGTCTAGCCTCAAAAAGAAGTTTGAAATGACAGACTTAGGACACTTGCATTATTTCCTTGGTCTTTAAGTCTTGCAATCCAAGGAAGGCATTACCCTCTCTCAGTCCAAGTATGCCTGTGATCTTCTACACCACTTTCACATGGAAGACTGTAAGCCAGCCCCTTCTCCCTTTCAGTCTGGAGTCAAGCTTTCAGTCACTTGTACTACCCCTAAAGTTGATGCTACTTTATATCGTCAACTTGTTGGTAAACTTCTGTATCTAACCCATACCCGTCCTGACCTTTCCTTTGTCGTTGGTCTTGTCGCTCGGTTTATGCACCAACCTCATGAAAGTCACTGGAAAGCAGCTAAAAGAATACTTCGATATATTCGAGGTACAGTTCAGTTTGGGATTCATTACAGTGCAGGAGCATCTCCATTGTTGATTGGTTTCACTGATTCTGATTGGGCTGGTGACCCTGATGATCGAAAGTCTACTGCATGATATGTATTCACTCTTGGTTCAGGACCTATTACTTGGTCTTGTAAGAAACAAAGTGCCATCTCCCTTTCTTCAGCAGAAGCAGAGTATCGTGGTGCAATTGAAGCCAGCAAGGAAGCCATGTGGCTTCGTCAGATTCTGTCTGAATTTGGTCTTCATCAGCAGCATCCAACTACACTTTGGTGTGATAATCAGAATGCCATTCAGCTATGTAAAGATCCAGTTCAGCATCAGCGTATGAAACACATTGAACTCCACATACACGTCATCAGAAAGCTCATTCATGATCGTGTTCTTGAAGTGTAGTACTATCCAACCAATGATCAAGTAGTCGATATCTTTACAAAGGCTCTCACAGAAGCGAAGTTTACCAAACTTCGATCCATGATTGGAGTTTAGGAAAGTTGTCATTAAGGGGGGATAGGCTCTAATGCCTCCTTCCTTCTCCTATTGTGTCACCATTGTAAATCCTTCAATCCTATCCCAATTTGTTCTTAAGGGGGGATGTTAGGATATTTCGACACATAGAAAATAGGCTCCTTTTGTGTCACTTTTGTAAATCCTTCAATCCTATCCCAAGTTGTTCTTAAGGGGGGATGTTAGGATATTTCGACACATAGGAAATAGTTAAGAATAATTTAGTCTAGTGTAGAGTTAGGTAAAGTGTGTTTCTTTACTATGTACATTTGTAACTTATAATCCGACGGTCACGATTTGTAGTGATCAGACGGTTATCTCTCTTCTCGGTATTAACGACACTTGATCCGTGGCTTAACACCCGATTGGTCCATGAACTCTATTTAAAGAGCATGGAGGGTCATTTGTAGGTTAACCGTTTAAGAGAGAAACATATGTAACCTTTCCTTTTATATTAATAAATTGCCTGAAGTGGCCACGTTGGCTCAGGCCGTGGACTGTTTCCCTCTTCGAGGGTTTTAACCACGTGATTATACTGGTGTATTGATTTGTGATCTGGTTGTGTGAGCAATGACCTTTGGTTCTTGATCTACGGAACTTACCCTGTAAATTCCTACAGCTCCGGGAGCGCGCTTCAGGAACAGGTTCGAGGGAGCGCGCTCCAGGAGCGTGTTCGATAGGGGGGAGGAGCTCCCCCGCAACCTTGGTTCTGAAGCTGAGACATTGAGAGCAAGTTCATCCCCAATCCTGGTACATGAAGTACGTTGGTGGCCCAAAGCTTGTTGCCAGCTTCTGTTTGAAATATTATGGTGCCTCTTCCAATAGGGGTATATTTTGCCTTGTTTCCCATAGTGATTTGAAAATTCATCTGCTCCTCCTGGTAGCTTGAGAAGCATTCTCGAACTCCCGTCATGTGAGCAGATGCTCCACTGTCAATATACCATATTTCTAGAGAGGCCATGCTTGACACACAAGCAAAATCCTCTTCTAGTCTGGATGCCAGAACTGAAACGTCATGATCCCTTTGTTCCTGCGTGAACCCTTCCGAGTTGATGTTGCATCACTGTCGGACCTTCATTCCATTGCAGGACCTCCTCTTCTGTTACTCGCCTTTTTGCTCTGATACCATGGGAAATTTTCAAACTGAAATACTGCTGCAGTGATTGATTTATTTCACCTACTTATTTTATGATAAGTTATTTACAGATTCTTCTAGTAAATTTTGAAATAAACAAAACAGCAGTATTCACTTAACCATAAGAAAAAAATAGAACAAAACGCATATAACGCAATAGAAACAATCACATGAACACAGTTATTTTTGGACAATTGTCCCCGAAAAAACCCAATGCGTGAAAACCGATGCAGCAGATGAGGGTTTGTATTATTCTTCGGCAAGGAAAATCATTTACAAGAATTTGACGAGCAGACTTCTAGAATACACCTGAGATAAATTTCCCGAATCCTTCGAGAGAATTTTTGACACCCGGGAGACACCCTAGCTCCCTTTACGTCACTCTGCGTGGTCTTCTGCGTAGTCTGTGAAAATTCTCAACCAGTTGCAATGATAGATTTATTTCTCCTACTTATTATTTCAATAAGTTATTATTCAGAAATCTTCCGGCAAATATCGAAATAAATACTACTGCAACATTCACAATTATATATGCAAAGAAATAAACAGTAGAGAACATAAGCACAAGAATCAATCACATATACACAATTATTTTGGACAAATGTCCCCGGAAAAACCCAATGTGGGAAAATCGGTGCAGCAGATGAGGGTTTTATTGTTTCTTCAGAAAATGATATCTTTACAGGGAAATATTCGGTAGATCAATTCTGAACCACCTGAGATTGAATTCCTAGCTTTCTCGAACAAATATTTGACACACAGATCAGCCCCTGCAAGCCCCTGCGTCAGTCTGCATGATTCTCTGTGCAGTCCCAGAGCTAGACTACATGAATCTACGCAGAGATTGCGTGGAATCTCTGCGCTGTAGCTTCAAGCTACCTTCAGTGACCCACTACCGCTCTCCAACCCTAATCTCGATCACCCTTGATCTCCTCCTGCCTCTGCAACTTCTTGCCCTGCAACTCTCCCACTGAAATCGAATTCTACATCAGAATGGATCTCCTTTGGGTACTGAGTGTGTGCTCGGCTTATTTTCTAAGTCACCCTCAAGCCTTCTTTTATAATCTTCCTGTTGGAGAACCAACGGCCCAGATTAATAGATTAATCAATGGCTGAGATTAAATCTTGACTTGATCCATGTTTTCTAGAAGATTCACACTCTGAATTATTAATGCCCTTTAATTATTTCCTTTTCCTAAGTTTGGACTTAGGGTCTTCATTAAAATAATTAATTATTTTAATAATTCTTAAACCAAGTGGAATTTCCACAAACTGTTTATGGGTTCTTTGGAATGCTGCTGTCCAAGCCTCCCTGCAAAGTTTGAGACTTGGAACACTTCCGGATGCTACAAAAATCAACACAGTCCCTGCGCTGGACTGCGTCACTCTGCGTGGGGACTCAATGCTGCTGCTAGCGTTGCCCCCTCTGCGTCCTCCTCCTGCCTTTCTTTGCCTCTGTTGACTTCCCCTTCCTTCTTTTGCCTTTGCAACTCTGCCTCTACTACCTCTCCCTCTAAAATTGAATTCTATTCCTTTAGAATCGATTCCCTTTTGGTACTGAACGTGTGCCCGACTTGCTTTCCAAATGACCCTCAAGCCTTCTCTTATAATCTTTTCGTTGATGAATCAACGGCCCAAATTAGATCTCTAATCAAGGTCTAAGATTAAAACATGACTTGATCTTTGTTTTCTAGAATATTCCACTCTGTTTTATTAATACCATTTAAATATTTAATTTCCGTAAGTTTAGACTTAGGGATCACATTAAAATAATTAATTATTTTAATAAAACATGAACCGAGTGGAATTCCCACAAATGGTTTCTGGGTTCTTTGGAATACTGATGTCCAAGCCTCCTCACAAAAAATGAGACTTGGAACACTTTCCAATCCTACAGAATCAACAGCTCGAC
Organism: Pinus albicaulis; assembly: GCA_034641835.2. NCBI lineage: Eukaryota > Viridiplantae > Streptophyta > Pinopsida > Pinales > Pinaceae > Pinus > Pinus albicaulis. Next base: position 1,538,160,327 of record CM076580.1, on the reverse strand, counting down.
CATAAATTGACTTAACGTATTCACTGCGAAGCATATGTCCAGACAGGAGTTCACCAAGAACATCAGGGCCCCCACGAGTTTACGATACCCGGAAGGATTTCCCAAATCAGACCCAGCAGCACTTCCGCATTGCTTCTTGAAGTTGAGTTCCATCGGAGTAGTCACAGACTTGCACTCCACCATCCCAAATATTTCAAGTAGCTTCACAATGTATTTTCCTTGAGAAATGAAAATCTCACCTGGCTTTTGCCAGACCTCCAAACCTATGAAGTAATGCATCAACCCTAGGTCTTTCATCTCGAATTTGGAAGCCAACTCCCTCTTGCATTGATAAATGAGAGAGTATGCACCTGTTAGAAAGAGATCGTCTACATAAAGTACCAAAATGAGAGGCCTGTCATTTTCAACCTTGAAGTAAAGATTCAGATCAGCGTCACTTCTTGTAAAACCCAGCTTCATAAGATAGTTGTCAATCCTCTCATACCAAGCCCTTGGGGCTTTCTTCAACCTGCATACATGTGACTCTCGATCCAGAACTTCAAACCCTTAAGGTTGCTCTACATAAACTTCCTCCTTAAGCGAGCCATGTAAGAAAGCAGTTTTGACATCCATTTGATGTAGATTCCATCCTTGAGAGGCAGCAAGGGCAATAATCGAACGGATGGTGGTATATCGGGCAACTAGTGCAAATATCTCGTCATAGTCCACTCCATCCATTTGAGAGAAGCCTAGAGCAACGAACCTAGCCTTGAACAGCACTCCCATTAGCTCCATGTTTGATTTTGTAAAGCCACTTAGAAATGACCACAAACTTGTCCTTGGGTCTAGGAACCACTTCCCAGACATCATTCTTCATGATCAACTCATACTCTTCGTTCATCGCATCCTTCCAAACTTGGTGCTTCACGGCTTCTTCAAACGTGCAAGGCTCAGATTGAACAAAGGTGCTCATGGCAACTAAGTACCCTTGGTACTAGTTCGACTTCTTCCTTTCGGCAACTCCATTTAGCTCAGGAGTATATGCAGTAGTGGTCTCCCTCTTAATGTCAGCTTCTCTACAATAGTCAATTGACTCATCTAACTCACATTCGGTTCCATTATCGGTCCTCAAAATTTTGATCTTCTTCCCTGTTTGATTTTTAACCAAGGCTTTGAAAGAGCGAAACCACTTGAACACTTCGTCCTTCTTCTTCAAGAAATAGATCCAAGTTTTGCGAGAGAAGTCATCCATAAAAATAACATGTTACAAATATCCTCTCAAAGATGTTACGGCCAACATACCAGACAAATCAGAATGGATCAATTGAAGAATGTTGGTAATCTTACTTTCATTGGAGGGGAATGGTCCACTAGTATGTTTCCCTTGGCACAACCCTGACAAACACATTCATGTTCTACTTTGAATTCGGGCATACCTGTGACCATCTTCCTCACATCGAGTAGAGCTTTATAATGAAGGTGAGAAAACCTCTGGTGCCATAATTCGGATTGAAGAGAAGTGTCACAAGTCATAGCTCCCAAAGGAGTTCCTCCAACTTGATAAAGACCTTCAACCCTAAATCCAAGTGTAAAAGCATCTTTGAAGTTCCTTTGCCAAATGCGTACCTTCCCATCAATAAATGCTACATTGAAGCCTTTGTCTTCCATCGCCGAAATAGATACCAAGTCGTTCTTCAAGTCAGGTACATATAATACATCTCGTAGATGAAGGATTTGACCTTGATTTAAATGAAGAGTGACAGTCCCTGTCCCTTTCATGGGATAGGTGGCATTGTCTCCAAGTATGATCTTCAAATTGGTTTCCTTTTCAATCAAATTTGAGAGGGCCTCTTTGTACCTAGTGAAGTGCCTTGAGGCACCACTATCAATCAACCAATTGTCCAATGTGTCCGGAGGAGAGAAGGTAGTGAGGGCAGAGATAAGATAAAATTCATTTTTCTTATCTACAACATTAGATTCCTCATACCTGGAGTTTTTCGATCTCTTGGGAGGTCGACCATTTCCAAGTGCAGTGGGAGCATTTCTCTTTCCTTTGAACTTGTTATTCCTTTGATTTCCATTGTCCTTGAAATTGTTGTGGTCGTTGTTGTTATCATCATCCGGAGGTGTATCCTTCTTATTAGGACACTCTCTAGCATAGTGGCCAAACCTGTTACAATTGAAGCATCTTCCCTTTTTTCCTTCTTTGAATCCCGGTCTTCCTTGACCTTGTTTCTTTGGACCAATATTGTTCTTCCTTGTAGCATGAGTGGAGAATGTAGTGGGATTATTCCCATTTGAAGACATGTCTCTCTCCGTCATCCTTGTCTCTTCTTGAGTGCATCTAGTCAACAATTCATCAAAACCTGGAATTCCATCATTGTTGAGGATGGTGGTATTGAATACATCTGATGCTTGGGGAAGACCTCCAAGGGCAATAAGGGTGTGTTCTTAATCAACAATAACTTCTCCAATAGATAGAAGATCATTTTTTATTTCGGTAATCTACATTGTTAGTTTTTGTAGCATCGGATGTGTTCTAGCCACGAGATCTGGTGGAGAGGCTAGAATATATGTATTTTCCAATACCCAAAAATCGTTTCTGGAAATTCCACATAGAAACGACTTAATTAGATTTATTAATCAGTTTTTTTTATATTTCCTAAGTCTAAACTTAGGAAATATGATTAATTAATAGAATTAATTAAGTGATGGTGTGAATGTTCTAGAAACTCACAAAGATCGACAGGGAAATAATCTAGGCCATCAATTATGTTTTAATCTTAGTCGTTGGTGCTCCAACAAAAGATTATAAGAAGAAGTCAATGGGTAGATGGAGAATACACCAGTGCAGTTACTCAATTGCCTAGGCATATCGATTTTCTTAGTGGTTGAAGTTCAACAGAGGAGATAGAGCCAGTGGGTGAGTTGCAGGTGAGATAGAGAAAGGGTATTAGCAGTAGTCTGGGAGTGCAAGACGAATTCAGGAAGGGCTAGTGTGAGGAAGGACACAGTACACCAGAGCACTGCGCAAAGGGTGATGCAGTGAAAGCAACGTAAGGGCAGAGGGCATGTTTCGGGGTCAAAAGATCGCTATGGAGAGTGAGAATTCCGTTATTGAATTTCTCTCAGTATTTTTCCTCTATTTTGTAGTTTGAATTTATGTACATGAATTACTGCTGAAGAATAATAAACAAACCCTCATTTGCTGCACCAGTTTTCCCGCATTGGGTTTTTCCGGGGACAATTGTCCAAAAATAACTGTCAATATCTTTGTGTGTGTGCTAGAATTTCTCAAGTTTTCAACATTTACTTTCTTCCTCGGTATTTATTTTTTGAAGGCTCCAATGTATATGTTTCGATATTTGTCGTAGAAAACTACAAATAATTTGTTTAATTAATTTAACAATAGGAGAAACATTCTCAGTATTGCAGCAGGATTCTGGATTAGGAATTTTCACATGGTATCAAAGCAAGTTTGAAGTAGAAGAGCTCAGTGCAGAAAGGAAGAGGAAGAGTCGAAGCATTGGTTAGGTAGCTGCTCGAAACCCTGAGAAGTTGCGTAATCCAATAGCCAAGAGGACAATTTTTTGAGGAAAATTCATTTCTCTGCATGAGTTGGCAAAGAATGAAATTTCCAGATCAAAGATTGTTAGAGGCAGAGGGAGCAGCAGCATTTTTTCTTTGCAAAGCAGATCGTCAGCTAGAACGTAGTATTCTGTAGTAGCGAAATCAGCACTAGGGAAGAAAGGAGAAATAGCACAAGAAATCATGGATAGAATTGATAGTCAGGAAGCCTCAAAATTATCTTCCGTGTTGGAGGATGAGTTCGCGTGTTTGTCAAGTTTGGCATCATCTGGTGTTTGGTACATTGATAGTGGAGCATCAGCTCATATGACAGGAGTTAGAGAATACTTCTCTAGCTATCAAGAAGAGCAGATGGACTTCCAGATCATTATGGGCAACAGAACAAAGTGTACTCCCAGTAGGGAGAGGCATCATAGATTTTCAGACGGAAGCAGGAACCAGCACCAGCGCTACTAACGTACTGCATGTGCCAGGATTGGGTATGAAGTTTGAACCTAATTTCAGTGTCCCAGTTACAGGACAAGGGGTACGATCTAAGTTGCACAAAACGGGGAAACGGAAACGAGTTTCTGAAATGGGTATGGGTACGAAACGTGACCTCCCAAATTTCGGAAACGGGGAAACGCGATATATATATATATTAGAATTTAAGACATTTAAGACATGTTATGTGCAATCATAAAACATACATGATAAATTATAATTTATTACATTCAAAGCATAAACTATAAGCCTCTAAATTTACATCACATTTACTCATGAATGATAACAGACACAATGAAAATAGCAATATCGTAATATCCAAAAGTTAAAACCAGCGTTTATTATATATCAAAATCTCAAAATTAGCCTTTATTATATATATGAGGTTGCAAGTACAATACATACTATGAGGCTGCAAGTACTATAAAGTCAAAAGACTAATACTCATTATCAAAATCCTCATCAAAAATAGCAGCAGAAGCATGCTCAGCAGTGGATGGTGTAGCTGAAGAAGATGATTGGCCAGTTCCGCTTCTATGCTCCTGGTCCTCAATATTCATGGCAGCAAGAGAGAGCTCCAAATTAGGATTTCTTGGATCCACATCCCATTCTTTAGAAGGACCATTGCCATATTTTGTACCCCTACAAGATGCAAGGCGAAGGTTGGAGTGCACATAAACAAGATCCTCTGCCTTTTGTGAACCCAACCTGTTGCGCTTCACAGAATGAATAAAACCATAGGTGCTCGAATTCCTTTCTGCTGACGAAGAGCTTGCCACTTGTGAAAGGACGCGAATGGCAAGGTTTTGCAAATGTACACCATTTGCTCCATGACAAATCCACCACCTAACTAGATTCATGGTGCTTCTCTCCTCCAAAAATGATATATTTGAATAATCATCTATTCCTGCAGCAAAACTGGCAAATTCTTCCTTCACCTCCCAGTGTAGATGAGCTAGAAAAATTCTCATAAGGGCTTCTTTTACGCCATTAGCCACCTCTCTATCCTTATGGGGTGCCTTCCTCTTCCCATTGCTTTGAGCAATAATGTCTTCATCATAAAATTTGGGGTTCAAGGCATGTGCTAAAGTGTGCAATGGGGTGTTGAAATTGTTCCACCTATCAACAATGATTTCTTGACTAATTGAGCAAAATGATCATCTACAAACAAAAGCTGTGGAGACTCTTGTGAAATGATTTCCATAGTTTTCTCAACCATGGAATCCATGCCATCATATACTTCTCCTAAGAAAGGTTGGTCAGCGTCAGCATTCTGAAGAAGCTCAAATGCAAGGGTTGTGAACATTAGCAATAAATCTATCTTGCTTCACCAATCCTCATCAAGGCACAATCTACACACCGTATATCCCCGCTCTGAATCTTCCTGTCTCCACTCAGGCCAAACTTGACTCACCACCATAGAAACTAATGCTTGCTTAACCTCAACAAGGCAGCGCAATTTTATGAAGTTTGAGGCATATCTTGTCTCAGCAACTTTTAACAACTCCAATTTGGAGTACTCTCAAAATATTGCTTGAGATTGGTGGTGGTTGGTGATGAATTTAACAATCTCCCTTGCTTCTGCTGTGAGTTCTTTTATCCATGGGACTTTATTGTCGATCTCCTCTAAGATCAGATTCAGATTATGGACAATGCAGGGTGTCCAAAAGATGTGGTCGTACCTCCCCTCAATAATTAAACCTGCAGCTTTTCATACTGGTGCATTATCCGTGATAACTTGCACCACCCTGTTAGGACCTATTTGTTCAATAGATTTTATAATAACATCAGCAATGAATTGTGCATCTTTTACCTCTCCCGAGCAATCTTTCGCCTTTAAAAACATTGCTCCTTTTGGTGAAGTGGCAATGATATTTATCAATGGTCTACGCCTTGTATCTGTCCATCCATTTGAGACTATGGTAACCCCAGAGCTACTCCAAGAAGAACGAATTGGTGATAAGATATCCTCCACAAGATCCTTCTCATTTTTGAGAAGCTGAGTTCTAACTTTCTCATAGTTGGGCCCCTTGTACCCTTGAGGAGCTTTGTTAACTGCCCTTATCATATCTTTCTAGTAAGGAGAGTGAACAACATTGAATGGGATACCACATGCATAGATGCACCTAGCCACTCTAGAATCAGCTTCTTCTCTTGCTTGCACATTCACCAATTTAGCAATTCTGCTATCTTGAACCGTACCAAATGCCCCTCTGGATGGTGGTTGTTCTGGTTGTTGAGTGGCTCTCCTCTTCCTTGTGTCAGCTACAATCCTTGGCTCAATGTTTGTTGGAGCTTTAGTAGTAGCTTAACTAAGCTCATCATGCCTTCTTTTAATTCCATCTGCCTAATCTTGCTCTCTTTGATATTCCCTCCTCACCACAGGGTCTGTTGTTTTTGTGCAACCTACAATCCCCTGTCCTCCTCCATACAAAAGATGTGCCTTCACTCTTGGGTAAGAGCCCTTGTAAAAATTATTGCAAAGATTACATCGTCGTTCCCATGAGCCACCACCTCCACATCTTTTAAGCTTCTGAACATGCTTCCAAAGAGGATAATATTCAGCCCTTGGGTTGGGCTTGGGGCTTGAACTTGAACCTTGGATGGAAGCCATTGTTGAAAAAATAAAAAAAAATTAAACAAATCTATAAATAAAAAACGTTTTGCATAATTTTGGTAGCATAAACCCTCGAAAAATAGAAGAAGCAATGGGAAAAAACCAAGAAAATGAATGCTTCTTACCCAAATTAATTGTGTGTAGCTACAGCTACCCCAAAATGCCACAAAGGACAAGAGAAATATGGTTGTAGCTGAGCCAAAAACCAAGAATGTCGTAGCTGGAAACTTCGCACTCCAAATATGCTTTTGAAATCTCTCTCTTGTTGTTGAAATCTCCTTTGCTCACTGGTGAAAATGCCCTAACTAAAGCACTACTCTCTTCCTCTTTTCTCCTTGCTAAAATTTCCCTTCTCCAAGTGAAACGACTTGCTCAATTCATGTGATGAGAGAATGAGGCGAGAGTCTTTTTATAAGTTGAGAGAGCCATCTAGAAGCATCCAAAAGACACTTTCCACAATTCAAAAAATAAGAAAACACACGAACCCCAAAAAAAAGCAAAAAAAAAAAAGTTAAAACGACGGAAACAAGCTCGTACGGCCTAGAAACGTGTTTATGTCCATTCTGGGCACGTTTCCCCAATGTGAAACGGCCCAGTATGAACAAAAATGTGTTTCCAGGCTATACGGTACGGTGTAACGCGTTTTGTTTCGTTTATGGGCTAAAACGGACCCTTGGCCCATGTTTCCTGCAACATAGGGTACGATGTATACTTATTAGGAAAGAAAGTGTATGTCAAGCACCCTAGCTAGAAGAAGTTAAGACAGATTGGAGCTCAGAGCAACAGGTTATATAGGTTGCAAATCGATTCTCCAATGGCATTGATAGGCAGTGACAATAGCAGTGGGAAGGAGCTGAATGAACTATGGCACAGGAGGATGGGATATTTACACCATGGAGCACTAAGGATGCTCAAAGAAACTGTAACAAGAGTTCCAGTTCTCAGCACAGAGCATGATGATGTGTGTTGAGGTTGCGTACTTGGGAAGTATGCAAAGGCAACATTTCCCAGAAGTGACAACAGAGCAAATGGCGTGTTGGGATTGATACACTCAAAGATTTGCGGCCCTATGTCCACCAGAGCTCTTAGCGGTGGCGAGTATTTCATCACCTTTTCCATAAAAACCTGGATCTATTTCTTAAAGACCAAGGATGAGGTCTTTGATCGGTTCAGAGAGTTCAAGGATCTCGTAGAAAACACGACAGGGAAAAAGAGCAAGGTACTACATTTAGATAATGGTGGAGAATACACGGATAAAGACTTCACAGATTTCTGCGTGAGGGAAGGAATTAAAAGAGAGTGATAGCTCCATATAATCCACAGCAGAATGGGGTAGCAGAGCAAAAGAACAGAACAATTGTCGAGGCTGCAAAGGCTATGTTGTATGATAAGGATTTGCCTAGATTTTTATAAGCAGAGGCATGCAACACAACGGTGTACATTCAAAACAGAACTCCTCACAGAGCATTGCGGAAGAAAACGCCAAAGGGAGTCTTCACAGGGAAGAAGCCTGAAGTAAGTCATTTGAGGATATTCGGGAGTGTGGCTTATTGCCACATTCCAGATGAGAAGCATAGTAAGTTGGATCAGACTGTAAATAAGGGGTATCTCGTAGGGTATAGTGAGACTTCAAAGACATACAGAATCTACATTCCTAGCAACAGGAAGATTGCAGTAAGGCAAGATGCAAAGTTCACAGAAGACAGAGCTTTCAGAAGATCTCGAGAGATGCTTACAAGTGATCAATCAACAGATTTTCCGTTAGTCCAGCAGCTACAGGGACAAGAGGTAGGACAAGCAGGAGGATAGTCACAGGGATCGAGTACAGTGACCAGTACCAGTATTTCCTCAGGAGTAGGAGATCCAAAGAGTTCTCAGTAGACTTAGCAGTAGGAGAAGGAGGAGGAAATGATTGAACCTCCCACCACTAGTGGTAGAACCAGTACAGAAGTGTATCAGACTTTGAGGGACGCAGAGGAGTTTGTCGGAGCTCCAAGAACCGACAAGAGGCAGCCCAAGCAACCTGTCAAATACCAAGCTATGGGAGCTCGGGTTGAATAACCCTCCAGCTTTCAGGAAGCCGCACAGCATCAGGTGTGGGTGGATGCCATGGTAGAGAATACAATTCTGTCATGACTACTGATGTTTGGGAGGTGGTGCCTAGGGATAGATCAATTGTAGGTTCTAGATGGATCTACAAAATCAAGTGCATGGCAGTGTAGAGAAGTACAAGGCTAGATTTGTGGCAAAGGGGTATGCACAGAAAGAAGAGATAGACTATGAAGAGACCTTCGCCCCAGTTGCTAGATATACCTCTATTAAATCCGTTATATCCCTAGCAGCACAGATGGGATAGGAGATTCACCAGATGAACGTCAAGACAACATTCTTGAACGGTGTGATAGAAGAAGTATTAATTTTGGGCAACTAGATCCAAACTCCATGTTGCATTGCTCATAGATGATGATAATATTTTTGTTGGATTCCTCTTTCGGAGAGGTGCAAGATTGATCTAAATATCATCTTGTTTGGATGAACAGAACTTATATTTTGATTCTATTTTCCACACGTGTAATTTGTCAAGGTCGGCCTGAATTGTAATGTAGGCTCACAAGCCCAACAGATGTGTCACACACCCTCATTGATGGATATAAATTGGAGATACTTGATGCTCGTTTGCTCATCATCTCATCACGCACATTCCTCATAATCTGATTGGTACGTACAGCCTAGAAGAGGCTTCTCTCTCTCCCACGTGTGAATCTAGATGTCGGAAATATGGATTATGTTGGAAATGGATGTCGGAAATTTGGATGCTGGAAATGGATGTCGGAAATGGATGCCGGAAATATGAATGCCGAAAATGGATGCCAGAAATGGATTCTAGAAATTTAGATGCCGGAAATATGGATGTCGGAAATCTCGATGCCGGAAATATGGATGATGTCGAAAATGGATGCCAGAAATCTGGATGTCGGAAATCCTTTTATTGACTTGCGTTGACTGTTTTGGGAGTTGTCTCATAAGGTGTGTGTAACACTGAAGTAAGGTCGATCTTGTATCTTGTAATATCCCCAACGGGAAATAAACAGTAATACACGGCAAAATAACAAGCAGCTATATAGAACAAAATGCCGGAACGAGAATATGGAACAAATACAAATAAAATGCCAGAACACTAAGCCATTTTATTAATCTGAGAATATATGTATGTGGGTACAAAGATAATCAGAATGAGTGCACCTATCCTTGCTCTAGGCAAGTGGAGACCCTCCCAGAATAAGAAAATGGCTGCAACAGAGACTGCGTCCTAGCTGACTGGAGAAAACTGCCGTAGAAAACTGCTGCTGCAATGTACTGGAACTAGGGGCTGATCCCCACACTGGAATGAGCTGAAAACTGGAAGACTAGCTGTACTCAACCCTCCGGACAAAACCCAGAAATCGTGAAGCAAATGCTCCACCTCCGAAATTCCACCAAATAACCCTCCTCAGTGAAAACGCTGCCTCTCCCAGGAACAGTGCAGTAGCTCAAGAAATACGCTGAGGAAAAGGGCTGAATCCTCCTGCAAAACCCCCAGCTGAAATGGCAACCTCCTCAAGGCTGAAAAACGCTGAACCCACTGCCAAATCACCCCACAAAACGCTGCTCAACCAAGACTGCGTCCTCCCTGCAGAAACTGCGTCCTCTCTCCTGAACTGCGCAGTCACTCAAGGGGCAGCTCCTATGCAAAACGTCCACCAGAAATCTACTGCAAATCACCAACTGAAACTGAAGGAAAAACCTTGCTCGAGCAGGCACTCGAAGTCCCCCGGAGCCAAGAGCGAGATCTCCGACCGGAGACACTCAGTTTGCACTAAACAGTGCTGCAGACCGACTAAACAACCGGCGTGCTGAAGTAGACAGAAGTCTAGCTCTCAATATCAATATCATATCAACAATGCCAAATGGAGTGAAAACCCCACCTTTTATAGTGCTAAACTCCCTCCAAAACCCTAACTGCGTCCTTCACCCTCCTTAACCTGCGCAGTCACCCTTGGGTCAGCGTGAGGCCTCCTCATGTGCGTGTGGACCCCCAAGGCCACCCCTTTAAGTTACAACGTCCATCAACTAGGAAAGAACTTTATTTTATTTAAGTGAGATGACCCCCTTATTTCTCACTTTATTTATTATTTTTAGCTAAAGCGGCAAAATTATGCAAAAATGAAATATTCCAATTAGCAATGCTAATTAGGAATATTACAGTCTCCCCCGGCAGAACGTTGCTTGTCCTCAAGCAACTGAAGTGATGGATGCTGCAAGATCCTCTCATCCTCCCAAGTGGCATCCTCATCCGACAAGTTCTTCCATCTCACCAAGAACTCCCTGATCTTCCTGCTCCGCAGCTGCCTCTCCCTAGTGTCAATAATAGCCTCCGGCTGCAACACCAGATGCCCCTCATCATCCGTGGGTGGTAGCTCCTCTGTGACTATCACCTGCTGACCCAGTGCCTTTTTCAGGCATGATACATGAAAGATGTTATGAATCTTGCTGCCTTGGGGCAGCTCCAACTCATACGCAACCTGCCCGATCCTGCGTATCACCCTTTATGGCCCATAAAAGCGGGGCTTAAGCTTCTCCGCCCCCTTCTGCTTGAGCGAAGACTGTCGGTATGGCTGTAGCCGTAGGTAGACCAAGTCCCCTACCTCGAAGTGTCTCTCCACCCGACCCTTATCAGCATACAACTTCTGCTGATTTTGTGTTGTGGCTATGTTGTCCTTGAGAGCTCGGAGGATATCTTGGCTCTCTTGGATCCATAACTTGGCTCTCGGAGCCCTGCTAACACCAAACATCATGTCCACAAAAGATAAGGAATGATATCCATACAAAGCATAGAAAGGTGACATACCAATAGACATATGATGCGTTGTGTTGTAGCAGTACTCGCCCAAATGCAGCCACTTCAGCCATGCCCTCTGCTGTCCACTGACGTAGTTACGCAAGTAGCCCTCCAGCCACTTGTTAACTATCTCGGTCTGCCCGTTCGTCTGGGGGTGATAACTAGTGCTCGGTGTCAACTCGGTCCCCACTAGTCGGAAGAGCTCCTGCCAGAATCCGCCCATGAAGCGGCTGTCCCTGTCACTGACGATGGTCTTGGTTAGACCATGTAATCTGAAAATCTCCCTGAAGAACAGCTCAGCCACCTGCGCTGCTGTGTGATGTGCGGATATGGCAAAAAAATGGGCATACTTCGTCAGCCGGTCAACGACTACGAAGATGCAGTCCTTGCCCTGCACCATGGGCAACCCTGTGATGAAGTCCATCGATATGCTCTCCCATTTCCCCTCCGGAATGGGAAGAGGCTGCAACAACCCTGCGGGATGGCTCATCTCTCCCTTGTTTCGCTGGCAAACATCGCACTCCCTGACATGCTGGAGTACGTCCTCCTTGAGGCCCTTCCATGAGAACCTCTCCCGAATAGCCCTGTATGTCTTGGTGAACCCCTGATGGCCCGCCAATGGTGAATCATGTGAAGCCTGGAGTATCTTCTTCTTGAGCTGAGACCCCTCAGTCAAGAAGATCTTGTCCCTGTAATAGATGATCTCATCGACCACCCTGTACCTGTCATCTGCTAGCTGCCCATCCAGAACCTCACATGCAAACCTATCCTTGGAGTACTCAACCAGCAGTCGAGCCCTCCAATCAGCGTCCAAGCTCATGAGTGATAACGTGGCCGGTCTACGAGAAAGGGCATCAGCTACCACGTTATTCTTCCCTTTGACATACTCTATGTCAAAGTCGTAGGCCTGGATCTTGCTGATCCACTTCTGCTGTCTCTCCTGCAACTGCTTCTGCTCCAGGAAGTACCTCAGGCTGTTATGATCTGTCCTCACCCTGAATCTGCCACCCACCAGGTACTGTCGGAATTTGGCCAATGCATGCATGATGGCCAGCATCTCCTTGTCGTATATGGGATACAACCTCTCGTGTGGAAGGAGCTTTCGGCTCTCAAAAGCAATCGGATGACCGTCCTGCATCAAAACTGCACCAATCCCCTCTCCGGATGCATCACACTCTAGGACAAAGGGCTGCGTAAAATCTGGCAATGCCAACACAGGACAACTGCTCATCACCTCCTTGAGCTTGTCAAAAGCTCGCTGTGCCGTGTCCGACCAACTGAATGCCCCCTTCCTCGTCAAATCTGTGAGGGGTGCAGCAAGCTGAGAGAAGCCCTTGACGAACTTCCTGTAGTATGTGCAAATACCGATAAATCCCCGAAGCTCCGTCACATTCCGCGGCTCTGGCCAATCCCTGATGGCCCTGATCTTCTCCTCGTGGACTCTCACCCCGTCCACTCCTATAATGTGCCCCAGATACAGCATCTCTATCAACCCGAACTCACACTTGGAGAGCTTGGCATAGAACTGCTGCTCCTCCAAGATGTGCAAGACTGTCTCAATATGCTGGAGGTGCTCCTCCCAAGTCCTGCTGTATATAAGTATGTCATCAAAGAAAACCAGCACAAACTTTCTCAGATGATCCCTGAAAATGTGGTTCATACATGACTGGAAAGTAGCAGGTGCATTGGTCAGCCCAAATGGCATGACCAGAAACTCAAAGTGCCCATAGTGACACCTGAAAGCGGTCTTGGGAATGTCCTGTTCCCTCACGCGTATCTGATGGTACCCGGATCTCAAGTCAATCTTCGAGAAGAACCGTGCTCCTCTCAACTCATCCATCACCTCATCGATCCTGGGGATGGGGTACCTGTTCTTCAGGGTCTTCTTATTCAGAGCCCTGTAGTCAATGCACATGCGCAATGTGCCGTCCTTCTTCTTCACCAACACTACAGAAGAAGCGAAAGGACTCGTGCTGGGCCGAATGTGACCAAGGGCCAGCAAATCCTGGATAGCCCGCTCTATCTCGTCCCGATAGGCCTTGGGATGCCTATACGGTGTGGTAATCACGGCCTGTATCCCCTGCTCAAGCTCGATCGTGTGCTCAAACCCCCGATCCGGTGGCTGCCCTGGTGGAATATCCCCGAAAACCACTGCATACCTGTCGAGAATAGACTGGAGATCAGGATGCACTGTCTGCCCTGTATCCACTACCTCTGAAGCCCGCAACTCTACCGCCCACTCTATATCTCCCTTGCGGAAAGTCGCCTCCATGCTGTGTGCTGACACCGTCTGAGGTGGGTACGTGTGCTGCCCCCGTATCTTCTCATGCCTCCCCGTCTTGGGATCATCCCACTCCATCTCTAGGGCCTTCCAATCTGTCGTGACCTTCCCTAGAGTAATAAGCCACTGAACACCCAATATCAGGTTGGTGTCCGGAATGTCCACCACAAAGAAGTGATCTGTCAATGTATAAGTGCCCATCGTCACTGATAACTGCGGAACATATCGAGCACATGCCATGGTCTGATCTCCTGGGACCAAGACAGAAAACCCATCAAAGTCCTCTGTCTGTATGCCTCTCCGCTCAACCATCTGGGCATCAATAAAATTGTGGGTGGCCCCACTATCAACTAAGACTGAAACCCGCTGTCCGCGCACTGTCCCTCGTACGCGCAGTGTCAAGTACTTGGGAACTCCCCGCAATGCGGCTAGAGCTCCCCCAGTGGGTGCAAACGATGCCCCACCTGCTGCGGGTGGTGGAGGTGGTAAGATACTCTGCGCCGCATAACAATCTCCTGCCTCCACATCATCCCCATCATCCTCTTCTCCACTGCTCTCGGAGAAGACCTCAATGAAATGTGCCTTCCCTGCCGCACACCTGTGTCCCGGTGCCCATGGCTCCTGGCAAGTGAAGCACAACCGCTTCCTCCTCAGCTCTCTCCTGGTCTCATCATCAAACTGCCCTCGTCCAGGATTCGCCTTGGGAGGCAGAACCCTCGTGTCCTTACCCTTAGGCTGGAAAGCCTGTCTCTGGGGATAAGGTGGCCGAGTCCTGGGTAAGGCATCCTGTAAGTCCCGAGTCCTGCTGATGGCATCCTGAAGGGTAGTCGGTTTGTTCGACCGGACTAGGCCACGAAGTGGCTCTGACAACCCCTCCACAAACATGTAAACCATCCGAGCTATGGATAAATCAGGTACCATCACTGAAACCCTCAAGAAGTCTGAAATATATGTCTCTGCACTCCCAGTCTGTTTGAGCTTTGTCAGCTCAACGAAGTGCTGCTCCGGATCCCTCCTGTCAAAGCGCTCTACCACCCTCCGGGTAAACTCGGCATATGTCGTCACTGCAGAATGCCCGAGTGTCGTCATCCCATGGAACCACCAGTCCTGGGCCTCACCATCCAGATGCAATGTAGCCACCTTAATGGCCTCTGACTGCGACATCTGGTTAAGCTGGAAATAGATGTCCAGCTTCTCCACCCAAGACTTTTCCGAACTGCTCGATGAGCCATCAAACGTGGGCAAATGAAATCTGCTAGCTGCGCGGTGGTCATCACGGTGGTGCCTGTGCCCCTGGTGATGATCACGGGATCTAATGCCATACTGGACCTGGAGATAGTCTCTGAAGGTGAGAGAATCCATGAATGCCTGTCCGAAAGCCTGATACTCTGCAAAAATGCCAGCCATCCGAGCCGGATCCATCTCTCGCTGTGCTGCTGTCCCTGCGTCCTCTGCCAGGAAGGTAGGCATGGTAGATCGCGTGGGTGCTGGAATATCCCTCCGTGCACCTCCCTGTACTCCTGCCCCTGTGTCCTCTGGCAAGAATGTGGGCATAGTGGATCGCGTGGGTGCCTGAGTCGTCACAATGGGGATAGCATCATGCACCGGTACGTGGTGAGACATACCCGATCCCTCACCAACCTGGAAAACCCTAGGGGTTCTCTCTGTCCGACCTCTACGGCCGTGAGCCTCTGTGATATCTCCTGTATGTGATGGAGGAGCGTTTCTCTAAATCTCATCTCATCATCTGCCATTGGGTTCCGCTGCTCTGTGTCCCTCACAGGCTGCTCCTCCTCTGAATCTGTCTCAGGTGGCTCCTGATCAGAATCCCTCCCCCCGAAGGGAAACTTCCACCTACCCTCAACGTCTCTGTGTCTCCTCCGATCAAAGTAGGGATTATCCCCGGGCGTCATAGACTGCTAGCACCACAGGCTGAGCCAGAACTATGCTTTGATACCACTGTAATATCCCCAACGGGAAATAAACAATAATACACGGCAAAATAACAAGCAGCTATATAGAACAAAATGCCGGAACGAGAATATGGAACAAATACACATAAAATGCCAGAACACTGAGCCATTTTATTAATCTGAGAATATATGTATATGGGTACAAAGATAATCAGAATGAGTGCACCTATCCTTGCTCTAGGCAAGTGGAGACCCTCCCAGAATAAGAAATGGTTGCAACAGAGACTGCGTCCTAGCTGACTGGAGAAAACTGCCGTAGAAAACTGCTGCTGCAATGTACTGGAACTAGGGGCTGATCCGCACACTGGAATGAGCTGAAAACTGGAAGACTAGCTGTACTCAACCCTCCGGACAAAACCCAGAAATCGTGAAGCAAATGCTCCACCTCCGAAATTCCACCAAATAACCCTCCTCAGTGAAAACGCTGCCTCTCCCAGGAACAGCGCAGTAGCTCAAGAAATACGCTGAGGAAAAGGGCTGAATCCTCCTGCAAAACCCCCAGCTGAAATGGCAACCTCCTCAAGGCTGAAAAACGCTGAACCCACTGCCAAATCACCCCACAAAAACGCTGCTCAACCAAGACTGCGTCCTCCCTGCAGAAACTGCGTCCTCTCTCCTGGACTGCGCAGTCACTCAAGGGGCTGCTCCTATGCAAAACGTCCACCAGAAATCCACTGCAAATCACCAACTGAAACTGAAGGAAAAACCTTGCTCGAGCAGGCACTCGAAGTCCCCGGAGCCAAGGGCGAGATCTCCGACCGGAGACACTCAGTTCGCACTAAACAGTGCTGCAGACCGACTAAACAACCGACGTGCTGAAGTAGACAGAAGTCTAGCTCTCAATATCAATATCATATCAACAATGCCAAATGGAGTGAAAACCCCACCTTTTATAGTGCTAAACTCCCTCCAAAACCCTAACTGCATCCTTCACCCTCCTTGGCCTGTGCAGTTACCTTAGGGTCAGCGTGAGGCCTCCCCTCATATGCGTGTGGACCCCCAAGGCCACCCCTTTAAGTCACAACGTTCATCAACTAGGAAAGCACTTTATTTTATTAAAGTGAGTTGACCCCCTTATTTCTCACTTTATTTATTATTTTAACTAAAGGCGGCAAAACTATACAAAAATGAAATATTCCAATTAGCAGTGCTAATTAGGAATATTACATATCTGTTTGACTGAACCTCCAGGAGGTTGGAAGCATTGGTTTGACCAGCCAAAGTCTTTGTTGGCTAGGGCATCCTGTTGACTGTTGTAACAAACATTTCTCTCTATCTTTGTTGGACAAGAAGAATTGTAAATTCTGATTTATTATATTTGTTTGTCTTCTGTCGATCTATTATTATGTTCTATCATCATTTACTTTCAATGATATGTGATTGCTAATCTGAATTGGGCCTATAAGAAAGATTGAAGTAAATTGCTTTAAGCATAGAACTGTGAACATACTATGGTTATCTAAATTTAATATGGTATCAGAGCTAAGGCGAAGACAAAGCCCAAGCTAGTGTGAAAAGAAATCACCGAAGAAGTTGTCCTATCAATGACCAATGGCCTCGACATACAAGGGTTTCAAAAGTGATGATAAGCTGTCTGATAAGTCTAATTATCATGCTTGGAAGATGTCTTTGGATTTGGTATTGGAAGGTCAAGAAGTCATGTGGACTATGTGCAGGGAAGGTAAATGAGCCTCCATCAAATGCACCGGCTGCCACAAAGATGAAGTACAGAAAAGGGGAAGTCGAGGCGAAGATGATCATCATGGATTCTATTCATAAGCACTTGGTTGCTTATATCTCTGAGCTGGGTACATCTAAAGAGATGTACGATAGGTTGGTTAGCATGTTCAAGACTAGCAATGCTAATCAAGTTCTTTTCTTCAAGAACAAGTTGAAGAATATCAAGAAGGGCAAAGAAGAATCCATTCAATCCTATTTTATGAGGCTCATAGAAATCAGGAATGATCTCTTAGCTATTGGAGAAGAAGTAGCTAATCGAGAGCTCATTCTCATTGCTCTTGGAGGACTCCCCCGTGATTGGTATGTATTCAATACTACTATTCTTAATAATAATGTGAATCCTGATTTTGATGAATCGTTGACAAGATACACTCTAGAGAAGACAAGAATGATGGAGAAAGACCATCCCTCAGATGGGAATGGAGGTGATCCTACTGCCTTTACCGCTCATGCAAAGAAGAAGAACGCTCCCTCTGATCGAAGTGGAAATGGTCAACCTTTCAAGAGGTCAAGGAATTCCAGGTATGATAAATCCAATGTTGTTGATAATAAGAAAAATGAATATATTCTTATATCTGCCATCTCTGTTGCATCTCCTCCCGACAACATAGATGTCTGGTTGATTGATAGTGGTGCTTCAAGGCAACTCACTAGATATAAAGAAGCCCTTTCTGATTTGATTGAGAAGGATACTAATTTTTAGATTATCCTTGGAGACAATGCCACTTATCCCGTGAAAGGGACAGGGACTGTGACCCTTCATCTAACTCAAGGTCAAATCCTCTGCTTGCAAGATGTGTTGTACATACCTGATTTGAAGAAGAATCTAGTTTCCATTTCGGCAATGGAAGACAAAGGATTCAAGGTGGCATTCATCGATGGAAAGGTACGCATTTGGAAGAAGAACTTCAATGAAGCTCTTACTATTGGTTTTAGAGTTGATGCGCTCAATTAGGTCGGTGGAAGTCTGTTAGGGGCCATGACATGTGACACAACTCTTCAAACCGAGCTATGGCACCGGAGGTTTGCACACCTTCATTACAAAGCCCTTCCCGAAGCAAGGAAAGTGGTGACAAGGATGCCCAAGTTCAAAGATGATCATGAAGGTGTTTTTCAGGGTTGTGCTGAAGGAAAGCATACAAGGGGACCATTCCCCTCAAGTGTCACGAAGACATCTGATATTTTGCAATTGGTATATTCTGATCTATCTGGTATGATGCCTATAACATCCTTGGGAGGATGCTTGTATTATATCACTTTTATAGATGACTTCTCCTGCAAGACTTGGATATACTTCTTGAAAAAGAAGGATGAAGCATTCAAGTGGTTCCGTACCTTCAAGGCCTTGGTGGAAAATCAAACATGGAAGAAGATAAAGGTTTTGAGGACCGATAATGGCACCGAGTATGAGTCGAATGAATTCAATGACTTTTGCAGGGAATCTGGCATTAAGAGGGAGACCACTACTGTGTACACTCCTGAGCAAAATGGTGTTGCTGAAAGAAAGAATAGAACCACTGTGGAAGTTTCTCATGCCATGCTTTATGACCAAGGTTTTCCAAAGTTTCTATGGGGAGAAGCTGCCAACACTACTGTGTACGTTCAAAATAGATGCCCACATTCTGCATTGGACTCCAAAACTCCCGAAGAAGTATTCTCTGGTAAGAAGCCTGATGTCTCCCATTTTAGAGTTTTTAGAAGTCCCATTTATTTTCATGTGCAGAAGGAAAAGAGAAACAAGTTGGATGCTTCTAGGAATAAAGGAATGTTTGTGGGCTATAGTGAAACTTCGAAGGTATATAGAATCTATGTGCCTGGTCAAAGAGAAGTGGAAATATGCCATGATGTCACCTTCGATGAAGATGTTTCCCTCGGGAAATTCAGTGATATTCCTAGCTCAAAGGAAGACAAAGAAGAAGAAGAAGAAGCAGGGAAGCTGGAAGAACTGAAGGATGAACCGATGCCTGATGTTGAAGGTCCAATGGATCCTATTGATCCACCTCCTTCAAATAAAAGGAGACCCTCATGGCTTAGAGACACTCTCCAAGATGTCGAGAGACATATTGCTCCGAGAGGAACATTCTGTGAAAGAAAGAAGTCGAATAGGTACCAAGGGTACCTAACATCCATGAGCACTATTGTACAATCTGAGCCTGGAACATTTGAAGAAGCCGTATAGCATCAAGTTTGGAAGGATGCTATGCACAAAGAATATGAGTCTATTATGAAGAATGATGTCTGGGATGTGGTCCCAAGACCAAAGGACAAATCTAGTGTCACCTTGAAATGGCTCTACAAGATCAAGCATGGAGCCGATGGAAGTGT
This sequence comes from Pinus albicaulis, assembly GCA_034641835.2. Lineage (NCBI taxonomy): Eukaryota > Viridiplantae > Streptophyta > Pinopsida > Pinales > Pinaceae > Pinus > Pinus albicaulis. The sequence goes on along the minus strand of CM076580.1, from coordinate 1,538,140,462 downwards.
TGAAAAGTACAAGGTAAGATTTGTTGCCCGAGGCTTCTCTCAAAAGGAAGCTACAGATTATGACGACATATTTGCACATGTTTCCCGCTACACCACCATTTGATCGATCATTGCCCTTGCTGCAACGCAAGGATGGAGTTTCCATCAGATGGATGTGAAGACTTCTTTCTTACATGGTTCAATAAAGGAAGAGGTTTATGTGGAGCAACCTTTGGGGTTCGAAGTCCAAGATACAGACACATATGTATGCAGGTTGAAGAAAGCCCTCTATGGGTTGAAGCAAGCCCCCAAGGCTTGGTATGAGAGGATTGATAGCTAATTGATGAAGTTGGGCTTCACTCGAAGTGATGTTGATCCAAACCTTTATTTTAAGGTTGATAAAGATAGGCCTCTCATTCTGGTTCTCTATGTGGACAATCTCTTCCTGACAAGTGCTGACCCTCTTATTCATCAATGTAAGAGGGTGCTAGCTTATGAGTTCGAGATGAAGGACCTAGGACTGATGCACTATTTCCTAGGCTTGGAGGTCTGGCAAAAGCCAAGTGAGATTTCTTTTCTCAAGGAAAATATGTTATGAAGTTGTTGGAGAGATTTGGGATGGTGGACTGTAAGTCTGTGTCGACACCGATGGAACTCAACTTTAAGAAGTTGTGTGGAAGCGTTGTTGGGCCCGAACTAGGAAATCCCACCGAGTATCGACAACTCGTAGGGGCCTTGATGTTCTTATTGAACTCACGTCCGTACGTATGTTTTGCAGTTAACACTTTGAGTCAACATATGGTTGACCCTTATCACATTCACTGGATTGGTGCCAAGAATCTATTGAGATATCTTCGGGGCACAATCAACCATGGGTTGAGATACACTGTAGAGAGTATGAGGCTCCTTGGATATACTAATGTCAATTGGGCACGCAGTGTGGTGGATTGTAAGAGCATATCTGGATGTTGCTTCACCTTGGGTTCTGCTTCGATCTCTTGGATGAGCAAGAAGCAAAAATCAGTTGCATTGAGCACTGTTGTGGCCGAATACATTGCAGCGAGTATGGCCTATTGTGAATTTGTTTGGTTGAGAAAGCTCTTCAGTGAGCTATTTGGGCATGTGTTAAATACCACCGTTATCCTTTGTGATAACTAGATTTGGATTCGTCTTTTTGAGAATCTCGTGTTCCATGACCAATCCAATCATATTGATATTAGGTACCACTTTGTCCGAGACATGGTACAACGAGGCGTCGTAATGCTCGATCACATTGGGACTGATGAGCAGGTCGCAGATATTCTCATGAAGCCCCTAGGGAGGGTAAAATTCTCAACCTTCCGTGAGAAGCTTGGAATCGTGGACAAACCCTATTGTGAGGGTCCTGCTTGAGCTGAACTATGAGCTCTGGGAGCTTCAGGGGGCTTGGGGATAGCTTCTTGGAGCTATAAGCAACCACAGGGCTAGGTTCGTTGAACCTTGTTGGTGTGCTACTTCCCCACCATTATGATATTGAGCTAGTTCACCCTCTCTTTGATCTACGCCCCGCATGCATCGTACCCATGGAGTTTTGGACTCATGGGAAGTACCTGTCATTTGGCCAATGAGGTGGGAAATGTGGATAGAGACCAATAGCATGATCGATGGACGCATCGGGGATTGTCATACTCTCTATGTCTAGGATGGGATGTGTCCAACCACTTGACTGGGATCAAATCTGGATGAAGTTCTTACCTCTAAACTGACTTCGAGTCAGTATGTGACTCTCTTGAGTCCCATTGAGGTTTTAACCTCTAAGCTGACTTCAGGTCAGCAGAGTGTATTATCTTTGTGACTCACTCTCGTTGTGCGAAGAAGAGCCAACATGATCCAGGTGGATATTGGTGGCCACCCACCTATTCCATTTGGACCGCCACCATCGGTTCTTTCAGTTTTTCAGTTTCAGCACAACTTACTATTTTAGCAGTTTTTCGGGTCTTGAACTTTCGAAGCCGTTTTGAGGCCCTAAAAGAAGTTTTTTGGGAAAACAGAGAGCAACATCGAAGTTCTTCAATGTTGCTCACGTCCAAAGTTGTAGTCCTTGGATAGATCTTTCTAACGAGGTATTGAGCGTGTCAAACAGAGATCGTATGCCAAAGTTACGTCCCCGAGAAGATTAATGTACCAATTTACCCAAACGAGGCCCATAGTGTTGGCGCTTCATCTCCTAGGGTTAGGTTTTTGATATTTAGGGTTTTCCATTGTTTCTCAACAATAAATAGGCCTTCGAGCCTCATTGTAACACAGTTCAGAGGCCTGTAGCCGCCACATCTCTTCTCAGAGATGAGCTACCAGTGCCCTAGATAGTTTATTTCCATTATGTCTATAAGCATATTTCAGTCATTTGATTTTAATGAAGTGAAATTTTATTTCCACTGCATCTCTGTGTTTATGTCTATTTTTGTATTTTATTGCGTTCCTGCATAAATCCGGATTAGTGGTATCAGAGTGGTCTGTTCTTTCCTTGTTTTTCTTTGCATGTCCCCAACAAGGTCAGGGTATAAGGAGTTAGGGCTCGATCTGGTCGAACCCTTGCAAAATCAGCCTCGCAAACCACAACGACCTCCCATGGCGAAAGAAAAGAGAGACGAGGGAGCAAGAGATCCTATCAAAATATTGCTCGAGGAGGCCGTCGAGAAACAGAGGAACGCGATGATGGATAACTTTGCCCAGATCCTTCCACGACTACCCACCGACGGCACATCTACATCAAGTAGCCACCCTGGAGGCGCCACTCCTTTCAAGGTACAAGTCAACTTTGACATTCCTGTATTTGAAGGCCAGATAGATGCAGACGTTATAGATAGATGGTTGAATTTGCTGGAAGGGTATTTCTCGGTCCATGACTTCCAGATCCTTCAACGACTACCCACCGACGACACATCTACATCAAGTAGCCACCTTGGAGGCGCCACTCCTTTCAAGGTACAAGTCAACTTTGACATTCCTGTATTTGAAGGCCAGATAGATGCAGACGTTATAGATAGATGGTTGAATTTGCTGGAAGGGTATTTCTCGGTCCATGACTTCTTCGACTGAGAAAAGATTATTTTTGCACTCCTCAAAGTCGTCCCCCATGTCAAAGACTGCTAGGAAACCTGCTGTGAGTAAAAGGACAGGAAAGAACCCTCTCTGTTCTTGGCCTCACCCACTTGGAATTCGTTCTGAGACGGCATCAAGGAACAATATTACCCTATGGGGAGCTACGACAAAAAGTACATCCAATGGACCACGATGCGGCAGCAAAAGGATCAAGATGTGCACGAGCTGACAAATCTGTTCCATACCCTTTGCACAAAGTTGGGTATTAAATATTCAGAGAGACATTTGGTGCTCAAGTACAGTAGTTGTTTGCACATATACATTCAGGAGGAAATGGAGTTCCTCGACATTACCTCGCTTGGCATGGCATATCACTATGCCGCCAAGATCGAGCAGAAATTTAAGCAAAGCGAGACTTAGGATCCGCGAATCCGAAGCCAAGGAAAGTCGCCCCCAAACCGCGGAACAAGGGGAAAAGCCAAAGCAGGGCGACTCAGAACAACACCACAAATCCAAAGAAGGACACGGGGAAATGGTGTGAATTTCATAACAGCCCCACTCTCAGCACAAACGAGTGTCGGGCCAAACAATCATTGGTGGCCGAACTGAAGGCACCCGAATCAGATGCATGTCCTGATCCTAAGTCAGAACCAGAACAGGGTGATGACAAAGGGAAGCAAATCATTGATGCAGATCCCAGTGCCATTGTTGCCTCCACCAAGCTCCAGAGGGAGGATCCCGAGGATCCAAAGGAGGGCGAGCGCCTCTTCCATTCGCAGATGTGAGTGAAGGGTTCTCCACTGAAATTCCTTGACAATAGCAGAAGCCAAAAGAACCTCATTTCAATAGAGGTCGTGAAGTGGCTCGGCTACCAACGACAGCACACCCACAGTCGTATACCATTGGGTGGCTTCACCAAGGAAGAGATATTTGCGTCCGCTAGCAGTGTCGCCTTCTGTACAGCATCAAGCCATTCACGGATGAGGTATTGTGTGATGTTGCTCCTCTTGATATGTCTGATGTATTATTGGGCCAACCATACTTGTGGAAGCGACATGTGTATGAGCCTAAGCCTCGTGTTGTTGTTATTACTTTGGGAAATAAATTGTACAGGATACTGGAGGTAGTACTGCCTCCTGCCATCTCTTTGACTACTTCAAAACAACGCAGTAAGATTGTTTCCCAAACGAGGAAATTTATTTTCATTACAATTCGCCCATAGGGCAAGAAGAAGATTGTGGCCACAGCCTCGAAACATGGCTCCCCTACATGGCAGCAGCAGATGGACAAAGTTGTGGAGGAATACGAGGACATTTTCTCCTCACCCACAGAGGTTCCTCTACACTGTCAGGTCAACCACTCCATTGATTTGACCCTAGGCGCATCGTTGCCTGATGTTGCCATACCTCATGCGACCACACAGACAGAATCCACACATGTATTATCTGAGGTTGATAAAGCAACCAAATTTATTGAACGCATCTAGCACGTCCGCCAGCAGGTCCATGACATCTTTGACAAATCCAATACCATGTTCAGTAGAATTTGCCTCATCTCATGGAGGAACTCAACAAAATGGGGACCATTGCTTCCTAAGGGGGGAGGAATAATCCAGGTGGATATTGGTGGCCACCCACCTATTCCATTTGAACCCCCACCATCGGTTCTTTGAGTTTTTCAGTTTCAGCACAACTTACTATTTTTAGCAATTTTTCGAGTCCTGAACTTCCGAAGCCGTTTTGAGGCCCTAAACGACGTTTTTTGGGAAAATTTGGGAGGAACAAGGAAGTTCATCACGTCAAAAGTTAATGAAGTGAAGTTTTATTTCCACTGCATCTCTATGTTTGTCTATTATTGTATTTTATCGCGTTCTTGCATAAATCTGGATCATGGCAAAGCATCTTACAGCAAGATGACACAAGAGTGCAGGATGATATATGATAGTACACTTGGTACTGTATGACAGGATGGCACAAGTGGACAGATGGAGTTCTCCCTAGTTGAGGGGGAGTGTTAATTTTGGGCAACTGGGTCCAAACTCCATGTTGCATTGCTCATATGGCAATGATGATATTTTTGTTGGATTCCTCTTTCGGAGAGGTGAAAGATTGATCTAAAGATCATCTTGTTTGGATGAGCAAAACTTATATTTTGATTTTATTTTCCACACACGTGCAATTTGTCAAGGTTGGCCTAAATTGTACTGTAGGCTCACAAGCCCAACAGATGTGTCACACACCCTCATTAATAGATATAAATTGGAGAGACTTGATGCTCATTTGCTCATCATCTCATCACACACATTCCTCATGATCTGATTGGTTCGTACAGCCTAGAAGAGGTTTCTCTCTCTCCCACGTGTGAATTTGGATGCCGGAAACATGGATGATGCAGGAAATGGATGCCAAAAATCTCGATGCTAGAAATGGATGTCGGAAATCTAGATGCCTGAAATATGGATGATGCCAGAAATGGATGCCAGAAATCTGGATTCCAGAAATCCTTTTGTTGACTTGCGTTGACTGTTTTGGGAGTTGTCTCATGAGGTGTGTGTGACACTGAAGGAAGGTTGATCTTGTATGTGTTTGACTGAACTTCCAGGAGGTTGGAGGAGTTGGTTTGACCAGCCAAAGTCTTTGTTGGCTAGGGCATCCTATTGATTGCTGTAACAAACATTTCTCTCTATCTTTGTTGGACAAGAAGAATTGTAAATTATGATTTATTATATTGGTTTGTCTTTTGCCGATCTATTATTATGTTCTATCAACATTTACTTTTAACGATTATGTGATTGCTAATCTGAATTGGGCCTATAAGAAAGATTGAAGTAAACTGCTTTAAGCATAGAACATACCATGGTTATCTAAATTTAACAAGAAGAGGTGTATATAGAGCAGCCTGAAGGCTTCAAGACTCATGAGAAGCGCACTCATGTTTGCAGGTTGAAGAAAGCCCTATACGGGCTCAAGCAAGCGCCCAGAGCATGGTATGGTCAAATTGACAGTTATTTGCAGCAGTTGGGATTCATCAAGAGTGATGCGGATCCCAATCTCTACTATTTGATGGTGGAGAATGAGCCTCTCATTCTGGTTTTGTATGTGGCTGACGTGTTTTTAACAAGACCATCAGGGCTCATAGAGGATTGCAAAAGGAACCTTGAAGCAGAATTCGACATGAAGGATATGGGGCTAATGCACTATTTTTTAGGATTGGAAGTATGGCAGAAGAATGGGGAGATCTTCCTAGGGGAAGGGAGATATGCTACAAATATTCTAAAGAGATTCAGAATGCAAGATTGTCAACCCATGGCAACGCCCATGATCACCAATTGGAAGAAGATAGATGCATAAGGGGACGAGGAAGTCAACCCCACTTTGTATAGAAAGCTCATTGGTTCCCTCGTGTATCTGGTCAACACCAAGCCATGTGGAAAATCTACTGTAGTATCATGGTTTACTTCTCCTACTTGATTAAATTATACAAATTATCTTCAGAAATAATATTCAGAAAATACCGAAGTAAAAACAACTAACAACCTACACATGTAGATCATTTACTGAATATTACGCTCATTCAAACAAAGTGACACATTGATTTTTGGACAAAAGTCCCCGGAAAAACCCAAAGCGGGAAAACCGGTGCAACAAATATGAGGGTTTATTATTATTAAGTAGATTCTAAGTACAGCAAATCTAGGTACCAAATCTGGTTCACCCGACAAAAAAAAAGTAGATCTGCAGCTAACCTGTTGTTCTGAGACCAAAATTCTGACTGATCCACACCCTCAAACGGGATTTACAAGACTCAGCCCAGATCTGGCCCTAGAAACCCCAGTGCTGCCCCTGAAGCCCCAGCGTCAGCCCTGCTAAGCTCTGCGTGCCTCTGCACTGCTCAGAGAGGGACTGCGTAACCCCAGAGTGGGTGACACAATCCTTACGTTGCATCTGGAAGCCTCTGCGTAACTTTGAAGCCCTTTGAAGCTGTAGCGCTACCCCTTCCTGGGCCTGCGTAGCACCTGTGTAGCGGCTGAAGCCTCTGTGATGCACAGCTGCTGCGTAACTGCTGTTGCTGCTCTTGCTCCTTTGCATTGTCCCTGAAAGTTGCTCCTCTGCCTCTTGCTGACTTTTGGCTCTGAGATCAGATCATCCCCTCAGCCAATACTACCCCTCGCTGCAGAAAACTCCTTCGAAAATTCTTAGCAAACCCTACCCTAGAATTCTAGATCAATCTGTCAGCTCTACATCTGTGTGTGTCTCCAACTAAACCTCAAGCCTTTCTCTTATACTTTTTCATTGAACACTTCAACGACCGAGATTAAAACACTCATCAACGGCTGAGATTAAAAGACTGCTTGATCCGCGTCATTTAGAACATTTCAGCACATGTATTAATTAATTCACTTTTAATTATTTAATTTTCCTAAGTTTAGACTTAGGAAATACATTAAAATAATTAATTATTTGAATAACTTGAAGACCAGATGAAATTTCTCCAAACGCTTTATGGGTTTTGGACTTCAAGTGTGTCTTAGCCCCTCCACAAAATTTCAGGACTAGAGCACACCCGTTGCTACCCCAACTACACAAAATCTCAATAGGCCAAACATTTGTTTCGATGTCAATACCCTTAGTTAGTTCATGGTGGAACCGAAAGGATACATTAGGCAGCAACTAGGCACATTCTTAGATATGTGGGTGGAACAGTCGGATATGGGTTGAAATATACTCGAGTAGATGACGTCAGATTAAGCAGATTCATAGATGCAGATTGGGCAAGTAGTTCAGTGGACAGAAAAAGTACCTTCGAGTATTGCTTCAGCGTTGGATCAGGGATGGTCTCTTGGTGTAGCAGGAAGCAGAAGTCAGTAGCATTGAGCTCAGCAAAAGCTGAATATATGGCAGCCATCACAGCTATGTGCGAAGCTATTTGGCTTAAGAAACTGCTAGTGAGTTTGTTTCGGAAGAAGATGGGGGCAACCAGTATTTATTGTGATAATCAGAGTTGCATAAAGCTCTTTAAGAATCTAATATTTCATGATAGGTCGAAACACATTGATATCAGATGTCATTTCATCAGAGACTGTGTTCAGCGTGGGGTAATCCAGCTGCAGTATGTTCCCAAGGAGATCAGGTCGCAGACGTACTCATGAAAGCTCTCGGAAGAGCTAAGTTCATCAAGTTCAGGGAACAGATGGGTATGGTAGAGAATCCATTTCAGTAGCAGAAACAGATGGATTCTCAGTTGCAACAGCAGCAGATGAGAGGGAGTTGCAGTGCAGATGCAGTAGATGGCAGTAGTACAGCAGGGTCAGTAGCAGCATAGATGCAGTGCATATCAGAGTTGCACAGTAGTTGGTGGGCAACAGTGGCCAGACATGAACAGTGTGACAGGGGATGGTGCAGGGACACTGTGTTGTGGCAGCAGTTGGAGCACTAGAACACTTTCCTCGCTAAGAGGGAGTGTTAGTTTTTGTAGCATCGGATGTGTTCTAACCACGAGATCTGGTGGAGAGGCTAGAATATATGTATTCTCCAATACCCACAAATCATTTCTAGAAATTCCACCTAGAAACGACTTAATTAGATTTATTAATCAGTTTTTTAATATTTCTTAAGTCTAAACTTAGGAACAAAAGGCTGCTCTACGTCGTGCCCTAGCTGCCGTCGATGAGCCAAACACACAGCAGATCTCGCACTACTCCCATGTCTACCCCGGAGCCAGATCCGAGGCCGCCTTCACCTCCTGCAAATGCGAGTAATCAACAACCATATGAAGAATCAGCAGCATTTGCCTATCTAAGCAGATCTTTGGGACCTCAGCGAACCAGACCAACAGCCACAAAATTTGTCAAAAAACTGGAATCCATACCAGAAATACCTCTACCGCCATCAGTACCAAGAAAAGCTGCGATCTCTCTTGCGGTACCAGTATGGGTCAGACTACCGCATCTCCCTTTCCATTGCTGGAGTGATGATTCAGTACGTGCAATAGGAAATGGAGTGGGTAAATACATTGACAGAAGTCAACCAAAAGACAACATGCAGGCATGCGCAAGAATCTGTGTAGAGGTGGATCTAGGAAAGGGCCTCCCGAAAGTTGTCAAGATCAAGGTGGACAACTAGATCCACATTCAGCAGCTGGACTACGAGCAAATCCCCTTCAAGTGTAAGGTATGTCATGAATACGGTCATTTTGCCAATAGATGTAGTAAAAGAGAAGAACCTGAAAAAAATGCAGAAGAAACGTCAAATCCAAAATGGGAACAAATAAAAAAGAAGAAGACAGCTGCAAAACCCTCTAAAGGACCACACTCACCCCCCCCCCCAACCGCCAGGATCCCCTCCCCCCTCTCAGACAACCTCCCTTTTGGGGACAAACACTTTTGACATCCTCTCATCTGCCCTTATCCCTTTAGAGTTGATTTCCGCCTCATCTCCCAAACCCTCTCTCCTTTCTTCCCCCATCCTTACCCCCCCTGTTTCCCCTCACCAAGCGGACAATCCCTTACCTCAAAACCTGGATCAAATCTTAACTAGAAACCAGAACAAAGAAATTCCCCAAAACACCGAGAACACAAAGAAAGTTGGAAGGAAAACAAATAAAGAACCCAGGGATGAAGAAGCAACCAAAGATATCTCTCTGGGAACACAACAGGGACTGGAGAATTTTCTAGAAAAAGGAACAAAAAATAAAGAAAAAGTACAGCAAGCACACAAAGGGAAGGGTCCTGCAGCCGCCCGTAATAGTAAATAATGATAGTTGTCTCTTGGAATTGTAGAGGGCTGGGTCACCCCTCCGAAATAGACTTTTTGAAAGACCTGATCAAAAGTGAAAAACCTGACATCCTCTTAATTCAAGAGACAAAACTTAGCAGTCAAGAAATGGATATGATTGAAGAAACATCTAGGATTTATGAAGGACAAGCAATTTCGGCCAATGGAGCTTCAGGAGGGATAAGCACCAAATGGAAAAAAGGGAAATGGAAACTGCAACAATACATTAAAAAAAAAAGAACATTGGATAAATACTAAGCTGGAGAATGTTGAAACAGGTGGGAAAGCGAGCATATACAACATATACTCCCCTAACCACTACAAGGACAAAGAAAACTGCTGGCAAACTTTAAAAGAAAGCATTGGAGAGGATAGTGAAGATAACCTCATAGTTGGAGGAGATCTAAATCTAATACTAAAAGCTGAAGAAAAAAGAGGAGGGAACTTCGTGCCGGATCCAAGCAGAGAAACTCTAGAAGAAATAATGGATCAAAGCAACCTTATTGACATCCCACCCAAAAATGGGAAATATACCTAGGACAATAGAAGAATAGGCAAGGCAAACATCAAGGAAAGGCTAGATCGGATCCTCATCCGAGATAAGATGATAATCAACTATAGCAGAGCAACCTCCAAAATCATTCCATCAGCAGCATCTGATCATAAACCGATACTTATGGAGCTTGGCATGGCTGAAAACTACGGACCGCTGCCTTTTAGATATAATCAACTATGGGGCAGCAATGAAGAAGCACAAAAAGAAGTGGAAAATGTTTGGAAAACAAACATCAGTGGCTCCCCCACTTACATATGGGAAACAAAAATAAAAGCAACAAAAGCAAGATTAAAGGAATGGGCAAGAAACAGATATAAAGAACCATACAAAGAGAAAGAAGTAGTAAAAAAAGAGCTAAAACAAATACAAGAGGAATTGGAGAGCAGTAACAGTACCATAAAGAAGCAAGCAAAAGAAAAAGAAGTGCAATGGAAAATATATAGAAACAACAGACAAGAAGAAGAAACTTGGAGGCTCAAGTCCAGACAGCTATGGATGCAAGCTGGAGACAAAAACACCTCATTTTTCCACAACTTAGCAAAAACAAGAATGATCAAGAACAATATTGAAAAAAGTTCAAGAGAGGAGAGACAAGAGGTAATAGGACAAGAAGAAATAAAAAATGAAGCCTTCAACCATTTCAAAAAACTCCTCATAGCTCCAGATAGCCAAGCAAATCCTGAAGAGTTTCTGAGACACATCCCAAGAATTATTGACAACAATAGCAATATCTTTCTTACTAAGGAAGTAATGGAAGAAGAAGTAAAAGCAGCACTCTGGGCACTGCAACCGGACAAGGCTCCGAAATCGGATGGCTTTCCCATAGCTTTCTACAGAACTTTTTGGCACTTTATCAAAAAGGATCTACTGAAAATGATAAGATATGTAATGAGAAAAAAGGAAGATAGGAGGGTACACCAACTCAACCTTTCTGGCCTTAATACCCAAAGATCCCCGGCCAACTACTCTCAACCGCTTCAGGCCTATATCTCTTTGCAATAATTCTTACAAGATCATCTCCAAAATAATAGCAAGAAGATTGAAACCCCTTCTCCCTTAACTAATCACTAAAAACCAAGGAGGATTTGTTCCCAATAGGCAGATTGTGGATAATATCATCTTAGTTCAAGAAGCCATACACACCAGCCTCTCTAATAATGAAAAAGGCTTCATCCTAAAAATGGATATGGTAAATGCTTTTGACAGAGTTAATCTTTCCTTTTTGGCAGATGTGCTAAAAGCCTTTGGTCTTTCTGAGGAATTTGTGGAAATAATATAAGCCTTTACTGTGGGCCCCTGGATAGCCCCGCTTATAAATGGCAGGCCAAGCAATTTCTTCCAAAGTTCAAGAGGATTAAGACAGGGATGCCCCCTGTCTCCTTTTCTCTATATCATTATGGCAGAATCTCTCAATAGAAATTTGGAACACTGCACAAGAAACTCTACTCTAACAGGTCTCTCTATAAGCAGAGGAACCAAAAGAATAAATCATTCCCTGTTTACTGATGACACTCTTCTACTGGGTGGAGCCTCTTGCATAGTGGCAAGAAGATTCAAAGACATCTTAGACAGTTTCATGGAGGTCTCCGGAGGCATGTCAACAATGGCAAAAATTGTTTATATAGCTGGAATACTCCTATAAGAACCCTGCAGAAAATGTTGCAAATTCTGAATATACCTTTCCAAAATAGCTGGGACTATTTTCAATACCTGGGGCTGCCAATTAGTAAGAAAAACATGAAGAATGAAATATGGAGTAAATTTGCAGAAAAAATGAAAGTGAAGATCAAGGCTTGGGGGATGCTTTGGTTGAACCAAGCTGGCAGAATCACGCTCATAAAATCCATACTGGCAGCTCTGCCTTTATACCAATTTGCTCTTATTACGGCCCCTGCAAGCACCCATAAACAAATAGAATTAATACTCAGAAACTTTCTCTGGCAGGGAGGGAAAAGGGAAAAGAAAAAATTTAGTCTGATAAATTGGAAACAAGTAATAGCATCATATAAAAATGGGGGTCTCGCCATAAAACTACCAAGACTAATGAACACAGCTCTTGGGAGTAAAATAACTTGGAGATTCATAACAAGAGAAAAGGCATGGTGGAAAGATGCCCTAGAAGCAAAATACCTCAATGGACCCAAAACTTCGATTCTGGATAAGAACCCTCCAACAAGGCCACGTACCCAAATATGGAAAGCAATCACTAATGCAACTCAGCTTATCAAAGACTACATCACTAAGAGGCCGGGAAATGGGGAGCAAACAAACATCTGGAAAGACAGCATAATGGGACACCCACCGTTGGGGAATAATCCAGGCATAAAAGAATTAAAAGAATGGATGACAAAGGAAGGTCTACACAAGCTGAATGACATCTCTAGTTGGGAGACAGATGGAGGTTGGAATCAATGGGCCAAACCCAACCTTCCATGTGATCTGACAGGACAATGGAATCAATTGATAAAGCTACTAGCAGGAGCAGCCCCGATAGAAAAAAATAAGAATGATATCTACATATGGGAACCAACAGGAGGAGATTACAATGTCAGAACAGGGTACCAAAAACTTCATGAGAATCAAAATCAACAAGAATGGAAATACTGGAGATCAGCATGGAAGATTGAATCCCTACCCAAAATCAAAATCTTTCTGTGGACCTTACTTCATAACAAAACTCTAACTGCAGAGAATCTAAAGAAAAGAGGAATAAGTGGGCCATCTCAATGTCCATTATGCAGGAAGGAAGAGGAAACAATCCAACACTTACTACTGGAATGCTCCTTTTCAAGAAAATGCTGGGAGACAATGATAATACCCATAGCAGCAAACATAAACTATAACCTCCCAATAAATCATTTCATCAGCAGATGGAAGAGTAGCTACCCATATTCCTTTAAAAATAAACAAAAAGTGCAAAGATTTTGGAACTGCCTTCCCTCATTCCTTTGTTGGCAACTATGGCTAGCAAGAAATGGAGTAATTTTCAAAGATAAAATTCCTACAGTAAGCACAGTTACTACAAAAGCTTGGGGACTAATGGTGGAATTCCTCACAGCAAAAGGGGTTAAGGGAATCAATCTAAGCCAACTACAAGAAGAAGAAAGAAGCTGGATAAGTTTTGCAGCAAGCAAGATCAAACAGGCCCCTCAAATGGGAAATACAAAGAGGCATCAGAACTGGAAAATAAGGAAAAAACGAAGAAGAATTTCAAACCTGGGTAAAGACTCTAAACAAAGCATGTCTTTTTTTTTTATGGAGCATCAAAAAAGAACCCAGGTAAAGCAGGTACTGGCGGAATAATAATTCTACAACAACAAACAACTCAGCGACCTTACAATTGGGGACTGGGCCAAATGACAAACAATAAAGAAGAGGCCTATGGGTTTCCGCTAGGATTCAAAATTCTCAAGAAAAAAAAAATCAAAGAAGCTATAATCTTTGGGGATTCGGATATCATCATCAAAGCAATGGTAAATAACTCTCTTCCAAAAAATGCAGGCTTAAATCAAATTTTAAGCAGAGCCCAAAAAATATCAAGGGATATTGGCAACATAGAGTATTTTCACATTCTGAGGAAAAACAATAAACTGGCAAATGAGCAAGCAAATAAAGGAGTTCAACAAAATGATGGACAAGCAAAAATTGGTGAAATCACAACCGAAATCCCTATCCCCTGACTTATCCTCTCTCACTCATGATGGACAATAGTCAAATCAGCTCTCTTCAGAAATCTAATGATAACACCAATATCCCTTTTGAAATTTCAACCAAGCAATCTGTCAACCCTGCAATGATTCCCAACTCCAACAATATTCCTAAAATCTCTACTATCAGTACTTCATAATCTTTTGGAATCTGGCTTCATGTGAACCATCAGCCCCCCTCCTTCCTACTGTGCTTCAATAAATTCTGAATCACCCAGCCAGCGCCTCACCTATCCTTCTCTATTTTGCCCGAGTGCAACATCCCTTCTGTTGCGTTTTTCCTTATCCATTCTTGGCCTTTTCTGAGCCCTTACTGGCCCACGCACACACTCAGCCTCATCCTTATCTCTCCAGGCCAACACATCCTAGCTTTTCTCCATGTTTCTATCTCCACCCTGCTTTGCCCCTGCGTGAGCTGGAGTCACCCTTCAGCGTTGGCAGCAGCGTTACCTCTTAAAAGATTTGCAATACAGGCCCCCTCCGTTTCGCTCTCGTTATTGGGTTTTCCGCCACACAACAAAGCCTCTTTCATTGGTAGCTATCGTTTTCTCTAAAAGAATAGCAGGCAAAAAGAAAAAGAAGCGAAAGCACAAGAAAGCATCACCAACCAAGAAGGAGTAAACATAAACAGCGAAAGATCAGCAGAAGACAAATGATCCTCCGGAGCATCGTATCGCACCGTGCATTCTGCAATGCCACCGAATCGTGATAGAAAATCTCAAGAATCAGATCCAACAAGATAAAGAAAAATCCAAAGTAGAGATGGCCCAAATGAAATCATAGTGGAAGACATGCAATGAAGAAATAAGCATTAAGGTACAGTTGCAGCCATATGCAGGAATCACTGAACATCATCAAAGAAACAATGAGTAAAAAGTCTGAGCAAGGATCTACATCAATGGATCAGGGAAGCAGATATCGTGGAAGTGAGAATACTGTCAACAAATAGCTCATCAAATCACTGGACGCCCATGGGTCTCGCTCTCAATTCTAGTAGTAAATTTAGTTTATTATGAAAGTCAAGTGTATTTTTCTTTTATTCCAGTTTGTCAAATAGTATAGTTCCAATGTAACTGTCTCTAGCTATAAAAGAAGGACAGAAAAATGGAAATCAAGTAGCATATCTCAAGAATTACCCCCCAAGCAGACATCCCTTTGCATCAAACTTGGGAAATTTTGTAATGGAGAACACTTCTCCTCATCTTTTTAGAAATATAATACAAGCGATATTGTTCGAAGAAAAAAAAAGTCTAAACTTAGGAAATATGATTAAATAATCAGAATTAATTAAGTTATGGTGTGAATGTGATAGAAACTCACATAGATCGATAGGGAAATAATCTGGGTCATCGATTATGTTTTAATCTTGGTTGTTGGTGCTCCAACAGAATATTATAAGAAGTCGATGGGTAGATGGAGAATACACCAGTGCAATTATTCAGTTGCCCAGGCAAATTGATTTTCTCAGTGGTTGAAGTTCAACAGAGAAGATACAGCCAGTGGCTGAGTTGCAGGTGAGAGAGAGAAAGGCTATCAGCAGTAGTCCAGGAGTGCAGGACGAATTCAGGAAGGGCCAGCATGAGGAAGGACACAGTACACCAGAGCACTGCGCAGAGGGTGATGCAGTGAGACCAGCGTAAGGGCAGAGGGCCTGTTTCAGGGTCAGACGATTGTTGTGGAGAGTGAGAAATTTGTTACTGAATTTCTCTCAGTATTTTTCCTCTATTTTGTTGTATGAATTTATGTACATGAATTACTGCTGAAGAATAATAAAGAAACCCTCATCTGTTGCACCGGCTTTCCCGCATTGGGCTTTCCGGGGACAATTGTCTAAAAATAACTGTGTCAATATCTCTTTGTGTGTGCTAGAATTTCTCAAGTTTTCAGCATTTACTGTCTTCCTCGATATTTATCTTGTGAAGGCTCCAATGTATATGTTTTGATATTTGCCGTAGAAAACTGCAAATAATTTGTTTAATTAATTTAACAATAGGAGAAACATTATCAGTATTGCAGCAGGATTCTGGATTAGGAATTTTCACACTCATGAAGAAGGATTGGATGGATTCCCCTCTATCCATCTTGATGTCCTTTAGCTTGTTCTTGAGAAAGAGGAATTGGTTTGCATTGCTAGCTTTGAACATACTTGTCATACATCTCCTTAGATGTGCCCAGCTCGGAAATGTAGGCAACCAAATGTTTTTGAATGGAATCCCTGATGATCTTCTTAACTTTGACCTCACCTTTATTATACTTTGTTTTAGTGGCATCTAGTGCATTTGAAGGAGGCTCAACAATCCTTCCCTGCACATAGTCCATGACGTCATTTTCTTCCAACGTCATAGCTAGAGACATCTTCCATGAATGATAATCAAATTTATCAATGAGCTTGTCCTCAGATTTGAAGTAAGCTCATGAAGCCATTGACTCTTGTCTTGTCCAATAGATCTCAGTGATTGCTTTTCTCAATCTTGCTTGGGCTTTGTCTTCACCTGAGCTCTAATACCATGTAAATTTTAGATAACAATGGTATGTTCTATGCTTAAGCATAATTTACTTCAATGTTCCTTATTAGCCCAATATCAATTTCCAATTTAGTAATCACATTGATAGTAAATGCAGATAGAACATAAACAAAACTACACAAGACAAGCCAAGACAAGAGGACACAATGTTCAATGATGTCAGAACCCCAATGGGAAAACTGATCAAATTCTTCTTATTATTCTTCAATAGTTTAGCAGAGAGAGAGAGCACAAATATCAAAATAACTTGCCCAAACAGTCCTGTCAAAATCAATAGTCAACTGCAACCCTATCCAGAAAGTTAACGCTGGTCAAAGTGGCTCCAAAATGTCCTCCAAGCAGCTTGGTTAACAACAATCCAATTCGGCCTTCCAAGAGGGTCAAAGTCAACCAAAAACAATCAAGTCAAACCCAATCAACGCTGCTGTAAAATCTTTTGTCAAATCTGAAGTCAATGCTGAAGTCAACCTTGGTCATACTGCTCCAAATGCCTCAAAACCTGTGGTAATAAATGCAGCCTCCTGAAATCAGATTTTTTGCCTAGAAAATGCAGTCAAAGGATGAGTTTTGACCCTTGGTCAACACTGGTCTGTTTCCTGTAATCCAACCTGTACTTGACCCTGAAATCTTCGGCCTCGTGCCACACGTGGGAAGAGAGAGAGCTGCTCCAAGTATACGAACCAATAAAGAGAGGAGAGAGATGGTTGATGTGATGTGTGAGATGATTCCAAATGAGGTCAGGGTCACTTCTATTTTGTGTGCTCGTATGTTCTATGCTAGAAGCAATTTCACTTTTATTTCAGCAATCATACAAGTCGGTAAGCAAAATGCAGATAGAACATATAAGTAGATCTTACAGAAGACAAATCAGAAACAGGAAAAATGTGTTCATTCGTTTCGGCGGTCAACAAGATGCTTCAACCAGCAAAGTCTCCTTTGGTCAGCCAGCCCAGCATGTGTCACAACAACCCTCCAACCAGTAGATGAGTCAACGATGACACATCACAAAGCCACCGCCATTCTAAAGTCATCGGGCAGTGTTAAAACAACGCAAGAAGAAATCTGTCAACCCTTTCGACCTCGATTTTTGTGCTGTAGTACTACCACAAATCGAACCTTCCACCAAATTTCAGCTTGTTTGGACCAAGCGTTGACCAAAGTCAACGCTGGTCAAAGTTTCTGCGAAACCCTAGCTGCAGCAAATCCGTACTTCAGCTCAGCCGTACAGTTTGTCCTCTTCGTCCTTCACACGTGTGGCTGAAACTCGTCCTTCTTGGTAGCTCGTACTCTAAGATGAGAGAGGAATATGTGAGTTGTGATGATCATGAAAATCTCTCCAACTTTTCCTGTATATATATCCATCATGAGGGTGTGTGACACATCTGTTGGGCATGCGAGCCTACATTACAAAACTGGTCGACCTTGCACATATAATTTATTGAAAATAATAAATTCAAAATATAAGTTCTGCTCATCGGATTAAGACATATTTTATATGGATTTTACACCTCTCACAAAGAGGAATCCAACAAAAATATTAACCTCTTAATCTGAGCATCTTAATATGGAGTTTGGACCCAGTTGTCCAAATTTAACACTCCCTCTCAACTAGGGAGAACTCCATCTATTAGTGCAATCAACATCGTGCGTCATCCCGCCGAAACTTGCTTTGCTGGCTTCTTTATTTCAGATCAGAAGTGGGTCAGTCACAAAGACATCATCCCCCGACTGACATAGTCAGTCCAGAGGTCCCAGACCTCACAAATCTTGATCCCAGATCAAGTGGTTGCACCGTGCCATCCTAGATAGAGAGTACGGCAATCTCTGATGCGTCCATCAGTCTTTGCTAATAGTCTCTAACTTTTCCACACCTCATTGGCCAAATGAGAGGTACTTCCCATGAGCCCTGAACTCAATGGGTAGGATGCATACGGGGCACAGAAAATGAGAGGTGAACCAACTCAGAATCACAACAGTGGGGTCCAAGCACACCACCAAGGTTGGCAAGCCTAGCCTTGTGGTTGCCCATAGCTCCAAGAAGCTCTCCCCAAAGCCCCCCAGAGCTCCCAGAGCTCATCGTCCAACAGGACCCACATCATAGGGTCTTTCCACGATTCCAAGATTCTCACGGAAGGTTAGGAACATGACCTTCCCCAAGGGCACTGTGAGAATATCCGCGACCTGCTCATCAGTTCCTATATGATCGAGCCTTACGGCGCCTCGCTGTACCATATCCCAGATAAAGTGGTACCAGCCATCAACATGCTTGGATCAATCGTGGAACCCAGGATTCTATGACAAATGAATCCCCCTCTGGTTATCACAAAGGATAACGGTGGCATCTAGCACATGCTCGAATAAAGCTCAAGTGAGCCGGTCCGTTGACTTCGACAATGAAGCACATGTAACAATGTATTTGGCCTCGCCAAGCTCAAGACCGGCCACTTTAGATTCCCCGCCCGCGCATCTTCGGTGTGAAGTAGCATCCGCATGTGCTCTTTTTATGCATCCACCACACCCATCGCCTTCACCCTCAATCTTAAGATTCTGGGAAGAATATCCATGGAGTGTCATACTCCTGGCAGTGTATCTCAGCCCATGGTCTATCGTGCCTCAGAGATATCTCAAGAGTTTCCTGGCACCAACCCAGTGAATGTTATGATCAACCATGTGTTGACTCAAAGTGTTCACTGCACAGCATATGTTCGAACAAGTGTTCATTAAGAACATCAGGGTCCCTATGAGTTCACGATACTCGCAGGATTCGGCCCGCGATTCGTTCCTCAACTTCTTGTGCCGAGTTCCACTTCCATGAGCCTGCCACCCGACTTTACGCTCCACCATTCCAAATCTTTCCAGAAGCTTCACAATATATTTTCCTTGAGAAAGGAAAATCTCTCCGGGTCTCTGCCAGACCTCCAGGCCTAGGAAATAGTGCATCAGTCCTAGGTCCTTCATCTTGAATTCAGCAGCAAGCTCCCTCTTACATTGATGAATGAGAGGGTCATCACCAGTCAGGAAGAGGTCATCCACATATAGTACTAGAATGAGAGGCTTCTCTTTCACAACCTTGAAGTATAGGTTCAGATCAGCATTACTTCGAGTAAAGCCCAGCTTCATCAAGTAACTATCCATCCTTTCGTACCAAGCTCTGGGTGCTTGCTTTAACCCATAGAGGGCTTTCTTCAACCTGCAGACATAAGTGTCTCGATCTTGAACTTCAAATCTCAGAGGTTGTTCCACATACACTTCTTCCTTTATTGCACCATGCAGAAAAGCGGTCTGGACATCCATCTGATGAGGACTCCATCCTTGCGTAGCAGCAAGGGCTATGATTGATCGGATGGTGGTATATCGTGCCACAGGTGCAAATATATCGTCATAGTCAATTCCTTCCTTTTTGAGAGAAGCCACGGGCAACAAACCTTGCCTTAAACTTTTCAGCACTCCCATCAGATCCATGTTTGATTTTGTAGAGCCATTCCGCAGTGACAACAGATTTGTCCTTCGGTCTCGGGACCACATCCCAGACATCATTCTTCATAATAGACTTATATTCTTCATGCATAGCATCCTTCCAAACTTGATGCTTGATGGCTTCCTCAAAAGATCCAGGTTTTGCGAGAGAAGTCATCAGTAAATGTCATATAGTAAGAACATCCCCCCAGGGATGTTACAGGCAACATACCAGAAAGATTAGAATGGACCAGTTGCAATATCTCAGATGTCTTTGTGACACTTGAGGGGAAAGAAGGTCCCCTTGTTATGTTATATTCTTCAGCACAGCCCTTACATACACCTTCCTTGCTTCGGGAAGGGCTTTCCAAATCTACGGTGCCATAGTTCGGTTTGTCGGATAGTATCACAAGTCATAGCTCCCAACGGACTCCCTCCAACCTGATAGAGTGTACCAACCCTAGAACTAATTGAGATAGCTTCCTTGAAGCTCTTCTTCCACATGAGCACCTTTCCATCAGAGAAAGTTACATTGAATCCTTTGTCTTCCATGGCAGATACAGACACAAGGTTCTTCTTCAATTTGGGTACATAGAGTACATCTTGTAGACGGAGGACTTGTTCTTGAGACAAGTGAAGGGTCACAGTCCCGGTCCCTTTTACAGGATAAGTGGCATTATCCCCAAGGATAATTTCTAGATTAGTATCCCTTTCAACCATGTCAGAAAGTGCTTCCTTGAATCCGGTGATATGTCTTGAGGCACCACTATCAATTAGCCAGACATCCATCGTGTCGGGCAGAGATGCAGCTGAGAGAGCAGATACCATAATATACTCATTTCTTTTATCAACAACATTAGACTCCTCATACCTGGTATTTCTGGACCTCTTAGAAGGTTGATTGTTTCCACCAAAGTGAGCCTTCCTCTTTCCTTTGGATTTGTCATTTCTTCGATTTCCATTTCTTCGGTTGTTGTTGTTATCGTCACTATCGGGAGAATCCTTCTTGAAGGGGCATTCTCTAGCATAGTGTCCAGGCCTATGGCAGGTGAAACATTTACCCTTCTTCTCTTGAGTCTTTAACAGAAGCAGAGGCATTTGATGGAGGTTCTTGAATCCTCCCTGTCACATGATCCAGGAGATCATGATCTTCTAATTTGAGATCTAATATCATCTTCCAGGGATGGAAGTCATCACTTCCGGTCAACTTGTCATTCTCCTTGAATTCAAGACTAGTGGAACCCATTTCCACGATGATGATTGCTATAGATTGAGTTTGTCTTCACCTCAGCTTTGATACCATGTAAAGTTTTGTAGATGTTCTATGCTAGAAGCAATTTCACTTTTATTTCAGCAATCATACAAGTAGGTAAGCAAAATGCAGATAGAACATATAAGTAGATCTTACAGAAGACAAATCAGAAACAGGAAAAATGTGTGTATTCGTTTTGGCAGTCAACAGGATGCTTCAACCAGCAAAGTCTCCTTTGGTTAGCCAGCCCAGCATGTGTCACAACAACCCTCCAACCAGTAGATGAGTCAACCCAAGTCAACTCTGCAAAAGTCAACGCTGTCCTGAAAAGTCAACGCAGGGGCAGCAAGCTAAAAGTCAACGCAGCAGCAAAACGGTCAACCCTTTGACCTCGATTTTGTGCCAGGTAGTACGGCCTTCATAAATCGAACCTTCCACCAATTTTCAGCTTGTTTGGACCAAGCGTTGACCAAAGTCAACGCTGGTCAAAGTTACTGCGAAACCCTAGCAGCAGCAAATCCGTACTTCAGCTTGACCGTACAGTTTGTCCTCTTCGTCCTTCACACGTGTGGATTAAATTCGTCCTTCTTGGTAGCTCGTATTCCTAGATGAGAGAGGAAGATGTGAGTTGTGATGATCATGAAAATCTCTCCAACTTTTCCTGTATATATATCCATCATGAGGGTGTGTGACACATCTGTTGGGCATCCGAGCCTACATTACAAAACTGGCCGACCTTGCACATATAATTCATTAAAAATAATAAATTCAAAATATAAGTTCTGCTCATCGGATTAAGACATATTTTATATGGATTTTACACCTCTCAGAAAGAGGAATCCAACAAAAATATTAGCCTCTTAATCTGAGCATCTTAATATGGAGTTTGGACCTAGTTGTCCAAATTTAACATATTTATACACCTGAGGGTGTGGAGACACAACTATTGGGCTTCATGAGCCTACATTTGACTGTGGCCGACCTTGACAATGTACACGTGTGAATAATAAATTCAAAATCACACTTCTGCCTGTTCGAACAAGATGATCTTTAGATCAATCTTGCAACACTCAAAAAGAGGAATCCAATAAAAATATCATCTCCATCATATAAGCTGTCCAAGGTGGAGTTTGGCCCTAGTTGCCAATTTTAACAATCATCCATCCTTAAATTGAACAATTATTTTCCTAGACAAAGAATCCTAGTTGCATTAAAAGTCTCATACATGGCCTTTGTCTTATCTCACACTTTTTGACAAGTTCTTGCATCTTACACATATGGAACAATACGGCACAGCTATTGCAAGTTCTTCCTTGTTCCTGTCATCGTAGGTTGCCTCATTAACTTCAATGCATTTGGGCTTTCTTCCCCTCCCCAACAATATTTTATGACTTATTAATCATCAAAATAATTTGTTTACCTTTTATTTCGAGATGACAGTTTTTTTCCATTAAGCTTAAGCATATCTTATAAAACAAAACTTAAGAAGAAAATCCCCTTAAATCCTTCAGACTTCAAACGACACCCCTTTTTTAAAAAGAAACATTCCTATCAAGAAAGACTCTAACCATAATTTGATTTGGATTATGTTGAGAATAAAAGAGATAACATTAATAGAAAAACACAAATATATAATGAAAACCAAATTTTACTACTCGAAGATTGACGAAAAACATTCTACATATATAATGGGTAGAGGGTAGAATAATAGTAACCATATTTGTGCTAAGAGATGTAACTGCCACACTTATTTTCAAAAAGCCAATTATAAAAAATTGATCATAGACAAAGCGGAAGAAAACAAGACAAAAGGTTATGCATTGGTTGGTTTTCCAGAACAATAAAAAGAGGAACAAAACCCCAGTTATCATGCACTCTATGAGGGAAAGGCCATTGCATCACCAGATAATCTATGCTTCGCTGCATCATCAACTGCGTCTGAAAAAGAGAAGTGGAAGCATGAAGATTTAAAGAAGAAAATTCAAAGTTACCAGGAAATTATCACGAATGAAGCTTTCAATCTCAACCCCTATGTACATTGAAGATAAAACACCTCCAATGGAAAGGTCAAGTCAGCGCGAAGGCCCTGATTTTCCAGTCCAGCACACAATTCAGACATCGAAGCTTAAGATATGTTTTTAATCTGTTTATGTTCCAGGATTACATCTAAAAATTTAGTGAAAAAATTATGCAAAATCTATGTATATATCAGGTTTTTGATCTGGCTTTTAGCATGTAATGTTGGAAAACTCTGATAGGATGGAGGCTAGAAGTCCTGTTTCCGATACTAAACCCAGGCAAGAATGCACATGGTGCTCTCTAGATGGAGGATTTATATATAAGTAATAATTTCTCTTTCCTGATATAAAATTGCTGCGAATAATTAATTCTCCAACTTTTGGGCCTAACAACCTGCTCTTCGTTTAACCAGTCAACCCATACAACTGGAAATCTAGTAACAGGTATTAACCCAGATATGCCCATAGGAATGCAGTTTAGCACATCCCAATTTTATCTAAAAATCACGATTTTTTGGCCTAGCCAATGTTTGCCGATTTTTAAAGATATTTTTCTGGTATCTTGGCGATGTTTGCCGACTTTTTGCCGATATTTTCCCGATTTTTTGGTTTTCCAGATCCTTGCCGATTTTATCCCGATGCCATTGTTCGCAACATTGATGTGCACTCCTCTATTATCCTTGAGATCAAGTATTTGATGGACTCATAGAACAAGATCATGTAATCTGCGAAATTTTCTTTTCTCTATTATTGTCGCAAGGTTCAATGGATATAACCATGTAATAAGTGAACCACCAAAAAAGTTTTAAAATGATGCACAATGAAAACGCAATAATGTATCAAACCCCAGGAAATGCAATGCTAGTCTATGCACAATCAAATTTTCAAGCTCTTCATGGCCTCTTCGTCCACCACAGTTTGCTGCGCTGTATGTTGAGCATACACCTTCTTTGGGATGGAAATCTATTCGCCATTTTCCTGTTTTAAAACAATGCAAAACGAAAATGCAATACTGTGTGAAACCCCAGAACATGAAATGCTAGTCTATGCACAAATCAATGTTTCAATATCTCATGGTCTACGTGTCCCGCCAAAGTTTTCTGCGATGTATGTTGAGCATAGACTGTTTCCTTGGCATGGAAATCTATTCTCCAATTTCTTGTTTTAAAATTATGCAAAATGAAAACAATACTGTGCCAAACCCCAGAACATGAAATCCTACTGTATGCATAAATCAATGTTTCAAGCTCTTCGTAGTCTGTGTGTCCCACCAAAGTTTGCTGAGCTGTATGTTGGGCATACACTGTTTCCTTGGCATAGAAAGCTATTAGCCATTTTCCTCCTGCACGAGGGCAAAAAGCGATAACTTCAAATTTAATCTCTAACTTGAAATTCAGTTTTGTAAACTTGAAACGTTTTATATATCAATATGGATTAGCATGCCAGTGTCTTCCGCACGGTAACCACTCTCGTTAATAGACTTGTTAGAGGGTAAGGACACCAAGGTAGGAGTGGGACTAAGCAGGGTTGATGGGTTTCCACCAAGAGAAAGGAGCCTACAGAAGATTCCAGAAAATGCTACCTGACTAGGGGATTAAATAAGATCTACAGCGAAAATTGGGGTATCTGAAATTCTCCGGTTTAGTATGCGTCCCTGGCTATGGTTTTCTGAATCTCGTTGACCATTTATTGTAATCATTGTAAGTGTGTCCTACGTAGCAACTGAAATTTTACGAATTATAAAAAGCTCCAACTTAAATTAACACTAACATGATGAAATTTTGAGCATTATGAAGCAAAATGCATGTAAGCTGGAATTTACCTTCAGATGAATCTCTCCAAATGGTTTTCTCTCCTTTGAACCAGCACGACCATACTCAGACTTCTTTATGACCTTCAAAGATTCCTCTCCAATAACATGTATCCCTTTCTCGGTCGCTTCATTGACGGCAATCTTATCGGGGCCATGGATTTTGTAGTAGGACAGAACTCCATGCTGAAGAACAAACCAACGGGACTTCCATCCTTTGCCGTAATTCACCCATTTATACAAGATCCCTGCAACGCTGGTGCTCACCTTGCTCGTCTCTTGGAAGCCTTTGGAAGCTTTGGAAGAAGCTTCAATCTTCGGTCGCACTGAACAAATTTAAATTTAAATTTATTAAATTGATTAAAATGAAAGAGAGCAAATTTTGCATAGAGCTTTTTCAAATACCTGCCGAATAAGGCGACCTCCCGCCGTTCGGCTGAGTAACAGATATCTCGTCAACCTGGTTAACGTGATTATTAGCGGCATTATTGGACGAGCTTCTGCTCAATGCCGGACTTGAAAGCTTTAGAGACTTGCCAGATCCGTTCGCTTCCAAAGGAGCAGGCGGTTTAGATGCTTTTGTTCCGCTCACGGACGGACTTCCTTTATCCCTTTCGAGGGATACAGGAGAAATGCAACAAAGAGGATTCATTTGAAACATTTATGCCTCAACTTTACGCTACTTAGTGGCATTAACCAACGGAGTAGCTTATTTACAGTGCACTAACGAAAAATCTTTGTTGAAGAGGAGATTAATTACAGTGCATTGACGGGGAAATTATCGATCTTTTTAGTCGATGTTACAAATTACGATGTACAGAAGTTCACGAAGAGGACTTGTACCAAAATTTGGAAACAATGACGCACAACTTCTCAAATTTCAGGATTTAGGACGATATACAAATAACTAAAAATCTAACTTTAAGAGCATTCCAGTAAATTTGTCGAATTTCGGGCTTCAGGACGAAGTTCAAATGACTGAAAAACCGACTTCATGAGCATTTCCGGCGAATTTATCGATTTCAGAATATAGAACTTCACAGACGAGCTCCGGACAGCAGGCAGGCAGAACTCCTAGGAATTAACGTAATATTTGTCTATTGTGCAACAAAAAGTCTGTGCGCCTTCCACTATCCACAGACAAAGGATTCCGTCGCGGGATTCGAACCACAAAGCAGTCGAACTCAAAACGCATTGCAGGAAACTCACATGCCTAGAAGCAAATCAAAGCTGAAATCTGACGATTTGAGGCATTTTCTTGCAGGTATCGCCATGGAAACCCGAATGAGCACCAAGAACGGAGTTGCGTACCTCGATCTGACAATGCTGCCACGAATTTTTAAAGATGTCGAGCCTCAGTCGGAATCGAACCCTGAACACATGGATTTCTCGATCCAAGACAGGACACTCCACGGCACAAGGCAGATCGCACATGGTTCGAATCAGCTCGAAACGGCAAATCCGTTGCAGCCCTCATGGATTTCGTCAAACATTCCTCCCGCAATATTATCAGTAAAAACTGATGCCCGCTGTTCCTGTCACGCCGATCCCCCATTACCCTGCATATTCCACCCCTCTTGATTACACTTCAACTGCCTGCATCGCCATCATGAAAACCAGTCTAACCATCGCTCCACTTGGGGTCCATCTGACGGCTTTCCTGCGCCAACGACGACCAATGGGGACCCCTGCCATTGGATCGGGAAAATATCACTGGTCTGAAATTAATGCTGACTGGACGAAAAGTGAGCAAAAATAATTCTATTTTAGCCCAGGGTTGAGATTAACTAGAATTTTAAATCGTCCTTTGCATTTGAAAATCAGTTGTTAACTGCGAATGATCGGAGCATGTCGGTGGAGTAAATACGCCGTCTTCACCGCTGTGAGCAAATCTCGGAGGTGAGTGTGGGACCCACCTTTGGACATAGACTACGACCTAACGGTGCCGTCCGATGTCGACTACGATGTGATGACGGCGTTAAGCCTTAATGCGATTGGATGCTCCCTAACCGTGTAATTTAACTTTTAATGTTAGAATATGTGAATTAAATTTGCTTCAAGAGAAAGAAAGAAAAGAAAGAAAGAATTTTTAATGTCCACGAGGCTAAAAATAGCCTATGGGACAGATTGCTTCTCTATCTGACTCTTGTATTCGGCCCTTTTTCTGTGAAGTTTTACAATGAGCACTCCCAGCTTATCGACAAACTCTTCGCTGAATAGATTATCCCAGGAATTAGCTGCCAAAATGCCTGCATAGTTTTCTCTGGTGTCCTTGAAGGCCTCACATTCTAGAATGAAATGTTTTTCTGTTTCCACTTTTCCGGAGGAGCAAAAAATACATACTCTTTCTTCCCCCATTTCTTTTGGCCTTTTCCAGCGCCCTGTTTCACAACGGAGTTGATGAGAATTAGTCCTTAATTGAGCAATAAGAATTTTAGATCTCCAAGAAATATCAGCCCCTATGTATGCATTTTGTTGATGGTTATGTGTGGGGTTAAACTCTTCTATGTAGTACTTCTTCTTTCTCTCTAGCTCTTTCTTCCAAGTATGTTTATGGAATTTATCCATAACAAAAGTTTTTATCTCTTTATTGTTTGTAGGACACATGCTCAAGCAAATACCCCATTTACTAAACCATTTGTTATTTTGCCGCATCCAAGTCTTCTGTCTTTTACACAATCTGTCACTAAACACCACCTTAGGCCATCTATCCTCTTCCATTTGCTCAATTTTTTTCAGATACCTTATGACTCGCACCATAGCGATTGCTTCAATAGGAGCAGCCCCTGTTTCACTTAACAGAATAGCATAAGGAACTGCACTTTTAATTTTGAATTTGTTTGTAATCAAACGTTTCTGAATTTTCTCAATTTGTTTTCACTGCATCTTGGTTGTGTTGCTAGCCCATAGTTCACAACCGTAAAGAATCACCGGAATCACTAGAAGCCCAAAAAGAGTTAGGGTGGTTTTCCAGTCCCACAGCTCTGCCTCTCTACACCTGTTTTGAAGAGCATAAAATGATTTCCAACCCCCTAAAGTTCTTTTCTTTCTACAACCATCCCAACTTAAATTTCTGTTGAAGTCAATTCCGAGGTATTTGTAATCTGCAACTTCTTCCAAAATGCTGCCTCCAAAATAGAACTTATGTTGGTTATGCTTTCTTTGTTAGAGAAAACCACTACTTTCGTTTTGCTAATATTGACTTGCATCCCAACCCTTTTACAAAAATGCTCAAGGGAATGTAAATGCTCTTGCAAACCAAGAGCCGAATTAGCAATCAATATAAGGTCATATGCGTACAAAAGAAGCCTGATAACGAACTTGCCCAAATGGATACCATCACCCCCTTGCGAATTTAGCCACTCTTCAAGCTTGTCAATATATAACCCAAAAAGGGTAGGAGACAATGGGCAACCTTGCTTGACCCCGATATCGCTTCTAAAACTTTCAGAAATGCCAGCTGAAGTTCTGATTTTGATTTTCACCTGTTCGTACAACCTATGCACCGCTGCTCTCAAATGCTTGGGAACCCCGAGTTCCTCCATTCTGCCCCAAAGCTTATCCCTAGGAACCGTTTCAAAGGCTTTTCTGAAATCAACAAAGCAACAAAAAACTTCTTCCTTATTTTCCCAACCTTTTTCAATGATGTGCCTTAAAGTTATACAATGATCAACTGTGGAATGTTTAGGTCTAAAACCTGTTTGCCCTTTAGCACGTTTATTTTTTTCTTCTGCCCACTTGCTAATTTTCTTTTCCAACATGCTTCCAAATAACTTTGCAAACAAGGGGTTTATCATTATGGTTCTATAATTGGAAGGATTATTGACGTCACCACTCTTGAAAAGAGTTATTGCCATACTAGTTGTCCAATTTGTGGGGAACCCCTGCTTTAAGATGTTGTTGAAAATTTTTGTGATGTGAGGTGAAAGAAATTTTAAGCCCCACTTTAGATACTCTGCTTGGAGTTCATCTAAGTCTTTTGCTTTTCCAGTGCCCAACTTCTTGATACCCATCTCTACCTCTTGCACCGTGAAGATTTTTGTGTCTGTGTTGACCAAGGGGGGAGGGTCAACCTTGAGATCCTGCTCATAAAGTTGTCTTGCATAGTCAAACCATTTAGAAGCTGTAATGTTGTTTTCAGTTTGCACCTTTTTCGATTGGAGCTCCTTCCAAAATAATTTGGGGTTATTTTTCCAGAGGAAGATTAGTTCTTCTCTCCTTGAAACCATAAAATCGGCTTTTTTCTTTTTTACTAACTGCTTGTAAGCTTTGAGCTTTATGTTATCCGTGTCTGATTACTTCCACCTTCTCCTTGCCTTTTTGCATTCCTCGTCAAACCAAGCATTAACCGGAAAGCAATTTTTTTCGGACTTCTTAATTTTTGCTCTTTTGCACTCGGCAAGTGCGCTTTGAATTAAATGTGTTAATCTGTGACTGTGAAGGCCATGAGATGGGATTTCCTCCTTCTTGAAGAGCCTCTCTAGCATTATTTTGAAGGTATTACAATTCTCTGGATTCAAAAGAATTCTGCCCTTTGGGGGATTTTGTTGAACACATTGATTTTTCGACCCCAA
Source organism: Pinus albicaulis (assembly GCA_034641835.2). Lineage (NCBI taxonomy): Eukaryota > Viridiplantae > Streptophyta > Pinopsida > Pinales > Pinaceae > Pinus > Pinus albicaulis. The sequence continues at coordinate 1,538,110,731 of CM076580.1, read as the reverse complement.
TTGCTTTTTTCCGGTCCAAGAGAAACTTAAATAGACTAGCTTGTGATCTGATTTTAAGTCCCAAATTTGATCTCCAATCAACACTTCCTCCATTTTTTCACACAAACTATGTGAGCAAATTACATAATCTACTACACTTGCTCCATTGTAAGTATTGCAAGTGAAATTACCGGACTTTTCCCATTTAGTCAACCCATTACAAATGACTAAATCGAAAGCCCCACATAGCATAAGCAGTTGTTCTCCAAAGATATTGCAGCCTTTATCCTCTGAAATTCGTTTCCATTGATGATTACTCTCTTCTGTAAGCCAGATAGGGTCACTGTCTTCTTTACAACAAAGAATGCTAGCTTGTTCACTTGCAGTTCTAGCATTGAAATCCCCCACTATAAGGACTTCACCTAGCTGAGAATATATTGCAATATCCGTTTTTAGGGCTGCAAAAGGATCTTTGTGGTCAAGCCCTCTACTTTTGTAGATTTTTGAAACTTGCGGTGCAAAATAGCATGCTGCAATTCTAATGAGATTCCCATTTTCTGATATTTTAAGCCAAACAAATTGTTTATTTGGGTCTTCTTTTTCTAGCTGAATGAAACAACCTTCTTTTTCTCTTACTAATACCATGATACCCCTGTGCCCTTTGCCATTCCCTGCTGCCTTGTTCCACACTGCTAACTTCCAATACCCTTCAAACAAAGGTGTCTTACACCCTTCATGCTCATGTGTTTCTATGAGGCAAATTATGTCTCTACCTTCTGCAATAGGTCCTAACCCAGGTCCTCGTCTCCATGGGTAACCCCTGCAGTTCCAACAAACTAATCTTAAGGAAACCTGGGTAAGACTTGATTGCTATTTGTTTTGACATGCAAGACTCACAGTTGAGTCTTTGTCCCTACTTGCCCATAATGACCTTTCTTCCTCATTTCTTGCTAAAGAGTTTGCTGCCTCTTCTTTGTTATCATTTTGTTGCATTGTTTTGGAAGGAGGTCCAAATTGCGCAATCACGGCTTTACCTTTATAGATCCATGCTCTTTTTCCCTCATCTCTTGCTGCCCTAACTTTTGTCATTTCATCCCTCCTTTCCTCTTGCTGTCTTACAGTTAAATCTTCTTCTATAAAAAAACCGAGAACCCCTTAAGAGTTGCTTCTTTCTCATAATGATATCTTTATCATGCAAGTTGGCCAAGATGACTTTTATGGGCCTGGCTCTCTCACCGTTGAGCTTACCTACTCTCCATGCTTGACATACTTGTCCTTGCCATTGGAGTTTGTCTTTCAAGAAGTCTCTTGCAAGGTCAAGAGTACATTCATTTTTACCATACTCTTTCACCCCTTTAATAATTATGTTTGTTGCTCTATCCAGTCTTTCCTTGCTTTCTCTATCTTGCATGTTGTTAACCTGAATGTTTGTTTCTCCTTCCCTCTTAGTAGAATTGCTAATAACTTGAGCCCAAGTTTTGGAAAGTTTTGTGGGATCTCCTTTCCTCCCTTCTGTTGATGTTTCTTCATTGTTGTCTATTTGAGCAACTGCTTTCCCCTTATCCTGAGATGGCTTCGCATTCATCACCTCTGTATTCTCCACTGCAAATTTCTTCATGTTTTGCACCTCCGCTTTCATGCGTTGCCATTCTGTTTTTCCTATTCGGAGAGCTTCCTGCAGTAATGACACTTGTTCCTTCAGAACTTTGTTGCTTTCTGCTAAAGCCTGATTTTCAGCTGTTATTATATGGATTGTACAATCTCTTTCCAGTGCTTTAGCTTCTACTACTTCCAACCTTTCTTTTACATTTAAGAGTTCTCTCACATAAAGGTCAGATGACCAAGTGAGAGGTGTGGATGTAGGACTATATAAAGCATACTCATCACTAACTTTTCCTTTTCCTTTGGACTTGTTGCCACATGCTTGCGAAGAAAACTTGTTTGAATGTTGTTTCTTGCGAACAATACTCTCCCTTTGAGACTTTTTCTTCTTTGTCTGCTCCCATTTTAGACGAGCTATTCTCCTTTTTAAAATGCCCTGATATTGTTTGGCATTGACCCAAATCCACTTCCCAGTTTTCGTTGATGAGGCAATTTTCACTTGCCCTATATCATTTGTTTCTACGGGTTCTAAAGTTTCTTGTTCCATTCTCATGATGATATTAAGGGAAATCAAAATCTCTGCCCAAAACTGACGAAAACTTGCTGCTCTGCCCGCTATCCACTGAAAACTAGCTGCTCTGCCCTTGCTGCTCTGCCCACTGTCCCTGTCCTCTATGCTCTGCCTTTGCTGCTCTGTCCCTGTCCTCTGTCCTCTGTATAAAATTGACGAAGACCCATACATTAAAAAATCCCATTTCTGGATTGCATATTCTTTCCAGAAGTGCCCACTGCCCCAGAATGGCGGATTTCTTCACTGCGCCGAGTCGCTTTACACATTGAACCCCTATCCCGCTTCACTAACGCCTCCTTGACGACATAAACTAACTGCTGTATCTGCAAAACTGCGCTGGAAATATTGCGTCTCTGCAAATCTGTCTCAAGGATATTTGACAAAAACGAAACTGTATTATCCTCCACGCCGGAAAATTTCTCCTGCAGATTTTCTAGTTACAGGCGTGACGTGGAACCCGTTCCAATTATTGTGCCGTGGAACCCGTTCCTGACAGGCAAGAATTAAGTTTAGTTGTATTTATGGGAAGTTTTGTTGTATTTATAGGGTAGTGAAATTAGAAAAGAATTTTATTTTGGAATGTGATGTTTTTATAGATATCATGAACATTTATAATATATTAGCATTCATGTGAATTGGAAAAACATTTTATTTTGGAATGTGATGCATTCAAAGATATTAGATAAAGTTATGAGAATATGCTAGCATCAATTTTTTTGGCATTGCCTTTAGATATCAGAGAAAGTTATGGGAATATGTTAGCATCGATTTCTTGGCATTGTCTTTTTAGCAATGAGATTGTTGGAAGGTAAGTTATGGGAATATGTTAGCATCGATTTCTTGGCATTGTCTTTTTAGCAATGAGATTGTTGGAAGGTTGGGCTAGCGCATCATCAATTTGAATAAGAAAAGCACTGAAATGCAAAAGTCATCAATTTGAATAAGAAAGAACAGAAATGCAAAAGGTGAAAAAAAGGAACTCATAGTCCTATAGACTATTTTTAGTCTCATTAATTATATGGCATTGTTTTTTTCAATGAGAAAATTGTTAAAAGATTGGTCATCTCATTATCAATTTCAATTTGAGTAAGAAAAAGAAAATAAATCCCATAAACTATTTTTAATCTGGTCAACTTTAAAATATCATTCATTCATTTATTAATATATAAAAAAAAAATTCTTTAAATATTATCTTCATAATGAGACATATATATACTACTTTAAAAAATTATAATTACTTTTATTCACTTAATTAGAGGACAAGAAAAAGGGTTAATAAAACAATTCACATAGGTATGAAGCTATTTACAACCCTATTTCTAGTTAGTTGATTAGTTATACTAACCAGCAATTGAATTCAGATGGGAAAATAATAATTATTCAACCTTATCGTTTAGATAATTTTAATTAACAAAGTTTGAACAAAGAATTGAATGTATATGGGAAAATAATAATCATTCAAGATAACTCTAATGAACAAAGTTAGTATTTATGTTTTAATTATTTATTTATTTTTGGTTAATATTAATATTATAAAAAATATTTACAATTTTTTAATAAAATATATGGTTGGAATTATATTTTAATTTTTATGTTTATGGGTTTTGGATAGAGAGTAGGCACTCCTTGATGTGAAGTGACCAATTCAATTCCCCGCCAGGATACTAATGATATATTGAACATGATAAAAATTATATAAATTTAAAATTTTTAATATATTATTTTAATAATAATTTCAATAAAATTAATAAAAATAAATAAATAAAAAGACATCAAAATATATAACATTTAAATTACACTTTTTATTCTAACTAATATACTTTAGATATTTTATTTCAAGAGTTATTATTGGATGAAATACTCTATACATTATAATCACTAGAAATCTATCTTAATTTTATATGTATTTATATTTATAAAGTTTATTTTAATTTATTTTTTATATATTATAATTTTTTCATAATTACTTTAATATTATTAGGAATTTGGCTTCCGTGATCCATAAAATGTATATAAAATCTTTCGATAATAATCACATCTAAGTATATTTTGTCGGCGCGTTTCGAACCAGTCAATGTGGTTCATTTTGTCCTGATGATGAACCACACTCGTTGGTTTGAAACGCGTCGACAAAATATACTTAGATGTGATTATTACCGAAAGATTTTATATATACTTTAATATTTAAAAAAAAATGAAAATACTTTAAGTTTGAAAGACTTTGTTTATTTAATGAAATATTAGTAATACTACAGTCAAAATTATTTCAGTTTAATTTCTAACCATTTAGGAGATTATCTATGTTTAAATTTAATTTTAGCTTATGCCATATTAAACTCGTAAAAAGGATATCTTTAAAATTATTTTAGCTTAATTTCTAAAAGGTGGTTGGGAAAAGATAATTTTTTTGCACTCTACCCTCTCTGACGCCTGTAGAAACCCTAGGCTTTCTCGATGGCGACCCTGAAGAGGCCAATCCCCCTCCTCCCCCTCCCTCCTCTCCGGCTTCTTCGCATGTGGATGAAGCTTCAACAGTTGCATGCATTGGCTGCTTCTCTGTCGAAGCGTGTGTGCCCCTCTGAAGCGCAGTCAAAACGGAATGATGAGGTGTGAGAAAATGCCCTTCCTACTAGAGCTGGCCGAACTTCTCTCGCATACTCTACACATGCGTTGATCGAGAAATTTATAGGTATGTGGCCCTCGCGTAGGTCAATGGAAGTATGGATCAATAAAACCTCAAGATCAAAAATTAAGGGCAATATAGCTTTATATGCCGCGGGTAATGGTTTCTTTGCTTTTCTATTTGAATTCAAAGAAGATAGGGATGTAATATTATGAAACTGACCTTATTTCTTTGGATCTTGTGGTATGTATCTGAATAATGGACCCTTGATTTCAATCCAGATGAGGACATCCCAACCACTATCTTGGTTTGGGTCAAGCTTCCTCATCTCTCTCTCTCTCTCTTGTTGGAGTGACGATTGTTTGCGTGCAATTGGTAATGGGGTAGGGAAATACCTTGAAAAAGTTGAACCAAAGGGCTCATATTTTTCATGTGAAAAGATATGTGTGGAGGTAGATCTATAAAAACAGTTACCAACAGAGATTAATCTAACCCTAGGAGAGTGGAAACATCAGCAAACCTTGGATTATGAGCAGATTTCGTTCAAATGTTGATACTGGTATGAATATGGCCATTTCACCCATGATTGTTCCAAGATGCCAACCAGCAAAGGCCCTGAGCAATCCAACCCACTAGAAGAACAATGGAAAACACAATGAAAAAGGTGGAAACAAAGGGAAGGGTATTACCCAAAATTCCTAGGGTAACAAGGGCAACAATTTGGTAGCCACCTCCTCAAATCCTTTAACACACTTCAGAATCAAGAGGGTGACTGATATGTAGATACAAATTCAGGAGGGAACAAAGAATCGTCGGAGAATAAAGAAAGTCCGAAGAGTCCGAGGAGGGAGAGATCAACGACTTTGCGTCGTCAAAAACCTCTCTTGATCCTCTGATAATGGAACGACCAGCCATGCAAAAAAACCCTCAGCGACATCATTCCCTAATCAATGTTGCTCAAGAAATAGCCAATGTAATAACTCGTCACTTGGTCCAAAACATAGTATGCGTGGACGAGGGTAGTAGTCATGAGACAAAAAGCTCCAGGAAAAAGGGTCGACTAAAAGAAAAAACGATGAGAAAAAGAGAGTAAGAACAAAACAAGAAGCTTGGGATTCAACCAGTCATTACAAAAATACTTAAGGGTAAAGGAGGAAAATGTAGAGAAGGAAATGAAAGGGGGGGCGGGGGGGTGGGGAGGGGGGGGCTTACACAGAACCCTTCTTCCAAATGAAATTTTTGTCCTGGAATATAATGGGTTTAGGGAGCCCTATCAAAACCCCGTTGTAAGAGATATGGTGAAGCACAATCTCCCTGGGTTCTATTTATTCAAGAATCCAATATGAATGAGAAAGAGGTGTTTAAAGTAGTGGATGTCTTTTAGAAAGGAAGTTCGGGTTTGGTCTAACCCTTAAGAGGAGCATCCATGGGTCTGGGTATCTTTTGGTCGAAAAGACACTACACCCTCTTAGATAACTTTAAATCCCAAGTTTGGATCATAGCACTTTTGGAATCCAAAGAATCAAGAGAGCGCATCCCATTTGTAAATGTATATGCTCATGTTTTATACAGTGGTAAATTCAAATTGTGGGGCTTCCTTTACATGATGAAGAGAATATATTTGCACCAAAACAACATACTCAGAGGGGATTTTAATACAATTTTGAACTTGACAGTAAAAATAGGAGGAAGCATCATTCTAGATCCCTTTAGGAATCGTATGGAAGATTTAATCATCGACTGGGATTTATTTGATGTTATGTGGAAAGAAGGGAAGTACACATGAACAAATCGTGAGTCGGGGAGCAGCCACATTGCTACTCATCTGGACAGATTTTTAATACATGGTAGTTGGCTTTTGAAGGGCCTGGAATGTATCTCGGTTATCAAGGATCAAGGAAATCTCGATCATCATCCAATAATGTTGTATTTGGAGAGACCAAAAAACCTCAATCTAATTCCATTTTGTTTCAATTCCGCGTGGATTCAAGAGGATGGGGTGGTTCATTTAATCACCCAAGCTTAGAACATTCTATTTCAAGTTTCTTCGGCATTCATTGGGGAATATAAGCTTCAGACTGTTAATCACTCTCTAAGGAAGTGGCTAAAGGAGACTTATCATCCCCCTGGTCAGCAACAAAGATAATAACTTAAGCAATTGGAAGAACATTATCGAAAATGTGAAGAGAATTTTATAGAGGAGAAACATCTGCAAAAGGAAAGGGAGCTGACCAGAAATATTCTTAAGGTAAGCTAATAAGAGGAGCAGCTATGGCGGCTTAACTCAAGGAGTCTTTGGTTAAAAGTATGTGATATAAACACTTCTTTCTTTCATAAACAAGCTAAAGAAATAGAACAAGGAAATCGATTTAAAGAATTAACTTTGGAGGGCCGATTGAAAGTCACCACCTTTGAAGATATTAAGCATGATGCGTTTTTACATTTTCAATCCCCATATAGTGCAAAACCAACTCCAATGGATCAGGCACATGAGTTCCTCAGGTTCATGCCTAGTGTGATTTCACCCCTTGCAAATTTGGATCTCACAAAGGAAATTGAGGAGGATGAAGTATTAGAAGCGATATGGTCTCTTGACGCATACAAGGCTCCAAGACCTGATGGCTTCTCAATAAGCTTCTTCTGTAATTTATAGTATCTAATCAAAAAGAATATTCTTCGCATGTTAAATCATTCTCATACAAAAAGAAGTTGGGAGGAGGAACCAATTCCTCCTTTCTTGCTCTCATTAAGAAGGAAACAAATCCAGTCAATTTCTCTCAATTTTGTCCAATTTCTCTTTACAATTCCTCCTACAAAATTCTAACCAAAGTCATTTCTAATCAATTGAAAAAATTGTTACCTTATCTTATCTCAGAGAATCAAGGGGGTTTTATGCAACATAGATATATTTTGGATAACATCATTTTGGTGGAGGAGGTTATTCATACTAGCAAGGAAGCGGGTGAAGCAGCGATGTCATCAAGTTAGATATGGCAAGCGCATTTGATAGGGTAATAAAAAATGGGATTCTATCAGGATTTTATTCAATGGATGAAAGATTGCAATGGGGCCCCTTGGATAGCCCTTTGGTTAATGGTCATCCAACCCCCTTCTTCTCAGCCTCAAGAGGACTTCATCAAGGTTGTCCCCACTAACATTTATTATACATCATCATAGTGGAAAGTTTAAGCTAAAACCTGGAAGTAGTGCGACAATAAGGGATGCTAGTGAGACTCTACATTACCTGCAATGTAAAATACATTAATCATTCTCAGTGTAGAAATTTTAATATAAATTATGTATTGTCTAGATTCTCCTTATCTAACAATTATATGCCACTGTTAAATATAGAATCGCTTCTACAAAAATTCATGCGAAAATTCAAAACATTGTCGCCAATTGCAAACACATGAAGAAATATCATTCACACATAACACAAATGTTTACCGAGAAAACTTAAAGCTAAAAACCCCACTATCATATATTATGTATATATCATGGATTATGAAACAAACTCATACAAAACTCGAATCCAAGAGTTCTCAGTACAATATACAATCATCTCACACTGTCTTGCAAAAATTGACAAAATGCCTTCGCCAAATTTCTGCCTCACAACAGCCTACCTCCATTGCGCAATCCAAGTTGATTACAAAGACCAATTTGATGCAATCAGACCCTCCTTGACTGCGCAATCCTCACAATACAAGGAAAAGACCCTCTAGCGGATGTTTTTGAGGAACCCCTTATAAAAATACCCCATACATCTATTTCTAGCGGAGGTTACTAGAGGAGGTTGGCGGGTGGAGGGTTTTGTGAATGTTTTCTGCTCAGTGCGCTTATCATCCAAAATCACATCGGTGCTCTCTACAAGTGAAAGCACCGATGTGCACAAAAATTTGGCACACTGGACACGTGAAATCTATACACACCCGCCCGGTGCGTCGTATTACTATAGAGCACCGGTGTTTCACAACTCTTCCGCGTCAGTGCATCATAAAACACCACGCCAAAACAGAAACAATCCGGTGTGGTATTAAGAAACCGCATCGGTGCATCATAAAACACCACGCCAAAACAGAAATCGACCGGTGTATTCGTAAGAAACAGCGCCGGTGCGCCTATAAAACCCGCGCACCAGAAAATGGTTAAAAAAAAAAAACGACCAAAAAGCCGCATTTTTTACTTTTTTCAGTGCTCCAAAGCTCTCAATATTCGGTGCACTCTACAAGAGAAAGCATCGGTGCACACAAAACATTGGCACACCAGACACTGTGCCCTTCGTACACACCCGCTCGGTGCGTCCTATTACTGTATATCATCAGTGCTTCACAACTCTTCCAAGCCGGTGCATCATTAAACACCGTGCCAAAACAGAAATTGCCCGGTGCGGTGTTAAGAAACCGGACCGGTGCGTCATAAAACACCGCTCCAAAATAGAAACAGACCAGTGTGTTCGTAAGAAACAGCACCGATGCGCCTATAAAACCTGCACACCAAAACAAGGTTAATTAAAAAAAAAAAATTATGGAAAAAAAAACCACATTTTTCACTTTTCTCAGTGTTCTAGAGCTCTCAATCACCGGTGCGCTCTACAAGAGAAAGCACCAGTCGCACAAAACATTGGCGCACCGGACACCATGTGCTCCATCCACACCTGCCTGGTGCGTCCTATTTCTTGTAGAGCACCGGTGCTTCACAACTATTCCGCCCCGGTGCATCATAAAACACCGCGCCAAAACTGAAACAACCCTATGCGGTCTTAAGCAACCGCACCGGTGTGCCTATAAAACCTAGCGCACCGGAACAGGGTTTAAAAAAAAAAAAAAAACGGCTAAAAAACAACATTTTTCACTTTTCTCAGTGCTCTAGAGCTCTCAAGCACCGGTGCAATTTATCCTTGTCTAAGCCGCCCTGACATCGGTGCTCCCATTGCACGCACTGTTGTTGTGCATTGCCCACCAATCTCCAGCTTGTATTTTTCAAAACAATGGGCAAAATTTCTTTTGCAAATTCTACAGCCAATATACCTCCTCGACGGCGAAATGTATAGATATATATATATTTTTTTCCATAATTAAGATTTTTGGCGGATTAGGATTTCAAATAACCTTAAAATTAACCATTAAAAAAAAAAAATGTCGCGCAGTGCGGACGAGCCATTTGGCTCACACCGGTAAGCGGTGCTGCTTGTAAAATTTACAGGCCGCACTGCAACCGGTGCTAAGGGTATCTGCACCATGTCCGGGGCGGTACCGTAAGGCGCCCCACATTATTTTAAAATTAAAAAACAAAGTGCGCTGCGTTCATTTAGCGAGTCGCACTATTGACCGTGGGAATAGCAACGCGGTGTATTGACAGAAATATCTCCCCAGTGTCTGTCAGCGCACCGCATTCGGCATTCCAACAGGGTCAACGATGCGGTCTTGTAAAAGACCGCACCGTTGACTATGTAATTTGTCAATAAGTCGGTGCGCTGACACAACTATACCTGCCGGGGCGTATATTTTAGTCAGTGCACCGCTCTTTTGACACCATATATAGTCAACGATGCTTTAAAAAGTTTCAGGTGCGTTGTATGTCATCTCTAAGGCACTGCCCCCGGTACGCTACAAACAAATGTCGCACCGGCACTGGTGCATGACTTTTTTTTGGCGCACCGACTGGTCTGTTTTTTTTTTTTCCAAAAAAAATTATATATGTATATTCCTAAATACATGTCTGATTTAACAAAAAAAAAAAATTTAATATGTCAATAATTTAGAGAGAAGAGGAGGAACAACAACAACAACAGGCGGAGTAGTATGACATGGTTCGCCTGTGGGAGGCACAAGAGAGGGAGAGAGATGCATACCCTCGTCCTATTACAGCAGATACCCAGGGGCTCCTAAGGCAGGTAGGCCTCCTCAAGTTCTATGAGGAGGCTACTTCCCTAAAGGCCCATAGTGTGTTTTTGAGACATCTTATCTGCAGGTGGAATGCCCACCGACATGCTTTCCAAGTTGGTCCTGACTAGTGGTACACACCCATTGAGGAGGATATATATTTCATTACAGGGCTATCGAGGAGAGGGGTGGATTTTCCCTCATTCCCAAAGGTTCCAGTTGGTTGTGTAGCAGGAAGTCAGTTAGTTTACTCCCAGAGATACATTGGAGCATCAACACTGTCTCCTGCAGAGTTTCAAGGCATTGGAGGTCAGTTACGTATTGGTGCATTTAGTAGTGAGGATGTGCAGTGCCTCTCACTTCTCATTTCGACCATTTCACACAACGTCAGTGACGGGAAATGCATTAGTTGTTAGCTTCTATATTATGTTGATTCTTTAGTACAGGAGCCACGACTTGTTAGGTGGTCTACCATTTTTTTGCGGCAGTTCTGTGCAGCCTTAGATAGATGTTGTGCTCATGCACAAGGGAGGGTCAACTTCCCTTTTGCTTCAGAGATTTTTTGTTTATTTTTTGAGAGGTTTCCAGAGATGAGGCCTACTTTTGTTTGGCAGCCTCGTAGGTCGATGTTGGAGGCACAGATGCACATATGGGGGCAGATGATGCCCAAGAGGGGAGAGACTATGTTTCCAGCCAGGATATCGCATGATGCACTAGACTTACTAGCCAGTGTTGACGAGTTGCATCCCTTAATTATGGTCCCTTGTCCTTAAGCTGGATTAGATTGGCGAGGGTGTGCCAACATCCTCTTCACAGATGATGAGCCACGAGATGATAGAGATAATATTATTGTTTTATTTATATTTATTCTAACATGTTCTTTAACTTGTTTTTATTAAATTGTGTAATGAAATTGTCTAATTATTATTGTGTACTTGTATATATTTTGCAGACATTGGCTCTTTTGATGGCGAAGAGATGTCGGCACCACCACATGATATAGGTGTGGATCCTGATGACGATCAGGGCATGGCAGATGCCGAGGATCATCAGGACGCCGGTGTAGAGAGACATGCTCCTGCTAGTGCGTCGATACCGCCTTTTGCTAGGCGCGGTCAACCTGATACTAGATATAAGATGGAGTTGGGCGACCAACTTAGTGCATTGATTATTGAGGCGGGCATCAGGCCCGCTCATTACAGAGACATACAGGCCGATGATAGGCTATTACAGATGTGGAGAGGCATGTCGCGTGACATGTACATCTTGATGCGTCATGTCGTAGGAGCTACGACAGTTGTTACACGACTGAGGAGGACTATTACATGTTATAGGCGTGGTCGAGCCGCAGCACGTGATGGAAAATCCACGAGTAGTGACTCATCATCTCATGATCGTTCACCTCGCGCCGTCCCTGCAAATGAGCATGGCTCCACTAGTATCTAGCAGTCATCATGGAGATGAGGCTAGACCATCGGCCACATCCAATCAGCAGCCTGTAGCATCCATCAGTTCTAGTCATGATCATGAGCAGGTTGGACCATCGATCGTTGAGGTTGCACCATTGAATGAGCAGGCCTCCACTAGTACTGCTATTGATGTTGTACTACCACCAACTGATCCATGCCATTTATATTACAGTTGTATAATTTTAACATTATTCAGTTATATATATATATATATATGGTCCATGTATTTTATGTTCATGTTGTAGTTGTACTTAATTTACATGTTGGTGATCATCATGATGTGTATATTGTTAGGTCATGTTAGATATGTTCATTTAATGTTTAGCTTGCAGATAGATGTGTATGTGATAACATGAGTTATTTGACATGAGATGTATATTTGATGTTTGTGTTGTGATGATGTTAATATATAATGTTAATTTGATGTTTGAATGTGTTTTTTAGTGGAATATGATGTTTGTACGATGGTTATCATGATCATGATGTTTATTAATTAATTTAATATTAAATGACCATGATATTTATTAAATATTATGTCGTGATTGTAATTGAAATTGAAATTTTAATTGTAATTGTAATTGTAATATTTAATTTATTGTGAAATGATTGTAATTGTAATTGTATATATGACAAATTGTAAAATTGTAATTCTAATTCTAATTGTATATAAAATTCTAAAATTGTAACTGTATTTGTAATTGTAATTGCATGTAAAATATTTGTAAAATTGTAATTGTAATTCTAATTGTATGTAAAATATTTGTAAAATTTTAATTGTATTACTGTGAAATGATTGTAATTGTATGTAAAATTAAAATTGTAATTGTAATTCTAATCGTAATTGTATGTGAAATTGTAAAATTGTAATTGTGTATAAAATATTTGTAAAATTTTAATTATATTAAGGTTAAATGATTTTATTAAAATATTTAAATTTTTAAATATATATATAGTCCATGTATTTTATGTTCATGTTGCAGTTGTACTTAATTTACATGTTGGTGATCATGATGATGTGTATATTGTTAGGTCATGTTAGATATGTTCATTTAATGTGCAGCTTGCAGATAGATGTGTATGTGATAGCATGAGTTATTTGACATGAGATGTATATTTGATGTTTGTGTTGTGAGGATGTTAATATATAATGTTAATTTGATGTTTGAATGTGTTTTTTAGTCGAATATGATGTTTGTACGATGGTTATCATGATCGTGATGTTTATTAATTAATTTAATATTAAATGACTATGATATTTATTAAATATTATGTCATGATTGTAATTGAAATTGAAATTTTAATTGTATGTAAAATTGTAAAATTGTATTTGTATTTGTAATTGGAATTTTAACTGTAATTGTATGTAAAATATTTAATGTAAAATTTTAATTGTAATTCTAATTCTAATTGTATGTAAAATTCTAAAATTGTAATTGTATGTAAAATATTTGTAATTGTATGTAAAATTTTAAAATTGTAATTGTAATTGTAAATGCAATTCTAATTATAATTATAATTGTATGTAAAACATTTGTAAAATTTTAATTGTATTTCTGTGAAATGATTGTAATTGTAAAATTGTAATTGTAAATGTAATTGTATGTAAAATTAAAATTGTAATTCTAATTCTAATCGTAATTGTATGTGAAATTGTAAAATTGTAATCGTAATTGTAATTCTTATTCTAATTGTAATTTTAATTGTAATTGTATGTAAAATATTTGTAAAAATTTAATTGTATTAATGTGAAATGATTTTATTAAAATATTTAAATTTGTAAATAATTGTAAAATAATAAATCTAGAATAATATGAATCTTTGTAACATAATAAAGTTCAGAAAATAATGCAAATAAATTCATGTAATTTAGAATTATCATTATTTTATTATGATCTTACATACAAAAAAAGAACTTTATTCAGTCTGGTGCGCTTATCATCATAACACGCACCATTGCGTCTTAGTACTCAGACGCACCAGTGCTTCACAACTCTTCCGCATCGGTGCATCATAAAACACCGTGCCAAAACATAAACCTCGATCTTACAAACCACATCGGCGCGTCTATAAAACCCCGCGCACCGGAACATGGTTATTATGTAAAGTGCAGTATTGGAGCAGCAAAGTGTTCGAATCGTGGGCAAGAATTTTTCTGAGGAGATGAAGGTTTGAAAAGACGAGAGTTTGAATTTCAGGAGAGAAGTTTATAGTAGAAAAAATGAGTGATTCAAATAGAAAGATAGACAAAGACGCTTACATGGATGCAGACGACTACATAGCTTGACAGAGTACAAAAGGAGAAAAGGAGTACAGGTTGAGACCGATAGAGAGCATTCGGTTGAGGCCAACGATAGGGTTAAGAGGTCCCATGATGGAGAAATGGAGAACATAGTTGATAGCAGAGAAAGATCAATCGAGGCAGTCGATAAAGCCAAGAGGCACCATGAAGGGAAGGATTATCATTCCCTTAAGGACAGCAGAGAAAGATCAATTGACGTTGTTAATCGGGCTAGTAGGTCCCATGAAGGGAAAGATTCTACAGAATGTGTTTAAAAGCAGCTAGGATTATTTTCCGAGCTTCGGTTGGCTTACATAAACTTTTACCGGCAAAACTGATGTTTCATAAAATCACATCTTCAACTTTCAATTGACCCTGAATGACATCTCTAACTTTTCTGAGTTGTGGTCCTGTGGATGAAACCAGTAAAAAGTCTCCTTGTACTATAAATGGAAATCCAGTGACCATTTATGTGGGAAGAAAAACATAGATACCTGCAGCTACCATATTTCCACCTGCAAATCGGTTTCCCATTGGAAAAGCTAATGTAATAGCCCATTTTGCAATGTCTTTTCTTTGCTCAACCCTATACTCATTTTCTATGGGAAACCATTGCCTCCACATGTAATAACTGCATCATATAGTCGAAAATCGGTCTTCTTCTGCTAACAAATGCAGAATGAAGGACTCGTTGTCATTGCTCCCAGAACATTCAAGGTCAGTGTCTCGTAAAACAAAGATTGTATAAATTTTTTTAAGATCAAGATAGAAAGCACAAAGGAGAAAAGAGGAAATTGGATGCCAAGATGGAGGAGGAATTTACAAATGAGCAAGCAGATCATGGGGCACCTTTTCTTGTTGCAGGTTATGGAAAGGTTCAAGTTTTTTTTTCTAAAATAAGAAGAGGTGTAGTTTTGAAAAGAAATAGCCCAAATATTTTCACAGCAAAATGTACATTTCCAACATGTCTAAAAACTAAAATATATCCAACTTCAATAAACCGCTCAGAAACAAAACTTTCCCAATCATTTGTGAAAACTGCCCACGTCTTAGCACAACACAGGTTCACATGCCACAATTGCCCACTTGGGCCCTGTAGTATTGCATCTTCACACGCCCCACATTGCATTCTCTCCACATAATCAGCGGCGACCTCCTGCAATAAACAAAATGCATTGGAAGAATAGTTATTTCCATCAAGAATTTATCCAATTCCAATTCTCAAGAATAAATAAAATTCTAATTCTCAATTTCTATGGTTGGAGTTCACTAAATTTTGGTGTACACACCTAAAAGTAATTTCGGTGCCTTAACCGCAAATTGGTGCTACTGTACATATAACCGCACCGGTGCGTTTTAGTTACTGCGCACTGGTGCCGGTGTTACAAAAGGACGCACCGGTGCGGTGCTATTAAGTGACGCACCGGTGACGAATAAATGCAAATAAAAAAAGCGCAACTCTATTTTCTTTAAGTGAAAAAAAAAGCAGCAAATCGGAAAATGGGTGGCAAAATATTTTCAAAAATCTAATTTCATAAAAAAAATCTTTAAATAATAAACGCTTTTCATTTTTTCACTATTTTTGCTAAAATTTTCAGCCAGAGATTTGCAAGAGACATACCTGGAGCAAGAGAGCACGAGAGCACTGTGGAGCAACGAAATACGTTCGAACAAAAGTATTCATACAATCAGAAACCAAACCTCTGGTGTTTCAAACCCTGTATCATAGAATTTCAAACCATATCGTGATTAAATTTGATTTTTTTAAAACTTTTTCTGCAGTTTTATCCATTTTTACCCTAAACCCTTCATTTTTTATTTTTATTTTTATTTATTTTATTTTATTTTTATTTTTATTTTTATTTTTATTTTCTGTTTTTTCCCTTTCTTCTCCCTGTTTCTGTGATTTCAAAATTAGGGCTTTTCATTTTAGATTAACATCCAGCCCACGGGATGACTTGCATAGTCAGATCCCAATCCATTTGGCCATTGCGTGAATTTTTGGAAAGAATGGAATTTTTTTTTTAATTTTTTTAATTTAATTTTATTTAATTTTATTTATTTTATTTTATTTTTATCGGTGCGCCCTACGTAACCTAGTGCACTGGTGCGGTGTGTTATGTAGTGCACCGCGCAAGTACTGTGTAATAAAAACTTTGAAAGCAATTTTTTAAAATCAATGCGCCATATCTGAAATAGGGCACCAGTGCTCCATGTTACGAGGATAGCATTGTATGGTCTATTACATTGTTTTTGCGGTGTGTTTATAATACCCCCATGCACTATACTGTCTATTATACTATTTTTGCAGTGCGTTTTTAATACCCCCACGCACCGACGACGGTCCGTACATCATGAAAGGCACACCGGTTTCTTGAGATTTATTTTTTACCTGAAAAGTTGACAATTTATTTATAAATATATTAATGAATGATATGGTATATGTTTCAGATTAATAAAGAAATGACTGGCAAGAGATCAAGTAAAAAAAATACTGATAACACATCAAGAAAAGAAAAAAAAGGCAAGTTCTTTGTAAATTCTTTATAAAAAATATTATTTTTGAACTATATGTAAGTTTAGCTAATATGTATTGTTTACTGTGTATCATGCAGAGCCATAAAATGACAAAGCTCGATAAGATTATTTCTGATTTAGGACCAGAAGAGCGTAAAAGCTTGATGGAAAAATTGCAAAAGGATGAATCAGGTGAATGAAAAAATACTATCGATCCAATATGAGTTTCTTTTTTTAATTATCATTAATAATATACTTAAAATTATTAGATAAAATGTGTCAAACAATCTATTAATTCACGTCTGTTTAATGTTCTATAGGGACCAACAACTTAGAAAAAGGAATGTTGTTCTAAGAAAAGAAAAAAATAGAACATGCAAATGAAAATGAATTGCTCCTTAGCTCATCTAGAGTGGTGTTGGAGGTTAACGAAAGGGGGAAAAACTTTTACAAAAGTTTGAGGGATCTAGTGGAATGAATGTATAGACGTTCTTTCCACTTACAATACAAAAATCAATCCAATGATTCCAAGAACCAAATTTTATCTAAACTATAGGAAGAGTTTCTAGAGAATTGGTCAATGAGACATGTTAGACTTTTAATAGCAAAAACGTACAACAACAAAAAAGAAGGAATGAAAAAGTAATATTCCTTTAAATGTTTGTCTAGAATTGTTTATAAATATCACTTTTGTTATATTTACTTTTCATATATCAATATAAAAATTAAATATTTTATTGTTATGTTACATTTTCAAAAAGATTATGAAAATCTCAAAAGATGAACGAGCTGATATCAGAAATATGCCAGTAGAAATGTCCAAAAAGGTGTACAAGGAGATTGTCAAAGAAATGGACAAAATTGCATCGTAGGAGGAGCCATCTCAACAACAACATGCTTCAAATGTAATATGTAATCTTTGAATTTTTCGATCATTAGATATAATAAATAAACAATTTAGCATTAAATATTAATTTTCAAGGATTTTCTTGCAGAAAAGAAAAGAAAATGGAACCCATTCAACACACAAAACAGGACGACAAGGAAGAAAAGGGTTGATCTCTAAGTTTGTGAGTAATTGTTACTTCCTTATAACAAATTAACTAGATTTCATTTTTGTATTTTTTAAGTTGTTTTACAAAAATAATCATTGAATGTCTTCAAACAGGTGCTAACATACAAAGAAGAACCATCAGACGAATTGATTGAAATTGGGTTAAATATGGGTTGTGAGTATATGTTGGCATATCAGAAATTAATTGTGGAATTTGTAAGCATCTATCGATCTTGTTTTACTTAGCTACGTCTATAATTAATAGAACAAAAAAATCTTTTATATTAAATATATGATTTGTTATGGGGTATCAAACTTGCAGGAAACAAAGTATGGAACTGCGCCAACAGATGAAATTTTGAAAGATGGCATGGTACATGGTTTTGAAAGAATGTGTATAATTTATGAGTCAATTGTTGCTATGGTACGTCATTTCTTTTCGATTTACATCGATGTATATTATTTAATATTGCAATTTTCATTATTCTCACCAATGTATATGCACTCATTACAGTTTATTTTTATGTTTGTAGATGGAAGGTGAAGAAAAAGAAAACAATCAACACTGTGAAAAAAACATTCCTAAAAATAACCCAAGTCATGGAAGTAGCTCTAGTAGTGACAACAGTTCAAGAGAAGAATGATGATCACTATGTTTGGATATCAAAGCAAGGCATTGTATTTTTTGAAATATGTCTGTGAAATTAGACATTTTGTTTAATGTAATGGACATAGTGTCTCAATTGAAAGACAAAGGGATACCAATAACTGTCCCAATTTGTATGACAAAGACTGTCTTATTCAGATATATATATATATATATATATATATATATATATATATATATATATATATATATATATATATATATATATATATATATATAATATGTTTTAATTTATTCTATTACATTCTCCATTGTCGCTATTGCGTTCTCCATTTTCGTTCTCAAATGCAATAATAAAAATTTAATTCATATGAATATTATTATAAGATATATATGTGTCGACGTTTGATGAATAATGAATTTAAAACAATCACAATAATTGCACTGTCATAAGTTGATGTTTCTAAAAAATACAAAATGAAAACCGATGTGTATCAGTTACTGTACACCGGTGCGTTTGTATTCTGAAGCGCACCAGTGCGTTTCTGCGACCTATGGGCACCACACAAATACCAAAGAAAATTAAAAATATCAGTGTGTTTGTGCGGTATGGCGCACCAGTGCATTTGTGTGTCTATACGCATCGGTGCTGTAATACGACCAATGGGCACCGCATGAATACTGATACCAATTATAAATCTCGGTGCGTTTGTGTGATGTTGCGCACCGGGGTGTTTATGTGTCTATAAGCATCGTTGCATTTGTACGACCTATGGGCACCACACGAATACCGATACCAATTATAAATATCGGTGCATTTGTGTGATACTGTGCACCATTGCGTTTCTATAAGTCTACGCACCAGTGCGTTGATACGACCTATGGGCGCCGCACAAATCCCAAGACCAATTAGAACGGCCTCGTGCGTTGTATCATCAACACTACGCCCGGTGCGATTTTATACCTTAACGGCCCGGTGCATTCTCCTTCGACCGCCCTGGGGCACCTTCTACATGTACGCTCCGGTGCGTTAAAGCCAGAGTAGCGCACCGATAAAAAAAACATCCATAATAACCTCCGGCCACCCATTTTTTTTTAGTTGTGTTGAATTTATGTTAAAAGCTCTGCCAAAACCTTTGTAACCATAAAGGGATGTTGTAGCAAATGTTTGTTTGAAAATTTTGGCCAATTTTATAACACTAAAATGCTCCTTTATAACCTCCGCTAGAGGGTCTTTTCCTTGTAGTGTCACGAGCATATCCAATGTGTGTTTGGCTTGCAAGAGTGCAATCCAATATTGTACAACTGATAGTCAAATGTCCCTTTCACCTACCTCTCAATTGGGTCTCCACTGGATCTGAAACGCATGTAGTTAATAGTAGTAAATCTTCAATTGCATGTGAGATCACTCCATGTGAATTAATTTAATATTTAATTCACTGATCTCTCACTAGTGTATCTTCAGTTACAACTAGCACAGCTGAGTTTAACTCACTTAATTGATTTAAAATACTTTACAACTCACATAACTACACATCCAACTCTGTTACAACTTCGAATCACTCATTTACAAATAAGTCCACTTGCATGTCCCACCAACCAACCTTTGAACTTGAAATTCCTTCAGCTAACTGGTTTTCCACTTCAGTTAACTGATTTGAAGTGCTCCATGAGAATAGATTAATATCTTTTGCCAACTATTATTAAGGGATAATAATAGTCGACATGCATCTATAAATAGACATGCGATCTATAAATAAAGTTCGCACATACCTCTAAAAATAGAACATCATCTATAAATATAATTTGTTCAACATCTATAAATAGACTTCCACTATAAATAGAATTTTCTCATCCATTCTAAAAATAGACTTACACTTAAAAAAAGCCCGAGGCTCCATCCTAGTGTAGGTGCTTAATTTTCACTAGGATCATCATCTTATTGAATCTCAACAGTCCCTCTCAACAAGAAAGGGATTATCCTTCACCCTGATCCTGTCTCTATGGTATTCGAATTTTCTCCTGGTGAACGCCTTCGTCATAATATCTGCATCATAATCCTCCGTAGGAATGTACTGAAGCAACATGATCTTTTGCTGCACACAATCTCTGATATGATGATAGCGGGTATCTATATGCTTAGATCTGTCATGAAACACAGGATTAATCGAGAGTTTAATGCAACTCTGATTATCACAATGAATCATTGTAGGATCTAAATGATATCAAACAAACCAACCATGATCTTTCTCATCTAGATAGCCTCACATGCAGCTTGACTTGCTGCCATGTATTCTGCTTCCGCTGAACTGAGTGCCACGGATCTTTGTTTCTTGTTGTACTAAGAAAAAATTGTAGATATGATACTTAAGATCCCTCTTGATGTGCTCTTTCTATCCGTTGGGCTGCCCGCCCAATCTGCATCCGTGAAGCCATGGAGCTTCACCTCATCCGTCTGTCTGTACCACAAGCCATACTCAGATGTGCCCCTTAGGTATCTCAGGACATGCTTGTCCGCCTTCCAAAAGAGCTTGGTAGGCTTAACCATCGCTTGACTAAGCTGGTTCACCACATAACATATGTCCGGTCTTGTATTCATTAAATACATTAGCGAACCCTCTAACTGTCGATAGACAGTAGCATCCACTACCTCTCCAGATGTAGCGTCCTCTTTCCTCCAGTTTCCTGGAAGAGGAGTATCCATGGGTTTGCAGCCCTCCATGTGAAACTTACCTAGTATATCCCTTGCATACTTGCCTTGAGACACAAAAATTTCACCATCTCACTGCCATATTTCCAATCCAAGGAAATAATGAAGGAAGCCCATATCCTTCATCTCGAACTCCTTTGCAAGGTCCTCCTTGCATGAGTGCATAAATTGCTCATCACTAGTCAATATTAGTCCATCAACATAAAGAACAATCATTAAAAGTTTACCCTCCACCACAATTTGGTATAGGTTTGCATCCACCTCACTCTTGGTGAAGCCAAGTTCATTGAAATAGTTGTCTATTCGAGTGTACCAAGCACGAGGTGCTTGATTCATCCCATACAACTCTCTTTTGAGTCTACACACATGCGAATCACTGCTGAAGATCTCAAATCCTTCAGGCTGCTCAATGTACACTTATTCCTCAATTATCCCATTGAGAAACACAGTCTTCACATCCATCTGATGAATGTGCCAACCCATCTGCGCTGAGAGAGCAAGGATGGTCCATATGGAAGAATACCATGCGACATGTGCAAAGGTTTCTTCATAATCAATCCCCTCGATCTGTGAGAAGCCCCGAGCCACAAATCTCGCCTTGTATTTCTCAACACTCCCATCAGAAACTTGCTTTACCTTGTAGATCCATCTTGAACCTACCACTTATTTATCAACCAGCCTTGGAACAATTTCCCAAGAACTTTTTCTGACAATGGAGTCATACTGCTCCACCATTGCATCTACCCATGTGGGCTCCTGCACTGCTTCCTGAAAGGAAGATGGCTCAGTCACAATACATTTTCTCATGAGAGCCATGTATCCAGTGAATCGGTCAGGAGACTGTCTTTGTCTGTGCTATGAAGTAGGGACTCCTACATTCTGTGCAGCATCAAGTCTCAGCCTCTCAACTTTTGTGGTATGCCTTCTTTCAGTTATGATGTTTGGCTCTGCGTGATTGGAATCCTCCACTCCATGAACCTCCTCCTCTGGCTGATCCACATCTAGAGACTCATCTTTGGGAATCAACAGTTCCTCCTCCACATGCAAATCCAACTCCCTCTCAAGCAATAATCGCATGGCTTTCCCCTCATCGAATTTTATATCATGTTGCATAACAGTCATCTTACTGTTAGGAAAATACACATGATATTTATGGGGTGTTTTTTTGTACCCCACAAATATCCAAACTTTAGTAGTCGGCTCTAGCTTCTTCCCGGAGTTCTTGGTCACATGCACATAAACATATGAGCCAAAAATCTTAAGGTGAGAAACATTCGGTTTCTTACCAATCAAAGCTTCTTTAGGTGTACTCAAGCCAAGTACTCTACGAGGACAATGGTTTTGCACATAAACTGCAGTGTTGCATGATTCCACCCACAAATGCATTGGTAGGCACTAATCATGCAACATTGCTTGTGCCGCACCCACGATCATTCTATTCTTCCTCTTTGTGACCCCATTTTTTTGTGGGTTATGAGGCGCTATTAGTTCTCTTTGAATTCCTTATTTTCTACATAAGTCTTTGAATTCATTCGAGATATATTCTCCACAATTATCGCTCCTCAGAGCCTTCACTTGCTTCCCCGACTCTTTCTCCACCAATGCCTTAAACTCACAGAGCTTTGAGAATGTTTGATCCTTCTTATGCATGAAGAGGATCCATCATTTATGAAAAAATTCATCAACAAAAATAACATAATACCTGTGTTTTGTTGTTGAAGCAACCGAGAATGGTCCACACACGTCTGTGTGAACTCTCTCCAAGATGACCGAAGCACGATTCTCCTTTTCATGAAAGGTGGACTTTACATACTTCCCCATGGTGCAACCCTTGCACTGATCTAACTGAGCAAGTGTTCCCATTGGAGTTTCAGTAGTTATTTGCTGCATGACTTTCAAGGCTCCATGATGAAGATGGCCCAATCGCCTGTGCCATAATTCGCTCTCATTCCGGCTCACGACTTTTTCTGCCTTGCCTATCATGGAAGTGTAGCCTTCTACCTTCAGATTGTAGATATTATTAACTCGAATCCCTATCCTCTTGGATTGACCTGTTGTTTTATGTCACTAAAAAGCTTTTCCATCACTAAAAACAACGTCATAGCCTCTGTCCTCCAACACTGTGACTAAGACCAAATTTTTCTTCAGACCTGGAACATGCATAACATCTTTCAATTGAAATGGTTTACTTGAATCCCTATCAAAGGTAATAGTAATAATGCCAGTCACACTGTATCGTTCATCTTCGCCCATCTCTATATGCATTTGGAGATATTTCTTCTCCAAGTCACTGAAAATCTCCTTATCTCCTGTCATGTGGAAGGAAGCACCACTATCAAGATACCACACTGATCCCAATGCGCTTGATACCAAGAATGTGATCAAAGAGAAATCAAGTTCAAATTTTGAGGCAAGGGCCTCACTAGCTGCAGCTCCAACAACATTCTTGTTCTTCTTCTTCTATGGGCAGTTAGTGGAGAGATTCCCATGTTCGTGACAGTGAAAACACTTCACCTTGGACAAATCCAGCTTCTTGCCTTTAGACACTAATTTTGAGTGGAATTTCTTCCCCTTCCATTTCCTTGCCTTGGTAGCCAAAACAAAATCCTCTTCATCATCATGCTTTGATGAAGAGCCATCTCTGGTGTTCCGCCTGAACTCCTCCTACACTAGATCCAACCATAGTCGTTCCCAATCCGGCAGTTTTTCCTGTCTGTTGACAGAGTCTTCATAACTGTGCCAACTCTTATGAAGTCCCAAGAGAGCCAAGCTCACCAAATCATCATCGGAAACAGTGATCCCCACACTCCCCAATTCATCCCTACATTGGACAAACTTTGTGAGATACTTTGGAATATTGTTGCCCTTTTCCATCTTGATCTTTCTGAGTTTATCATTTAGCACCAATTTCCTATGGTCGTTGTTGCTTTGGAAAAGATCTATTAAAGCCTTCCACATAGCATATGGAGTGACTTTCCCATGAAGGCTTGAGACAATGTGGTATCGTACACCTTCCAACAAAATCTTTCTCGCCTTCGCTACTTTCTTTTGCCATGTGTCAAGTAATGCAGCATCCGTCGAAGTGGGCTTAGGAGCATCACTGTTGATGAATTCCTTCAAGCCATTATCTTCGAGCACCGCCTCCATCCTGTCCTTCCAGGAAATGTAGTTCGAGTTGGCCTCGAGTGCATACTATCGCTGCAAGCCATTGAAAGCCATTTTGATGTTTACTCAACTGTCGCACCAAGAAATTATTACAGCAAATTTGAATTGTTTCCACCAACAAACTCAGCTCCTGCTTCAAAATTGCAATCTTTTGTGTTGTGATACCATGTAGAAATTTTAATAGAAATTATGTATTTTCTGGATTCTCCTGATCTAACAATTATATTCCACTGTTAAATACATAATTGCTTCTACAAAAATTCTTGCTGAAATTTAAAACACGGTTTCCAATTGCAAACACATGAAGAAATATCATTCACACATAACATAGATGTTTACCAAGAAAGCTTAAAGCTAAAATCCCCACTATCATATATTATGTATATATCATGTATCATGAAACAATCTCATACAAAACTCTAATCCAAGAGCTCTCAGTACAATATACAATCATCTCACACTGTCTTGCAGAAATTGACAAATGCCTTAGCCAAATTTCTTCCTCACAACAACCTGCCTCGACTGTGCAATCCAAGTTGATTACAAAGACAAATTTTATGCAATTAGACCCTCCTTGACTGCACAATCCTCATGAGCATATCCAATGTGTGTTTGGCTTGCAAGAGTGCAATCCAATATAGTACAACTGATAGTCAACTGTCCCTTTCACCTACCTCTCAACTGGGTCTCCACTGGATTTGACATGCATGTAGTTAACAGTAGTAAATCTTCAATTGCATGTGAGATCACTCCATGTGAATTAATTTAATATTTAATTCACTGATCTCTCACTAGTGTATCTTCAATAACAACTAGAACAACTGAGTTTAACTCACTTAACTAAGTTAAACTACTTTACAACTCACATAACTACGTCACATCCAACTCTGTTACAACTTCGAATCACTCAGTTACAACTAAGTCCACTTCCATGTCCCACCAACCAACCTTTGAACGCGAAATTCCTTCAGCTAACTGGTTTTCTACTTCAGTTAACTGATTTCAAGTGCTCCATGAGAATAGATTAATATTTATTGTCCAACTATTATTAAGGGATAATAATAGTCGACATGCATCTATAAATAGACTTCACACATACATCTATAAATATAATTTTCTCAACATCTATAAATAGACTTATGCTATAAACAGAATTTTCTCATCCATTCTAAAAATGGACTTACACCTAAAAATAGCCTGAGGCTCCATCCTAGTGTAGGTGCTTAATTTTCACTAGGATCATCATCTTGTTGAATCTCAACGCTCAGTTTGTCGATGACACTCTTTTCTTGGGTTATGCCTCTCGAATTATTGCTTCCCACTTTAAAAAATTACTATATTTCTTTTTGATCTTATCAGGTGGCTTGGTAATTAAAAGAAAAATTCAATTGTTGGGTTGGAATTGCTCTTATGTTGTGTAATAAGAGATATCCAATGTTTTGGGCATTCTAGTGGTTAAGGATTGAGAATATTTCACCTACCTAGGTGTTCTCATCTCAATTGGCCCCTCAAATGGTGATGATTGGGAAGTTGTATCACAAAATATCAAAAGGAAGATTCAATCGTGGGGAGCATATTGGTTAAACATGGATGGGAATATTGTTAAGTTAGTGCTTTCCTCCCTTCCACTATATATTGGGTCAAGGCTTCTCGCTCCAAAGAGTTTCATTCACAACATAAGAAACATGATCCATAAATTCTTATGGCAAGGAGGAAATAAGAATGAAATTCGATTCCATTTGGTGAATTAGAATATAGTAATGTTTCCCAAAAAAATTGGAGGTTTGGAAATCAAAGACCCTAAATATATGAACTTAGCTATGGGGGGAAAACCGATATGGAGGCTTCTCTCAAACTCCAAAGAGTGGTGGAATAAATCCTTCCTAAGGAAATACTTCCATAAAAATTGTTTTCTCAGACCTAAGAATGAAACATGGGAGGCGTAGGGAACAAAGATATGGAAGCTCTGTAAAGCAACAACCCTAATAGTATTAGAGCATCTTGGCTGAAATTGACGAATGGTTGACGTATTCATATTTGGAAAGATCGAGTACCTTCTGCCCATATGATTAATGGAGATAATAGAGTTATAGAAATTGCACTTTGGATGGAGAATCAAGGTCTACACAACTTGGTGGACATCTTAGTATGGGATGTCGATGGCGACCGGAAGGGATGGAACTGCTTAAACTATCTGACACATCTATGTCAATCATGGCTTGCTTTGCTCAAATCTTTAAAATGATACGTGCATGTAACTCCTCACCGCCTATATTGTCGAATCTAGACAGGAGGAAAGGCGATATATTATATTGTCAAAGAAGGGTATGTAACGTTGATGAAGCAACTTCCTCATCCTCGTCCTTGTAGGTTGTGGGGTAATATTTGGAACAAATATGGGCTTCCCAAAATCAACACTTTTTGTTAGGAACTAGTTCATGGGAATAGTTTGACTGCGGAGAACTTGAAAAAGAGGAAAATACAAGGGCCTTTGTATTATGTTCCCTGTGAAGAAGCTGAAGAGGAAATTAATCAAGTGTTTCGATAGTTCCCCTTCGCATTCAAAGTTTGTAATATTGCCTTGTATCTAGTGGGTCAAATTCAATATATTCCACGAGACTAGTCAGAAATGTTCGAAAGATGGAAATCCTCCTACCCTCTGATCATAAAACCCAATTCAATATTAATCAAATGTTGGACTGTCATCCCTAAATATCTCTTTTGGGAAATATGGATCTCCCATAATCAGGAAAATTTTCAAAATATCAAGTCAATTTTTTCCACAACAGTTGTGAAAACCACCCAATTACTCTTTGAGGTTGTCTCCTCAAGGGGTTTCAATCCAAACGATTTGTCTAATCTCTCGAATGAAGAAAACTAATTGATTAAATTTAGCAAGTTATTAGGTCATGCTTACAACTTCAAGCCTCAATCAAGTCAATCCTCTTTTATGATTCATTTTACAAGGGAAAAATTCATGGATTGGTGAGCCTCTTGTTGGAAATACTGAGAGGGGGGTGAACCAATATTTATTTTCAATTGTTATTATAACCAATTAGATTCTACACAAAAATCAGAGAAATGAATAATTTTAATATAGAAGGAAGGATAATGACCCTTTTACAAATGAATGAGTACATTTATTGCCAAACACCAACTTGGACTTAATGAGGCTTCAACCCTATCTTCTTCAAGGCACCAACATTGTGTTTAGGAGCTCCTACTCCAAGGACACCAATAATTTCTTTGTTTCTTCACTGGATTATCAGTTCAAAGAAGCTTCATTGTACTAATCTATACCATCAACTCAACACCATACTGCACTAGTACTTCTTTACCACAACTTACGAATTTAGTCCATAGAGCTTAAATGTTATCTCTATCCAAATGTTGTAGTTCACTAAAAATTTCACCACTGCAATATGAAAATATGTAAGAGCAACAGTCTGAAATGAAAACAACGCTTGAAGAAACAAATATTGCACTCCTATCTGAGCTTACATAGTTCGAGCTTGTATATTGTCTAAATTTTTTCACCATTATTCATTGTTTTAAAACGAGCCAATGTATCCCACTATCAACAAGATTCTTCATCACTGTTTTGAGTAGAAAACAACCCTTAACAACTTTAGATCTGGTTAAGATCTGCAAGAGATCCAAGTCATTAACCACATCAAAGTTTGAGCCACTATAGTTATAGTCCAACCCACTGTAATAAGATCTAGGCTATGAAATGTGATGCTATTGGAACACCAAACTACTATTCTCCAAGCTACTTCCACAGTCTGAACTACAGGAATACCAAAATCTGATGCTACAGGAAGTTTGAGCCACTGTAATATGATCTACTTCTACAGTGCGAACTACAGGAACACCAAAATGTGATGCTACAGGAAGTCCGAGCCACTGTAATCTGAGCTACTTCCACAGTTCAAACTACAGGAACACTGAAATGTGATGTTACAGGAAGTCCAAGCTACTTCCACAGTCCAAATTACAAGAATTCAGACTTCGGTAATCACCGTCCTATGGTATGTCAAAGATTCTTTTAAACCTAGATCTAAGATGTTCACAACTTTTGCGTTAAGTATAAGCCCAAACAAGATAGGAATTTCTTTTAAAATGCTGGCTCCTTATGAGTTCACAAGTTGTGAACTGGAATGCTTCTTCTGTGATGATGACTGCAGAGATGATGGAAAAATGAGGAAAAATAATGAATATATATAGGAATGCGTTGTTGTCTTAAGGATAGGCCGACATAAATTTAAGGAAAGGTTGGTTCACTGACATAATTTTACTTTAAACTTGAAAAATCAATAACTTTTAAACCACTTGGAGTTTCTGGCTAAGTAATAGCTCGTTGGAAAGGAAAAATCATGCTATTTCAGATGGTGGAGGTATTATGAAATATTTTTTCCTCAAATGTATTAGAAAATTATTTTTAATGTGACTGATCCTTTGTGAGTGCAGAAAGAGAATGAAGGACCTCTTCATTGAATACTTTGACTTTGCTTCGTCATACTTGCCTTCATTATGCTTACTGGTCATCATCATGCTTGCCTTCATGTATATTGACATCAATGACAATTAGACTAACAACCTACCCCTTTGCCATTGGATGGAAATAATTTTCTTCTCTCCCCCTTTGACATCAATGGCAAGCGGGGTGCCAATGTGCTCCCCTTGTCATGTTGCTCCCCCTATCATGCTGCTTGCTTTAATGTGATGCAAGAGCAATGACCCCCACCTTTTGACAAATATATTCAAATGTTTCCCAAGGAAGGAGTTTTGTAAATATATCTGCAATCTGCCCCTTTGTGTTGACATATTCCAATTTGATACTTTGTTCAACAACCTGTTCATGGATAAAGTGATATTTTATTGGAATATGTTTGGTTTTTGAGTGCATCACTAGATTATTTGAAAGACTTATAGAGTAGGTGTTGTCACAAAATATTGTGATCAGTTGCTTAGTTTCTATATTGACATCCTTCAAGGCTTCCTTCATCCATAGTATTTGTGTACAACAATCGTCTGCAGCTATATATTTGACTTCAGCTGAAGAGAGTGATATAGATGATTGATTTTTGCTGAGCCAGGATACAAGGAAATATCCCATAAATAATGCATTTCCACTGGTAATTTTCCGATCATCCACACTTCCAGCCCAATCAGCATCAGAGTAAGCTGTGACAGTAAGAGTTGAGCTCTTGGGATACCAAATACCAAAATCAATAGTTCCTTTCAAATATCTAAGTATTCTCTTCACAACCGCTAAATTAGATTTTTTAGGATTTGATTGAAAGCTTGATACCATTCCCACAACTTGCATAATGTCTGGCCTTGTAGCAGTTAAGTATAGGAGAGCTCTAATAATTTATCAGTAAAGGGTCACATCTATGAGAGGGGAATCATCATCTTTACTTAATTTACAATTTGTGGTCATTAGTGTGCTCATGGGTGCACAATCTTCCATCCCATATCTTTTAAGCATGTCTTTAAGATATTTTTCTTGAGATATAAACATGCCTGCAGTGGTTTGAGATATTTGTAGCCCAAGAAAGTAAGATAGCTCACCAATCATTGAAATTTCAAACCTTTTGGACATATTTAGAGCAAATTCATGGCTCATCCCATCATCATTGTTAGCAAAGATTAGATCATCAACGTACACAAGAGTGATAAAAAATTTATCCTTGTCTATATTCATGTAGATATTTCTTCTTGCTACTCCGTTTTTGAAACCTTCTTGTTGCAGATAGTGATCCAAATTTACATACCAGACTCTAGGGGCTTGTTTCAACCCATACAGGGCCTTTTTCAACTTGCATACAAAGTCTTTCCCTTTAGCTAGATCAAATCCTTCTGGTTGTTCCATGTAGACTTATTCCTTGAGGTCTCCATTCAAAAATGTCGATTTTACATCCATTTGATAAACCTTGAATCCTTTTGAGCAAGTAAATTCGAAAAAAGTTCTTATAGCTTCCAATCGTGCCACTGGAGCAAAAGTTTCTTCAAAGTCCATTCTTCAATTTGTGAGTATCCTTTGCAAACAAGTCTAGATTTATTTATGATAATTTGTCCATCCTCATTCATATTGTTTTAGAATACCCATTTTGTTCCAATTATATTTTTATCTTCTGGATGAGGTACTAGTTCCCAAGTCTCATTATTTCCAATTTGAGACATTTCTTCTTCCATGGAATTTATTCAATGAGGATCTTTACTTGCTTGAGAAAAAATTTCACGTTCTATTAAAGATAAGAGAGCAACATCATATTTTCTTGGAGTGTTTTTCATCCTTCTTCGAGTTTGAATTCCTTCATCTATATTCCTGACAATCTATTCTTCCAGATGATGTTTTTGAAGAAATTTGATCTTAGAAGGAGTTTGTGAAGGTTCACTTTGAGGTTCTTCACCCTTTTCTTCCTTTTCAGGTTCTTCTTCGCTTTCTTCAAGGAAGGGCTCAACTTCATGATCTTCAATTTCCTTTTCTGAAAGGGCTTCATCGATATTCACATTAATGCTTTCCACTATTTTTCGTAGATGATTGTTGTAACATTTGTAACCTTTTCTCCTAGTGGAATATCCAAGAAATATTCCTTCGTCAACCCAAGATTCAAATTTTCCTGTTGAGTCATCATTGATCTTTATAAAGTATTTGCTTCCAAAAAGCCTGAAATATTTTACTAATGCAGATCTTCCTTTCCATAATTCATAAGGAGTATTTTCATTATTTTGTCTCATTTGAGTTTGATTTAAGGTATAAACTGTTGTCCCAACTGCTTCTCTCCAAAATTTTGGCTGCAAATCAACTTCTAGTAGCATTGTCCTTGCCATTTCTTAAACGGTTCGGTTCCTTCTTTAAAATACTCCATTTTTCTTGGGTGTCCTTACAGTGGAGATTTCTCTTTCACTTCCATGTACTTTACATAAGTCATCAAATTCTTTTGAGGTGAATTATCCTCCTCTATCCATTCTAAGGCATTTTATCTTAGAATCTTTCTCATTTTCAATGAGAGCTTCAATATTCTTAAAACATTCAAATGCTTCGGATTTATATTTTCTGAAATATACCCACATCATTCTAGTATAGTCATCAACAAATAAAACAAAGTACCTTTCACCTTGAAGAGTTAGAGATCTAGTTGGCCCACATAAATCTACACGAATGATCTCCAGAGGTTTTAAAGTTGAGAACTCCTTAGTTTGTGGTTGGTTCTAGTTTGATTTCCATGTTGGCATGAGCCACATATAACTTGATTTGGCTTGAACATTTTTGGAATGTCTCTTACTACATTAATTTTGCTGATATTAATCAAGTTATCAAAACTTGTATGCCCCAGTCGCTTGTACCATAACCAAATTTCATCTGTTTGACTCAAGTAACATTTGTCTTCTTGGATTTTGCTTAGGATATAAACGTTATCTGGTTTTCTTAATCCTTTTGCCACAAGTTCTCCCTAAGGACGAGTCTCTTATTTCACAATTTTTTATACTAAAGACAACATTATGTCCTTGGTCATGAATTTGGCTAACACTTAAGAGATTGTGTTTGAGCCCTTCTACCAGCAAAGTATTTTGAGCCTTTCTTTTTTCCAGTGATTTTAGCAGATCCACTTCCAAAGGATACATTTCCATTTTTCTTTCTAAAGAGACAAACTTCTTTTGGTCACATGTCTTATGTTTGGAACACCCACTATCCACGAACCAATGATTTTGATCACTATGAGCACATAGAGCTAGGCCACAGTTATCCGTATTGAGATTCACCTTTTTAGCTTCCTCTCTTTTGAGTGGGAAATTTTGTTCATTATGATCATAATTATTACATAATGAGAAAGTCAGATCAAACCTAGCCAAAGGATCAAACAAATTATAAGTTTTTATTTGTCCTTGCTATTTGGGACCACATAGTTTGTTTGTTTGATATTTCAATCTCGGTGCTTCATTCTTATGAGCCTTGTAATGCATAGCTCGATGACCAATTTTTTTACAATAGTAACAATACCCAAGAAAGAGAGTTTGGTACCTGTTGTAATAGCCATAACTTGAATCAAAATTATTTCTCGGATTTGCTCCTCCTTCATTTCTTGGATTTGAGATGGGCCTTTGTTCTTGGCGAGATGACTTTTCTTCTTTTGGATGGCAAGAAAGTATGTCAACATAACTCCTTGCATTATCCTTAGTACTTGATGATTCTCGTTTGAAACCAATCCCAGATTTTTCATATTGAGGTTTTTGAGTATTAAGGATGTTATCAAGTGCTTGAGAGCTTTGCCAACTCCTTTTGACTTGCTCCAACTCCTTCCTTAGAGATATTATTTCAGCTTCACATTTTTCACAGATATCTTCCTTTTCTTTTAGCTTATTGTTCAGGAAGTCTCCCCTTCTTTTTGCTTCCTCCTTTTCTATTTTGAGAGAAATTATCTTCTTTCATAAATTCTCATTTTCTTCAATGGCACTTACTAGTAATTCATCCACATTTACTTCGCCTTCTAGTTCTGAATCATCATCATTTGTGAATGCCATGAATAACACTTCTTTGCTTTTAACATAGTCATTTTCTTCATCCGTTTCATCATCACCTCCTTTGTGATAAGGGACATTTCTAGTTGATTTCTTCTTGATGACTACAAATTCATCTTCATCAGACTCATCTTGTTTGAAGAATAATTTTTTCTTATTAAAACCTTCCTTGTTGTACACCATCCTTTTAGAATCCTCTTCCTCACCACTATCATGTTTATGAGGACCTTTTGTAGCATAATGACCTATTCTTCCACATTTGAAACAAATAAGAGGGTACTTACCTTTTATCTTAAATCCCTTCTTTGGTTTTCATACAAATTGAGCTAATTCGTTTCAACATCGGAGTCATCACTGTTGTTATTCCATCCTTTTCCTCTTTTTGTTGACTTTGAGGCTTTGAATGATGCTTATTTGGAATTTAGGATTCCTTTCCTCATCTCATAGGCAATGATAATTTCATGAAGTTTGTTAGCCCCCTATGAATTTTTTGACAAGCAAACAAGGGGCTAAAATTTTTTTGAGCCTTCAAGGAATGCATTTCCCTCTGAAAACACATCATCCTTGAAGCCTCCTTATGCCCCTGTCCTTCGATAAATCCCCACTACTGTTTCCAGTTATAAAGCCTCTCTGATTGCGAAGAAATGCCCAAAAGGCCTCCTCCTTTTTCCCCTTATATCATCCCTTCTAAACCTCTGCTTCATCCCCTTTTACTCCTCTATATTTCCCCCCCATTAACCCTCTAAACCATCTCAATTTCCCCTTTAAACCCTTCAAATACTCTTTGTTTGGTTTAATAAACCCTTTTCCTCTCTATCGTTACCCTTATTTGGCCTTAAAATGCATTAAAATGGGCCAAAAACCCACTTTCTACCTTAGATTAAGGCCTAGCCCCTTTTGGCCCAGCCCCGCAAACCACTTCCCCACGTGACACGCTCCCAGAACCAAGCGCTAATGGTCTGGGTGCTAATCGCAATCCCAACTTATGGAGAAGCGCTTTTCTTTGTTATACGAAAAACTTCGATGCGATTGGGTTTTGGTCTTTGAGACCTCTGCCACGATCTCCACCATCGATCTATCACTTGGATCTGACGGCCGGGTGCTAATCGCACTCCCACTCCGATCACAATCGGAACTTTGTTGTGCCTCTCCTCCTTTCCTTCCGATTGCGATACCCCGATCCAATCTGAGCTGCCCATCCCTCCAGATCCAACGATTCAGATTTATCCCGCTCCCCTCTCGTCGCTCCATTCTTTCCTCTGTCGATAACAGTCCTAGCCGTTGATTCCCCTGTTGATCCGATGGCCCTCGCTCTCCCGCTCTAATCGCAATCGCATTTTCCAATCGTTGCCACCTTCCGCCCTTTGCGATTGTGATTTCCCTGATCCAATCTCGACCGTCCGATTAGTCCAAGATCCAACGGCTCAGCGCTCAATCGCGCCATCGCAATCGCAAAGTTTAAAAGTGTCAACCCCTGTGCCCCCGATTGCGATCCGCCGACTCGATCTTAGCCATCCATTTCTTCAGATCCAACGGTTGGGATCTAATCGCGCCGCCCCGCCCCCCCGAGTTTTATTCATCGGAGCCCTTATTAAATTCAACTTTCAGTCTCCGCCGTCAATCTCTTCCTGAGATACGATGGTCCTAAATGAATCGCTCTCCACCCACGCCGGGTCCCACATCAAAAGGCTCTGTTTCATTGTTTTCCCGTGTTTTCCTTTGTAATTCGCCCAAGCATTGATCTTTGGGCTTTACACTAATGATCATTTCTTCCACCACTCTTCATTATTTCCACTGTTCTCCACTGTTCCGCCACCATTCCTCCAGGATTTCAAAGCATCCTTCCGCCATCGTCCCTGGATTTTATAATTGAATTAATTTATTGTGCAGGGATCACCAAGAGGCCATTACAAACAACCAAGCAAGACATCAGATGACAAATTGGGGGATTTAAGCTTGTAATTGAAGATTTAATGTGCTAATCCCATGTTCAAAGGATTAAGGCACAGTTTGAAAACTAAAGAGCGCACCAGCAGGTCATGTCAGCACTAAATAGTAGCAGAATGCGTTTTCTCCAGAGGTACACCTTCCTACAGCAGTCTCCATGCCTCCACGAGCCTAGAAAACAGTTAATTACTCTGACAGAAAATTCTTAAAGCCTGTCAGGACCGCAGTTATGGAAGCATGGAAACTTGAAGACCTTTCAGTCACCTTACTTGATTCAGAAGATAGAACAGAGGGCCTTACAGCCAGAAGGACTTCACGAAATATTAGAGGTCGATTTTGGATTGACAGAGTCTCCTAGACCATACCAAAAGTACTTACAACGATGCAGATTTCCATTAAGCAGAGTGGGCATGAACTCTTTCTCCACTCTGTCTTAATGAGATACATTTAATGAATGACACCTACCATTATTATTCTCTTCTCCTATAAGAATTCCCGAGAACATATTGTAAAGGTTGTTGTTCGGTTGTTGCCGATTGCTGTTAGAGGGATTCAGTTTGACTGTTAGAACAGTCTTGGGAGGGAGTAGCAGAGTAGTTTGTAATGTAGTAGGCTGGGAGGAGAAAGTCTGGACTGTAACAACTATTGAGCTCAGTGTATGTGACTGGTTTTGCATCAATTAATAAAGCAAATTTCTTTGGATTTTGGTCTATCACTACGGGTGATGTTTTCTTATCACATTGTTTATTACATTTTTCATACTATTCATTTCTTCTGGCTCGCATCAGAAATCTGGCATAGGATTTACCCTTGTTAGGTATCCTATGCTTCTTCTCTCCTTGCCTTCAACGTTTTCTACTGTGTGTGTTATCTCAGGATTGATTTCAAACTAATTTAACCAGTGTAGTAGTTCCATATGCTGCTAGCTGATGTATGAATTAATGAAATCTGTCTTTAGTTATTCTTGTTGGGTTTAAGCTGGAAGATTTGGGATACTGGGGATTAGAGTTAGC
Organism: Pinus albicaulis; assembly: GCA_034641835.2. Lineage (NCBI taxonomy): Eukaryota > Viridiplantae > Streptophyta > Pinopsida > Pinales > Pinaceae > Pinus > Pinus albicaulis. The sequence goes on along the minus strand of CM076580.1, from coordinate 1,538,074,782 downwards.
CCTGTCCACTAGGATCCTTGTGCGACCAGCTGGCCTTTCTAATATCTCTTGCTAGTGTCAAAGCATTGAAGGTTCAAAGTCCTTCTCTGATCTACAGACCTTGGCTCTGTTAAACTTATCTCTGTTTTCCCTCGGAGCATGCTAAAGCAGACCTGGAGTTAAATGACCTATGGTCCGATCTATAAGTTTCCCCCTTGTGACTTCATTGAGAGTTGCCTTTGAGTATGTCCAAGTAGGCCTAGAGTTAAATGACCTCTGACCTTATCTATAGACAGAAATTGGGTTGTTTTCCTTCTTTCACTTTCAATCCTTATTGTTCCATTCCATCATCTATCTAAAAGATCCTTTAGTGTAGATGACTTGCCCTCTGAAAGCCTTGGCTAGTTGTATGTAAGTAATTCCCTTTCATGAATCCATAGCCCAATGGATGTCATTTTCTTGACCTATCCTCCTTTGCTGAAACATCTTGCTATTTCGCTCCTTTCCTCCTATTACCTTCTAAGTCTATGATCTCATGACCAACCCAGCAACCAACCAACCAAATCATTTTAAAACCCCCTTTGTGCTTCATAACTAGCCTAACATCTCATTTGAGCTTTCAAAGATATATCATTCTTTGTTTCATTGGAGAGATCCCTCTCCGGGTCCAGGAGGGCTAGATCCTAGGGCCCCAAAGTGGTTCTGATGTTGTCTCATCTTTTGGTCTTGCCAATCTGGCCAAAACATGGGAACCCCAACAAAGTTCATCCATCTTGAGAGTATCTAGATCCTTCATTTCTTCTATTGCACTTACTTTGGAGTCAAATCTGTCAGGAAGAGATCTCAGATTTTTTTGAACAATAGTGTTTTCTTCAATATTTTATCCTAACCCTTTAAGAGAGTTGACCACTTCAACTACTCAGAGAAAGTATGATGCAATATCTTCTTCTTCATCCATTTTCAGACTTTCAAATTTCCTTCTATGAGTTTGAAGCTTTGCCTTCTTAAATTTGGAGTCCCCATCATATAGGGCAACCATCTTATCCCATACTTCTTTGGCCGAGTCACAATTCATGACCTTTCTGAATTTAGAATCATAGATTCCACTAGTAATGGAATTTAGAGATTTTGCATTAGTAATATAGGCTTTTCTTTCCTCAGGACTAGTTGGAAGAGTGGAGGGAGATTTGTACCCATTGAAAACAGAATGCCACACTTTAGGTCCAAGGGACATTAAATATTAAGACGTCCTCTTCTTCCAAAAACCAAAATTTGTTCCATCAAACATAAGAAAATTCCCTGTCACTTCTATATTCTTCACTGTGTCTAAGAATCCTTCTTCCAGTTGTTAGGCTGGTAATGAAGAAGCTGGCTCTAATACCAATTATTGGAAATACTGAGAGGGGGGTGAATCAATATTTCTTTTCAATTGTTATTATAACCAGTTAGATTCTACACAAAAATCAGAGAAATGAATAATTTTATTATAGAAGGAAGGATAATGATCCTTTTACAATGAGTACAATGATTGCCAAGCACCAACTTGGACTTAATGAGGCTCTGATCTCTAGGGCTCTGACCCTATCTTCTTCAAGGCACCAACCTTGTGTTTAGGAGATCTGTTACGAAACCAACTCCAAAAATAGACGAAAAGAGAGATCAATGCCTTAGAAATAAGCCACTTCGAAGGGTAAACTTCCTTTACATTACATAAATGAACAATTCTTGGATGATACAAATGAAAAAACCTCCTCTCTATATATAGGAGTCCATGGGGTCACAATATAATCCTAGTCGACCTAACAATAATAATGTAAGGGCACGATAATAAAAATATGGGGGTTACAGGGGCACAACAATAATAATAAGGGGGCTACACTAACAATAATAAGGGACTGCACTAGTAATATAGGGACCTAACATGCCCCCCTCCTTCAAAAAAGTGTTGTCCTCAATGCTTCAGTAGCTCTGGATGCTTCTATATAAAATTCCCATCCTCCCATGTAGAATATTCAGTGTGTAAGTTCTTCCACTTGATGAGATACTCTGAAATTGATCGATTTCGTAGTTGTTGAGTTTTTGTTTCCGTTACCGCTTCAATTTCCAATATGATTTTTCCTTCCTCATCAAGTTCTGGAAATATTGTTTGAACTAGAATTTTTTCACCTTTAACCTTCTTTAAGCATGAAACATGGAAAATTGGATGCATTCAAGAAGAAGCAGGAAGCTCCAATTTGTATGCCATAGTACCAATATTTTGCAAAACCTTGTAAGGACCATAGTACTTTGGCGATAATTTATTATCCTTCTTAGCTTGCTTAAGGGAAATTTGTTTGTATGGTTGTAGTTGTAAAAATACCCAGCCTCCTACATCAAAAATTATCTCGCTGTGATGTTGATCTGTGTGTTGTTTAAATCGATTTTGTGCCAAATTTAGGTTATCCTTTAAGAGTTGGAGAACTTGTTGTTGATGCTCGATATGATCTTCCACTGTTGAACCTTAGATTTTTCTCTTAAAGATGATGTGATGGATAGTGGATGATATCCATAAAGTGCCATAAATGGGGTCATTTTTGCTAAAATATGGAAGGAAGTGTTTTACCACCATTCAGCAAGAGGTAACCACTTGACCCATTGTGTTTGTTTATCAGATACAAAACAATGAATATATCCTTCCAGACATTTGTTCAGTATCTCAATTTTCCCATCAGATTGAGGATGATAAGATGAGATATGAGCTAGTTGAGTACCCAATCAAGAAAATAATTCCATCAAAAAAATTCCAATAAAAATGGGATCTTTGTCGCTTATAATAATATTTGGGTTTCCATGTAGCTTTTGAATTGTTTCCATAAATGTAGTAGAAACTGTACTTGATTTAAATGGATGAGATAATGCACAAAAGTGTGCATACTTGGTAAGTCTATCAACCACCATCATGATGACACTCTTTCCTTTGGAATTAGGTAAACATGTGATAAAATCCATTGAAATCTCCTCCCAACGTTGACTTGGAATGGATAAAGGCTATAGAAGTCTCGGGGTATTAATTGTCTCCACTTTATCATGCTGGAAAACCAAAAATTCCGCCACAAAATTTTGAATATCAGATTTAAGGCCATCCAAAAAAAATATTTCTTCACCCTGTGGTAAGTTTTTAAAAATCCTGAGTGCCTTCCTAAGGGAGAAGTGTGCAATTCCAAAAGAATATTTTGTTTTAGTTGGGAATTCTTACAAAGATATAAGAGATCTTGGTACCATAAGGAATCATTTTTCCAACTAAATGTATCAAATGTACTAGGATCTTACTGCAACTTTTGAATGAGTGTCCACACTTCATCCTTATTCCCTTCATCCCTTGTTTCAGTTATGCAATCTGGTTGGATAATAGAAATGGCACAAAGAAATGCTTCCACCTCTTCATCCTTTCTTGAGACTGCATCTGCAACAACATTTAGCTTCCTTTTTTTGTAGATGATTCCAAAATCATAACCCAACATATTTGTGACCGATTTTTGCTGCTCTTCTGAAGATAGTATTTGTTCCAAATAGTATTTAAGACTATCATGATCAATTTCTACCTTGAAGTGTCTTCCCATTAGGTAAGGTCGCCATTTCTTTAGTGCATGTAGTATTGCCAACATTTCCTTCTCATAAATAGCTTTATGTAAATACATTCCTTTGATTGGATGAATTTCAAAAGCAATGGGTCTTCCTTCTTGCATTAAAACAACACCATTTCCTGAGGCATCACATTCCACAATAAAGGTTTTTGTGAAGTCTGGCGTAGCTAATATCGGTGCTAATCATATTGCCTCTTTAAGATGTTCAAAAGACTTAGTTGCTTCAGGATTCCATGAAAATGCATATTTCTTCAATAATGTTGTTAGAGGTGCTGCTATTCTCCCATAATTCTTAAAAAACTTGTGATAATACCATGTTAACTCGAGAAATACTCGCAATTGCTTTATGGTTGCGGGACTTTCCATTCCTTAATGGATTTACTTTTTTTAGGATCTACCTTAACACCCTTGTGAGATACAGTATGACCCAGATATTCCACCTCTTGTACTCCAAAGAAAAATTTGGAGTTTTTTGCATATAAGTGTTTCTCCTCCAATAGTTTGAGCACCCTGTCAACATGTTGAACATGATCCTTCCAAGACCTGTTGTAGATTAGTAAATCATCAAAAAATACTAACATAATTTTTCTAAGGAAGGGTTTGAAAATGGAATTCATCAACCCTTGAAATATAGAAGGTGCATTGGTAAAGTCAAAAGACATGACCAAAAATTCATAATGACCCTCATGAGTTTGAAATGTTGTTTTTGGAATATCTTCAGTCTTCATTCTAATTTGATGATATCCTGAATGAAGATCCAACTTGATAAAATAATTTTTTCCATGTAATTCATCCAATAATTCATCAACCACAGGAATGGGAAATTTATCTTTAATAGTGAGCTTATTGAGCTCCCTATAATCTAGACACATGTGCCATGATCCATCCTTATTGTGCACCAATACTACTAGAGCAGAAAAAGAACTTTGACTAGGTTGAATTATACCAGTCTCTAACATTTCTGCCATCATACGTTCAATTTCCCTCTTTTGGACATAAGGATACCTATAAGGCCTAATGTTTGGAGGAACACTTCCTGGAATCAAATGAATAGCATGATCATGATCACGAATAGGTGGGAGTCGTTTGGGAGTTTCAAACACCTTGGAATGATTATCCAATTCTTTTTGGAGATCGGGAGAAATAAATGATTTTGATGTTGGAACTTCTAGTGAGCATACTTGTGCAATTAAGCCTCGTTTTTCTTTATTCAGAAGCTTTGTCATGAAATTAGAGCTTATTACCTTTTCCAGCTTCCCTGGGATACCCCATAATTTAACTTCCTTTCCTTTCGAAAAAATTTCAAGAAAAGTTCTTGAAAATTAAAATCTACTGTCCCCAAAGATTGTAACCATTGTACTCCTAGTACAACATCAACGCATCCCATTGGAATGGAAAACATTGGACTATTCAATACATATTCCCCCATGGTTAGCTTGATATTATGGAATTTTCCAGAGCAATTTATAGTTCCTCTATTTGTAACCATCACTTGACATTCTGGTGTTGGGTATAAGAAGCAATTCAATTCCTTGGCTACTGTACAATGAATAAAATTATGGGTACTACTCGAATCAATCAACACTATGACCTTTTTCTTCATGAAATGTCCTTCTATCTTGAGAGTCTGAGGAGCGGTAATTCTTGCCAATGCATTACACGATATGGTCAAACTTAGTTCTTCCTTCTCTAGGGTTGGTTCCAAACATATATCCTCTTCTTTTGAAGTTTCTTGTTCATTTTCTTCCTCCTCTTCACAATCTATGTAAAATAATTTCTTCTCAACACACTTATGACCTTTAGTGTATTTTATATCTCAACTGTAGTAAAGCCCTTTTGCTCTTTTTTCTTCCAATTTTTGTGATGTCAACTTTGTAGGTTGTGGAAGTCTAGGAGTAGCAACACTTCCATCTTTATAGATGTGAGTGGTAGGCTTCCTTGCCACCATAATTTTACATTCAATTTTTATTGCCAACCTGAATGCCTTCTCCAATGAATCAGGTTACCAAAGGTGAACGTTATGTTGGATGTTATCCTTTGAAGTCCCTATGAAGACATCAATCATGTGTTCCTCTAGAATATCAGTTACCATTATATTCAATTTTTGGAAGTCCTCAATGTTCTCCACCACTAAACCCTTTTGTTTGAGATTTATCAATTGGCTAAATAAGGTGTTGCTCTTTGTATCCTCATAATGTGCTATAATTTCCTACGTAAAAATTGACCAAGTGACAATTTTTTTATGGGAGCAAAGCCATAGATACCATACAAATGTATTTTTTTCTAAATGTAAAGTTGCAATGCGTACCTTTTGTGTGTTTTTCACATTATTGAGATAAAAATATTGCTCCATCTGTAGTATCCATGTTACAAGATCCTTGCCATCAAACTTCCTCATATCCATATTTGGAATATGGTGGTTCTTCCATCCAACATTAGAGTTTATGAAATCACGATTAACATTTATTTTGTTCTCATCATGAGTTTCCTGTACTACCTTTTCGCCATTAGGAATAATTTCTTGTATCAACTTTGTCGAACCTTCCTTCAAACCTCCCGTGTCTCTTTTAAATCATTCTTCATGTCTTCCATGCTAGCTTCCATGTCATCCATCTTAGCTTTTGTGCCATCGATCTTAGATTCCATGTCATTCTTAAAACCATCCATCTTAGCTTTCATGCCTTTCTTCAAACCGTCCATATTAGCTCCCACGCCCTTATCCATATTAGCTTCCACGCCTTTCTTCAAACCATCCATCTTAGCTTCCACACCTTTCTTCAAAACTCCCATTTCATTTTTTGTTGCTCTTTGCCAAAGCAAAATTTGATGCACTTGTTCTTGTAATTTTGATATATCATGTTGCACTTCTTCCTCTTCATGAGTCATAATAGAGCTTTCTGAGGGCTTAATGAGTGTTGAATTCTTTTTAGGGGGAATTTTAGAACCCAATACTGATATCTATTCTTCAATATTCCCTTGGTATCACTTCAAACTGATTTTTTAAACAAGAGTTATGAAATTTGAAAAAAAATACACACCTTTTTCTTGATTTTGAGGAGCTCGATATTGAAACTGAATTATCTCTGTGATTTTGGATCTTCATTATCTGAAATTTGGTCCCGTAGTAGCCCTCTAAATATTCTTTCAAATGCCATAGGTCTGACCTGGTTTTGATTCTTCAAGTCAAAGTTATGCCCAGTCTCCCACAATGACCTAATTATGGCCTGCTCAGTAGAGCGAACTTGTACGATGTGCCACGTATCACTGTTTCCTCCTTAGGCTCTGAAATTGATATACAAGAAACTGTAGTTTGTGTACTGTTTGCCACCTTTTACAGAATTCCAATATGATGCTGAGAGAGAGAGAGTTATGAAAATTTTACAATGGTTAACTCTTTGGGATGAAATTCAGGAGCCTAACAAAACCCCTACTTCCACATATCATATCTCCAAAAATATTGCAAACCAAGATCTGAAATTTTTGCATGAAAGTCCTCCAAATTTCGGCTTCGCGTGGTAAAAATTTCAGCTTCTAAAACTTCTTAGAAAACAAGTTATAGAGAAAATTCCACGATGACCTGTTTGAAGCAGCGAAACCCTAGAATCCAAAGCTTTGATACCAACTGTTATGAAACCAACTCCAAAAATAGACAAAAAGAGAGATCAACACCTTATAAATAAGCCACTTAGAGGGGGAAACCTCCTTTACATTACATAAATGAACAATTCTTGGATGATACAAATGATAAAACCTCTTTTCTATATATTGGAGTCCATGCGATCACAATCTGATCCTAGCCGACCTAACAATAATAATGTAAGGGCACAATAATAACAATATGGCGGTTACAGGGGTACAAAAATAACAATAAGGGGGCTACACTAACACTAATAAGGGACTACACTAGTAATATAGGGACCTAACAAGCTCCTACTCCAAGGACACCAATCCTTTCTTCGTTTCTTCACTGGATCATCAGTTCAAAGATGCTTCATTGTACTAATCTATACCATCAACTCTACACCATACTGCACTAGTAATTCTTCACCACAACTTACGAATTTAATCCATAGAGCTGAAATGTTATCTCTATCCAAATGTCATAGTTCATTAAAAAGTTCACCACTGCAATCCACAACTATGTAAGAGCAACAGTCTGAAATGAAAACAAAGACGACACTCCTATCCGAGCTTACACAGTTTGAGCTTGTGTACTATCTGAATTTTTGCACCAATTTTCACTGTTTTAAAAAAATCCAATATATCGCATTGTCAACGGGATTCTTCATCATTGTTTTGAGAAGAAAATAGCCCTTAACAACTTCATATCTAGTTAATATTTGCAAGAGATCCAATTCATTCACCACAACATAGTCTGAGCCACTGTAGTTATAGTCTAACCCATTGTAACAAGATCTGGGCTATGAAATGTGATGCTACAAGAACACCAAACTACTATTATCTGAGCTACTTCCACAGTCCGAACAACAGGAATACCGAAATGTGAAGCTACAGGAAGTCTGAGCCAATATAATCTAAGCTACTTCCACAGTCTAAACTACAGGAACACCAAAATGTGATGCTACAGGAAGTACAAGCCACTGTAATCTGAGTTACTTCCACAGTCTGAACTACAGGAACATCGAAATGTGATGCTAAATGAAGTCTGAGCTACTTCCAAAATCTGAACTACAGGATTTCAGACTTTCATTGTCACAGTCCTGTGGTATGTCACAAATTCGTTTAAACCCAAATCTAAGATGTTCACAACTTCTGCGTTAAAGTATAAGCCCAAACAAGATATGAATTTCTTTTAAAATGTTGGCTCCTTCTGAGTTCACAAGTTGTGAACTGGAATGCTTCTTTTGTGATGATGACCGAGGAGATGATGGAAAAATGAGGAAATGGAATGAATATACACAAGAATGTGTTGATGTCTTAAGGATTAGGCCAACATATTTTAAGGTAAGTTCGGCTCACTGACAGAATTTTAATTTAAACTTGAAAAAATAATATCTTTCAAACTGTTTAGAGTTTAGGGTTGAGTAATAGCTCGTTGGAAAGGAAAAATCATGCTCTTTCAGATGCTCAAGGTCTTATGAAAGAATTTTGCTTAAAGGTATCATAAAATTATTTTAAATGTGACTGATCCTTTGTGAGTGCAGAAATAGAATGAAGGAACTATTCATTGAATGCTTTGAATTTGCTTCGTCATACTTGTGTTCATTATTATTGTTGGTCATCATCATGATTTCCTTCATGGATATTGACACCAATGAAAATTATACTAACACCTATTTAGGAGAACATCAAATCTTGTTCAATGCAGTGTCAAAAGGAAATCTGACGGAGGCAGGAGCGGGAGGGGTGCTTTATGGTATCGATGGAAAATGGAGAGAAAATTTGCTTGGGGACTAGGAACAACATCAAATAACCAAGCATAGGTATTACACATTTATTAGGGACTGAATATAACAACCTCAAGAAGAATTCAACAGTTATGTGTAGTAAGAGACTGAATGATCACAATTCAAAAGTGACACAATCTCTCCAAAATCCCAGAAGAGAACCTGTCGTTGATGTACTATCAAATTTGGATGCTTTCCAAGAGACTTGATTGATCCAGGTAAATTCCTGGTACCTTTAAACAAGAACTTTTACTACAGTTGACGTGTTATAATTACATTGAATCAAAGCGCTAATGAACATAAATGAACATATTCATGCTGTAAAGAAGAGGAACATAACAAGATGGTGTAGGCTGCTACATTAAGTGATGGAAAGAGTGATGATGTACATGGATGGTGTTTTCTCTGTCATACAAGGAAAATTCCCTCATGTAGGAGTGGTTGGACCTCTCCATAGATGTTCCACTACAGGAATTCTCATGCATGAAAAGGATTCCTATGAGTATGACAATAACTCACACATAATGACTATGAGTATCCCGCTAGCATGGAAACAAAGGGATCTCAATCAAACATATATGTGACAATGAGTATCCCACCAACATGGCAGCAAAGGGATCTCAAACATAATACAAATCTGTGATAGAAATTACATCTCACATCAAGAACAAAACAAGATCCCCTATCAAACATCAATAGGGATCTATACAACATAGTGCATCTCATAGCGAAGAGACAAAGAAGTACATGATCACACTACATATACCTCACATACTGGAGCTATCTAAAGACAAGGATGATAATTGTTTGATCTAGCTTGTACCATCAATATCGTGGCGTCAAATATCCTGAAAATGACTATTCACACATTGAATGCTGACACCTGCAACTCCACTTTGAAAAGTGGCCAAAGAAGATAAGGCTCGGATGGAAAATCTAACTTCACCGCTGAAATCATGTCACCGAGAGGTGTAGGATCGACTGTCAATTTGTTGAATTCTGATAAAGTGAAAATCTGGGCCTTAGGGAATCTTTTAGATTCCCCCTAGATTCCTCAAAGATGTTGCTCCACAGGGAATCTAGAAATATGCAACTCAAAACAGGAATCTGATCTCACCACTGAGATCCTTGCGAAATTTCAAGAAGAATGAGTATAAATTTGACCTCATTCTGACACCAACGAATTTCGACCTCCAAGGAATCTGAAAGATTCCCTCAAGATTCTCTTCCACAAGGAATCTAAAAAACCGTTGCTGAAAAGGCAAATCTGGGTGCACCATCGTGCTCCCTATGAAATTCTGGTTAAAATGCATATAAATTTTAATACATTATGAAAATTTTACCTACTTGGGATTAAAAGATTCCCTTGGCATCAAAAAATATTCCCTCGAACTGCGTGTCTGTCTGTTGTCCGACCTGCCTTCTCTTTGCTCACGACTCTATTGGCCTCCCTGTGCCCTCATAATTCATGTATTGTCCATCATTCTCCTTGGTTTCCTTGAACCATTTGAATAACATTTTATAATAAAATGTGAGAATGAATAAGACAAAGTTTGAGGTTGGCACATTGGTTGGCATAATCATATTAAGATAGTTGTTGTTGGGAGGTTTTAAGTTCAAAACCCATTGAGTCCAAATATTGTTTTAAAACCCAATTTTAGTTTTAATATAGTTTTTTCAAACTATATAATATATTGTAACGACTCCCAAAAACAAAAATTGAGGTTTTGTTTAATATGGAATTTAACCATATTTAATATGATTTTTGTTACATAACAATTTACCATATTTAAATTTTAAATTGATTTTGATTGTTTAATAACTATAATATATAATTATTTTTTTAATTATTTGTTTTGTTTTGTTTTTTTTTTTTTTTAATGTGGGAAATTAAATATCATTTTGTTTTGTCTTTTCTACAGGGGCAAGGGGCCAATGGAGGAGCGCCATGTGTCAACAGCTGATGGGCTTTCCATGTGGGTCCCACGTGCTTACTAGGACGCCATGTGGCATGTTGTGGGTTTGATGCAGGAGCATTCAGATTTAGCTATCAATGTGATTGTGTGTTCACATGTTGTGGCTAACAAGAGGTGGAAAAAAATGATTATTAATATTTTATTAAGCTTTAATTGTGAGGAGTTAGTTTGTTTTGATTTCCTAAATTAAATACGAATTAAAATAGCAGATTGGTTCTCCCTGCGAGGAGATCAAGTCAAGTATATTATATCATTAAGATGGATAGAATTAGGTTGTTAGAGTGGTTCAACGAAGAGTAATAAAATATAAGAGAACCACTTTCGAGTATATATAAGCGTGAATAGGTGTGAGGTGTGGAATAGGTGAGAGTGAGGTGTGGAATATGTGTGAGTGAAGTGTGAACATAGAGAGAGTGAAATGAGTGGAGAAACAATGTAATAATCCAGCCATCAAGGGTAAGACTCTGTGTATTTTCATTACTGTTAATTCCAAGTATGTTTGTATTTTCATTCGGCTGTCTGTTTTAAACTGTCGCTTTTTATTTCTCTGTTGGACTATGGATATCTCATCGCGCACAACGAGGGTTCTATGTAATAGGTTTATGTGAAATTTTTGATTCGAGTCAAGCTTGTGAAGTTGTGATATTGCTTTCACAAAAATTTTAGCATTAATCACACATCGCATCCAGAGAAGGGCTGATTGGGCATGCGAGTAGCGAAGATAGAGCGTGGACCGTTAGATCTGGCATAGATCAACGATGGAGATTAAATAGTAATCCCAATGGAATATCGCTATCGACGATTTTTATCTTTACATGTTAAGACATCACAATGTAAGTGGTTTAAGTTGCGATGCGATAAGGATGGGAGGTGGCGATGCAATGCGATAAATATCGCACATCGAATGCAATAAGGTATTGTGAAAATTTATAACCTTGTTGCATCATTTGGTATGAAAGAAGACACTGAGTTCTGTTCTCAAGGATTGTAGAAAATATGCCACCCAGGAGAGGAGCTGGCATAGGTTGGGGAAGACTTGTAGCCAATGTAGTTTTTCTAGAAGAGATTCGACACCTTCGTACAAGGATCGAGACAATGGAGACTGCCCAAAGGAGAGCACCTGATGAAGGAGATCTCAGTGCTACAGAGGAATCTTTTGAGGAAGAAGAAGAGGAAGAAAGCGAGTTATCTAAAGTTTTCAAGATATCAGCAATGGTTAGTGGAAAAATAAGAGTGGAGATTCCTTCATATGAGGGGAACCTTAATGTGGACGAGTTGATGGATTGGATCAGTTCAATGGATATGTATTTTGACTTGGAGGAGGTCGAAGCTAAGAAGAAGGTAAAGTTTGCAGCTACCAGGCTGAAGGGCCATGCATCTATTTGGTGGGATGAACTACATACATCCATGGAGAGAAATGGAAAGCCTAAGATCAAGCAATGGGATAAAATGGCAAGTAAATTGAAGAATACGTTTATGCCAAAAGACTATCAATTGAATCTTTTCAAATAGTTACAGAATTTGAAGCAGAAAGGAATGACTGTTAAGGAGTATACAGAGGAGTTTTACAAGCTGAGCATTAGAGCAAGACATGCTGAAGATGATATGGAGAAAGTAGGCAGATACATCAATGGTTTAAGGTATGACATACATGATGAAATCAGTTTGTTGAGTTTGAAGACAATTGAGGATGGCTACCAAGCATCTTTGAAGGCAGAGGAGAAAATGTTGAGAAAACAAAGTCAGAAGAATAGAGGTAAAAGTCTAGAAAGAGGAAGAGGAACTTTCAGATCAAGATTTCAACACTCTCATAATGAAGCAAGAGGTTTGAGTAGTAGACCATCATAGAGAGGAGACTTTGGTAGAGGGTTATTTGTACCCAGAGGTAGAGGCCAAGGAATAGAAATTCAGTGTTACATATGTGGATAATGGGGACACAGATCATGGGACTATCCTCATAACAAACCAACAAATCAACAGAATGTGAATGTAGTTGTGGAAAAGGAAGAAAATCCTCAAGTCACGGGAAAATAAGAGCCACCTAAGCCAGGAGAGTCTTTATTGCTAAAAAAGTATTACTTAAGGCATAGAAGGAAGCAAATGAGTCAGCGCAAAGGAAGAGCTTATTCAGGACTGTGTACAAATCAAAATAAAAATGTTGGGTTGTGATTGACAGTGGAATAATTGATAATCTTGTTTCCATAGAGATGGTTGAGAAATTGGGGTTGATTAAGATGGTACACCCTAATCCCTATAGAGTGTTGTGGCTATAGAAGGGTCATCAAAATTTAGTGACAAAACAATGCAAAGTAGAGATATAGATCGATACATATAAGGATGTCATATTGTGTTATGTGATGCTAATGGACGCGTGCCATGTATTGCTGGGAAGGCCTTGGAAATTTGACAAAAAAACCATTCATGATGGCAGAAGGAATACCTATACCATAAAGAAGGATGGAAATAAGCACACATTGCTACCTTTGAAAGATGAATCAGACAAAGGAGTAGTTGGGAATAATGTTATGCTGATTAGTGGAACGGTTTGCTGCAAGAAGTCAAGAAGGAGAAAGAAATGCATTTTGCTGTTGTGGGTAAACGCAAGGTAATTCTGACTTCTACCAATTTAGACAATCTTCCTATGGAAATTAAAAATCTTTTAGATGATTATGCTGACATAATTTTTGATGAATTACCAAATGAAATTCCACCAATTAGAAGTATTAGTCATCACATAGATTTAATACCTGGTGCAAGTTTACCAAACAAAGCAGCATATAGAATGACCTCTCAAGAGAATGAGGAAGTCGGAAGACAGGTACAGGAGTTGTTAGATAAAGGACTGATCCAAGAAAGCCTTAGCCCATGTGCAGTATCAGCCGTGCTTAGTCCAAAGAAAGGATGTGAGTGGCACATGTGTACTGATTCCAGAGCCATAAACAAGATCACTATTAATTATAGATTTCCATTGCCACACATAGATGATTTGATGGATCGTTTAAGTGGGTCAAATGATTTTACTAAAATAGATCTGAAGAGTGGATACCATCAAATAAGGATTAGAGAGGGAGATGAATGGAAGACTGCATTTAAGACCAAAAATGGGTTGTATGAGTGGTTAGTGATGCCTTTTGGGCTCACTAATGCACCAAACACATTTATGAGATTAATGAACGAGGTCTTGAAAGAGTATACATGAAAATTTGTGATAGTCTATCTTGATGACATTCTTATTTTCACTCAGACTAAGGAAGAGCATTTGGATTATGTCAAGCTGGTGTTAAATACTTTGAAAAAGGAGAAGTTGCTTATAAATTTGAAGAAGTGTAGTTTTATGAAGAAGGAGCTCATTTACTTGGGATTTATAGTCTCAGAAGAAGGCTTGAAGATGGACCTAGAGAAGATCGAGGTAATATTGGATTGGCCAACTCCGAGAAGTGTATTTGAGGTAAGAAGTTTTCATGGTCTTGCAAGTTTTTACAAAAAGTTTATAAGAGGTTTTAGTCAGATATGTGCACCAATAATTGAAACAATAAAGGAGAGAAACCAACCATTTAAGTGGATAGAAGCACCAGATCAAAACTTCAAGTTGTTAAAAAAGAAGATCACTGAAAGACCTGTTTTGACCTTGCCAAATTTTGATAAAATATTCCAAGTTGAGACTGATGCTAGTGGGATAGAAATTGGAGCTGTCTTGAGTCAAGAGGAGAGACCGATAACTTATTTCAGTGAAAATTTAAATGAGGCCAAGAATAAGTATTCATCCTATGATAAAGATTTCTATGGTATTGTGCAAGCTTTGAAGAAATGAAGGCATTAATTGTTGCCCAAATAATTTGTGTTGTATTCTGATAACCATGCATTGCAGTTCATAAATAATCAACCGAAGTTGAACCATAATCATGCTAAGTGGGTGGAGTTTTTGCAGAATTTTACCTTTGTAATCAAACACACAAGTGGTAAGTCAAACAAAGTTGTTGATGCTTTGAGCAGAGTAAATTTGATTATGCAGGAGTTGAATATCGACATTTTAGGGTTTGAAGAGATGATTGATATGTTGTTAAGTCCCTATATTGATAGTGTAGTCCCTTATTATGTTAGTGTAGCCCCCCTTACTATAATTTTTGTACCCCTATAACCTCCATATTGTTATTATTGTGCCCTTGCATTATTATTGTTAGGTCGGCTAGGATTACATTGTGGCCCACTAGGATTACATTATGGCCCCATGGACTCCTATATATAGAAAGGAGGTTTTGTGAATTGTATCATCCAAGAATTGTTCATTTATGTAATGTATTGGAGGTTTCCCCCTCGAAGTGGATCATTTATAAGGCGTTTATATCTCTTTTATTTTCTTTTGGAGCTGGTTACACAACATTTGGTATCAGAGGTTTGTATTCTAGGGTTTCGCTGCTCCAAACAGGTCATCGTGGCATTTTAGCTATAAATTTTTTTCTACGAAGTGTCAGAAGCTGAAATTTTTAGGGTGCGAAGCCGAAATCCTGAGGACGCTTGTATAAAAATTTCAGAGATTGGTTCGCAATATTTTCGGAGATATGATCTGTGGAAGTTAGGTCTTTTTTTAGGCTCCTAAACAGGTCATCGTGGCATTTGCGCTATAAGTTTGTTTCTACGAAGGGTCAGAATCTGAAATTTGTATGGTGCGAAACTGAAATCCTAAGGAAATTCTTCAAAAAATTTCAGAGCTTGGTTCGCAATATTTTTGGAGATATTATCTGTGTAAGGTAGTGTTTTTTCAGGCTCCTGAATTGCATCTCAAAGAGGTGATCGTGGGAAAAGTTCAATAAATCTCTCTCTGGGCATCCGATTGGAGTTCCGTAAAAAGTGGTCACAAGTACACAGACCTTAGTTTCTTGGCTATCAATTTTAGAGACAAAGGACGAAATAGTGACACGTGGAAATTCGTACAAGTTCACTTTACTGAACCAATCCAGAATTAGGTCATTGTGGGAGATTGGACACAACTTTGTCTTGGAGAATCCAAATCAGGTCAGACCTGTGGCATTTGAAAGAAGCTTCAGAGGGATACTACAGGGCTTAATTTCAGATATCGAAGATTTTCAATTACAGAGATAATTCAATTTCAATATCGAGCCCTCAAAGAAAGAAAAAGGTGTGTATTGTTTTTTTCGAATTTTATAAGTCTTGTTTGAAGAATAAAGTTGAATTGATTCCAAGGGAATATTGAAGAATTTTTGTCAGTAATGGGTTCTATTATGCCTCCAAAAAATAATTCCATACCCGTTAAGCCCTCAGAAAGCTATACTATGACGCATGAGGAGGAAGAATTGCAATATGAGATATCAAAATTACGATACCAAGTGCAACAAATTTCGATCTAATGAAGAGCAACCGAAGATGACATAGATGGTTTAAAAGAAAAAATGGAGGCTAATTTGGATGGTTTTAAGGATCAAATAAAATCTATTATGGATGCTAAAGTAGTGGAATATCACAATGAGCATCAACAACAAGTTCTCCAACTCTCAAAGGATAACCTAACTTTGGTGCAAAATCAAATGAAACAACTGGAAGATCAATATCACATCGAAAGAAGTTCTGAAGCAGTCACAGAAACAAGAAATCGACAAGTACAATCAATTTCAAAGTATCTCAGCAAGTGGAAGAACTTCCCTGTAGAAGATTCCACATGGGACGATGAGAATTTTATACAGAAGCATCAAGAAATAATCAAGCATTGAGGACAACACTTGTTTGAAGGAGAGGGGCATGTTAAGTCCCTATATTAATAGTGTAGCCCCTTATTATTGTTAGTGTAAACCCCTTATTGTTATTATTGTACCCTTGTAACCCCCATTTTGTTATTATTGTGCCCTTAAATTATTATTGTTAGGTCGGCTAAGATTACATTGTGGCCCACTAGGATTACATTATGGCCCCATGGACTCCTATATATAGAAAGGAGGTTTTGTGAATTGTATCATCCAAGAATTGTTCATTTATGTAATGTATTGGAGGTTGCCCCCTCGAAGTGGCTCATTTATAAGGCGTTTATATCTCTTTTCTTTTCTTTTTGGAGCTGGTTACACAACATATGTATAAGGAAGACACAGATTTTAAAGAAATATATGCAGTTGTTAAAAATACTGTGATTCATAATAGAAGCCAGTGGTTGGACTAATTGATTCAAGGAGGATTATTGTTCAAGAACAATAAACTGTGTATTCCTAAGTGCTCCATGAGGGAAAATCTAATTAAATAAAACCACAGTGGAGGATTTTCCAGACACTTTGGACAGGATAAACATTTGTTCAAGTAAGTTTTTTTTATTATTGGCAAAAAATGCAAGCTGATATCAAAAATTTTGTTGAGAAGTGCAGGATTTGTCAACATGCCAAAGGAAGAAGCCAAAAAACTGGGTTATATCAACCATTGCCAATACCCAATAGACCTTGGGATGTTTTCAGCATGGATTTTGTTTTGGGTTTGCCAAAGACTCAAAGAGGACATGATTATATCTATGTTGTCGTAGGAAAACTAATGATGAAAATCACATTGCTAATTTATTTTTCTTTGAAATTATAAGATTACATGGACTGCCTGTGAGTATTGTTTCAGACAGGGATACAAAGTTCGTAGGACACTTTTGGAGGACTCTATGGAGGAAGCTAGGTACAAACCTCAGTTTCAGTTCAACCTATCATCCTCAGACAGATGGGAAAACTGAAGTGGCGAACAGTAGCTTGGGAAACATATTAAGGATTTTGGTTTAAAAAAACCCAAAGAAATGGGACTTAGCACTTGCTCAAGCTGAATTTTGCTATAATGATACTCCTAACCGGAGTACCGGAATGAGTTTGTTTCAGATTGTTTTTTGACTGCATCAAAGAGGTGTGTATGAACTTAGAGATTTGGGAAAACAGGAGACAAGGAGTGCAAAGGCTGAAGAATTTGCAGAACATATACAGAAGTTGTAGGAAGATTCAAGTAGATATTATAGAAAAACACCCAAAAGTATAAACAAAGGGTTGATATGAAAAGGATTGAAAGGGAGTTTCAAGTAGATGATTTAGTCATGGTTTATCTGAGGAAGGAAAGGTTTCCGGTCGGGACCTATAACAAACTGAAAATGAAAAAGATAGGGCCTTGTAGAATTTTGAGAAAGTTTTCCTCAAATGCATATGATATTGAGTTACCAGAAGGATTTGGGATATCACCCATCTTTAATGTTGCAGATTTGTACCCATACAAAGAAACATAGGAAGAAATACAAGAAGAATCTATAGAAGAGGAGGACCAGACTCTGAAATGGAAGGAATATATGCCAAAGACAATAAAGAAAGAAGCGGAAACCATTCTAGAGAAAAGAGCAACAGAGAAGACCAGAAGACAGAGCTATTATCAGTATCTAGTCAAATGGAAGGGACAACCAGTTGAAGATGCCAGTTGGGTGACATCAACAGAGTTACAGAAGTTTAATGTGGATCCTGAAACATTGATGGATCAATCTTTTCTTCCCCGGGAGTCTGATGCAGGAGCATCCGGATTTAGCCAGAAATGTGATTGTGTGTTCACATGTTGTGGCTAACAAGAGGTGGAACAAATTGATTATTAATATTTTATTAAGCTTTAATTGTGAGAAGTTAGTTATTTTTTATTTCCTAAATTAAATAGGAATAAAAATAGCAAATTGGTTCTCCCTGCGAGGAGATCAAGTCAAGTATATTAGATCATTAAGATATGATATAATTAGGTTGTTAGAGTGGTTCAACAGAGATATAATAAAATATAAGAGAACCGCTTCTGGGTATATATAAGTGTGAATAGGTGTGAGGTGTGGAATAGGTGAGAGTGAGGCGTGGAGTAGGTGTGAGTGAAGTGTGAACAGGGAGAGAGTGAACAGAGTGGAGAAACAATGTAATAATCCAACCATCAAGGGCAAGACCCTGTGTACTTTCATTATTTTTAATTCCAAGTATGTTTGTATTTTAATTCGGCTGTCTATTTTAAACTGTCGATTTTTATTTCTCTGTTGGAGTATGGATATCGCATCGTGCACAACGTGTGTTCTATGTAATAGGTTTATATGAAATTGTTGATTTGAGTCAAGATTGTGAAGTTTCGATATAGGCTTTCACAACGATTTTATCATTGATTGCACATCGCATCCGGAGAAGGGTTGATTGGACGTGCGATCAACGAAGATACAACGTGGACCATTAGATCTGGCATAGATCAACGATGGAGATTAAATAGTAATCCCAGTGGAATATCGCTATCAACGATTTTTATCTTTACATGTTAATACATCACAAGGTAAGTGGTTTGAGTTGCGATGCGATAAGGATGGGAGTTGGCGATGCAATGCGATAAATAGTGCACATCAAATGGGATAAAGTATAACGACGATCGTAGGAATTGAAAATTATCAAAGTTTCAAAGCTGCGAGGAGGTAAGTTTGTAAAGTTGCAAAGTTGTGATCCGCCATGATTGGTCATTGATTTGTGTGGGCCCATAAACCACATGTCCACGCGTATTGTGAAAATTTGTAGCCTTGCTGCATTAGGGCCCCACTTCCCTTGCCTTAACAAAACTTCAAACTGATATAACTTTCTTAGAGGAGCTCAGATTAACGCGTCATTCGCACCATTGTGGTCATGGCGATGAAATATTCAACTTGAACCTCATTCAAGAGAAATTCGAATATTTTGATTTTTGAGCTTTCATCAGCCCTCTTTGTCTTGTGTGTGTCTCTGGAGCCACCTGGGTCATTGATGTACTTGAATTTTACCATGTAAAGAGGGATAAAATCAAGAAGTGGACAAACAAGCCAACAAGGGAGTGAACCTTGGTCAAGGGGTCATTATAAATTATCAATGTGAAACACATGTATCTCATATTCCACGCATATGCATGGTGTATGGTTTGCATTCCACCCTACAAGGAAACAAAGAGAACCATGAGCTAGCAGGTCATTAATGATAACCCCAAAGCTTAAGATAATGCAGTTCCTCGAGGAGCGAAACAATCATGTGTAGGACAACAAGAGTAACTGCTCCATTTGGAAGTCATGGTATAAAATTGTCATGTCGAAGGACATGTGGATAAATATTCTCTTAGGACTGAGCATGGTAGGTACTCCTTTCGCTTTGGAGAACTTAATTCTGCAAGTGTGGAAAGAATGGCGGTAACAAGGATGAAATCTCGTGAAAATTTGGTTCAAAGACAGAATGTTAGCATTCAATGAGCAAAAATCATATCTAGAGGAGGCTTGGATCACAGTATGTATTATAAAGGAAGCATGTAAATTTCCAGAATGTTGTTGGTCTGCATTAGAAGCAAAGCAATTGGTGCCATGGCATCTTCAGTTAGTGATGGTAACGGGAACGTGACAACGAAATGATTGGAGGTGTTTTAAGGTTGAATTGTTATCTCTTACCAACAAGATGAGTGAACAACTCATATCGGAGGCTCGCTCACACTTCGTTCTAGTCTCTCGTCATCTAGAGGATATGCACAACGATGTAGAGCATCTCCAACTCTCAATGGATAATTTGGCCACCAAACTAGAAAATATGACCATCAATGTGGACAACATTGAGGTAACAATGCGAACTGTGACGATAAGTGTTCTCAAAGAGGTCTAATATGGAACTCCGATGATGAAGAATTATCTCTGATTGTAAAGGGGCTAGCATGTTCCAGTTAGATCAATATAAATCTACCTGATTTTTTTATAAATATATATAAGGTGGTTGGGAGATTATCCTTTTGTTTAAATTTAATTCTAGAAGGTTCGAACTTTGTTTAATATTTTTTTTAGAGAATATGAATTTATTTTAACTTTATTTTGAATATAGATAAATAAATAAATAAAATGAAAATAAATTTCTCATATTTATTTTTTAAAATAAATTAAATCTTCTAAATATATAGTCTTTATATAAAATATGAAGTCATTTTTGGTAAGACATATTTATTAATAATTTAAATTTTTTAGTTAAAATATATTTATTTTGAATTATTTTAAGTGTAATTTAATTATTTTATGTTTTTTTTTTTTAAATTTAGTTATATAATTTTTTTTGGGATGAAATTTCATTTTATTATTATTATTTAAAATGTATTTTTTAATGCATAAATAAAATTAGTGTTTTAAGATACTCCTCAAACAATTGGATTAGTTAAATTCTACAAGTAAAAAATACTTGAATTATGTAAATTTCACAATTCGAATTTGTAATTTTATACAAATTCCTACAAAATTTCGAATAAAAGTTTTATATGTGTGTTGGAAAATTTGACAAAAAATTTTCACCTTAAGATATTTTGATCTTTTTCAACGCTTGATAGATGAGGAGTTAAGATATATATATATATATATATATATATATATATATATATATATATATATATATATATATATATATATGTCAATTGGGTGTATCCTAGGTGGTTGGGAGTTAGGAGTAGAATCATTCCCACCTATGTTCAATTTTATTGAGTCCAAAAAAACGTGAGTGGTAAATTGACTCTATGACCTCAGTTTTACCTGAACTACCATAATAATATTTATAATCATTAGTTTTTTATAATTTATCTTCTGCCCACGGGCATAAAGCAAACGATGACAGGTGTTTTATTAAGACACTCTATAATGTGAAGGTCATCAGTTCGAAACTCCATTGGTAAAAATCCAGCTATGCTAAGGGTTGGCATGACCCAAGCCAAGTGCAATCCCTAAGTGATTTTGACTGCTTAGATGCCCTTGGGTCGCAATTGCTCAGATAACAGGTTAGGTGTGCTAGTCATATCAAGACTTGTATAACCTAGCAAATAAAAAACATTACAACAACTCTTCCACAATAGGTTGGAGAGCCTATTTCAACACAATAATAGAGGTGGTTTCATTTTTATTGATTACAATACATTATTTATTACTATTTTTTAATTAACATTATATTAAATTATACATATTAATAAAAATGAATTGTTAAGTATTATAAAGTGTTGTAAAATTTTGGCTTTATACACATCTGTTGGGTTTAGCAGTTAAGAGCATGTGTCTCCTAAAAATTTAGTTCAAATCCAAATGGGATAGAGTATGTATGTCTTAATAAGTTTTAATAGTCATATTGCGTGAGTTGAAGCAAGTTCTTTATCCCACCAAAAAAAGAACTCATACCTTAATTCAATATGTAACTTGGTTGTAACCTTAAAATTAAATTATTATTATTGTTATGAAGATCTTTTATCTACAATGTTTAATTATTTTGTAATCAATCTTTTGTTTTCATCTAAAATATTTAATAACTATAGTTAGCCACATTGTGAGTCTTTTTAACGTTCTCTCCTAAAAAATATTTAATAATAATATTTGTATCATGAGCCTTTTATTAGGTTGATAGACGCTCTACCTAGTATGAGTCAACTTTTGTGATGTAATATTATATTTAAAAATAATAAAATAATACTTACAATAAAAATTAAAATAATAATAATAATAACAAAAAAAATCAATTTTAATGATAAATAAAATGGTACATCCACTTTATACAAAAATTAAGTAATAAATAAATAAATAAATAAAAACAAAAATAATCACTTTTTAATATTAAATGATCCAAGATATTTTGCTGATAGATGCATAAAGAATTACATGTAACAGAGCATTTGAAAACCATGAAAAAACTTAAGCACATAAAACGAAGAGCAAAGAGAACATAAGATGCATGAGATCAAGACACCAAAAGTTGATTACGGAGTTCGTCCAATTTGGACTACATCTTCAGGCCCTGCTTAATAGTGGGGAGGCCTTCATTCATTAAGTGACAAGAAGAAGAAGAAGTACAAGTAAAATGACATAAAACACCCTTATACCTTCAATCTGGAAAATGACCGAAAAATGGAGAAGTCTGATGCGGAAACGAACATCACCGTTGAGTTCCTGTCGCTGAGAGGTGTAAAATCGACATAAAATTTGTACCAAACTGACACTGGAAAGTTCTGTACCCCAGGGAATCTTTTTGATGCCCCTCAATATTCCCTGGGCATGGTTCCGCTCCTGCTCTGTCGCTCTACTTGGGCACACTGCAGAAATGAGGGTTTATATATAAGGTGGAGGGCATATTGCACAAAGCAACTTCACTAGTGTAGTGGTTAGCTCCTTCAATGGTGGAGGAGGGGTTAGGGGATCAAATCTCGCCCCCCTTGTTTTGGTTGAACACCGTGCAAATATGGCAAGGGCGGTGGGTGGGTCCTCTCCACGCGGCCCGACCCAACCACACCCCACTGTGGTTCCCACTTTCTGTGGCGCTTTGATTTTTATTTATTTTGGGACCGCCCGCTCGGGCGCCGACTACGTGGGTAGGGTGGATTCTACCCCCACCAGTCTCGTATTGTATGCTCCCTCCAACGGTTTATCGGTTGGCGGGATCATGGCCGCCGACCCATGTGTGTTTGGTGGCAGTTCCAGGGGTGGCAGGGTTGACATCCTGCCCCCTAACATATATGTGTATTTTATAGTTATGGGGTGGCAGGGTTGGTGGTCCGCCACCTCATTTCTTTTATAATTTTTGTTTTTATTTTTATTTTTAAACTATGGCCCAATTTTAAAAATTCTCGAACCTGAAGGTTATTGGGTAAACTAAGTATCCAACAAATTCGCCCTCTTCTTGGGTGCTAGGTTCCTTGCCGGTTGACGGTGAAATTGCAGGACACTTAAACTTGGCCCACTGCCTAACTTTGACCACAACTTTGACTTGCTCTAACTTCTTCATACGACCTCGGATTGAAGCATCGTTTACACCAGTGGATTTAGAACGGAGAACACTTCGACATGGTCCTGTTCTTGTTGTTATCTGGCCACTTTGATTTTTAAGCAATTTAAGCCAATTATCCTCTAAGATCCTCCTCGATCATTAAAGAGATATGTAATTCCTCCATTACTTAATATGGAGTTAAGAAGTAAAAATAATATAATTGATATCACATAATATGCAATTAATTCTATTTTTAGTTCACAACTTCATTATATATATATATAATAATACGTCAATGTCCATATTAAATAAAATAGTTATATATTAAGTTTATATAAAGAAAGACAAAGTAATGTAAATTTTAATTTAATTTTAATTTTTTAATTTTTATTTATTTTTAATTTTTATTTATATTTTCACTTTCGAGTATAACAAATTTGTGTACTTTATTATACTCGTAATACAAAGTCTATATCTAACATTTAAAAAACAGTAATAACAAAAAGAAGAAGTTAATATGGATATTATATATATATAAAGAGAGGATTCTTATACCATTAATAAGTTTAAAGAGATTTGTAATTCACTTGCAATATTTTAAATATTAATAACAAGAATTATATATATATATAACTTTTGGGAATATTTATAATAAACATATTTATAGAGACACTTATGGATATATGTTCTCTACTTCCAAATATGATTGGACTATGTATTAATTTTTTAATATGTAGATTATGGATTATAAATAAACAACTCTCTTTATATATAAGTTTAAAAAGTTTAATATGGATTATATGTAATATAAAGAGAAAAAAATCTTATTCTATTAATAAGCTTTACATGGAGACTCTAATTCATTCATTTTTAAACATAAAATTGACATGTAACCTTTTAAATATTATAACATCAAAATATTAATTCATACATATATATATATATAGTCAAAACATGGAATAAAAAAGGCTCTAAAATTGCTTCTAATTGTAGTCAAAATCCTCACCTTCGCCTCAAGCGCGGGTGGCATAAGGATGCCCAATCCTAGCTCAACCATTGGAGAATTAAGGAGGAGCTCAGTGTGGGAAGCAAAGATAATATCAAAAATACTATTACCTCCACATTTAAGGACAAGTTGTGGGAGGATGAGGAGCTGGAGGGTAAAACGAAGTTAAGATACTATAAGGAAGTGATCAACCCCACCCTTGATAATCTAAATTATCTCTATGTGTTGTCTAACAATAAGAAAAAAATGAACATCACTAAAATAAAAACTAATTCCCACGAGCTTCGAAGTGAGACCGGGTGGTGGTCTATTCCCAAGACCCCTTGGAACGATAGGATTTGTCAGATTTGCAATTCTAAGGAGGTGGAAGATGAAAAACACTACCTTTTAGAGTGCCCGACTCTTACTCACATTCGCTCTCAATTCCCTACCATCTGGCACATTTCCAATCTTCTTGACCTATTAAGCCAACCCACCTATAGCAATCTCGAAGCACTTATTTCCCTTCTCTTTGCCAATAAATATAAGATTTTGAAGAATCAAACTTAAATTCTTTCTCCTCTTTTAAAGTTCAATACACTGCATTGGTCTTAACAGAAGTTAACCACCATAATCATCATTATATATATATATATATATATATATATATATATAACAAAAAAAATTAAAGAGAAAGTCCTATGGATATATGTATAATATTTCAAAATATTTCAATATAATATATATATATATATATATATATATATATATATATATATATAACATTTTAACATTTTATTAATGTGTTACTCAAAATCAACATAAATCCATATTAACTTCTAACTTATTTAAAGCCAACAAAAATTAAATATTTAATTGTGCAAATCTTTCCTTAAAATTTACATCTGGACAAATTTAATGCTCTAAAGTTGAGATAAATTTAAATTATTATTTATATCCAGTTTCATTACATATATTATATGCTTTTATATGCGTCATAGTAAAATAGAGAGATGGTGTCTTTCTTTTCATAATAAATATTATTTTAATTTTTCTATTCATTTTAATTTATATGAATAAGTGGAAAATTTATTTTTATAAACTCTTAACTTATTGACATTTTAACTAATATAAAATAACTCGTTACTTTTAGATCTATTGTTTTTCTTTTTCTTTGATTATGTTGTTATTTATGTTCAATTCCATTACGTATATTTTTAATTTTTTATATGCTTCGCAGTGGGTATAATTATTGTCTTAATTTTTTTCCTTTTAGTTTAATTCATTTTCATTTTTATTATTATTATTTTTTAACATTTTAACTAATATAAAATAACTTTCGTAGTGGGTAGGGACATGGACTCTTTTTTTTTTTTATAATAATTATTATCTTTATTTTTTTTTTCTTTTAATTTAACTCATATATATATATATTTTATTGACATTTTAACTAATATAAAATAATTTATGACTATTAAATTTTTCTTTTTTAATTGAGCCGTGAACTCTCAAATAATATTATATTTAAAATAATAATAACTTTTACTATAATTATAATTAAAAAAATTAGTAATAACACAAAAATCATTCTCAACTATAAATAAAATATTTTGATTTCCTTAATAAGTTTACATTCATTTTATACAAAAATTAAATAATTAAATGTAAATAAATAAATAAATAATTTATTTTTATTATCAAAATGATATATTCCTTCACTACTTAATATGGAGTTGATATCTAACATTTTAAAAATATTAATAATTTTTTTTTTTTTTAATATAGATATTACATATATAAAGAGAATTTTTATTCTTTTAAGAAGATTTATTATTCATTTATTTTTTTAACATAGGAGACTTGTAACATTTTGAATATATATTTGGAAATAGAAAACATATATCCATATTAAAAATATTTCTAAAAGTTATATATAACTTTTAAAAATATTTATAATAAAAACAATTATATAGAGATTTATGGATATATGTTTTCTATTTCTAAATATGATTGGGAAACGTATTGACATTTTAATCTGTAGAATATGAATTATAAACAAAATATTTCAATGTCAACTATATATATATATATTTTATGTATATAAAAAGGGAGAATTCTTATTCTATTAATAGGTTTTATAGGGGGGATTTCTAATTCACTCATTTTTTAACATAAAGTTGACATGCCACCTTGTAAATATTATAACATCAAAATGTTAATTCATATATATATATATATTAAAAATATTTATAACAAAAATAATTAAAGAGAGAGAGTCCAATGGATATATGTTATTTTGCTTCCAAACATGAATTAACATTTTGATGTGCATAATGTGAATCATAAATAAAATATTTCAACATAAACTCAAGAGCCAAGAAGAATCAAATATTTCGGCTTGCAAACCTTTCCTTAAGTTTTGGATTCAAAAAAAAGGTTTTCATCTTGAGAAATTTGATCCCTCTAAACACTTGAAAAAAGGTTTGCATCTTGAGAGATTGATCTGGACACTTATTAGATGCCGAATTAAGATAAATATAAGTTGTTATTTATATTCAATTCCATTACATATAGGAGTTGTCTTTAGTGTGACTTTTTGAAGTTTCAGGTGCCGGAATCCGGTGAAAATTTTTGAGGTAAAATCTTGGATTTTGTTATTCAAACTCATTTTTTGACTCTATATATGGATTCAGCACCCTCGAAAACCTCGATTGTGCAAAGTTAGCAATCAAACTTCTCTTTTCAATAAATTCCTGCCGGAATTTTGAGAAATTACATCGTAAAAAGTCACCGTAAAAGCCTTCAAAAAGTAGCACTAAAGACTACTCATTACATATATTTTGGATTCTAAAAAAGGTTTTCATGTTGAGAAATTTGATCCCTCTGAACACTTGAAAAAAAGTTTGCATCTTGAGAGATTTAATCTCGACACTTATTAGATGCAGAATTAAGATAAATATAAGTTGTTATTTATATTCAATTCCATTACATATATTTTTAAATTTTTATATGCTTGGTAGTGAGATAGAGACATGGAGCCTTTGTTTTTATAATAATTATTATCTTAATTTTTCTTTTCAATTTAATCCATTTTTTAAGTGGAAATTTTCTTTTTTATCTGATATAAAAAAACTCATTTCTTTCTAAATATCTTTTGTTTTTCTTTGATTATTTACAGATGAATATAGCATGTTACACTAATTTTACAATGTAAATTTTCCATGTTACACTAAATTTACACTGTATATTTTGAAAATAGTAAGTGATAATTATTTCTGTAAATTAGCAAGGGATGCAATTTAATGCTTAGGGAGTTCAACTTAACAAGGCAGCCTCCACATAACTCCCAATGGCCATTAGAGCATGACAAGGTTTCATAATTCATGTTGGTGGAATTATATTAATGTTCAGGGAGAGATTGTGCTCCCCTCATTGTTCTCCATAAGAATGATACGAGTGAAGGATTCACCCAAGGTTAGTGTCATGTTAAATTCTACTTGGGTCTTTGGAAGTTGGTTATGTGAGATTTTTTAGTGGAAATCAGGTTAATTTAAGTTTCAATGTCTCCACCCTTTAGTTCTATTTCAGTAACCAAAGTGAAATGATGAAATTCGAGTCATTGGGTGCCATTCTATCAGTTGGTTAAGTTCGTAGTGGATCAATGCTTCAATGAAGAACTTTATTTGGAATATTCTCAAATTGGAAAGTTCTAAGGAGGCTCAATCTCAAGGAAGAGGTGAACATGTTCACTCTCCATACTTTTCTCCACCTCTTGTGTATTATATTCCTGTCCCTTTGCTTGTTTCAAAGATTTTTTTTTTTAGGTCTTTGAGCACTTATCCTATAATCATTTATATTTCTGTTGGTTAAGTTACCTCTAACCTTTATGCCCCAAGCCTCTCTATTTTGAGTTATATTTAGCCCTTGGGTTTCTTAGATTGGCTTCTTGCTAGCTTTGGCTCTCAGTCTGATCAGAATATGGATTTGGGGCAAAAATTTGCCCAAAATTCAAAATGCTCAGAATCGAACCAAACCAGAATAACCAGATCTGGCTCATCGCTAGGAATCCGACGCACTTTGTTTCACTCAAAACGAAGTATATATGAGGAAGATAGGGCCCACTGATCGTCGTGTCAAACAGATGAATTAAAATAAAAAAGAGGGTCAAATAGGGGAAAAGGCAAAAAATTTGGGTTTTACAAGTGTCAATTTCTAAGTGGCCCAGATTTTTGGGCATTTGGCTTTTTTTATTGGTTTTTGATGAACCAATTGGGGGCTGACACGTGGCATTTTTTTTATTGGTTTTTGATGAACCAATTGGGTGCTAACACGTGGCAAGCCTGTAGGCCACCACGTACCTCCCCTCCAAGGTCGAATTTTATTTTGATAAGGATCCATAAATTTTTTTGGTGGAGGTCGGGCTCGAACCGACGACCTCCCCCACGCAAACCAACATACCATGACCGCAAGTCTTAATAGACTTTGGGCATGTTTTATATTTAATGTTTGAAATGTGTATGGGCGGAGGTTTAGAGGGCCAACCCTTGGTCCACGGGACCGTGCCCCAAAACCTATGGCGGAGCATATTTTTAATGGCGTGGAGTAAATTTTTTAATATGGTTTAATTAAAACCATATCCCATTTTTATGCGCTAATCCGATTTTCAAATCGGTTTTTGTTAATTGCGCTTAATGCACTAAGCATACATTAAATGTGTGCTTAAACATAATTAAAATCCAGTTTAATACAACAAAAAAACTGGTGGAGCCCCTAATTTCGATGCCACTTCCACATTTGGCAATGCTAACTGGAGTTTTTCTAGATTTAGTGGGGTTTCCTAGGCCAAAATTGAATGAAGCATAACTGGAGCAAATTTCAACCAATTTTGGCTCAAGAAGAGTCATTCCTAGATGATTTTGATGCTACGAGCATGATGGTGTAGGTTGCATAGGAGTTGGAGCACTTTTGTAAGTGATTTTTCCACTTTGAAGATTAAAGAAGTTTAGGGCCACTAGGAGAGGAGGCCATGCCTAAATCAGATGAAGATCATTTGTAGAGCTTGAAGAGTCTATTTTAAAGTTTTTGGGTCTTCTAAATCCAATGGAGCAGGTTGAAAAGCCATTGGAGCACTGTAGATGCATGTAATCAGAGAATTTACCATTAATCCATAGAGGTCCTAACCAGTTGAAGCATGTCCATGGAGATGTAGCCTAGGAGGGGTGAAATTTGTTATCAGCTATTGTGCAATGTGTTTGCTATTTATTATTTCTCTGCAATTTATCTGTTGTACATGTGTTTTTAACAGCTAATTAACTCATGAATTTATCATTAAAAAACACAAAACTTGAAACATAAACCCCTTCACAAATTGCTAATTTGAGACGACCCTAAACACATTTTTTTTATACTAATGAGGGAACTAGCACAACAAAACTAGTTTTCCCATATTTAGATCGGTCGATATAAGAAATAATTCTCCTCAGAAGGCCATGTGTGTTCCATTGATCTCATCCCTCCTTGTTTTTTCTCCCCTATTTTTCCTCTCTCTTGGTTTGGGTGCCCTATTTTTTCCCCTCAAGAAATTTCCCCTTTCCTTTTTGAGGCTCTAATATTCCTAGCCCTTTTTTTCCTTGTGGTCTCTTGGCCTTCCTTTAGCATGACTAGACCTGGGAATCTTGCCACTTTCCGGGGAGGGAGGCACAACTATGTCCCTTATAACTCCTAATATTAGTAAGCAACAGAGAGGTCAATGGAAATATATATGAATCTTCTTCCTCCTACCATATGAGAATAAATTCAGGAGGCCAAACATGAGGCTCAACTAGAACAAATATTTATAACTGATGCAGATGTGGAGGCTGAAGTTGGTGGATGGATACCAAAAATTGGAATCACAATAACAGGGAACACCCAATATATCTATACCATTAATAGTTATTGGCAATTAAAAATGATAATTTGGAAAGTCCTGCTAAAACGCTCTTAGATCCACTAGGAAATTTTAATTTGTATTGATGAACTTCAACGACAGGAAAACAAGTTCACACATAGAATATCCTATATGTAAAATAAGGTTACTAATCTAGATTTCATTTCTTTAGAAGAAGAGGAGGATCATCCAATGACAATCTAGGTGGACTCATTGTCCAAATAAATGTTCTTCTCCCATTGTTTTGTTATTTTGTTTAGTAGCATCTAG
The DNA here is from genome assembly GCA_034641835.2 of Pinus albicaulis. NCBI lineage: Eukaryota > Viridiplantae > Streptophyta > Pinopsida > Pinales > Pinaceae > Pinus > Pinus albicaulis. The sequence goes on along the minus strand of CM076580.1, from coordinate 1,538,043,866 downwards.
GTTTTCATCCTAGTTAAGCAAGTTTTTGTTTATCTTTGTAGGAAAGTTGATAGGAAAATTCTCTATTATATAGATAGTTTCATTTTCTAGTTCAAATAGTATATTCTGGCCAAAAATCTCATGTTATTTTACTAGGATAGTTTCCCTTATGGAAGATCAGTATATGGAAGATCAGTAAAAACAATTATTTTTTTATGTGATGCAATTTCATGGTAATACAACACCTCCCTAATTTGAAAAAAAAGGAGAAAAAGTTCATAAATAATGATAATCAAGGGGAAACATGATTTTACAAATAATTAATTTCCTTGTGTTGTTTTTGAATTTTTAACTTTTTCATAAAATATATACTTGAGGAGAACTTAGAGGGAATTTTCCCTCTTTACACTGATTATATTTAGGGTAAACTAAATTATTTAAGATTCGATGTCAATACAATTATGTACTTATTAAGAGTTTAATATATCACTTGTGGAGGCTATGGTACCCTTCGTCTTTATCTTCCCTATATTCAAGATGCACTCACAAGCATAGTTGTCTTCTCCCATCCCTATGAACTCTATTATGCTTGTAGCCTCTACTTGGTCTATGGAATCCTCTAGCTCTCCCTCACACATTCAGTCAGTTCTTGAACTCATCAATGGTCCTTCATGTTACGTTTCCTTTAAGAATGTAGTTCTTCAACAACCTTCAACTTACTCGTCCTTTCTTTTGGTGCACAAAGCCCCTTCTATCTCCATCCCCATTAACTTTGAGGCAGATGAGGAAATTGATTTTATCTAATCTAGTAGTTTGGTTTGTCATTTATTTGGGTTTTATCTATGAATGGATGATTATTGAACCTAAATAGTGCAATATGGGATCCTTGTGATCAAGCATGATATTTTCATTCACCACAGTGCAAAGGGATTTTTTGTTGTTGAGTTCGATAATAATGAAGATAGAGGGTTGATTCTAAAATTTGATATGTGATTTTGGGGAAATGTGGTTGAAGCCCTCCGCTTCCTCTTTCAACCCTTTAACATAGTTTCTAACATCAATTCTTGCTTGGGTGTGGCTTCAAAATCTCCCACTACATCTTTTGGGTATATCCTCTCTACAAGCCATTCGGTCTACTCTTGGAAAATTCCAATTTGTTTCTTGTGAAACTCAAAGGAGAAGTATTACAACATATGTTGGAATTTGTGTGGAAATGTATCTTAGCCTAAGATTCCCAACTAAAATCACTTTTAATGAAAAATAATTTTCCTCGACTAAGAAATTAGACTGTGATCGAGTGTCCCTATGGTGTAGGGATTGTTTTGAAATAAGTCATATAACTTCTCAAGTCCAACCAGGTTTAAGAAAAGTAGGAAGCAACAAAAAAATTTAGCTTGGTGGATTGGTTCTTCAAAGGATCACCAACTATCCCCATGAGATAAAAATCCAATTTCTCCCCCAATTTAAGAGTCCACAATTTCCAAAGAAAAACAACCAAAATGGATTTATGAAAGCACAAAGACAAAAGATCATGTCTTGCATGAATCAAGACAAGAATTCCATGGTAATTTAGGTCCTCAAAGAACAACAAGTTGGGAAAATCAAGTTGATGAAATCCAAATATTTAACTCACGAAGAATTTGTAATTCAAGATCCTCTTGAACTTGAGGAACCTACAGGTACTCCACCTACATAAAAATAGGTTCATACTAAGATAGGGAAGAAGGAGAATAAATCCCATGTTGAATCTCAACCAGACAGGAAGTTGAACCCAAAAACTTGTTTAATCATGTATTACTTTTGTCTATCGTTATGCAACTAATTCATGAGAATCTACTCATGTAAGAACTTTTGAGCATTTGGTAAAATAAGTCAATCATGTTCTTCTTGGATGTGTTGACATACTCTAAAGTAAAATTTCTTACCTTAGAACTTTAGTAAATTAGTATTTCTTTATTAGTTAACTATGTGTCCTAATTATTTTGCTTCATATATATATATATATATATATGGAAAGAATAACTCTCCTTCTCAATCACTCAAACTAAACATAATTAATTAGAGTATGTTTTGTTTAATCTTTTGTAAAAAAATAAGTATTTCAAAAGTCCATTATTAAGTATTATTATTTCTTTGTTATAAATTACAAAACTCACTATATTAAATATCTTTTAACAATATTTTTTAGTGCATATTCTAACTAATAGGCAAAATGACCCTTTTTAGAGCATTTTTTCTGTTCGATTTTATTCAAAATCTGATACAAAATTTAAAAAATCATTTATTTAAGCTGTTTAATCTGCAAGGATTGAATGTCTCAAGGGTTTTTCAGGGTGTTGAATCCATTTATGCATTCAAAAGTGCATTTTTAAACAACAATAAATCACAATGTTGGTACAAATTGTATTGCCCAATTTCGGGCCAAAAGCCATTCCATCTATTAGTTAAACTATGCATATTTTTTCATTTCCAAAATAATTATTGATTATTTTTTATAATTCTAATAAAATACTTTTATGTTAATAAATTGACTTGTCATTTTAATAAATATGACATAAATCAGGGCATGGAGTATGCTCTAAAACCACTTCTGCTTGGCTACGATCTCGTCTTCCTTGGATGTAAGGAAACATGTTAACTCGCCAAGACCCATAGGCATCTGAAAGGAGTGAAATCTTGCCCCTTTATGTACCACAAGCGGGTAATTATAGTGATGCATGGATTCTACACAAAACATATAATTGCGCACAATAATAGAGTGTGTGTTCCTCTTTGAAGAAATCCTCAATCTTAATTTTCACACAAGTCTACTTAGACTTAATTTAGAATACATATGAAGAAAGAGCCAAACAATATACAAAATAATTGCATAAAATACAACCAGAAAATTACAAACCCTTCCTTGGATGAATATTACAATGATTTGCCTCTCGGCTGTCTCGCCCTTCACATTAATTCTCACACTAATTCTCTCTATCTCTCACTGTATTCCACACTTTCAAAAGATTCATATTTATACACAATTATGAATTAACTCCAATCCATGATTTGCTCCACACAAATCTCAACCAAAATCTAAAATATATTTATCCCTTATTTAACTCAACAGAGTTCCATTGAGGGAATTCCTGATCCCTAAATTATCTAGCTAACTCAACTCCATCATATTCTCAATTAATTAAGAGAATATTTACAATAAACCTCACAATTAGATATTTCTCTCTTAATTTATTAAAAATGATCATAATAATTTATAAAATAATTAAAAAGACATCACGCCCCTAATTACACAATATTTTAATAAAAATCAAGCAGGATGCTCCTGCATTAGACTCCCCAAGTAGAGAAGTTTCCATAGACTCCTGTCTATGAGGTCTGCCGCTTTTTTGTAATAATGCGACAACCACAATTCTTGATGACTTGCTCCCTCCAAGATTCCAAACTCTCTTCTACCACCGGTCCTTTAACATATCAACTCCATTTTGTAATTCATCACTTACTCTGTCAATTGTATTCCATCGGTCTTTACAACAATTGCTTCTGCCAATTCGTCGGAGTAACTCCTCTTTGTTTGATGCTTTCATCTTCAATTGCGCTGAATACTCAACTTTCTGAAGTGAAGAATAATCAAGATATTTTCCTTGATCACAACTATAGTCATGAATTGCTCCTATAGTAACAAATTTCTCATCTGGTGTTGTACCTGCATTCATAAAAAAACTGTTAGTTTTAAAAATATAAGACCTTTCGGCCTCTTTTGATGCTTCAAGCACCAATCTCCAATCATAGACCTTCTGGATTTCAGTAGATCCTATTTTGAATTGTTGGCTGCTTTCATCATTACCCTGCTGATTCAATACTTCTGTTTCCTTTATGTATTTAAAGGCATAACTTTCTTGTTGCCCATGATCTTTCATCTCATCTCCAAATATTTTTTGCTCAATTTCTTTGATTTCAACATAATATTTATTTATGTTTCCTTCTATACCTACAGCTACATTTTTATTTGAAAAGTTATAACATTCATTCAACTCTCTAAATGTTAAAAACATTTCATCCCTATCATGCACAACAAATGAAATCTCTTCTGTATCAAGTTCTGCAAGCTTCATTTCTCCTTCGGGTTCCTTAAGCCATCATTCCAATAATTATATTTCCATGTGAAATCTTTCTAGCATTTCATCACAACCTTCATTCCCAGCTTCATTCTTCTTCTGGAAATATTTTTGAGTTATCGTGGTTTCTGTATCATCATATTGCAAAATTCTGTCAGCAATTTCATTAAACAAATTCATTTGTTTACCTCCTTGGAATATCACTTCGACATTTTCATTATGCTTCTGCTCCATAACAAATTCAACTGGCTGAATTACACCAAACAAGAACTCATCTATGAATTCTTTTTGCTGCAACAAATCAGTACCTTCCTCCTCTAAAAGGCATTCTCCATCATACTTCACCTCAAGAGTTTCATTCATCTCCATGATAGTTTCACCAGACTGTCCACCATCTTTCGCACATCCTGCAAACATACATAAACTGTGAGATTTAAAAATACAAGGCTTCATAGCCTCATCTGCTTCTCTTGTCAATAATTATTCTGAACTATTCCAACAGTCCATGGGATCTTCCTCATTGATCTCTTCACCTAGAATTTCACCTTGTTTTGGGCCACAAATGGAAACTTCCATTTTCAACCTAGTCTCTCTGAGTTCTTCACATCTCATTTGCACACTCATCATCTACTCGAGCTTCCGCAACTCTTCTGTCAACTGTATGTTTACCTGTTGTTCCCTCTTTGCGTGTAGCCTCTGCCACTTCACTTTATTCCTCATGGTCCAACCATGTCTCTAGTCTTTCGTATTTATCTGCAACAATTACATCAATAACTCAAGGTGAATATCTCTCTCAGCTTTCCTACTCATACTCTTCGTCAATCAATTGCTTACATATGCCATTTTCCTTGGCATCCTCCTTCTTCTTTCTTCTGTTGTGGTCTTCATCAGATCTTCTGAAATGACTATCACCAGTCATCTGCTCCTCCTTTGTGAACTTCATCTGTTCACGTGTGGATTTCATTTGAATCCCCTTTTCAACAAGCCTCCATACTTTCCATTCAGCAATACAATCTCTCTACATGTGCTTGTCCTCTTTGAGTTCTCTATTTTGAAATCATCTCTGGAAACTCTCTTGCTCCTCTTTGCTGCAACAACAACTTCAATAATTCCTGTGTTACAATGACCAACTCTTTGGGTGTCAGGCTCCACTGATCATGCACCTAATTACATTCAAACCTTTGACTTGGCTTATGACTCTTTGAATTCAGAATTTACATCAACTCTTCATCTTGGATGAAAAATACACCCTCTTGTACAATAACTCAATGTTCATTTGACCCTAACATCTGTTTGACTTCAAAGCTTGACCCAATAATTACAATAGTGGATATTTTGACTTAATTCAAGTTATACAATCTTCCGACGAACATCCACCCTTAATACTTTTTTATGATGTAAAATCTTCACTCTCTCTCATACTCCATTCTTAAGAAAATATCACAAATCACCAATAATTACATCATCTTCCATTATCATTTACTCACATGATACTTTAGCCTTTAAATTGAAATGCAATCCACTTTTCCCCAAGATTTATTTTATGGTGAAAATAAAATAAACCATTTAATTTTCAACATTCAAAATACCTTTCTGAATTATCATACCTTATGCTCTCGTTAAGGTTGTTAATAAACCTTCTCTTTGAAATTTCAACTTTCCGGACTTCACTCTTCTATGTCGTCTTTGTCACTATGAATATTTGCATGCCCTTCATTCAACACACTCATCATCTTAGCACCAACAATTTCCTTGTACTTCCATGCACCATACAACTGCACATTATAAATTGTACATCAATTCACATATCTTCACCTACGTCCAGAGAACAAGCTATTCATGTTTTCAACCTCTTTGATGAATAATGTACAACTCGTACATTGTGCCCATCCCGAATAACACCTCTTTAGGTGCCTCCATATGATGGTAAAAACAAGAATTCTACAACATCGAGCAATTGTGGTTTGTTTGTGTTTTCAACCTTAAACAAAAATAAAAAGAATTCTCCTATTTCCAACTACAAGCTTTGGTAAAAAATGACGTAGCCAAAACTACGAAGAACCCACGCTATGCATAATAAACCCTCTCATATATTATAAAAATGCATGCTTCTCTTTATATCACCCAGGATAGCGCATTCTCCTTTTCCATTCATTTATGCGGAACTTAATTTCCTTTAAACTTACTGTAGTGATAAACCCTTATACATCGCATTTAAACATTTTCACTTTAATTTTGAGCATGTTGACATATATATAAATCATTCCCGCAAAATCTAAAATTTCGATTTTGGTTAAGAAAACCAAAAATGTCAACATATAATATGCTTGGTGTTGGAAATATTGTCATTGATGGAAATTTAGGAGAAGAAAGGAGCAGTACCTGAACTATCACCAAGGCAAAAGAACAAAGAAGAACCATCAATAAGATAAAGGAGACATACAAGGAGCAGATGAAGATCTGGTCAAACAAGAGGTTTTGTAAGTAAATTCAGTTGTGTATATAAAAGGGTTTGTTTCAGCATTATATGGATATTGTTGACTTAAATTCTGTGTGAATGAGATTTGATTTCAATAAGAAATTGTATGAGAACCAGTGTGGCGAAACTCTGTAATTAGGGTTTTTAAATGAGTCCTGTGTGTTATTGAAGAAATCGACAGTCATGTCGATGTTGTGGTGTGCAATTATCTGTGCATTGATGATCTAATTACATATGTGAGTTGATTAGGGTTTATAAAAAGTTTTGAATAAAATTTGTGGCAAGGGTTCGAATTGGAGTTTCTGTGTATAAATTGAAGGAATTGATGGTTTCCGAGACATGATTAATGTCGAAATTGTGGTTTCGAATGTGATAAAGATTATATATATCTAGGAAAAAACTGTGGGAGGATTGTAGTCATCGATCACTGGAAGGATCGATGACAGCAGCAAAGGAACTGAATTGTAATATGAGAATTCAACATTTGGATTATCGATTTTATGTGTGTGGAGGCACATTCGGTTGAAATCTCGAACTGCAAAGATCATGGAAGAAGATCGATGGAGCAGTGTTGGGAGAATGGTGCGTTAAATCCATGAAAGTGAAACTCTGATGGCGTATTTGATGAAGGCGAGAGTCAGTATGATGGCGTAGCAGAATCGGATTGGAGTCTAAAGAATGGCGGAATCAAGATGCAATTGGATTGCGTTTAAATGTGAAGTCAAAGAGTAGAAGAGGAACCATGAGTTAAGATATGGTGGGACCATATGATGAACAATATAAGTGGCTTTGAAAAACAAACCAACGGTTTTCACATTTCTTAAAAATGGTAAGCAGAATGTAAAAAAAAAATGCAATAACACTTGGCATGTGACGCTTGTCCTGAAGCGGTTTCCAAAAACCACGCGTTTCGCATAATTTTTTAGGGTTAAGTCACGAGGTTAAAACTTTTGCAATATTTGTTCGATGATACTCGCCGAAAGATCGATGACATTCGCATCGTGAAGCTGTTTGAAGGTTAACGAAAGGTGCGTTATTGAAGTTGTGGGACTCGAACGTTTATTATGTTGATAATTGGGGGTTTACAACCAATAGTTTAAATGTTTTAATGGATAATGTATATATTAATGAAGGGCGGCCTAGATGCGCTAATGTTTCATAAAATTGAATTGAAGGACGAAAAATATGATGATATATTATGTTTAATCCAAAGTCAGAGATTTGCGTGAAGGGATAGATGTGAGACCCAAATATGTTGCGGATTCTTGGGTGATATAGGTTGCATGGTTAAACATATAATGTGAAGCGTTATGATATGCCGAGGTTTTAATCCAAATGAAAGGGGTTATATAATGGTGATTGATATGCTGGGGGCCTTACGTAAGGGTTTAATAACAAAGGTAAATTGTGCATATTGTGGGCCCGAATAACTAGTTACGTTTGGGTTTTCAAAAGAGTTTGATATATTAAATATGGGTTTTAATATATGTTGGCGCCAAGGAATTCAGATAAAGTTGAGTTGGTAAATATATAATGGGTGTTGACCCAAGGCTATAAAGTCCAAGTATTGGTTTGAATTCCCGAAGGAGTGAGGGAAAGGTTCAGTTAAGTTTGAACGTAAAAAGCATTTGATATGTAGAATTTTAATATGGTTTAGCCAATAAGGGAATGAAAGTAAATTTCCACATGAAGGATAATTTTATATTGGCTCTATAACCATTAAATGGAATAAAGTTTCCACAATTATTTAAATTTCCAGTTCAGAAAACAAAATGGAGACAAACTAAGTGTGTGCACTTTTATGCATAGTGGAGATTGTGGTTTTATAAACATAAGAGAATTTATTCTAATATCTCAAATCTTCGATCTGAGATATAGAAGCTTCAGCACACAGAATATTAAGGATTTCCCAGATTCTGAGTTTTATTGAATCACAATTTTGAAATTGCATTTTTAATGCATCAGATAGTGGAATATGTGGGTTTGGCAAGTAAGCCCGCCATCAAGTGATATCAGAGCCGGATAAGCTCTGTTGAGAATTGAAGAAATTTTTGTAATAAAATCTGAAGGTGTGATGAGAGAAGAAAGAATATCATATTCTAAGATCTGATATGAAAAGGTACACAGAGTTGTAGTGAACAGAGGGATGCAGAACTGTTACACTACAGCAGCAGAAAAGAAAAACATACAGTGAGCTAAGAACTGAAAGGGTTGAATGAGATATATCTATTGTAAATGTAAATGTAAATTTTTTAATTAATTTTATATTGTTTGTGGTGCAAAGGCAAGTCTCTGTAGGCAAAGAAATACCCCACTGTAATATTGAAATGTATACATATTGTTATATTTTTCTGAAGTTCCAGGCAAGAAAATGAGAAGGTGGAAGGCAAAGAGTCATACATATTCACTTCGAATTCCCTGTGGAATACAAACAGTCATGAGGTGAACTCTATAAATGATATCACATAGATATGCGTAAGAGGCCAGAGAATGGAGAAATGAGAAGAGAGGGTAAGAATAAGGAGGAGCAGATAGAGAAGCTGTGAAGGTTCAGAGATGATATAAGGTAGATATGAAGACTAGTGGACAACAGTGAAGAAGGAACATAACAGAGTTGATATCCAAGTAAATCAGCATGTTTTTTTTTGAAAGAGTGAGGAAGTGGGTGCTTCCATATCAAGTTGTAGCTTGATAGATGTCAGTTGTAGCTGGTTGAGGTAGGAGCCTCCTGTAGGTTGTATCCTACAGAAAATAGATGGGAGTTGGAGCTTCCTTGCAAGTTGTAGCTTGTAGAATTGAGGTTGTAGCCTCCTGTAGTTAGGAGCCTACAGAAAATTAGTGGTGAGAGGGAGTTGGAGCTTGCCTTTGCATCAAAACAATAATAAGATGTGGTTTTCTCCCTTATGGGTTTCCACTTATATCTGTTGTCTATATGCATGATGATTATGTGTTGATACTCTGTATTTATTCTGCTTAATACCTGCTGCTCACTTATTAAGATTTTTGTTCCATTGTATGTTAAGTTGATCACAAAATGAGGATGTGAATGAGTATAAAAGAAAGTTTAATAAGAACATGACTGCATTAAAATGATTCACCCACCCCCTCTCGTTTAACCAAGAGTTCAACACTCGATCCACAATTTTACTTAACATACCTTTCCAATTTTCTGCGCCCTTCTAATTTCTCTGAGTGAACCTACTCTCAGCCCATTGATTGGTCTCTTCACAAGCAAGATCTCCAAATGTGCTTTCAACTTTTTTGTCTATACGAATTGAAAATTTGCAATTTTCGCATTGCAACTCAGTTTTACTGCTCCATGACCTTTAATTATCGTAGATCATGATTGTGCTTGCAATCATTGAGATCTCTACCAATCTTTGTCTCTCCTCGACGCACAAATTCCCTTCTAAGTACAAGCTTGGATCAATTGCTTGTCACCTTAACTCCAGATTCATTCTTCACATATGATGGAACTTATTCATTCCTCACCTCTTAGTGTGCAACTCCGATTTCCATATAGAAACAATGGTCTTTATTGAAAATTATTATAAGTTACAATTACCTTTGTAATCTTCATTACTTAACCACGTAATTCCATTCCATTTCAAATGTTGATAAAAACCATTAAAGAAATCGTTATCATCTGTAACAATGTGGACGTAACAAAGTGGCTGTGTTAAGGACACATGACCAATGTTGGAACATTGCATAAGGAAGAAAACACTGCGTTTATTTTTAAGTAGCTACTAATGCAAATCATCACACTGGAAGCAAATATTTTGCAACCAAAGTATACAATTTCAAACTGACTGTATCATACTGGAATGGTGCTGTCTGTTAACATAGATATCAAACGATGCCCATCACCATGACTCCCCAGAAACCTTCGTTCAACATCTCTTGCAATCTCGTGGGAAAATGGAACCAACGCAAACTAGAACGTAGCTTCACGAAGACTGTTATATATCGGAACGCATGATACATATACACCTCTGCTAATGCATACATATGCTAGCCACATACCGTGATCCACCGGGACTTGACTTAATGTTTCATGTAGTCTCCAAGAAATTAAAGCCACACCCCTAACCACGAATCCACTGCAATTGTGTTGTATCAAATTTAGTAGGTGATGGCCGCATAACCCATCTCCATGGTCTCCACTCCTCCGTCTCTTGCGTCCACACACCTGGCCGCAACTCCACTATGTTAAGACTGCTCCTTCACGGCAGTGTGTTAAGGCTGTGGTCTTTGAAAACCATGCCACTTACGTGACACCTTTCACCTACGCTGTTGCTTCATGCAAAATCCAAGAAATTAAATTTTCCAATGCTATAATGCGTTTTCATGGTGTCATTTCCTGCGTCCACACCAATGCTTAACCTAGCCACACTCACTACAGTATATTAATCACGGCCTCCATCGCTCTACGTCCAACCAAAACTGTGCCTCCAAACTTTGAAAAAATACGACAAACTTCCTCCAGCACTTGCAGAATTCAGGTTTCGGTTTCCAATTTGAAACCACACTAATCACTTACACCCCATACTCTTGATTTATTGTAGCGATCCCAGAGATCTCCGAGGTTGAAACACTTTGCAGACTCCGCTTCGGAGGGCTGCCATTACTTGTTCAATGCAGAATCTCGAAGACATGTCTTGGACCAATACTGAACTGGCACGATTGGTGTAGTGTGTTGTAAAAAAAAACAGTCTAGAGACATATGTATTCAATGCATAAATAGAGCGATACCTCCAATGCCCAAAGATTCTGTTCAAGGTTGGCAGTACTAATTTACCATTTCTTCACTACAAGACAGGGTTTACACACACCAACAACGCTCATCTCTATAGCAAATTTCAACATGCCACAATATTTTACATAATTCAATCAACTCTCTCCCAGGTTCTGATACCAAATGATGCAGGGATTTTGCACAAAAGAGATCCTTGCACACAATAATAGAGTGTGTGTTCCTCTTTGAAGAAATCCTCAATCTTAATCTTCACACAAGTATACGTAGACTTAATTTAGAATACATATGAAGAGAGAGCCAAACAATACACAAAATAATTTTATAAAATACAACCAGAAATTTAGAAACTCTTCCTTGGCTGAATATTACAATGATTTGCCTCTCGACTCTCTCGCCCTTCACATGAATTCTCACACTAATTCTCTCTATCTCTCAATGTATTCCACACTCTCAAAAGCTTCATATTTATACACAATTATGAATTAACTCCAATCATGATTTGCTCCACACAAATCTCAACCAAAATCTAAAATAGATTTATCCCTTATTTGACTTAACTGAGTTCCATTGAAGGAATTATTGATCCCTAAATTATCTCCCTAACTCAACTCCCTCATATTCTCGATTAATTAAGAGAATATTTACAATAATCCTCACACTTAGATAATTCTCTCTTAATTTATTAAAAATGATCATAATAATTTATAAAATAATTAAAAAGACATCACCCCCCTAATTACACAATATTTTAATAAAAATCAAGTAGGATGCTCCTGCATCATATAGGTGGCATGGTTTTCCTTGAATAACAATTATGAGTCAACTTGCATTTATGGATAACAACCAATGATGGTTGTCACCATTGTTGGTTTGAAAACTGAATTACGATAAGTTTCCCCATTCTTAAAAAAAAAAAATGTAAAACCCACCCATACACATTAATTTAAAAAAAACAACTTTATTGCCATATACAATAATAATGTTTTAATGAATTTTCTCATTATCATGAAAAGTTGAGCTTCATATGGAAAATTTAAAAATAAATTTTAAAATAAGTGAATTAATATAAAATAATTCATATATCAATACAAACGAATTTCTATGTTCTTTGTTAATCGGTAAGACTCTTTCAAACTTTTGAAAAGTTTTGACTACTTGGCTAAACATGAGGGGAATTCAAATTGTTATGCGGAATCTACGACTGTGGACATAAGTATCTTCCCTAGACTAGGTGGCCTAGTCTAGAATGACAAAAGGATAAAGAAGCTAGTGTTTTGCTTAAAGTAAATAGATAATGGGATGAAGCCTACCTAGAATTCATCGCATGCTTTGCTCCTCTCTTGGCTTGTATGCTCCAATTCTAGCTCTGATCACCTTATTCAATGGATCAAAATCACATTGAAATACATGCAATCAAAACATCACATATTGGATGTTGAGATTCAACAAGATGATGATCCTAGTGAAAATTAAGCACCTACACTAGGTGGGGCCTGCAGGCTATTTTTAGATGCGTGTCTATTTTTAGAATGTACAGAAAATTCTATCTATAGCAGGATTATATTTTTATAATGGTGAGAAAATTCTATTCATAGATGAGTTTCTATTTTTATATGCATGGGCGAAGTCTATTAATAGATCACATGTCTAAAAATATCATGCATGTCGGTTATTACTATCTCTTAATAATAATTGGACAATAAATATTAATATATTCTCTTAAAGCACTTGATTTCAGTTAACTGATGTGGCAAACCAGTTAACTGAAGGAATTTTGAGTTCTAAGGTTTGTTGGTGGGACATGCAAGTGGATTTATTTGTAACTGAGTGATTTGAAGTTCTAACAGAGTTGGATGTTTAACTCAGTTAAGTGAGTTAAACTCAGTTGTGTTAGTTGTAACTAGTTGTAACTAAAGATACACTAGTGAGAGATCACTGAATTAAATATTAAATTAATTCACATGGAGTGATCTCACATGAAACTTAATATTTAATACTGTTAACTACATGCATGTCAGATCCAGTGGAGACCTAGTTGAAAGATAGGCGAAAGGGACAATTTGACTATTTGTTGTGACATTAGTGGGTGCAGTCATGCAACCACACACACATTGGAGATGCCAATGAGTATTGCGCAGTCAAGGGAGGCAAGATTCATTCATTTAGAGGTTCTTGACCATCAGGGATTGCGCAGTGGAGGCAGGCTGTCTGGAGGCAATAAATTGTGTAAGGGATTTGCAATTTTTTGTATGATAGTGTGAGACGATTGTATATTATACTAAGAGCTCTTGGATTACAATTTTGTATGAGATTGTTTCATGATAAATGATATATGCATAATATATGATAGTGGGGTTTTTTAGCTTTATGCTTTCCCGGTAAAAACATCTATGTTATGTGTGAATGATCTTTCTTCATGTGTTTGCAATTGGCGATTAAATTTCCGCAAAGTTTTAAGTAGAAGGATTATGTATTTAACAGTGGCATATAATTGTTAGATCAGGAGAATCCAGGCAATACATAATTGCATTAAAATTTCTACATGGTATCAAAGCACAAAATATTGCAATTTTGAAGTAGGAGCTGAGTTTGTTGGTGGAAACAATTCGAATTTGTTGCAAGAATTTCTTGGTGCGACAACTGAGTAAACATCAAAATGGATTTCAATGGCTTGCGGCTAGATTATGCACTCGAGGGCAACTTGAACTACATTTATTGGAAGGACAGGATGGAGGTGGTGCTCAAAGATAATGGCTTGAAGGAATTCATCGACAGATGTTCCTAAGCCTACTTCGACAGATGCTGCATTACTTGATGCATGGCAAAATAAAGTAGCAAGGCCGAGGGGGATTCTGTTGGATGGTGTACGAGACCACATTGTGTCAAGAATTCATGGGAAGCCACTTCATATTCTATGTGGAAGGATTTGTTGGATATTTTCCAAAGCAACAACGACCATAGGAAATTGGCGCTGAAGGATAAACTCAGAAAGATCAAGATGGAAAAGAATGACACTATTCCAGTATACTTAACAAAGTTTGTCCAATGCAGGGATCAGCTTGGGAGTGTAGAAGTAAGTTTTGATGATGATGATTTGGTGAGCATGGCTCTCTTGGGACTTCCTAAGAGTTGGCACAGTTATGAAGACTCTGTCAATGGGAAAAACTTCCAGATTGGGAATGACTGTGGTCGGATCTAGTGGAGGAGGAGTTCAGGCAGAACACCAGAGATGGCTCTTCATCAAATCATGATGATGAAGAGGATTGTGCTTTGGCTGCCAAGGCGAAGAAGGGGAAGGGGAAGAAATTCCATTCTAAATCTAAGGCCAGTGAAGATTGCGAGGAGCACAACATGTCCAAAGTGAAGTGTTTTCACAGTCACGAGTATGGGCATATTGCCACAAATTTTCCACATAAGAAGAAGAACAAAATGGCTGTTGGAGCTGCAACTGGTGAGGCTCTTGCCTCGCAATTTGAGCTTGAATTCTCATTGATCACATGCATGGTGTCAAATGCATTGGGATTGGGGTGGTACTTGGATAGTGGTGCTTCCTTTCACATGACGGGAGATAAGAAACTTTTCAGTAACTTGGAGGAGAAATATCTCTAGATGCATATTGAGTTGGGCGATGATGGACGATACAATGTGACTGGAATTGGTACCATTACCTTTCAGAGGGCGCCAGATAAAATCTTTCATTTAAAAGATGTTATGCATGTACCAGGTTTGAAGAAAAATTTAGTCTCAGTCGCAATGTTAGAGGATAGAGGCTATGATGTTGTCTTTAGTGAAGGAAAAGTTTTCCTGTGACACAAAGCAACATGGAAAGCTAAGAAGGCTGGGATTCAAGTGAAGAATCTCTATAGAATTGATGTAGATGTGATTTCTACTGAGCTTCCTACTGTTGGGAAGTGTGATAAAGCCTTGCAATTGATGCTTGAGAGGGAGCAAGATTTGCATGCAGGTAAGAGTGAACCTCAGGATGTGGAGCAACCACAAGATGAGGATCATGGAATGGGAGAAACCACTCATGTAGAGAAATATTGTGCCAGATGGGTAGAGGGGGTGCATGCATCTATACCACAAGGTGAGAGGTGGGTTTACATGCATGGATAATCCTAATAAGAAATTTCTGGGCAGGATTCATTGAGATGGTGTGGATCTCATGAATTGAACCTGGCTACGAGGAGCCCACAGTATAGCAGTAGCATGATTAGTTGGATTGATGCAGTTAGATGTCGGGAGGACATAAAATCAAAGTGATAGTGTTGGATATTGGAGCACGGATCAGAGTTGACAGCAAGTGCAGAGTGCATGGATGCAGAGGTCGACAACACAGTGGTTCCTAAAGACATGTGCAGTCAGTACCAGCATACATCGAAATTTTTAGATGACAGACGCATTGTACTGATTCAATTTTTTGAGTCTATTCAGTTTCATAAGTGTTGCATGTGCGAGAAACACTAGAAGTGTTGCATACAAGAGTTGCAGGTCGCATGCATGGAGTTGTAGGGTGCATGCAAAGGTTGCAGGGAGAATGCATGGAGTTGCATGTCGCATGTAAATACATTCCTTTCTTGTTGAGAGGGAGTTGTGAGATTCAAAAAGATGATGATCCTAGTGAAAATTAAGCACCTACACTAGGTGGGGCCCGCAGGCTATTTTTAGGTGTATGTCTATTTTTAGAATGTTGAGAAAATTCTATTTATAGTGGGAGTGTATTTTTAGAATGGTGAGAAAATTATATTTATAGACGAGTTTCTATTTTTAGATGCATGGGCGAAGTCTATTTATAGATCGCATGTCTAAAAATAGAATACATGTTGGTTATTATTATCTCTTAATAATAATTGGACAATAAATATGAATCTATTCTCTTGAAGCACTTGATTTCAGTTAACTGATGTGGAAAACCAGTTAGCTGAAGGAATTTCGAGTTCTAAGGTTAGTTGGTGGGACATGCAAGTGGAATTAGTTGTAAGGGAGTGATTCGAAGTTGTAGCAAAGTTGAATGTGTAGTTATGTGAGTTGTAAAGTAGTTTAACTTAGTTAAGTGAGTTAAACTCAATTGTGCTAGTTGTAACTAAAGATACACTAGTGAGAGATCACTGAATTAAATATTTAATTAATTCACATGGAGTGATCTCACATGCAACTGAATATTTAATACTGTTAACTACATGCATGTCAGATCCAGTGGAGACCCAGTTGAGAGATAGGTGAAAGGGACAGTTTGACTATCTGCTGTGACATTAGTGGGTGAACTCATGCAACCACACACACATTGGATATTCCAATGAGTATTGCGCAGTCAAGGCAAGCAAGATTCATTCATTCAGAGGTTCTTGACCATCAGGGATTGCGCAGTGGAGGCAGGTTGTCTGGAGGATGTAAATTGTGCAAGGGATTTGCAATTTTTTGTATGATAGTGAGACGATTGTAAATTGTATTGAGATCTCTTGGATTATAGTTTTGTATGAGATTGTTTCATGATCCATGATATATACATAATATATGATAGTGGGTTTTTTAGCTTTATGCTTTCCCGGTAAAAACATCTGTGTTATGTGTGATTTATCTTTCTTCATGTGTTTGCAATTGGCGATTAAATTTCTGCAAAGATTTAAGTAGAAGGATTATGTATTTAATAGTGGCATATAATTGTTAGATCAGAAGAATCCAAGAAATACATAATTTTATTAAAATTTCTACATAGGAAAATAAATAACTTTTTGAATTAATGTAAGTGGAGTGAGCTACAACCAAATATATGAGTTGATCTTGTAGAAGAGCTCCTCCAATTGGACTTGTTCCTTTCTTGCCACAAAGTGTACCTCTGTGTCACTTTAATGCATGGAATAATGACTCTCACATCAACAACATGAGGGTAGAATCTATCTAAAAAAGCTACCCTCTAGCTTGTGGATGGCCACAAATATATAGAAGAGGATGGTAAGTTGAGAGTTCTTATCCATTTACAAATCTAGGCTTGAGATCCACTCTTGATGGGAGGATGAGCTCAAGGGATAAGGGATGAAATATCCAAGGTAGGATAGGATAATTAGATTCAAGACATTCATCCAAGGTAAATATTTATAACAAATCATGTAAGTTTATGGAAGAGGAAGCTTCAGTATTCTTTTTATTTTCCCTGAATTTATAGAATCAACGCACCCTCAGAAAGGGAAACCCATTGATGATCAACACAGGTCCAAAGAGGGTCAACCTGCTGGTGAACGTTGCCCAATGAAGGGATAGGGTGCGTTAGACCTAAAAGTCACTGAAATGAAGCAATTTCAGGTAGAAACTCAAGGATTTGAGAGAGTCATGCTTAGGGATTTGTGTAGGGAGGATGAAAAAGTGTTCAAAGGATGTGAATGATCCCGTTTGAAGGCCTATTAACTAGATTCAAGAAAATGGCCTATAATAGATTCCCCACTAAAGCGCAAAGTCAGAAATGATAATTGATGATTGAAGTTCTTTGTCTTATGACAAGTTAGGATCAAGAACAACCAACGAGATCGCATTCTGCTATAATACATTTACATCATGACATATTTATTGAGGGAGGCATACCCATGCTCAACACATAAGCTAACATTACATGTAAAATGATACAAAGACATGTACACTAATGAAAAAGGGTGGATCCATGACTGGATGATTATATGCATGATCAAATCCATCATACTTTGTGATCTTGTATTAATCCTAAAATCGCAGCCAAAATGGATGAATCTTGATCTGGGGTCTTCTATGTCATTCACACAACCAATCAATGTACGAGTCTAACCATGTGAATCAATGAGTTGAAGTTGAACATGGTAGAAACTATCTGATTATCGACAAATTATGTAAGTCATTAATAGACACGAGAGAAACCACCGATGATGTTAATCGCTCTCAAGGTACTGCATTACAATCCGTATGGTGTGAATAAATGAGTTGAAGTCGAACACCACATAGAAATGAGTTGAATTTGAACACCACATAGAATATATCGGTCGAAGGCCATTGATGTAAACCTGTTACAAGAGCAAGGAAACTTGTCATTGATGTATGCAAGCACCAAGGTACCAAAGGGTTGTTTCTAAGTCAACTTCTTGGATAATGAGTTGATGTCGATAGGAAGTGACCCATTGTAGGAGGGCCTTGATGTATCCCCCATCAACGATATGAAACAAGTATCATGATTTGAGAGATAATTATGATGATATGGAACTGGATCAAGAACAAGAGACATGGAATGAAAGCTTAACAATATTGTAGCAGCTGTTGACTGGGTGAATTCTCTTGAACACATCAGCGATATTAAATGAAGTTGGCAACATTGACCCAAAATAAAAAATGGAGGATTTGAAACAGTATGATGAACCAAAAGACAAGAAGATTTCCCAACCCAAAAACCACAAAGATGAAGTGGAAGAGTGTCATGTTCAAGAGTGACTCGCTGCCATCAACAAGTGGAGTCCCTTGCTTTCTAAATTTCCCCAACCATACTGGTAAGTACCTCTTTATTTTTTAACAATATTGAGGAGGATAACATATGCTTGATATTTAAGTTTATCCTTTAGATGAATCCCTCTAAATATATTTAATGAACCCTGATAGCAGTGGTTTGGTCTCATCATGATTGATAAGTCCATCATTGTTTGATGTTTTTATGAGCCCAACGAAGGTAAACTCGACATCTTTTTCATGTTTAGAGAGTTTGAAAAAGATTCAAAAAAGAAAACTCCAAAGTTTCCTTTTCATATATAGTCCCTTGAGTCTGAAAAGGTAGAAAACGATACTCAAGAGAACCTCTTAGCCATGTTTGACTAAGGTATTCCTTTTTCGTAAGTAGTCTATCTCAGTTCAGAAAAGGGTTAAACTGATACTGAGTAGACGTCTTTTCATTTACTTTAATGAGTTTGAACAGACAAGTGCTCGACAATCTTTTCATATTTTGGGAGTTTGAAAAGAGCTGAAAGAGGACTCCAGGTGGTCTCATTTTTGTGAGTTTAAAAAGCCCAAAAAAGTGATAAAAGTATGCTCCCCGATCAAAATGATCTATTAAAAACACAACAAAATCCGTCAAACAACTGTTGACCTGCTCAAAACACCATCAAAGGATTAAAAATACTTATTTCATGGTAAAAGTGAATCAAAACTAGGTAAAAACATTAAATATAAATGAAATAATGGAAGAAATGACCATAAATAGTCAAAATTATAATTCACTTTTATCATTTCACATTTACCTTTAATAGTTAGAGCTGTGAGTACTTTTTTCCCTCAATATTATGCAACTGATTAAGATCAATCCGATGGATCATTTCAAGTGTCGTCACTTCTAGGTAGGAGCTAAAACCTTTCTCTTTCATTTAATGGTGGCATTTTGTGTTTTCATGTAATTTTTTTCTGAGTTTTTAAGGGCCCTAGGGCTTAAATAATTCGCCCTTGGACCAACGAACACTCCTAAATTCCAAAGGATCATTGATCCTTGTCAAAATGCATTGCAGGTAGAGGTGAAATGCATTGTCTCTCCTTGTTGGGGTGTGTTGGGCGCAATTCCCAAATTTTTTTTTCCATTTCCTTTCAAAATTTGTGAATTTTTTTGCATGGAAAATATCCTAATGAGTCTCTTTTTGATGTTTCAGGTCTTCATTAGCACAAAATGGCCATGATTTGGAGGGAAAGAGAACATTAAGAACAAGACATGAATGCAAAAAATGATCTTGCTAACATCAAGGAACTAAAAAATTGTGGGTTATTGAAATTATTCGTGCTTCCTAACATGAGGCAACATATGGAACTACTGGAGTATCTTGTTCATTCATGGGATGTTCAAGCAAAGGCATTCAGGCTAGGAGCATATCTACTCGAGATCAAAGTAGAGGACATATACTTTCTGTTCCAATTGATTTTCTAGGTCCATCACATTTATGTAGAATTGGAGATTGAAGTTTCGAACCCACAATTGTGGTTCAACTTTAGGATACAAAGGAATGAGGAAAATTGATCAAACCCTAGTAATTAATAAATAGGCAATTTTATATGGTTTTTAGAAATTGGCCAAAAATGGATATTATTAACAAATAATTTTATGCAAATGATATAAATGAGTGATTATGATTAATGAAATTATTAATTTGATATGCATTAAATAATAATAAATATGATTGTTCATGGATGGATTATTATATTAGTTAAATATTATTAAAGATAATAATTTATATGTTGTTATATTTAATGTATTCATTATATTTCAATAATAGCTAATATATTCTTAATATTAAAATATTAGAAATGTAGTTATTAATGCATTCTTTTATAATTAAAGAATAATTAACATATTCTTAATATTAAAAATATTAAATAAATAGTACCATGATAATACTTAGATGTATTTTTTGTGAAAGGAATATTATACATTAATTAAACCTAAGGAGAGAATTAATGAAAAATGAGGCATAAGTTTAGGGGGTACTCGAAGATATGGATTTAGGTGTTAATGTGAGTATCAAATTTTCAATTATGATTCATCCTTCATCCCTATTGAGGTTGTTTGGATGTTTATTGATTTCAATGGATTTCGGTGGAAGTAGTGATCAATTTTAGCAAGGACGCGGGTTTTCTTGATGCAAATATGATGTTTGGTTTTGTCGGAATCCTCTGCAAGTGCATAGTTTTTTTTATCGATTGTGTTTTATGTCAGAAAAATGTTTTAGGATATGAGTATTGATGGATCAGCCAGTCTCCCCAACATATGGAATTCAACATGAACATGGAATTAAATAAACACCTTTTTGGCATTTAGGGTCAATGGGATCCTTAACAGAATTCAGGAAGTTGCAGATGGTATTCAAAGTTTTGAAGGTAGTTATGATTCTATGTTTTTTAGTATATGGGAAATTTTTTCAGTGGTCCCAAGAATATACGGAAGGTTCACGTTGCCAATGTAGTTATCAAATTTTTTTTTTTAAATTTTTGTGACAAGTTTATTTTCTAGCTTTATTCAGAGACTTGATTGCTTGATGTTGTTTGTATCCATTTTTCAAGAACACATTTATGATATGGGATTTCTCTCTATCTAGGTTTTCTTTATGAGATATTTTCACAACTCTTGTTGCAAGAGTGTTTAGAATCCCTAATTTTTGGTTGGGATGATGATGGGAGGTGGCATAAAGAGATTTTTTGGTTTGGGTCTTCTTCTGGTAAACTTGTGAGATATAGAACCATATGATTTTCGGGTGATGAGGATGTCAAGAAAAGAAAGGCTATATTAACTTCTAATTCCATAGTGAATTTTATCAATGGAGAAAGGTTATTTAAATGTTGCTTAAAAATTTCTAAAGTTTCACGTTCATGAGGTCATATGAGGAAGGTGTCGTCCACAAACCTTTTCCATAATTTGGGTTTCAAGGGTGCAATATTTAGGGCTTTGGATTCAAACTATTCCATAAATAAATTGGCAATAATGGGGGATAGAGGAGAGCCCATTGCTACTCCACAATTTTGCTCATATATCTCATCCATGAAACTGAAGAAAGTAGATTTGAGACAAATTTCATTAAGTTTTGCAGTGTCATGATCAGTTATTTTATGGAAAATTTCCATGGCTCCATCAATGTGGATATTGGTGTATAGTGGAGTGACATCAAAAAGGTGGAGTACGACATGGAGGGGTTGAAACACAGGATAGATGGGACCGAAAGTGACTAGATCCCTATGCGACTTCAGCAACACACTGTTGGAGTGCCTAGCCGTATTGGTTGGTTACTATGCAAGAAAGCTCATGCAACGGAATGTTATCATGAGCACCATGATTAGTCTAATGGGAGGTTTATAGCCATATTTGCATGTAGTTTTTGACATAGGCCATGTGGCCATATGTGTCTCAGGAAAATTTTTTGTAAAACCAAACTTTATATATATAAAACTATCTTCAGTGTTTCTATGCTTCTATGTTTCTATTATCACTTTTAATGGATATGATGTATATTGAAATTCATTTACATATATTGCAAATGTCTATCTAAAACATGATTGGTCAGCATCTATGAAAGTATTTAAATTTCTATAAATGTGATGATATTAGATGAAATCAAAGTGTCTTTCTAGAAGGTGAAACCTTAAGAACATGCGAAGGAAGGTAGGACTTATAACCAAATAGATGTTAATAAATTGTAGTACTACAAGCTGTGAGTCATGTGTGGTGACTAAATGACAGATACCATGTGAAATAGTATTAGACAATAGCTCGAACACTGCGTTATAGTCAACGATGTTATTGGTAGAGTGACCAATACAAATTCCTCGTAGACTCACTAACTCACCATTTGGAGCAAAGATAGCCCAAGTTACATATGATGGGTTCCAAGTACTAATAATAACACCATCAGCATATCCAACATATAGTTCAAGGGATGTTGACATCTGCAAACCAAACATAAATGGGATCAATAAAAACCATAGGAAACTCTGAAGATACATACTGCAAACACACTCAAACACATCTATATACATTATGTACATAGTGTACTACGTAAAAAATTAAGCGTAGTATTTGTTAAGGTACAACCCATTTCTAGGCTACCACAATGGAATTCCTTCAAAATTGACTAGCTCATAGGGCCCTTTAGCAAGAACATGCTTGACGATATATGGACCTAGCTACATAGGTTGGAACTTTTCTGGCCTTAATTTGTCAAACTATTGATCGTATAGAAGGACAATGTCTCCTTTCGAGAAGACACAAGGCATGACACTTTTATCATATTACGCCATGACATGTTTCTTATGAGCTTCATTAGCCATAGGACATCCCACTGAGTTTCATCTAATCACATCATATGTAAGAGACATTCCTCTTCTACAAAAGTGGAAGGAAGAATTTTGTAATATCCCTGATTATAAATTTTGCTAACCAGAATATTAATTTTGGCCAATTTTGATATTATTACAGTTTTGAATTAGGAAATGTGGATTTGGGGGCCATAATTAGACTTAGGAAACTATAGGCCTCTAGAAATTAGTTTGAGGTGAAATATTGCGGCAATAGTGGAGGATGGGGCTCAATGAGGAGAAACTACGGCCCACATGGAGGCAGTGCAGTCATTGGTGTGTTTTGGAGGCTAGAGGCACAAGGTGGGGCCCAAGAGAACGTTGGGAAACATTGGATAAATAGGAAGAATGAGGCTCATTGTTGGCATTAATTTATTCATATATTTCGAATTTGTCTTTGACAAGAGCACACTTGAGCAGTGAGCCAAGTCTGCATGTGATGTTCAACACGCAGGTGTCTCCGAGCGGAGATCCTAGCCTTTTGCTTCAGTGGATTTTGAGTGCTAGCCCAAGGAAGGTGTATTACCATAACTTGATCATTTCCACTAGCAGGAGCTTCATCCACAGCACACTCATCACTTCACTAGCACAGTGGCATCCATAGTAGTGCAGAGGCTGCAGAGTCAGTGAGGAGCATCACTCCAGGAGCTTGAGGAGTGAAGGAGATTTTGGAGGAGACTTGGAGCTTCCTAAAATGGATTTCGTGGAATTTTGGAGACTTCCAACGGAAGAATTTATAGGAGGATCGATTTACCGAACAACACAGTGAGCCAAGCCCAAGAGGGGTAATTTTTGGGGTTAAGTTTTGGGCGAACCCTTTCTGTGTTTTTCTGGGTTTATTGAGGAGAAGCCAAGATTAATTTGGCATAATTTTCAAGGTAGGTTTGAGGTGTCTAAAAAATATCCTAACTCAGCCAACATTTAGAGGAGCTAGGGGAAATTGGGCCAAAATTCAGGGGTCAACATTTGGCCAATTACTTCGTGGGTTTCTTGAGTAGAGTCTGGGGTTAAAGTCCAGAATTTTCTGAGCAGCATAGCAGGCCCTAGTAGCATTTCTTTAGGAGCAGCAACAACATTTCTAGCAGATTGTAGTGCAGAGCTACAACCATACAACATACCATCAGTGGGGGATTTCAACATTTATTCAGAGGGCTTCTCTAGCTCGCCTTGAGCAAGCCCATGTGCCTTCATTCCAGCACCTCCATTGTACTAATTTCCAACAAATTAATAAAATGGCTCAACTCAATTTTAGGGCTCAATTTGTGTTCTAATGGTGTGATTTTTATTTTCTATTGTTTAATGTCTCTTGATGCATGCTATTGTTGTAATTTAATGCTAGGAATATGACAACGATATCAAAGAATAATCTTGACTCAGCAAGTGGGAAACCCTTCATTCTATGACAAGACCTCAACAACAGTGGAGCTATCTCCCGACACCTCATCAACCTGTTGTTACACCATTTTTTGGTCATCTAACCTATTATCATTATATGGACCCAAGTACACCATGTAAAACCAACTTTACCCTAAGTAAAATTGCTTTCACTATGAAAATAACTTAGTAAACCACCTCTATTAAGTTGTTTATGGTTTAAACAGGAAACCCCATGAGGAAATATTAAATAAATCTACATTTGTTTGATTTTCCTCAAGGAATAATTAGTTAAACAACAGTTTAATTAATATTCCTGGTTATATTTAACCCAAAACAAGGAAATTAATTAGATAAATCATTATTTATCTTATTTTTTTCTAAGAATAATTGTTTAAACCTTATTTAAATAATATTTTTTGTTAAATATGACAAAATCACCCATAAATAATTAAATAAATCATTATTTATTTGATTATTACTCAACCACATCCTTAAAATGATAAATAAATCATTTATTTATTTATTATTTACAAATAAAGGGATTTGACCCAAGTCAAATTCCTTTTTCCTCCAACAAATATAATAAAATATTCCATAAAAGTTGGATCTTGATTTGGTTAATAATATTTTAATTATGCACCAATATCTAGACTAACTCAATATTTTGTTATAAATAGAAGGGTTTTTCCATTCATTTACCACCTTTTGTTGCCTAAAGATCACTCTGGATCTATACTTTTGGTCTCACTATTGATCCAACATCATAGTGATATTTTGCTACCATTTTTGTCTGGGTTTTCTACACCATCAAGAGAGAGAAGTTTTAGATCTGAAGTGCTAAGGACTTATAAGAACCCATCCTATTGAGGAGAACTGGTAACACCCTTATGTGTTTTCCTCCTAGGTGCCCATAATACAAAATTCATTCAACATATTCTTGCCTTGTCTATTGGATGCACGGAGTAAATCTTGTTTTTTCTACTGTTTAAAGTCTTCTAATGCATAGATCTAGATTTTTGCAGCATTTATCTTAATCACCTAACTACAGATTTGAAGATATTGACAGCCATCTTTGTTGTTAAGGCTGTTTGTTATGCACAACTAAAGTGGTGTTTTTTCGTATGCTTGGAATTAAGATTGATACTAACACCTGTACTACATTGTTATCATCAGAGAATTCAGTCACAACCCCAGATACCCCATCAATGGACACCTCAACAATGGGTTGTGGCTCATCAGCGAGTGTACGCTTAGTTATCTCCTTGCCAACCATGGACGCTTAAACTACTATTTCATCTTCTTCCAATCCACCTCACCATCCCTGCATAATTCCGCGGAATTCCCCCTGATTTGTGCATGTCTCTTTGTTCACAAAACTCCCAAAAAGAGAGGGATGCTTGAATTCCATGTACTAGTGATTGGTATGCCTACTAATTTGCTGCCATTAACTCCACATCAGTTGCAATAAGCCTCGATGGTGTGGGGAACTTCAGTAGAATGGTAGGAGGGCCAACAACATGATATCAGGAGAAGCTCACATGAGCAAGACACTATCTATGCAGGGATTAGGCGGTATCTTTGAGGGTTTACTCTTGGAGTGTGTGGAATGGAATACTTGGTAGGGAAAATTCATGAGGAGTTGGGCATAGTGCCATATTATCGTGATTCCCTACTCACTGATGGTGTGTAGAGGGCTTTTGATACTTATGCCTGGCACGATGGTGATTAGAGTAGGGGAGATTCATGTTGGAAAAGATGGCTTGGGATCCTGGTCTTGAGGGATCCCTTCATATCAGGGCGATGCAAAGGTCAGGGATGATTCAATGGCGCATCTGGGACCCTGGAACATTTTTGTAGTGCCAATGGGGAGTGTCAGTTGGAGAGGATGCTTGTTCAGGCATTGCTTGAGGACAAGCAATTTTTGGTGGGGAGTACTGTAATATTCCTAATTAGAAATTTTTCTAACCATAATATTAATTTTGTCCAGTTCTAATATTATTACAGTTTTGAATTAGGAAATGTGGATTTGGGGGCGCAAAATTAGACTTAGGAAACTATATGCCTTTAGAAATTAGACTGAGGTGAAATATTGCGGCAATAGTGGAGGATGGGGCCCAATGAGGATAAATTGTGCCCACAGGGAGGTAGTGCAGTCATTGGTGCATATTGGAGGCACAAGGCACGAGGTGGGGCCCAAGAGAAGGTTGGGCATAATTGGATAAATAGGAAGCATGAGTATCATTCTTGGCATTCATTCATTCATCTATTTCAAATTTGTCTTTGAAAAGAGCACACTTGAGCAGTGAGCGAAGTTTGCATGTGTTATTCAACACACGGGTGTCTTTGAGCGGAGATCCCAACCTTTTCTTTGGTGGAATTTGAGTACTAGCCCAAGGAAGGTGTCTTACCATAGCTTGATCATTTCCAGTAGTAGGAGCTTCATCCACAACATAGTCATCACTTCACCAGCGCAATGGCATCCATAACAACGCAGAGGCTGCGCAGCCAGTGAGGAGCAGCACTCCGGGAGCTTGAGGAGTGAAGGAGATTTTGGAGGAGACTTGGTGGGGAAGCTTGGAGATTCCTAACAAGCATTTTTGTGGAATTTTGGAGACTTCCAGTAGTATTATTTGCAGGAGGATTGATTTACCCAGCAATACAGTGAGCCAAGCCCAAGAGGGTCTATTTTCGGGGTCAAGCTTTGGGCAAACCCTTTCTGGGTTTTACTGGATTTATTGAGGAAAAGTGAAAAATAATTTGCCATATTTTTTTGGGCAATTTTGAGGTGTAAAATAGAGATCCTAACTCAGCCAGTAGCTAGAGGAGCTAAGGGAAGTTGGGCCAAAATTCCAAGGTCAACATTTAGCTAATTCTTTCATGGGTTTTTGTGGGTTTCATGAGTAGAGTTCAGGGTTAAAGTCTCGAAATTTTCTAAGTAGTGTAGCAGGACCTAAGAGTATTTATTTAGGAACAATAACAACATTTCTAGTAGATTTCAACACAAAGCTACAAGCATACAACTTACCATCAGTGGGGGATTTCAACATTGATTCAGAGGGATTCTCTAGCTTGCCTTGAGAAAGCCCAGGTGCCTTCATTTGAGCACCTCCATTGTAATCATTTCCAACAAATTAATAAAATGGCTCAACTCAATTTCTATTCTAATGACGTGATTTTTATTTGCTGTTGTTTAATGTCTCTTGATGCCTGTTATTGTTGTAATTTACCGTTAGGAATATTACAAAGTTCTATAGATAGTTTCAGTGATATAATCTCACATTCAATTGGAAGGATTGCTTCCATACTGTAAACTAATTGAAAAGGTGTAAATCCAGTAGCAGTCTTAACAGAGGTTCAGTATGCCCATAAGGAAACATAAAGAATCAGGTGCCAATCTGATCGATGGACCCCTATCATACATTGAAGCATTGTTTTAAGAACTTTGTTAATAACCTTAACTTTCCTATTAGCTTGAGGGTAGTAGAGAGTGGAAATTTCATGCGAGGGTCCCAAATTGGCAGTTATTTCGGACATCATGTGATTGAAAATTTTTCTTCCATAGTACATAACTATGTCTTGTAGAACACCAAATCATGTGATGACATGATTGAAGAAAAAATATGCAGTTGTTTTGCAAGTATTGTTATATGTAGGCATCGCCTCGGCCCATTTAGTAAAATAATCCGTCGCTACTATAATATAGTCACGCCCCTAGCCCAAGTGAGGGTTACATGTCATGAAATCGATACCCCATTTCATAAAAATAACTACGACGATAATAGGATGCAAAGGAGAAGGTGGAGCATGGGTCTTATGATCATAAATTCGGCACGTGTGAAACTTTTGGACAATGAGAATATAATCGTGAAATATGGTGGGCCAGAATTAACTAGCACATAGGATATTCTGTGCAGTAGCATAACCAGAAAAATGACCGCCACATGCCCCCGAGTGGCATTCATTAAGGAATTTATTAGACTCCTCACGTGTGAGGCACCTTCAGAAAATCGTATCAGTTCCTTGGCGATAAAGGTTATCACCAATGATGATGTAATTCTTGACTTGGTATCGAATATGTTGTTGTTAAGAGCGAGAGGTATCCGACCGCAAGTTTTGGGTCCGGAGATATATACGAATGTCTCCATACCATGGGACAGATGACAAGATTAGAAACAACGACTCATCTAGAATGGAATCTTCAATGGTTGATTCAAAATCAACAACGAGCAGGTCACATATTATCTCAGCAAAAAATGAGGATTTATTTGACTTGGATTTGATGAATTCCAATTCAAACTCCTGGAGGATAATAATCCACTTGAAGTATCCCCCCCCCCATCAATTGACATGAAAAAATACTTGTCATAGGGTTTCAATCTGAAACAACTGTAGTTTTCTAGAGCAACATATAATGGCAAAATCTTTGGACGGATTGAATGAACACTAAAGCTAAATTTTCTACATGGGTATACTTGATTTTGGTATCATTGAGATTTCGAATCAAATAATAGATGAGATGATCAGTCCCTAATCATATTCATCGACCAATACCATTTATATGGTAGAAATAGCAGCAACGAGATATAGGAAATAGTCACGCTGGTAATCAGGGTGATATAATAGAGATGCCCGAATAAGTACATCTTTCAGGGCATCAAACGTCTTTTGAGCAGCGTCATCCCAATGGAAGGGAACCCCTTTCTTAAGCAGGTGAGTGAATCCTTTGGTCAACTCAATGCAATTAGGGACAAACCTCCACAAAAAGTTAGCCTTCCCTTGGAGTCATTGAAGATGAACAAGGGAAGAAGGCGCATGCAAATCATTGATTTCTTGAAATTTGAAAGTTTCGATACGAATTCCATGTTTTGAAATGACAAAACCAAGAATTCGATCTGAACTAACGCAGGATACAAATTTGTGAGGATTAAGTTGAATATTATAGTGTCTACATCGTAAGAAGATGGCCCTAAGATGCATCGAGTGATCAGTATGATGTTTAGAGTGAGCATGGAGATCGTCTATGTAGATTCACATGATATGTTTAATGTAGTGGAAGGCATAATCCAATTCCCTCTAAAGCATAGCCCCAACATTCTTTAAACCAAAAGGGAGCCCCCAGGGATAGATAAATGCAGTTTTAGGTTGATTCACTGGGAGAATGTTGATTTAACTATAGCTAGAGAAACCATCCATAAACGAATATATCTCACAACCAACATAATCATCAATAATTTGGTTGATGAATGGGGTTAGGTAATTTTCCGTTGGGAAATTTCAATTTACATCCTGATAATCTATGCATACACGAATTTTTCCCTATTTCTTCATGACGAAAATGACACTTGACACCCTATCGGTCAAAGGAACAGGGTATATGAAACCAACACGAAGAATTTTTTCAACTTGAGCTTTAATCATGGTAGTATTCTTGGGATGGTTCGAATGAAGGCGCCTTCAGACTGTCATGCACCACTATATTTGGGTCGATACTTGGTATTTCCTCATAAGACTAGGCAAATACATCTTGAAAATCCCAGAATAGGGATTTATAGGTCTTAATATCATCAGGAGAACAAGATGCATTAATGTGTAGACTTTCGATAATACCCAGTTTAATTGAGATATCAAGAGGTATCATCTTTTTGATGTTCAAAAGTTTCTTTTCAAAATTGAATTCATGAATAGAAATGGAACTCGCAGGAAACTCGATTATATTTGGTAGATATAGGTCACTGTGATTATCGTTAATGGAATTTGATAAGAAGGAACGATGTCAACTATATTTCCATTGCACATTGTCTGGAATCATGATCTCCATGATGCTCTCATCGATAGGAAATGTGTGAGAGAAAATATTAGAAGATGTGCGATAATACAATGAACGATCGACCCAGTTAATCAAAGAGGAAAGATTGGAACAAGTTGCACAAACCGAATATATGGCTTTTTAATCAAGCTCAATGGGGGTTGGTTGCCAAAACTATCGATGTTAGTTTCATATGGTACAACCCAGGGATAAGTTGGAATAGTATAAGATGATATCATATTGATATAAGCAACTGAAGGGGATCTGTCAGGAAGCGAAGGAGGAGGAAGTGAAAAGGTTCCCATGAGAAAGGAATCCTTAAGCAGTCCAACCTCGACATGCTGATAAGGGCGTAGAGTTTCCCCTAAAAGAGGGACACTTCTGTAACTTGAGAATCAAAGGTAAATAAGGTGAGTTGATCGATGGCTATGATCCGACCTTTATGGGGAAAGACGATCATACGAAAATAAGTGGAAATGATAACAACCATTGCGTACAACCATGTGCGACCCAATAGAATATTGTAATCAATAGGTCCGTTAATAAATTTTCCTTATATGGATACATATTTTCCTTCTAATTCTACTTGTAAGGAGTTTAAAATACCACAAGGTTTATATGTTCACCCATCAAAATATTTCATGTTGGAAATATTGTCATTGATGGCAATGGAGGCAACAAAGACAGAGACAGGCAAAGGAGGCAGCTGAAGCAGATACAGGAAAAGGACAACAGAACAGAGACAAACAAAAGAAAAGAAAGCAGGGCAAAGGAGACAGGCGGAAGAACACTGTTGAAGTGTAACAGTCGAATACAGAGGCAGAGATGAAACGGTCAAGTAGTGGAGGCAGTGAAACGGTCGAGTAGTGGAGGCAGTGAAACAGTCGAGCAGTGGAAGCAGAGGCAACGAATATAGAGGCAGAACAATTATCAGAGGCAGAGGCAGAGCTGTTAACAGAGGCAGAGGCAGAGCCGTTATCACAAGCAGAGGCAGAGCCATTTTTTAATTCCGAGATTCGCTACCCCAGCTGGAGGATACATAAACACAATTCCGAGAATCGTATAACCCAAGCGGCAAGTATATATACATATATATACAAACAAATTCTGAGAATCACCTCCCCCGCTGGAAGATACACTAAATATTGGAGCAGCAAAGTATATATATATATACATATAAATCTTATTCTGGGAATCGTAACCCAGGCGGGAGGATACATAATATTCCGGGAATCTTAAACCCAAGCGGCAAAGTTTATATATATTAATTTATATGGAGCACTTTATGATCAAAGAATCAAAGTACCATAAGGTGGGACCCTTTCCCAATCGCATCAGAGATTATAAGAGCAGCGGAACATATAAACAGAAAATTGCGATTGCGATGAAGCCCGGAACCGATGGGTTTATAAAACATAATGGATATGTGTCGGAACATGCAACCAAAGAATTGCGATTGCGATGAAGCCCGGATCATATAAACAAAGGTTCAAAGCATATATATTAATAAGTGGAGCGCTTTATGATCAAAAGAAATGAAGTAATATAAGGTGGGACCCTTATTAATCGCATCGGAGAATATAAAGGTGTCGGAACATCACAACATAAAGTTGCGATTGCGATCAATCACATCGGAACAAT
The DNA here is from genome assembly GCA_034641835.2 of Pinus albicaulis. Lineage (NCBI taxonomy): Eukaryota > Viridiplantae > Streptophyta > Pinopsida > Pinales > Pinaceae > Pinus > Pinus albicaulis. The sequence goes on along the minus strand of CM076580.1, from coordinate 1,538,011,881 downwards.
CGCAAAGGTACCAATCGCATCGGAGTTAAAGTGGAACATGTTAAAAAATATTTGCAATTGCGATGAAAGCCGGACGCGATAGTCATATAAACTCCGCCATATAAAACATGGTCGAGTCCACATATCAATCGCAATCGGAAATTTGTGGAGCATATCAATCGCATCGGAGCAAGGCAGCTTGCGATTGCGATTGGCAAAGCTAGACGCGATAGTTATATAAACTCCGCCGTATAAAACATGGTCAGGTCCGCATATCAATCGCAATCAGAAATTTGTGAAGGCGGCCCATATATATATATATATATATATATATATATATATATATATATATATATATATATATATATATATATATATATATATATATATATAAAACGTTGTTGCGATTGTATTGAAATGTGCCATGTGGTCTGAGGACCCACGGGCCTTGGCTTAAGGTGGAGGGCGATTATTAATATAATACGATTGTGATGTGTGGAATCGCATCGGGTCATAAAACAAAGGCCGTGGTGTATGTATGTTCCGCTTGCGGAATTAACCACATCAACAAGACACTTGTTGTGTAAAGGGTTGGAATTTGCCCAGATTTAAAGTCAGCAGTTGCTTATATATATATAAAAGGCACTGTTATATATTTAAAAGGCGCTGTTACAGAGCCGCATGATTTAAAAAGTGCAGTTACATAAATACAGGAGTTACATAGCAGCCATAAACAGAAAGGCATACAGAGGAGAGAAAGGGACAAACACAGTCAAAGAAAAGACAAATGCGCAGCGATCCAGAAGGCTGTATGAGTGAGCTGGAGCTCTCATTGTAATTAAATGTATTATTTTAATTGATTTATATTGTTGTGATGCATTGGAAAGTCTCCGGAGGAGAACAAATATCCCACTATAATGTTAAATTGATACCTACAGTTATATTTATTGAATGAGTAGATAAAAGGAATGAGAAGACAGAAGCCAAAGAGTCATGACTGTTCACTCCAAATTCTTTGTGAAATACAAACATTCATGTGAGGAACTCTATATATAATATCAACTGGATACGCATAAGAGAGGTTAGAGAGAGTAAATATAGAAAATGCAGAGTATAGAAGAGTGAGGTAGAGAAGATTAAGAGAAGAAGAGTAGAAAGAGATGCTACAGAACATAGCTGATATCTGAGGTAAATCAACAAACATTCAGTTTGATAAATTGAGGAAGTTGGAGCTTCCCTATCAAGTTGTAGCTTGATAGCCGTCAATTGTAGCTGACTGAGGTTGGAGCCTCCTGTAGGTTGGTGCCTGCAGAAAATTGAAGGGACTTGGAGCTTCCTTGCAAATTGTAGCTTGCAGAATTGAGGTTGGAGCCTCCTGTAGGTTGGTGCCTGCAGAAAAACAGTGGTGAGAGGGAGTTGGAGCTTGCCTTTGCATCACAACAATAATAAGATGTGGTTTTCTCCCTTTATGGGTTTCCACTTATATCTGGTGTCTCTGTGCATGAAGTTTATGTGTTGATCTGATTTATATCATCTGCTTAATACATGCTGCTCTCATATTAAGTCTACTGTTATATTATATTGATACTTGCTGCTCACATTCTAAGATTACTCACATATTAAGTTGGACATGAAATGAAGGTGTAAATAAGGTTTAATGAAAAGTTTTAAAATTTCATGAATGTGTTAAATTGATTCACCCCCCCCCCCCTCTCAGTTTAACTAAGGGTTCAACAATTGTTATCAGAGCCAAGTTCCTTTGTACTAGTTTAACAACTGAAAGGAGATCCTAGGTTCTCAGGATGGCTAGTAAAGAAGGATGTTCTACCAATAAAGCCCCTTTCTTTACAGGTGAAAATTATGCTTTCTGGAAAATTAGAATGAGGACATACATAATGTCTCTAGGAATAGAAGTCTGGGCTGCTATGGAATATGGATATGCCCCAAAGGCAACTGACTCAGAGAAAGAAACCAAACAAGATTTTGTAGCTAATGCAAAAGCCATGAATTCCATCTTGAATGGATTGTGTGAAGCAGAGTTTATCAAAGTAATGCACAAAGACACTGCCAAAGAAATGTGGGATACTCTGGAGAACATCCATGAGGGAGACAAGAAAGTAAAGACTACCAAACTTCAAGTCTATAGAGCCCAGTTTGAGAACTTAAAAATGGATGATTATGAATACATTGCTAGCTTCTTTCTAAGGGTTGCAGAAATAGTAAATAACATGAAGGCTCTTGGTGAAAACATAAAAGAAGATGTAATTGTCCAAAAGATTCTAAAATCTCTTCCACCCAGGTTTAATCCTAAGGTGTCTGCAATAGAAGAAACAACTAATTGGGAGACCTTGACCATGAACCAACTACTTGGAAATCTAACAACATATGAGATGAGGCTCCCACAGAAGAAGCCAAGTACGAGGGAGGCAACCTTTAAAACAGAAAAGAAGAAAGAAGAAGAGGGACACATATGCTCTTGCTCGGATGAAGAAGAGGAAAAATTTGTCAAGAAATTGGATAGAGGCTCAGGTAAATACAAAGGTAAACTTCCTTTCAAATGCTTTAATTGTGGAAGAGTTGGACACTATGCTGCTAAGTGTCCTCACAAGAAAGTAAGGAATCAGGCTCAAGAGTCAGAGAAAAATAAATCAAAGAACTGGCAGAAAGGAAAGAAGTTCAGCAGAAAATCCTTCTATGCTAAACAAGACCACAGTACATCTGAAGATTCAGATGAACCCTCTAGTGAAGTAGGAACCTCTGAATTCTTATTGATGGCCATAGAAGAACTTGAAGGACTCCTGCTAGAAGATGAAGAAGAAGAAGGGGAAATCGACCTTGAGGGGGAGCTAAGAAGTGCTCTGGAGGAGATTGACAGACTCAAAATGAAGTGCAGAAAACAAAAGGACATTCTTTTCAAGTATGTAAGAGATGAACAAAACTCATAAGTCCTCAAGTAGCTGAAGGTAGAGCTTGAAGAAGCCAAGAAGATAGAAGACATGTTACTTCAGCAAATCAAGGATAAAACCCGATAATAAGAGAAGCTGGAAGAAGAAGTAGTATGTCTCATGAAGAAACTAGAAAATGCTCAAAGGAAAGCGGTTATAAGCTCTTCTCAAAAAACAAGCTCTAGTAAGTTGAATGAAATTCTGGTTTCTCAAAGATCCCCTATGATAAAAATTGGAATAGGCTATGAAGGAGAATCAAGTAAAAGCAAAGAAAAAGTTGACAGAGAGATTATTTTTGTAAAAGCAAAGAAGAATGATGAAGCAGCTCAAATAATTCCTACAAAAGAAGAAACCTGTAATGAGGAAGATAGGGATCAGAAGAAACCACTAGTAGTTAAGAATGTAATAAATACTAAGACAACAGAGAAAGGGGCATATGCCTCTGAATATGTCAAATTTGGAAGCCATCAAAGGAGATTATTCCCTCCTATGAAGAATGCCACCTGTTATGTCTGCCACAAGCTGGGACACATTGCTACATATTTCCATGCAAGGAGGAGTAATTCAAACCAACAAAAAATGCAAACATTGAAGATACTGCCTCAATCAAAAAAATGGAAAAGACAACCTTACACCAGGTATGCAAATAGTTTCTATAGTTACTGTTTTTATTGTAAGGAATTTGGTCATAAAATCATTGAGTGTAGAAAGTATGGACAAAGATTGATGTTCAACACCTCAAGGAGGTTTATGAATCAAAGAAATTTTGCTCATACTCACAATTCTGCAAAAACTATGATCAAATGCTGTATATGCAATCAAGTTGGACATATGCCTTCCAAATGTCCTCTGAAGGGATGTGAATCATCATCTCACAAAAGATACCAAACAAAAGGATGCCTCCAGTGGAAAAAGAAGGAGAATAAGTGTGACCTGGCTCTAACTACTCAAGATCTGAAAAGCCAATGGTATTTTGACAGTGGCTGCTCTAAACATATGACAGGAGACAAAAGCAAATTTATAACTCTTGATGAAAATAAATCTGGCAATGTTACTTTTGGCAATGATAAATCAGGTAAGATCAAGGGAAAAGGCTCAGTCAGCATAGACAATGGCAGAGGAAAGGCCCAAGATGTACTATTTGTAGATGGGCTGAAAGAAAATTTACTAAGTGTCAGTCAGATGTGTGACAAAGGTTGTGAAGTTCTTTTTAGAGCACAAGATTGTGAAGTCAGATCAAGCACCACAGGTAAGACTCTGCTCAAAGGAGTTCGAACAGAGAGTAATGTTTATATTGTGAAAGAGGAAGATGAAGCATGTCATCTTAGCAAACTAGAAGAGTCATGGTTATGGCATAAAAGGTTGGGACATCTCAGCTTTGATCACATCATCAGACTAAGTAAGAAGAAAGCTGTCAGAGACATGCCAGAAATAAAGCGACCTTCTAATACCATATGCAAATCATGTCAATTAGGCAAACAGACTCGCACATCCTTCAAGGCCAAAGAGGAGTTATCAACAAGAAGACCACTCCAGCTTGTGCACATGGATCTGTGTGGACCTGTAAGAACTAAAACACCAAGTGGAGAATCCTACTTCATGCTGATAATAGATGATTTCTCCATAATGACATGGGTTGCTTTTCTCAAGAATAAATTGGAAGCTCTGGACAAATTCAAAATATTCAAAGCATTAGCAGAAAATTAGACAGGATGCAAGCTAAAATGCATCAGATCGGACAGAGGAGGTGAATTCACAGATTATGACTTTGCAGATCTATGCAATGAATATGGCATAAAACAACAATTTACTATTGCAGGGACACCTCAGTAGAATGGAGTAGCAGAGAGACAAAACATTTCTGTTCAACAAATTGCCAGAGCCATGATGCAAGAGAGTAATATTCCTCAAACCTTCTGGGCAGAAGGAGTACACACAGCGGTGCATATCCTTAATAAAGCCCACTTAAGACCAAGCAGTGATAAGACTCCATATGAACTATGGCATGGGAAACCAACTTCAATTAAACATTTTAGAATCTTTGGAAGCAAGTGTTACATAAAGAATAATGATGAAAATCTTGGGAAATTTGATGCAAGAGCAGATGAAGGGATATTTCTAGGATATGCATCCAAAATTAAAGGGTACAGGTGCTACAACAAGACTCTTCGAAAAATAGTAGAAAGCATTGACGTGAGATTTGATGAAGAACTTCCAAACAATACAAGAGATACAAACTGCTGCAGTCCATCCGAAAACCATGAAGAATAAAACCAAGATGATGAGGAAAAAAGAAAGACAACAGAAGATACAGAGCTGAGTTCTAAAGCTCCCTCAAGATATACTCAGAAGAGCCATCCTGAAGATCAGATCATTGGAGACAAGAGAGTAGGGGTTGAAACAAGAAGGAAACTAATAGAACAAACTGAAGAGGTATACATAGCCATGTTTTCACAAATAGAGCCAAAGAAATTTGAAGAAGCCAGCAAGGACATGTCTTGGGTAAATGCTATGAATGAAGAATAGGACCAAATTGAGAAAAAAAATACCTAGAAATTAGTTCCTAGACCCACTGAGAAAAATGTCATAGGCTCAAAATGGGTATTCAAAAACAAAATGAATAAGCAAGGACAAGTAATCAGGAATAAAGCCAGACTGGTCTGCAAAGGATATTCACAAATCGAAGGACTTGATTATGATGAAACATTTGCCCCTGTAGTTAGAATGGAAGCCATCATAATGTTTCTGGCCTTTGCTTGCTACCAAAACTTCAAAGTATATCAAATGGATGTGAAAACTGCATTTCTGAATGGAGATCTAGAAGAAGAAGTCTACATGGAACAACCAGAAGGTTTCTCTTTAACAGACAAAGAAGACTATGTGTGTAGACTGAATAAGGCGCTATATGGACTGAAAGAGGCTCCTCATGCTTGTTACTCAAGACTGGATAAATATTTGCAAAAACAAGGCTTTAAGAGAGGTGGAGTAGACAACAATCTATACACAAAATCCCATGAAAATGAACTCCTGATTTTTGTAGTATATGTTGATGACATTATGTTTGGAAGCAACAAAGAATAACTAGCAAAAGGGTTTGCTGATGAGATGAAAATAGAGTTTGAGATGTCTATGATTGGAGAGCTCAGTTTCTACTTAAGACTTAAAATTCAGCAAAAGAACATAGGTACGTTCATCTCACATGAAAAATACTTAAAAGAAATGTTGAAAAAGTTCAAAATGGAGGACTGCAAACCTGTGTCAACTCTCATGATCACGGGATGCAAGCTGTGTGCTGATGATGGGTCTGCAGATATAGATCAAAAACTCTACAGATCCATGATAGGAAGCCTACTGTATTTGATAGCATCAAGACCAGACATCATGCTAGCAGTAGGACTAGTGGCTAGATATCAAGCAGCACCTAAACAAAATCACCTTCTTGCTGTCAAAAGAATATTTAGATACCTACAAGGAACAACCCAGTATGGACTTTGGTATCCTAAAGGCAAAAGCTTCACTTTGACAACATACACAGATGCAGATTGGGCCAGCTGTGTGGATGACAGGAAAATCACAAGTGGAGGTGCTTTCAATCTAGGAGAAAGTCTGGTGGCATGGTTAAGCAAGAAACAAACATCTATCTCTCTGTCTACAGCAGAAGCAGAATATATAGCAGTAACAACGTGTTGTACACAAGTCATGTGGATGAAGCAAACTCTTCAAGACATGAAGGTAAGCATTGATGAACCTATCTCAATCAAATGTGATAATACAAGTGCTATAAGTATATCTAAAAACCCTGTGCTTCACTCTAAAACTAAACATATCCCAATCAAGTATCATTTTCTTTGAGAATAAGTGGCTCAGAAGATAGTAAAACTGGAGTATGTGCCAACAAAAGAACAGACAACAGATATATTTACCAAACCGCTTGCTAGAGAACCATTTGAATATTTCAGAGACAGACTAGGGGTAGTATCTGTAGATGCTACTCTCTAATATGAAGAGAAATAACAATTTCAGGGGGAGAACAGAAACGAGAATATCATTCCCAGGGGGAGATCAACTAGCAAGGGAAGCATGAAAACAGGTCCTTAGGATCAAAAGGATTATGGCAATAATACATTCAACAAAAAGGAATCAATAAAAAGGCAAAAGGGTCAGTGGTGCAGCGGAAGAGTGGTGAACCCGACGTGAACCAAACACGGAAGAGTAGTGAACCCGATGTGAATCTAATCCAACGGTTGAAGCAGCAACGTACAAAATCAGAAAATTCCAGAGAGAGAAAATGCACGAAATATTGAAAAAGGATAAAATCACAGGATCAAAGAATAGAAGCTACACTAAGAATTCAAACCCCTTTCCATTGATGTAAAAGGGGGAGGAAGAGCAAGCAACAGGAGAAAGGATCCTAACAGACAAACAGAGGAAGTGTATTGCCATCAATGCCAAAGGGGGAGACTGTTGGAAATTTTGTCATTGATGGCAATGGAGGCAGCAAAGACAGAGATAGGCAAAGGAGGCAGCTGAAGCAGATACAGGCAAAGGACAGCAGAACAGAGACAAACAAAAGAAAATCAAACAGGGAAAAGGAGACAGGCGGAAGAACACTGCTGAAGTGTAACAGTCGAATGCAAAGGCAGAGATGAAACGATCAAGCAGTGGAGGCAGTGAAATGGTCAAGCAGTGGAAGCAGAGGCAGTGAATATAGAGGCAGAGTGGTTATCGGAGGCAGAGGCAAAGCTGTTAACAAAGGCAAAGGCAGATCCGTTATCACAAGCAGAGGTAGAGCCATTTTTTAATTCCGAGATTCACTACCCCAGCTGGAGGATACATAAACACAATTTCGGGAATCGTATAACCCAAGTGGCAAGAATATATATATATATATATATATATATATATACCAACAAATTTCGAGAATCACCTCCCCCGCTGGAAGATACACTAAAGATTGGAGCAGCAAAGTATATATATATATATATACATATAAATCTTATTCTGGGAATCGTAACCCAGGCGGGAGGATACATAATATTCCGGGAATCTTAAACCCAAGCGTCAAAGTTTATATATATTAATTTATATGGAGCACTTTATGATCAAAGAATCAAAGTACCATAAGGTGGGACCCTTTCCCAATCGCATCAGAGATTATAAGGGCAGCGGAACATATAAACAAAAAATTGCGATTGCGATGAAGCCTGGACCTGATGGGTTTATAAAACATAATGGATATGTGTCGGAACATGCAACCAAAGAATTGCGATTACGATGAAGCCTGGATCATATAAACAAAGGTTCAAAGCATATATATTAATAAGTGGAGAGCTTTATGATCAAAAGAAATGAAGTAATATAAGGTGGGACCCTTATGAATAGCATCAGAGAATATAAAGGCATCAGAACATCACAACATAAAGTTGCAATCGCATCGGAACAATCGCATCAGAACAATCGCAAAGGTACTAATCGCATCGGAGTTAAAGCGGAACATGTTAACAAATATTTGTGATTGCGATGAAAGCTGGACGCGATAGTCATATAAACTCCGCCATATAAAACATGGTCGGGTCCGCATATCAATCGCAATTGGAAATTTGTGGAGCATATCAATCGCATCGGAACAAGGCAGCTTGCGATTGCGATTGGCAAAGCCGGACGTGATAGTCATATAAACTTCGCCATATAAAACATGGTCGGGTCTGCATATCAATCGCAATCGAAAATTTGTGAAGGCGCTGTTATATATATATATATATATATATATATATAAAGTTGTTGCGATTGTATTGAAAAGTGCCGCGTGGTCTGAGGACCCACGGGCCTCGGTTAAGGTGGAGGGCGATTATTAATATAATACGATTGCGATGTGTGGAATCGCATCGGGCCATAAAACAAAGGTCGTGGTGTATGTATGTTCCACTTGCGGAACTCACCACATCAACAAGACACTTGCTGTGTAAAGGGTTGGAATTTGCCCAGTTTTAAAGTCAGAAGTTGCTTATATATATACAAAATGCACTGTTATATATTTAAAAGGCGTTGTTACAAAGTCGCATGATTTAAAAAGTGCAGTTACATAAATACAGGAGTTATGCAACAACCATAAACAAAAAGGCATACAGAGGAGTGAAAGGGACAAACACAGTCAAAGAAAAGACAAATGCGCAGCGATCCAAAAGGCTGTATGAGTGAGCTGGAGCTCTCATTGTAATTAAATGTAATATTTTAATTGATTTATATTGTTGTGATGCATTGGCAAGTCTCCGGAAGAGAACAAATATCCCACTATAATGTTAAATTGATACCTACAGTTATATTTATTGAATGAGCAGATAAAAGGAATGAGAAGACAGAAGCCAAAGAGTCATGACTGTTCACTCCAAATTCTTTGTGAAATACAAACAATCATGTGAGGAACTCTATATATAATATCAACTAGATATGCATAAGAGAGTTTAGAGAGAGTAAATATAGAGAAGGCAGAGTATAGAAGAGTGAGGTAGAGAAGATTAAGAAAAGAAAAGCAGAAAGAGAAGCTACAGAACAGAGTTGATATCTGAGGTAAATCAACAAACATTCAGTTTGATAAATTGAGGAAGTTGGAGCTTCCCTATCAATTTGCAGCTTGATAGCCATCAGTTGTAGCTGACTGAGGTTGGAGCCTCCTATAGGTTGGTGCCTGCAGAAAAGTGAAGGGAGTTGGTGCTTCCTTGTAAGTTGTAGCCTGCAGAATTGAGGTTGGAGCCTCTTGTAGGTTGGTGCCTACAGAAAAATAGTGGTGAGAGGGAGTTGGAGCTTGCCTTTGCATCACAACAATAATAAGATGTGGTTTTCTCCCTTTATGGGTTTCCACTTATATCTGGTGTCTCTGTGCATGAAGTTTATGTGTTGATCTGATTTATATCATCTGCTTAATACCTGCTGCTCTCATATTAAGTCTACTATTATATTATATTAATACTTGCTGCTCACATTCTAAGATTACTCACATATTAAGTTGGACATGAAATGAAGGTGTAAATAAGGTTTAATGAAAAGTTTTAAAAGTCCATGAATGTGTTAAACTGATTCACCCCCCCCTCTTAGTTTAACTAAGGGTTCAACATTTCAAGGTGGTCAGTGACTGAATCAATTGAGGAGAACCAATCGCTTTCCAACAAGACAAAGACATAATGCAGGTTGAGGCTCCCTCGTCCACAATAGAATGATGGATGTTATTACCGTGGACGAAAACCTGGATCATAAAAGCCAATTGAGCTAGAAGTTGATGGAATAGTTTTGAGGAATGAAAACGACCAGGTTGGAATCCAAAGGATCAACACATCTGATAGCAGAAGGCAAAGCCTTCTTCTGGGTAGGACAATTTTGCAACACCTCGAAAGTGGACATAGCTGACGGGGACTGAGCCAAGTCCTCAACTACATTATAATTTTGGGTAGCTCTCGCACGAGGGTTGAAATCATATTTATGAATAATGCCTTTTGGAGGCTTAATAGTTAATTCCATAGGAATCATAGGCAGAGTGGGATTTGATGGATATGTTGAGATTGCAACAAGATGATGAGTTTAGTGAAAAGAGTCACCTTCACTAAGTGGTCCCACAGGCTATTTTTGGTGCAAGTCTATTTTTAGACATGTCGATCATATTCTATGAGTTGTAGGATGCTATTTGTGGATGGTTGGTCAAGTTGGAAAAATAGATGGACTTATACTTTTAGACATAATGGGCGGAATATATTTTTAGATTGCCAGTCTAAAAATAGATATGTCGAATATTATTAGCTCTTAATAATATTTGGACTACAAACATTATCTTATTCTCTTGGAGCACTTCAATTAAGTGCACAGATGTGGTACAGGAGCTGACAGAAGGAATTACATTATTCCTGAGGGTTAGGTGGATCTATTGCATGGAGAATTCAGTTAGAACTCATGTGAGAGAGTTTGGTGGAGTTATTGAGGTAGTTGGTGGAGTTTTGTTCAGTTTAACTCAGTTAGACACAACTGAGCTAGTTGTATCTAGTCTAACTGATTGATACACTAGTGAGAGTGGTGTGAATTAATTATTAATTAATTCACTAATTATTAACTCATTAGTCAACTGAAGAATACATCAGTTAACTACAATGCATGGATAGTTTCAGTAGAGACCAGTGGAGAGGTAGGTGAAAGAGCAGGTTGACTATCAGTTGTGACTATAGTGTTGCATGAGTTTGCACAACACATTGATGGAGATGCCAACGAGGATTGCATGAGAAAGGTTGGACCAATTCAAGTTCATTCAGAGCCAATATTCAACAGGGATTGCGCAGTAGAGGCAGGCTAGCAGGTGGCAAAGCTCGGTGCATGGATTTGCTAGATCGGGCCTGATTAGTGTGTAGCGATTGTATTGTACTGAGAGCTTGATATGATTAGCTTTGTATGAGGATTGTTACATGATCTCTATGACATATATTATATAAATATATTTTGGGTTTTTAGCTTCAGGCTTTCCCGTTAAAACGCTGTGTTCATATGTGTGAATTTTTATGGTTTCAATGTGTGCATGCAATTGATTTAATTTCCGCAAGTAATGATCAATAGTAGAAGAGATTCTGTATTGTGCATGAATTCAAATAGTGTGTGATCAGGAGAATCTTGGATGTATAACGCATTAGTTATATCATTTCTACATGGTATCAGAGGGATATTGATAATTGGAGCAATTGCAAAGCATTGAAGCGGTTGAGTTTTGTGCTGGTGGAATTCGAATTTGCAGCAGTGTTTTCTTGGTGTCTAAGTTGAGATGTATTTCAATGGATTGCGATTGGAGTATGCCCTTGAGGGAAGCTCGAATTATATTGCATGGAAGGACATGGTGGAGGCGGTGCTGGAGGATAATGGGTTGAAGGAGTTCATAGATGCAGAAATTCCAAAACCTGATTCTAGCGATGCTGTCGCACTTGAGGCATGGCGAAAGAAGACAACAAAATGTCAAAGGATTCTGTTGGAAGGTGTGAAAGATCACATAGTGTCTAGCCTTCATGGTAAAGCTTCTCCATTCTTGATGTGGAAATCTTTGACAGACTTGTTCCAAAGCAAGATTGACCAGAGGAAGTTGGCGCTCAAGGATAAACTCAGGAAGATAAAAATGGAGAAAGGTGATAGTATACCCAAGTACCTCACGAAGTTTGTCCAGTGTAGGGATGAGCTGGGAAGTGTGGGAGTTACTGTAGATGAAGAGGACTTAGTGAGCTTGGCTCTCCTTGGGATTCCAAAGAGTTGGCATTCCTATGAGGACTCTGTCAATGGTCGGGAGAAACTACCAGGATGGGAGCGACTTTGGTCGGATCTTGTGCAGGAGGAGATAAGGCGGAGTACCAGGGATGGATCTTCATCGAAGAATGAAGATGAAGAAAATTTCACTTTGGGTGCCAAAGCAAGGAAGGGGAAGAGCAAGAAAAATACTTCTCAATCCGGTGCAAAAGGCAAGAAGCAGGACATGTCCAAGGTGAAGTGTTTTCACTATCACCAACATAGAAATTACGCCACTAATTGTCCACAGAAGAAGAAAAATAAGTAGGCTGCTGGATCTGCAGCTGGAGAGGCCTTAGTCTTGCAGTTTGAGCTGGATTTTTCGCTAATCACATGCTTGGTCTCAAGTATGATGGGTTCAGTGTGGTTTATTGACAGTGGTGTGTCTTTCCATATGACTGGAGACAAAGATTTATTTACTGATCTGGATGAGAAGGATCTTGGAGTGCACATCAATATGGGTGATGATGGTAGATACAGGCCAACAGGTATCAGGACCATTTCCTTTGAGAGGGATTTTGGCAAACCTTTCATCTTGAAGGATGTCATGCATGTTCTAGGATTGAAGAAGAATCTGATCTCTGTGGCGATGTTGGAAGACAAGGGATATGATGTTGTCTTTAGCAAGGGAAAGGCTTTCCTGCGTAGTAAGGCAACTGGTGAAACCCGAAGGATAGGGGTTCAAGTTAAGAACCTTTATCAGTTGCAGGTAGATGGCTACACAACAATGGCAGGCAAGGCAGAAGGAGTGGTGAGCTGGGATGAGGGCGAGTTATAACATAGGAGATTGGGCCATATTCATCATGGTGCTTTGAAAATTTTGCAGCAGATTTCTACCAGGCTTCCCAAAGGTACACTTGCGCAGTCAGATCAGTGCAAGGGATGTACTTTGGGAAAATTTGTGAAAGCCACCTTTCATGAGAAGGATAATCGCGCCACGATGATCCTTGAGAGAATTCACACAGACGTGTGTGGACCTTCTCAGTAGCTTGGACATCAAAGCACAGGTATTATGTGATATTTGTTGATGATTTTTCTCGTAAGTGTTGGATCTTCTTCATGCAGAAGAAGAGCGAGACATTCTCTAAGTTATGTGAGTTTAAGGCACTAGTGGAGAAAGAATCGGGGAAGCAGGTGAAGGCTATTAGGAGTGATAATGGTGGTGAATTCATCTCTAGCAAATTCAAGGACTTTTGCAGCGCAGAAGGAATTCGAAGAGAGCTCATAGAACCTCATAACCCACAACAGAATGGGGTCGCTGAGCGAAAGAATAGAACAATCATGGGTGCTGCACAGGCGATGTTGCATGATCAAGGCTTTCCCATACACTTGTGGGCTGATGCATGCAATACTGCAGTTTATGTGCACCGTTGTCCTCATAGAGTACTTGGCATGAGTACACACGAGGAGGAGTTTTCTGGTAAGAAGCCTGATATTTCTCATTTGAAGATTTTTGGCTCACCTGTTTACATTCATGTGATGAAGGATGCCATGAAGAAGCTGGAGCCGACCGCAGAGGTTGGGATATTTGTGGGGTACACATAAACACCCCACAACTATCATGTGTATTTGCCAGATAGTCGCGACAGGATATCAAATTTCATGAGGAGAAAGGCATGAAGTGTTCGCTTGAGAGGGAGCCACACTTGCATGCAGAAGAGGAGCTATTAGTTCCTAAGGATGAGCCTCAGGATGTGGATCAGCCACAAGAGGAGGTTCATGGAGTGGAAGAAACCACTTCCAGCAAGGCCAACCACTCCAGGGCCAAGCGCACTACAGAAGCCGAGCGACTCAATCTTGATGCAGAGAAGATTGTAGGAGCACCAACATCATAGCGCAGATAGAGACAATCACCTGACCGATATATTGGATACATGGCTCTGATGAGCAAGTGTATCGTGACAGAGCCATCCTCTTTCGAGGAAGCTGTGGAAGACCTTGCATGGGTAGATGCCATGGTGGAAGAGTATGATTCGATTGTCAGAAATAGTGCATGGGAGATTGTCCCAAGGCCGGAAGGGAAATCAGTGGTAGGTTCGAGATGGATCTACAAAGTGATGCAAGATGCTGACGGGAGTGTCGAGAAGTACAAGGAAAGATTTGTTGCCTGGGGCTTCTCACATATTGAGGGGATTGACTATGAGGAAACCTTTGCACCTATCGCAAGGTATTCTTCTATATGGAGCATCCTAGCTCTCTCAGCGCAGATGGGATGGCACATTCATCAGATGGATGTGAAGACTGCGTTCCTCAACGGAGTCATTGAGGAGGAGGTGTACATAGAGTAACCTGAAGGTTTCGAGATCTTCAGCAGCTAGTCGCATGTGTGTAAGCTCAAAAGAGCGCTGTATGGGTTGAAACAAGCACCTCGTGCTTGGTACACACGGATAGACAGTTATTTCACCAGTCTTGGATTCACCAAGAGTGACGCGGATCCGAACCTATACTAGATTGTGGTGGAGGGTGAGTTGCTGATCATTGTAATTTATGTAGATTATTTTATTCTGACGGGTGATGAACAGTTGATATTCTCATGAAAGGCTGATCTTGCAAAAAAGTTTGAGATGAAGGACTTGGGCCTCCTTCATTATTTCCCGGGATTGGAAATTTGGCAGCGCAGTGATGGACTATTTGTGTCTCAAGGCAAGTATGCCCAGGAGATATTGGAGAAGTTCAACATGCATGGCTGCAAGCTTATCGGCACTCCTCTTCTTGGTGGTTGGAGGAAAGAGGATGCTACATCGACAGAGGTAGTGGATGCCACTATTTACCGATAGTTGGTGGAGTTGCTTATGTATCTAGTAAATACACGACCTGACATATGCTACGCTGTTTACCAAATTTCACAAGCTATGGTTAAGCCTACCAAGCTCCTTTGGAAGGCGGGGAAGCATGTATTAAGATATCTTAGAGGCACATCGGGATATGGATTATGGTACACATCCCATGATTAGCTTCATGGACCACTTGCTAAATTGGGCAGAGCTCCAACTAAATAAAGAGCACTGAGATTTTTGACGGTCAACAGTCAGCTTTGGTACAGCAGGAAGCAGAGATCTGTGGCACTCAGTTCAGCAGAGGCCGAGTACATGGCAGCTAGTTTGGCTGCATGCAAGGCTATTTGGATGAGGAAGATCCTCGTTGGATTGTTCGGGTTGCATTTGGAGCCTACAGTGATTTACTGTGATAACCAGAGTTGCATTAAACTCTCGGCTAATCCAGTATTTCATGATAGATCTAAACACATCGACATCAGGTACCATCATATCAGAGATTGTGTGCAGCGGAGAATCATGTTACTTTCATATATTCCCACGGAGGATCAGGATGCTGACATCTTGACGAAGGTGCTCACCAGGAGCAAATTTGAATACCATAGAGTATGTGATCGGGTGGCGTATAATCCCTATCTTGTTGAGAGGGAGGTTGATTGCAACAAGATGATGAGCTTAGTGAAAAGAGTCGCCTTTCACTAAGTGGGCTCACAGGTGCTATTTTTGGCTTAAAGTCTATTTTTGTACATGTCGCATTTGAGAGTTCAAGAGTTGCAGGATGCTATTTGTGGATGTTGGTCAAGTTGGAAAAAATAGATGGACTTCTATTTTTAGACATATTGGGCGGAATCTATTTTTAGATTGCCAGTCTAAAAATAGATATGTCGAATATTATTAGCTCTTAATAATATTCGGACTATAAACATTATCTTATTCTCTTGGAGCACTTCAGTTAAGTGCACAGATGTGGCACAGGAGCTGACAGAAGGAATTACGCTATTCCTGAGGGTTAAGTGGAGCTATTGCATGGAGACTTCAATTAGAACTCATGTGACAGAGTTTGGTGGAGTTATTGAGGTAGTTGGTGGAGTTGTGTTCAGTTTAACTTAGTTAAACATAGTTGAGCTAGTTGTATCTAGTCTAACTGATTGATACACTAGTGAGAGTGGTGTGAATTAATTATTAATTAATTAACTAATTATTAACTCATTAATCAACTGAAGAATACATCAGTTAACTACAGTGCATGGACAGTTTCAGTGGAGACCAGTGGAGAGGTAGGTGAAAGAGCAGGTTGACTATCAGTTGTGACTATAGTGTTGCATGAGTTTTCACCACACATTGATGGAGATGCCAATGAGGATTGCGTGAGAAAGGCTGGACCAATTCGAGTTCATTCAGAGCCAATATCTAATAGGGATTACGCAGTAGAGGCAGGCTAGTAGGTGGCAGAGATCGGTGCATGGATTTGCTAGATCGGGCTTGATTAGTGTGTAGCGATTATATTGTACTGAGAGCTTGATATGATTAGCTTTGTATGAGGATTGTTACATGTTCTCTATGACATATATTATATACAGATAGTTGGGGTTTTTATCTTCAGGATTTCCCGTTAAAACATTGTGTTCATATGTGTGAATTTTTATGGTTTCAATGTGTGCATGCAATTGATTTGATTTCCGCAAGTAATGATCAATAATAGAAGAGATTCTATATTGTGCATGAAGTCAAATAGTGTGTGATCAGGAGAATATTGGATTTATAACGCATTAGTTATAAAATTTCTACAGGAGATGGTGTTGAACTAGTAGGTTGATCAATAGCCTGCTCATTCAGAGGATTCACATTACCGTAGTATTTATTTTGGGTAGCCACCATAACATCAGATTTAGGTTTGTGGATGAAAGCATTAAAACCGAGTTAGAGGAAGTAGGGTCTCGAGCAACCATTTGAGTCTCCTAATTGGGAAAAAGGTTGGTCAAAAGAGCAGCTGAAGCTGAAGAATTCATGAATTTGTTCGCTTCTTCCTGATGAGGATAGTCATGAGTGAAGTGCTCCTCATTACAGATCAAACATGGATAACGAGGCTTCCATTTCTCATCAAAGGAGTGAATAGTTTTTTTTTATCTTGCGGAGGAGAATCAAAATATTTCTTCTTGTTTCCTTTACCTTTCTTCTTAATTCCTAATTGTTGTTTATATTTTCCTTTATTGGATAAATTGAAATTTATCTCAAAATTAGAAGCCACAGGACGATTGGATGGAGGGTTTTGAGCAGATGCGGTAAGTGCAACACCAGATGGTTTACTCACAGTTTGTGAACTATTAGGACCAATCACGTCATCAACAACATGAGATTCTTTACCAGGAGGTTGAGGAAATTTTTTTGAAGGTCTCAGAGCACTCGGTATCTTATTGTAAAGCATGCATTATTGGTTATAAACGAGATCCAAATACTGTGCACGAGCAATCACTTTCTCTTTGGTCACAACTCCACCTTTAGCCACATATTCTGTTATAGATGACAATAGAGACTTAGTAAACCATTCCACTAACAATTAATCAAGAACATATGTTTTGACCAACCAACGATGACATCGCCACTCATGAATATGATTTGAGATAAGAGTGGAATCATATTGCTTGAAATTGGTCAAAACTTCCATTCTAGTCTCGTATTGAATGGGTAACTAGAAATGTGTGAGGAATGTAGTGGCTAAGGAACTGAAATCGTGAAACGAAGCTTTAGGTAATTCAATATACCATTTAGTTATGGTACCAATATGTGTACGTTGGAAAAGACACAATCGAATGGAATCATCATTAAGGGAGTTCGAAGAACACCACAAATGATAAGTCATCACATGTGTGGAAGGGTCTTCTCCTGGATTCCCATTTAATTTCGGGATATCATAAGGAAATTTGGTAGGAATTATCGACCACCAAGGAGAATAATAAATGAGGTCATT
Organism: Pinus albicaulis; assembly: GCA_034641835.2. Classification (NCBI taxonomy): domain Eukaryota; kingdom Viridiplantae; phylum Streptophyta; class Pinopsida; order Pinales; family Pinaceae; genus Pinus; species Pinus albicaulis. The sequence goes on along the minus strand of CM076580.1, from coordinate 1,537,993,915 downwards.
CATGAGCTAGGTAAAATATGGAAATTAAAGTGTGGCCACAAATAATAAATGCCTGTTAAAATACAGAGGAGGATAACCTGGATAAGATGGGATAGCCTGAGAAACATGTATTTTCATTCCATAATAAGGAGGGCTCTGATAATAAGGATTATGATAACCAACACACACATAACCTTGTTGTCCACTCTCAGGATAACCTTGAAAATGATGGAATGACTATGTTTGGACTTGTTGGACTTGATAAGGCACTTGAGGGATACTTTTAAAAGGCTGATACTGGTTCCCCATAGGATTTTGCATCATTCCAACATAAGGTGGAGACGGTGGGGGTTGCGCCATACCATATGCATTTTTTCTTACTAGAATTTGGGGAATACCTTGTCCAAGTTGTTCAGACTATAAGTTACCTTGTAAAGGCTGAGTAAGTGAGACCTGGGAAGTACCAAATACCATGGGAATATATTGAGTCATAGTAGCAACCTGTAAAGGTTGTATTACATTGATTTTATATTCTTGGGGTATAGATTGATAGGTAGGAATTTTGGATGTGCATGGTATATATTGAGAATGTATGAATGAAATCATAACCAAACCAGGTTGGACAGGAAAAGTAGGTTTCCAAACATTAGTAGCCAAACTGAGTATGAGGGAGATTTAATAAAGGCGGAGCACTAACTTGTGGCATACAAAAGACAGTTTTCCCCCTACCAAAGGAGGAGGAGATGATGGAGACAACTTCCCACCAAATGAAGGGTACCCAACACAAGGATATTTGGGTTGTTTACTGTGTCCACTAATATAAGGCCCAACCTGTTGTTCAATTGTAGGTGTATGTGGAGGAGAAGGTTAATATTGTATAGTGCTCATTAGAAAAGTGTTAGATGGAATTTTAGAAATATATTTCACTAGAGAGGTCCAAGGACTAGATTTCATGCCAGATTAGGTACCAGACAACGAATGATAACCAGGTGGGATGGACGGGCCACCATACAGTTGTGCCCCTAGCGATGTTCCAAACATAGATGAGGATGAAAAATTTGAATTCTATGCATAGAATCAGATACGGGGTGGGAAATCGTATTAGATTCAGTCATGGTTGGAAATCCAAAAGATGATTTCCAAGAGAAAATCATGAGTGAACTTAAAGGAAGAGAATCATATAAATGAACTTCAAATGTAGCTTAAGAGGAGGAAGAGGATGATCCTGATAAAGATGAAGCCCTCTCAAATGATCATGAGAAGAGGGACGAGGTTATTCTTGTGGAATCTCTTCAATACTCATGACCGTATGGAAGGGGTTCACTGTTGGGTCCAAGATATATAGTTTGTAGTTCTATCTGAGACAAAGGAAGAGGAGAGGAAGGTCTTGCAGTAATAAGTAAATATTACTGAGGTACCTTAGGTTTTATAACCTCAGGTAATAAGGTATCCGATTTAGTGAAATTAAGTTCAATAACCTCATGAAATAATGATTTAGGTGATTTTGTTTCGATTGTGTCAGATTCACTTGCAAGAGGAGATGTAATCTCAGGCTTAGTACTCAAAGGGAAGGATGATTCCAGTGGATCAATTTTAGAAGGATGACTAGAAGTAGTTTATGAAGTTATTGATTTGGTAGTTTGTGTTTTCTTATGCTTTTGACGATGACCAGGAGTTCCCTCTTATGAAAGAGGAGGCTTATTTTGCATTCTACGTGAACAACAGAGGGTAGGTATTTGTTCTTCCACATTGGATTAATAAATTTTAATTAACACAAAAAATATATCCAAAAGGGGTAAAAATAGGCATACATGTTTACCAAGGAACCATGAATTTCAATTTACACCTTGGAGAACCAAGGACTTAATGTACGTGCAGACAATCTGCCTAAATGTTGTGTTCGGTGTATCACGATATAAAAGGCGGTAGACTCGGTTACCTATGGCGAAGATGGCAACCTATGATGGAATTCTAAAATATACTCAATGGTACATAGAAGTGAAATCCATGGTAGTGTTGTCTAATGTGTAATCGTTTGATGAGAGCCTTCCCATATACTTATCATGCGTGGAGCACCATCCAATATACCCAAATGCACGCAGAGAATGATCTGATACACTTATGTATGTGGAAAGAGATATATCCCCTGGGATACAACACTGATAAACAACAACAACTCCTATGTTTAATGACGCTGGAACACATCTCTATCCTAGACCTCTAAATGTTTGTGTTAATGTTACAAATTCTCCTTAGGTTGATTTAGTAAATTTTAATGTTTATCTTCAATTAAGTTTTGGTTTTAGGGCTCACCACAAGTTTCACCTGGATTCCCTAAATGAAATCTAGCATGAAGAAAGGAAATCTTTCACTTTCAATGAAAATTTATCTAAAGGAGGGAAGAGGCAAATAATATGCAAAAACACAAAATGCGACAAAAAATATGTTAAGTAAAATTCCATTTATTGCAACTATTCCAATGTTGATGAACACACAAAACCATATATGCCAATGCAAATTTTATTGTTTTAAATTTAACTTAATTTTCAAATATTATGAAAACCAAGATGCATGCCTAATCAATGATTCAATCAAACTTTTCAGAACGATGACTAAAACACCAATTCATTCAAGCACTCAATGATAAAACAAATTGGTTTGCTAATGACCTAAGGATAATAAAAAGGGAAAATCTAAACAAATCCCTATCAAAGACACTCAAAAACAAAAATAAAACAAATGGAAGTTTAACAGAGACGACAAGACACTCAAAGACTCAAGGAAGAGCAGCTGGAACAAAGCTGGATAGAGAGAAAATCAAGACAAAAGAAAATTTGTGCATGAACAAGGGCCAACTTAGGTGCTGAAGGGGAACCAATGCTATGCAACGCAGGTACATAGAAGGCTCAGGTGAAGTGCAACACTCTATCTCTAGACCATAGGGGGCATTGATAAGGGGATGCAAGGTTCCAACACAAAAATTGCACTTGAAACTCAATGACAGGTATTCCTAGATCTTTTCTTGATTGAATAAGACAATGAAGGTATGAATAAGAGGTTAAAAAACACAAAGGACAAGGAAACCACCAAGGGAATACACCATTCCCCAGCGGAGTCACCATTTTGTTATGCAGAATCTACGATTACGGACAAAAGTATCATCCCTAGACTGGGTGGCCTAGTTTAGAACAACATAAGGTAAAAGAGGCTAATGTTTTACTTAAAGTAAATAAATAATGGGATGAATCCTACCTGGATTCCGTCGTATGCTTTGCTCCTCTCTTCGCTTGTATGCTCCATTCCTAACTCCGAACGCTATAATTAGAACCAACACAATCAAACAATAGAAGCCAAAGTTCTACGACATCTATGTAGCATCATCTAATCGCCTTATTCAATGGATCAACATGGCATTGAAATACATGAAACCATAACAACACATATAGGAAAACAAATAACTCTTTGCATTAATGGAAATGGAGTGAGTTACAACCAAATATAGGATTTGATCTTACCTGGATTTGACTTATGAACATGACAAAGCCACAAAATCATGTATAACTATTTTTTATTAATTAAAACTCTCTTACCCTCTACACTGTGGAAGAATATGGTTGTTACAACATTGCTTGAGATGACCTCAATTTGGATTTTCTATCTGGAAATGGAATAAAATGCAGGAAAAATGTAGATGAATACGAAGAGTCTAAAGGAATTTTTAAAATATGGTGGAGAAGAAAGAGAGGCTTAAGTTCCTTGGAAGAAATTTGTTTGAGAGAAACTTAAATATTGTTCAAACAAGCCAAAAAATACCTATGGGCGAAAGAAAAAATGGCACTTCCATATATAAATCCCATGAACCAATTCATCATTTCCTATTCATTGGTTCATCCTCCAAATCCTTTGTTATGTTCTTTATGTGTTCATGTGCTTGTATGAAAGTGTTTCCAATGTGTTGTATCTACCTTTAAGTGTATGGTAGAGATTTCATTGCATTGTCTATGCTTGTGAATTATTATGGTTGTGCATCTATTTGTGTGTCTCTATTTCCCGTGATATGCTTGGTATGTCATGTATCTAACAAATTGTTAGTATGCATTGTGGTTGGATGTCGAATTGGATTTGAATATTCTAAGTACACAGTATGAATGAAAAATTTGAGAGGAGAACTAATAATTAAATCAACTCATACGGTGGATGTAGGATGAAGTAGGTATTACAATATATTTGTCCTTTTTTGGTTCGACTAGGGTCAAGTTTGATTAGGCAATTAGTAAATTAAATACTATTGTGTTCATTCGACTAAGCTCTTGCACCTTTATTTCTTCTTGTAAATTATCAGCGGTTGATAAATTAACATTGGTGGTCACTACAATGAAGGGGATGGTGATGATTTGTTTGCGGCCTCTTGGAGCAAAGTTCATGATGATCAAGCTACCACTACTACAACCTTACAATAATTAGAATAGTGTGATTCGGCTCGAACTAAGTAATTAAAAGGTTGAAATCCATATTCATTTTTGTAGAAATTATACAACAAGCATGTATATCTTGGATTCACCTGGTCTAACAATGTACTAAAATTAAATACTGAATTGCTTCTACAAATATTTTCTGGAATTAATAACACAATCGCTAATCACATGAACATGAAGAAATACCAATCACATACAACATAGATAATTTGCGAGCTAAAAACCCCACTATCTTCTATTGTATATTAAGCATGGATCATGAAAAAATTACATACAAAAATCTTTTCCCAAGAGCCCTCAGTATATCATCTAATTGTATCACACTGTCATATGAAAAACTGACCAACACATAGCCAATTCTCAGCCTCCAGACAACCTGCCTTGCTTGTGCAATCCCTGATGGTAAAGATCCCTAAAAGATAGGAATTCTAGCCTGCCTTGACTGTGCAAGTAACATTGGCACTCAAATTGGTGTTTTCCTGCATGTGTGAAAGAAGATAATGTCACAACTAATAGTCAACCTCCATTTCACCTAGAAATCAACTGGGTCTCCACTGGATCTAACATGCATGCAAATAATAATAGTAAATCCTCAGTTGCATGTGAGATCACTGATTGTGAATTAATTAATATTTAATTCACTAGATCTCTCACTAGTGTATCTTCAGTTCAACTAGCACAAATGTGTTTAACTCACTTAACAGAGTTAAATTGTTTACAACTTACACCAACTCATGTACCACTTCACTTCGAACTCTGTTACAACTAGAATAACTCTGCATGTCCCACCAACCAACCTCTAACTCAAAATCCACTAGATAACTAAATTTTCCACTTTAGTTAACTATTTCAAGTCCACATTGAGAATAGATTATAGTTTAATGCCCATCTAAATTATGGGATAATAAAAATAGACATGCACCCAAAAATAACACTGTGGGCCCCACCCTAGTGTAGTTGCTTAATGCAACCATGTGCTAAACGCAACCAGGTGCTTAATGCACTAGGTATGGGTGCTAAATATTCTTGTGGAATCTCAACACTCCCTCTCAACAAGAAGGGGATTATCCTTCACCCCGAGCCTGTCTCTATGGTATTCAAATTTGCTCCTGGTGAGCGCCTTCGTCAGAATATCTGCATCCTAATCTTCCGTGGGAATGTACTGAAGCAACATGATCCTCATCTGCACATAATCTCCGAGATGATGGTATTGGATATATATATGCTTGGACCTATTATGAAACACAGGATTAATAGAGAGTTTAATGAAACTCTGATTATCACAATGAATCACTGTCGGATCCATCTAAGAACCAAACAAACCAACCAAGATATTTCTCATCTAGATAGCCTCACATGCAGATTGACTTGCTGCCATGTATTCCGCTTCCGCTGGACTGAGTGCCACGATTTTTTTTTTCCTGATGTACCAAGAAATTGCTGTCGATCCAATGCTAAAGATCGCCACTGATGTGCTCGTTCTATCCGATGGACTTCTAGCCCAATATGCATCCTTGAAGCCAAGAAACTTCACTCCATCCATCTTTCTGTACCATAGATCATACTTTGATGTGCCCCTCAGTTATCCCAGGACATGCTTCCCCACCTTCCAAAAGAGCTTGGTAGGCTTAACCATAGCTTGACTCAACTGGTTAACTGCGTAGCAAATGTTCGGTATCGTGTTCACTAGATACATTATCGAACCCACTAGTTGTCGATAGACAATAGCATCCACTACCTCTCTAGAAGTAGCATCCTCTTTCCTCCAGTTTCCTGGAAGAGGAGTATCCATGGGTTTGCAACTCTCCATGTTAAACTTACCCAATATATCCTTTGAATACTTGATTTGAGACACAAAAATTTCACCATCCCGTTTCCATATTTCCAATCCAAGGAAATAATGAAGGAGGCCCATATCTTTCATTTCAAACTCCCTTGCAAGATCCTCCTTGCTTGAGTGTATCACCTACTCATCACCAGTAAAAATTAGATCATCAACATAAAGAAAAATGATCAATATCTTACCCTCAACCACAATCTCGTACAGGTTTGCATTTTCTTCACTTTTGGTGAAGCCCAGTTTGATGAAATAGCTGTCTATCTGAGTGTACCAAGCACGGGGTGCTTGCTTCAACCCATACAATGCTCTTTTGAGTCTGCACACATGCGACTCGTTGTTGAAGATCTCAAAACCTTCATGCTTCTCTATGTACACCTCTTCCTCAATGATCCCATTGAGAAACACATATTTCACATCCATCTGATGAATGCGCTAGCCCATCTGCGCTGAGATTACAAGGACAAATCTTATGGAAGAGTACCTTGCGACAGGCGCAAAAGTATCATCATAATCTATCCACTCGATCTGTGAGAAACCCCGGGCCACAAATCTAGCCTTGTATTTCTCCAAACTCCCATTAGCAGCTTTCTTTTCCTCGTAGATCCATCTCGAACCTACCACTGATTTGTCAACCGGTATTGGGACTATCTCCCATGCACTATTTTTGTCAATGGAGACATTCTCATCCACCATTGCATCAACCTAAGTAGGTTGCTACATTGCTTCCTGAAAGGAAGATGGTCCAGTCATAATACATTTTCTCATAAGAGCCATCTATCCAGTAAATCGGTTAGGAGACTGTCTTTGTTTGCGTTGTGAAGTAGGGGCTCCTACATTCTTTGCAGCATCAAGTCTCAGCCTATCAGCTTCCGTGGTGTGCCTTATGCCATTTATGATGGATGGATCTTCATGAGTGATTTCCTCCACTCCATGAACCTCCTCATGTGGCTGATCCAAATCTTGGGACTCATCCTTGGGAACCAACAATTTCTCATCTGCATGCAAGTCCAAATCCCTCTCAAGGGACAACCGCATGGCTTTCCCCTCATCAAATTTTATATCATGTCGCACAACAATCATTCTGTTGTTTGAAAAATACACATGATAATTATGGGGTGTTTATGTGTACCCCAAAAAATCCCAACTTCAGCAGTCGTTTCCAGCTTCTTCCTGGTGTCCTTGGTCATGTGCACATAAACAGATGAGCCAAAAATCTTAAAGTGTAAAACATCAAGTTTCTTACTAGTGAAAGCCTCTTCAGGTGTACTTATGGCAAGTACTCTATGATGACAACGGTTTTGCACATAAACTACAGTGTTACATGCTTCTGCCCACAAATGCATTGGTAGGCTCTAATCATGCAACATCGCTCATGGTGCACCCATGATCGTTCTATTATTCCTCTCGGTGACCACATTCTACTATGGGTTATGAGGCGCTATGAGTTCCCTTCGAGTTCCTTCTTTGCTGCAGAAGTTCTTGAATTCATTAGAGATGTATTCTCCACCATTATTACTCCTAAGAGCCTTCACTTTCTTCCCTGAATATTTATCCACCAATGCCTTAAACTCACAGAACTTAGATAATGTTTGATATTTCTTCTGCATGGAGAATATCCAACATTTACGAGAAAAGTCATCAACAAAGATTACATATTACTTATGTTTTGCTGTTGAAGCAACATAGAATGGTCCACACGTGTGTGTGAACTCTCTCAAGGATCCCCAAAGCACAACTCTCCTTCTCATGAAAGGTGGTATTTACATACTTCCACATGGTGCAACCCTTGCACTGATCTAACTGAGCAAGTGTTCCCATTGGAAGTCCAGTAGAAATTTGCTGCATGACTTTCAAGGCTCCATGATGAAGATGGCCTAATTGCCTGTGCCACAATTCACCCTCATCCTGACTCACCACTTTTTTCTTCTTTCCCATCATAGCAACATAACCATCTACCTCAAGCTTGTAGATGTTTTTAAGTCGAATCCATATCCTCTTGGCTTGACCCGTTATTTTATGTCGCAGGAAAGCTTCTCCATCACTAAAAACAACGTCATAGCCTCTGTCCTCCAACATTGCGACTAAGACCAAATTTTATTCAGACCTGGTACATGCATTACATATTTTAATTGAAATGGCTTGAATGAATCCTTCTAAAAGGTAATTGTACCAATCCTGGTAGCACTGTACTGTCTGTCGTCTCCCATCTCAATATGCATATGGAGATCTTTCTCCTCCAAGTCACTGAAAAGTTCCTTATCTCCTGTCATGTGAAAGGAAGCGCCACTATCCAAATACCACACCGATCCTAATGCACTTGACACCATGCATGCGATCAAAGAGAATTCAAGCTCAAATTGCAAGGCAAGGGCCTCACTAGCTGCATATCCATCAACCTTATTGTTCTTCTTTTTTTGTGGATAGTTAGTAGAAAAATGCCCATGTTCACGACAGTGAAAACACTTCACCTTGGACATGTCCTGTTTCTTGCCTTTGGACTCGGATTTTTAAGGAAACTTCTTCCCCTTCAATTTCCTTCCCTTGGAATCCAAAGCGAAATCCTATTTATCCTCATTCTTAGATGAAGATTCATCTCTGGTGTTCCATCTGAACTCTTCCTGCACCAAATCCGACCACAATCATTCCCAATCTGGAAAATTGTACCTTTCGTTGAAAGAGTCTTGATAATTGTGCCAAATATTAGGAAGTCCTAGGAGAGCCAAGCTCACCAAATCATCATCAACAACTGTTATTCCCACACTCCCCAGCTCATCCCAACAATGGGAAAACTTCGTGACATATTTTGGAATGGTGTCACCCTTTTCCATATTGATCTTCTTGAGCTTATCTTTGAGCAACAATTTCATATGATCGCTGCTGATTTGGAATAGATCCATAAAAGCCTTCCACATAGAATATGGTGTGGATTTCCCATGGAGGCTTGAGACAATGTGGTCTCATACTCCCTCCAATCAGATCCTCCTCGCCTTTGCCACTTTCTTTTTCCATGCATCAAGTTTGGCAGCATCTGCAGCATCTGGCTTAGGAACATCTTTGTTAATGAATTCCATCAAGCCATTGTCTTCGAGTACTACCTCCATCCTGTCCTTCCAAGCAATGTAGTTCGATCTACCCTCGAGGCATACTCTAACCTCTAGCCATTGAAAGCCATTTTGATCTTGAATCAATTGTAGCACCAATAAAGTCTTTCTGTAAATTCGAATTCTAACCAATCACAAACTCAGCTCCCGCTTCACTTCTGCAATTTCTTGTGCCCCGATACCATGTAGAAATTATAAAACAAGCATGTATATCTTATATTCACCCAATTTAACCATGTACTAAAGTTAAATACTGAATTGCTTCTACAAATAGTTTGTGGAATTAAAAAAACAATCGCTAATCACATGAAAAAGAAGAAAGATCAATCACACACAACATAGATAATTCCCGGGGAAAGCTTATAGCTAAAATCCCCAGTATCTTCTATTTTATATTAAGCAGGGATCATGAAACAATTAAATACAAAAATATTCTCATAAGAGCCCTCAGTACATCAGCTAATTGTCTCACATTGCCATATGCAAAAATGACCAGCACATAGCCAATTCTCAGCCTCTAGACAACCTGCCTTGCTTGCAAAATCCTTGGTAAAGATCCCTAAAAGATAGGAATTCTTCCCTGCCTTGACTGCGAAAGTATTATGGGCACTCTAATGGGTGTTTTCCTACATGTGTGAAAGCAGATAATGTCACAACTGATATTCAACCTCCCTTTCACCTAGAACTCAAATGGGTCTCCTCTGGATCTGAAATGCATGCAACTAATAATATTAAATCCTCAGTTGCATGTGAGATCACTGATTGTGAATTAATTAATATTTAATTTACGAGATCTCTCACTAGTGTATCTTTAGTTACAACTAGCACAACTAAGTTTAACTCACTTAACTGAGTTAAAATGTTTACAACTTGCACCAAATCATGCACCACTGCACTTCGAACTCTATTACAACTAGAATTACTCTGCACGTCCCACCAACCAACCTCTAACTTGAAATTCACTAGCTAACTGAATTTGCCACTTCGGTTAACTATTTCAAGTCCACTTTGAGAATAGATTACAGTTTAATGTCATTCTAAATTAAGGGATAATAAAAATAGATATGCACCCAAAAATAGCACTGTGGGCACCACCCTAGGGTAGGTGCTTAATGCAACCAGGTGCTAAATGCAACTAGGTGCTTAATACACTAAGTGTGGGTGCTGAGTCTTCTTGTTGAATCTCAAAAAATTTTAGAAGGATCCTCCAAGGCTTGTTTTTCTCCATTTCTATAGGAGTTGTTGCTTCTACCCTATATAACATCCATCTAGGAGGACCTGTCTTGATCTCCAATATATTTGAATATGCTCTTCGCCTTTATATCTAATCATTTATTTTTTTTTGTATTTATTTTTTCTAAATAAATTATATGTATTATTATAAATAAGCATCATAATTATCTTTTTTTTTGTAAGTAAGACTAATTCTATTTAAAAACATATAGTACAAAAGAGAGCTACAATCTAGAGAGACTAGATAGCGGGGAAGCCGGGAATGATGAACTATCGACCTTGGTCCCGAAAATCATACAAGAGAGAAAAATAGAGGACAATGAAGAGAAACATGGGAACCATAAGAGACATACATAATAATTTACCCAGAATGGGATAAATTCTCAATACAACCTTTCTTTCCTTTAATTTTTGTAACTTTAACCTAACTGTCATGGAGCGGGTGGGATAAAACCACTTGAAGAATGTTGTTGACTAAATTTAGAGTATGCTTATCTGAGTCGGAGGATGAGGACTCATGTGCTCGCTTCTGAGCACTCGAAGAAACATTGGCCCCCCAGTATTTGTCGAGGGCTTATCCTTATCCTACTTTGTGACATCCACATCTGCTTCAATCTCATCCTCATGCGAACTAAAGGACTGAATGTCATCCATGTGAGGCAGATCACAAGGTTTTCAACTTTTAGAGTTGGATTTGTGATTTATTCTCTTCTTTTGGGCAAGGAACATAGCACAAGAGTTCTGAAGATGCCTTGTTTGATGGAAGTGATGACATTGGAAAGTAGTATTCTCATAATCCAGGGATTGTGTCCAATGAAAATCACCAACTTTGAGATTGATTTGATCGAGTAGACCTTTAGTTATGTCAATTTCGGCACATATTATACCATAAGTGTAAATTTCCTTCTCCCCCCTAGAAGGATCCATTTCCAGAAAGTGACCCCAAGATTTTCCAATTCCTTGAAAGACATTAAAGTGCCATATGTGAACAGGTAAATTTAAAAGCCTAACCCAAATAAGCAACTTGGTGATGACTGCCGTAGAAGGGTTGAAGTCAAGGAATCAGGGGGTGAGGAATAACCCTACTTTTCGCTAAAACCATGGACCACTAGTTAAGGCTTTTTTATAATATTCACTGAAAGAAAACACCACTATAAAGAAACCCTTAAAGCAGAAAATAACCTTGCTATTGTTGGTCCTCGTGGAGTGAATCCATTGGTAGAGACCTGTTGTGTGAGGCCATAATCCATTGAAACTACAAATAATGGCAGATTCTACATAAATTTGAAACTGGTTTTCAAGTTCCGGGTGGGAAATTTCTACAAAAGGTCCATCCTCCAATTTATCAACCAAAAAATACTTGGGAGCCTCAGAGGGTTGAGCACATTTCTTGGGAGGTTGTGCATGTACAACGTCCTTGTAAGAGAAAGCATGAGTAGAAGATGGCTGACCTACTGCCCCTCCATGCAGACTAAGGGTTAAAACCACAGTAGCATCTTTTTCAATATTATAAATGAGAGCGGAAAAGAATCCTCTTACTGTTTACCTCCATAGAGAAATCGTTGAAGGGCAGATGGAATCCCCAACCTGAGTTCAAGGGAATACAAAAGTTTCTTCACCAAATCCGAAAAGCGAACCAAAAGAAGCATGTTTCTCCTAGAAAGAAGAGTGATCTATATTTGAAAAGAGGGGGTTATTAGATCTGGGGACTGCTGGCTACCAAAACTCATCCTTGAAGCAAGATTGTTGAGCCCTGTTGGTCGTGGTTCGCTGCTAAAAAAGGATGCCGATTCACATTATTCCAAAGATCTCTAGATTTTAAAGAAAGTTCACCTCTTCACCATTGTCTTCAACATATTATTCAATCGATTAGAGACATGCGACAATTGAATGGAGAGTGCCCCTTCCTCATAAGGAATTTGCCTCAGACATCATGTCTTGTGGAAGGAGAGGTTAGGCAGCTGTCTACAATGATTTTAGCAGCATGGGAATAGAGGAGCGGAGGAGTCTCCCCATCCGGGCTCCCACCGAGCCTTCCATCCCCCATCATAGCCTTGCAAACGAGCCAGAATGAAGAAACCCTAGTCATGGCAGTGGCCATTCTTTCGCAAAAACATTTATGAATTCAGATTTTATTGACGCAGGTTCCCGCCTATGTAGTGACGAGCTTCTTGAGGCCTCCGATAGTATCATACTCATTTCATTTCATCCAAAACTTCTTCCCCAACTGATCTTTGAGGACCACTTCAATCATATTCGCTTCTCCCATTCTGCAATTCCAATGAAAAACCCTATCTTTTCGGAGCAACTCAGACCTCCTTGTCCCCAATAGAAGTAAAAAAAAAAAAACATCGCCAATTCTTAACCATCATAATTATCTATCTATTTATTATTATTATTATTATTTAAATTTGCAGTTAGGTGAGCTCATCATCTACTTTTGTTGAAAATAAGAGAATTATAGTGAAGTTCTTGCCCTCATTCTTTGTCTTTATGCAAGCCCCTAAACATTTTTTCCATTTTTTCAATGATATTAATGTTAAGTAAATTGTTTCTTTATCAGTGTGGTTTTTCCAACCTTGATTGCATATCTTTCTTGATCTTTCCTAGGCAGTATGGGGTTGGTTTATAGGTTCTAGATGCTATGGAGAATTCATAGGAAAAGAATATCGAATGGGAATTCAAGCTTTAGGCATGATTTTTCCCTTTTTAGTTAATTAACCACTGGACTTTGGTTTGTGTGGGTATATTTTTACCTGTTAAAAGATTCCATATTATTACATTCTTTTGAATTTTCTTTCCTCCATTTATTTTTGTAAACTAGATTTTATTATATAATAACATGAGTTCATTTTATTACAATCAAAGCTGTTAATATTTATGTCTATTTTGTAAATTAATGGCTTTTTTTTTCATCCATGAAAATAAGGAAGCAAATATTGTTGTTGAATGACATGGATTCCAACAACAAGTTATTCTTCATTTCTATCTCTTACAATCTGACGTTTATGTATCTAATCAATTGTTTTTCATGGATGTTTGCAATGGGCTTGGACATTGGAATTTTAACATCAACTACGACTAGCTCAACATCATCGATCTTGATAATTAAGTTCAAATAGCTCAAGATTGCTAATTTTGAGCTGATTAACAACAATATAATTAACATGCTGCAATACATTTGATCAATGGAAACATTTTGTCTCCTTTTAACAACTAGTCATCGAATTTTGTACATCGTGAACTAAAACTACATGTAGAAAATACATCTATACAAAAAAACAGTGACATTGCCACTACGTGTCGATTTCTCGTAGTACTTGAGAATCGGGTCTATGTCTAAAACACGATTAGAAACACACTAAAATACACACAAATCCAATAACTTTGTACAATGGAAATGTAACAATACTGAATCAATAAAGTACACAAAAATCTGTAGACCCAAAAATTATTTATATTAAATATTTAATACAGCAAACATAGGGCTCTCGTACGAGGGATCATGACCCTTAAAATTAGCCTCGACACAAGGAAAAGTTGGGCTTGAGATCAACAATGTTTGACTCTTAGTCTACCTAAGAACAAGAAAAAATTGACTTGTTGAAGAATTGCTTGACTACAACCCTTTCAATCCACTTGTCTTGAACACCTAGAAGGTCCTTTGCCACCTATCTCACAAATTTATTACTACTCCAATACCTCTACACATGAATTTTCTCACAGGTTTCTGCTACTCCAAAACACTTGCACAATTCAACCTCAACAATGTTCCTTCACACAACTTCAATTCGACTGTATATAGGTCCAAATGTGAAAATTCCTAGATCTAACGATCTCAGGAATCCTACTGCAACCAACTGAATTTACTTCTCCTATTTTGTAAATTACATTACAGAATTAATTTAGATTTCTTCATGAATTATTGTAATAAATTACTGAAGAAGCCTACACTTAATACTTTATGATTCTGAAATACTGAAACTGAGCAAATAACAAATCACACATAGGACACCTTTATTTTGGACTAAGTCCCTGGAAAAACACAATGCAGGAAAACCGGTGCAACAGATATGAGGGTTTGTATTATTAAGCAGTTGAAATTTCTGAATAAATCGATGAATACCTCAAGGGTTATTTAGTTACAGAGAGAAAAATACTGGTAGAAAGAATGTGAGTTTTACCTCACTCAATCACTGGAAAATATGGCTGATCCAGACACTATAAGAGCTTTCCCTGGAGGTCCCTGCGATGCCTCTACGTAGTGACTGTGTAGGCATTGCATCACCTCCTCTTGGCACTGTGTCACTCGAGATATAGATCGATCTGACTCCTGAAATCACATATTTCAACCTCTTGGTCTCACACCCCGGATCCCGAGATCTGGAACTGATTCGACAGTAAAATAACGGAAACCCTCTCAGCCTTTGCGTAGCCCTGCATGGCTCTCTGCTAGCTCTGCGTCAGCTTATCTGGCTCTGCGTTGGCTATGCTGGATGTATCTCTACCTCTCTCTGTTGATGATTCTATGGCTGAGAAAATATTCTCTCTGGAAGCTATCTCTTCCCCTCTCTGCGCTAGAATCGCTTAGATTTGATCTTCATCCGAGCACTTGCTTCGTTAGAATAATTCGATCACTTGATTCACTCATTGTGTCTTTCCAAATGACCCTCAAGCCTTCCTTTATAGTATTATCGTTGAGACATCAATGACCAAGATTAGATTTTTAATCAATGACTAAGATTATAACTTGACTTGATCTTCATTTTTTCTAGCACATTCACACTATGTTTTATTAATACCCTTTAATTATTTAATTTCCCTAAGTTTAGAGTTAGGGTCCCCATTAAAATAATTATTTTTTACAATAAAACATATTCCAAGTGGAATTTTCACAAAAGAGAATCTGGGTTCTTTGGAATACATGTGCCTAAGCCTCTCCAAATTTTTTGAGACTTAGAGCACTTCCAATGCTACCAAAAATCAACACTCCCTATTAGCGAGGTAAGTGCTCTAACAACATGCCTTCTACATAATGCTCTGACCCTGAAGCATCCTCTGCGTTGCTGATGTTTGACAAGCTGTCCACCAACCACTGCGTTGCTGCTGCAACTTTACTGCTTCCCATGACACTGCCACTGCCACTATTGCATCCGTACTACAACTCCCTCTCAAGTGTTGCATCCATTATGCTATTAGCACTACCACTGCTGCATCCATACTACAACTCCCTCTCAAGTTTTGCATATGTTATGCTGCTAGCACTGCCACTGCTAACACTGCATCTGCACTGCAACTCAGCTACTGAGAGAAGAGCCTAAAAAACCACCCAAAACTAAACAAGAATTCAGTGGATGCACCTGGGTGCTGAAGACGTTGACTGCTGATAGCTCTGCGTTGTCCCTCTAATGCACTGCGCTGCTGCTATGCATTGTTGCTATGCTCTACGCTGTTGCTTCTCTGCTCTGCACTACTCCAGAAGTAGGTGTTACTACCTGCTGCAACTGTCGCTCCGTCACTCCTAGGCTCCCATTGAAAACTCCTCCATCCCACTACTACTGATCATGGGCACCCGTAGAAAGGTTGTGATCCAAGAGGTGAGCTCCTCAAGGATCCTACCCAACTACAGTTCAAGGTGAACTTACAATTCTATGTCACCCCATTTCCCTCCGAGAGATGCATTGGAACTCATGAAAAAATCATCCTACTCGATCTTCACGGCTGCAACCTTTGGATCATGGTTCTCATCCTTGTCCTTTTTCTTTAAAGGACACTGCGATGCAAAGTAGCCCATCTCACCACATCTGAAGCATTTCACCTTCAAAACATCTTTCTTTTGTTTCCATTTCCCTTGCCACCGCTTAAATGCGAGGGCTTCATTCTCCTCGTCCTCCAGATCCTTCGATCCACTCCCACTGCTACCGTCAAGTTTTCACTTGACCATATCTCTTCTCAACTCCTCCTCTTGAGGTACTACCCACATATGCTACCAACTAGGAAGCATTGCCTTGCCCAAAATACTCTGGACAAAAACTTGCCACTCCTAGTGACTGCGCTAAGGGCCAACCTCACCATAGTTGTAGCAGTTGGGGTGGATCCCACGACTGCGAACTGGTCACAAATTTCCTGAAGTCTCATTGAGAATGAAGCAATGTTCTCCCCCTTCTGCATCTGGATCATCTAGAGCTTCTGCTCCAAGTACATCTTCCACTGCTCAGAAGTTCCTTCATATAGTAGGGCCAAGGCCTCCCATATCTCATTGGTTGTGTTCTTGCCAGCTATATGAGAGAATATATGATCCTTGACACCATCAAGGATAAGTCTCTTGGCCTTTGAAATATCATAATTGTACTTTTTGTTTTGATCCGGATCTGTAGGTACAACAACCATGAACGTCTTGAGATCATATTCGTCCAGAAGGAATTTTATCCTTTCCTTCCAGATTACGTAGTTGGAGGATCCATCCAACCGATCCTGATCTCTAAGACCATGAGATGCCATCTCAGCCGAAAAATGTCGAATTTCTTCCGCTTTCTCCCTACTATGTAGCTTCTAGGCTGGATTACGCACTCCCTGATGGAGTTAGGAAGTTTTTTGCTCCTCAGATACCCAGAAAATGAGAAATGTTGAAATCCTCGGCAAGGAACTCACTGAGGAAGAATTGCTCACTATGTGCTCTTCTTCTTCGTCTGATGCTTCCCTGCCCATAAAATTCTTGTAGGAAAATTATGTCCCTCTGGCTCTGTGTAGCTCCCTTTGCCTCTACAAGATCTTGATCCAGAAGTCTTAGCTATCTGTCGACACACTCAGAGAGAGACAACCTCGAAGATTTATCCCTCCTAGATAGAACTGTGCAATCCCTCTGGGGATCTGATCTGCTGTTGTTGCAACAATTAAACCTTCACTTCTGTGCTAGATCTTCTTTTCCTGTTTCAAATCAAATGCTATGATACCATGTGAAAATTCCTAGATCTAACAATCTCAGAAATCTAACTGCAAACAACTGAATTTACTTCTCCTATTTTGTAAATTACATTACAAAATTAATTCATATTTCTTCATGAATTATTGCAGTAAATTACTGAATCAGCCTACACTTAATACTTTATGACTCTGACACACGAAGACTGAGCAACGAAAAAATCACACATAAGACACCTTTATTTTGGACTAAGTCCCTGGAAAAACCCAATGTGGGAAAACCAGTGCAACAGATTTGAGGGTTTGTATTATTAAGTAGTAGAAATTTCTGAATACATCGTTGAATACCTCAAGGGTTATTCAGTTGCAAAGAGAGAAATATTGGCAGAAAGAATGTGAGTTTCACCTCACTCAATCACTAGAAAATCCGGCTGATCCATACACTGGAAGAGTTTCCCTTGGAGGTCCCTGTGCTGCCTCTGCACAGTGATAGCGTAAGCACTACATCACTCCTCTTGGCATTGCCTCACCCCAGCTATAGATTGACATGACTCCCGAAATCACATATCTCAACCTCCCAATCTCACACCCCAGCTCTCGGCTTCTGGAACTGACCTGACAATAAAATCTCGGAAACCCTCTCAGCCACTATGCAGCCTCTCTGTGGCCTTGCGTGGCTTTGCGTGAGCCTGTCTAGCTCTACGCTGGCTATGCTGGATGTCTCTCTACGTCTCTCTGCTGATGATTCTTCGAATGAGAAAATATTCTCTCTGGAAGCTATCGATGCCCCTCTCTGCACTGGAATCACTTAGATCTGATATTCATCCGAGAACTTGCTCCGTTAGAAGAATTCGTTCACTTGATTCACTCAGTGTGTCTTTCCAAATGACCCTCAAGCCTTTCTTTATAGTCTTCTCGTTGAGACATCAGCGATCAAGATTAGATATTTAATTAATGACTAAGATTATAACTTGACTTGATATTTTCTTATCTAGAACATTCACACTTTGTTTTATTAATGCCCTTTAATTATTTAATTTCCCTAAGTTTAGACTTAGGGTCCCCATTAAAATAATTATTTTTTACAATAAAACATATTCCGAGTGTAATTTTCACAAACGGTTTCTGGGTTCTTTGGAATACATGTGCTTAAGCCTCTCCACAAATTTTGAGATTTAGAGCACTTTCGATGCTACCAAAAATCAACATCAACAAATGAGTCAACTTTTCAGAATCCCTTACTTGATAAACGTGATTGTATATAACCATTAACTAGCTGTCAAACCCTTATTGGTTTGAAAAACCTCCAGGCATATACCTCAACACTTAATATCCTTAGTATATCAATCCTCCATACGCCACACTGCTCTCTCTTTCTACACAAGATGACACGTTGCTTCAGTGTCCAAGGCCGAGGGAAATTTCAACCTCCTTAAGGAATAAACCTTGCCACTAAACTTCGACACTATTCTTGATGGCTTGAGGCCCTCCTCAACAGGTTGTATAGAGGCATGTTATTCCTCTTCTATGACTCAATCCTCCCTACTTATGCACATAAACATCAATAGACCTGTCACCGACAATTTAGACGCTTATTCTTGCTTGGAAAGACCTATGCTAGGGATTCATACACATAATCAACGTGCTTCTTTACTTCCAATCTCGGCCTGAACCAATCCCTTTTAGGGCACACACCTCCACAGAAAACTCGAGCTTTTCACTGAGAAAAAGTCAACCTTCATCACACAGAAAATTATACCATAAAGCTTCTCTCCAAGTCTACAACTCCTCGAGAGGTATGCATTTCGCTTTTAGGAATATATCTCACAAGAATGAATGCTATTGTTGTGTGCTGAGACCTCTTCTAGGTCTCCTCTATTTATACTCTCTCTAATCATTGACTCAGGGCTTCTCAACTTCATTAAGGTGCCCTCACACAATAATGAGAATAAACAAATAATTGTTTTGGGTCTTTAGCTCACCATCTTGTCCCCAAAGCCCACCACTTTGGTACATTGCCCACAAAACCCATTTTTCATGGGCTAACTCTACACAAATCTAGTACCCCAAGGGTTTTGGGAGTACCTCCCAAGCTACACATTTCAACACCGCGTGGCTCTTGTTTAACTTGAAACATTTACAATTTAGTGGTGAGAGAGGTAGAGATAAATAATAAAATTTGAAAAAAAATTAATTTTAATGTGAAAAATAGTTAAATGGTTGATAATTAAATAGTTTTTTTTACACAAACATGAGTAATATTGTATTAAATTTGTGCCCAATTGCAACAAAATACATAGGTGATCCATCTTCAATATTGACTTCTTACTATAATTCATGGACAACACTTACCTTCTAAATAAAAAGATCGAAAAACACTAACAAAGCGAAGAATATTATCATGTTGCATGATTACACAAAAGACATAAGAAAATAACATAAGGTAGACTATTATCTTGTGTGCGTGATTTCATAAGTAAAAAATCCATATCAAACAAAAGACAAATTATTAGCCCATCTGCATGATTACAAAAAGTCAAAAATCCACTTGTCGAGCTTGCAGGAGATGTTAATCACTATATGTGGTTGGCTAGTTGAGATCTATCTCTTTATTGCCTGTATCATCTTGATACTTGTCAATATTTTCCTAAGCTTATTTACTTAATTTAAGGTGCATAACAATATTCCTGGGTGCATCAACTTCGTCAACCTGGAGAGTCATAAGCTTATCTGTAAGGCAAATCTAGGCATGAGACATTTGACAAAATTTAACTCGAAGATCATAATTTTCCTCGTGAAGTGCTCCGTGGGAAGACAAACAATAAGAACAAGGATTTTCCCCCGAGGATGGATCTAGGTCTGAATCAATGTTCATTATACCACCCTGAGCATAAACTTGACACAAGTTGGTGATAGTAGTTTGCGGCTCTAATGACCTTTTGATGCCTTCCAGACTAATGACGCAAATAGGTGAGTGCTCCATGATAATTCTTGTCCTATAAAATAGGATCAGGGAACTGACACAAGTCCCATATACTTCTAACAGACTCGTGGGAAAAACCAAACAAAACTTGTAAAATATGGGCATAAGGTGGCACCACCACCCCAAACCCGAGGACCTATAAAGATTTTTAGAAGTAGAAGAAGGGCGAGGAACTGGGTTAACCAACGATTTTAGAAAAATCAATTTAACACATTCCAAATAACCACCCAGGAGCTGAGGTAGGAGCTTAATTCTTTGGAATTTCCATCCAGACCCAATTTTATGCAGAGAACAAAGCTAAAAACGGAAAATTCAAATGTACCTTCTTGAAATAAGCTCCGCGCTAGACTAAGACCCATAGAGAAAGACTGTCCTGGTTCTTTTAGATTGGTCTCTAAACCAACAAGCTCAGAATGTCAGAGTTCCCATGAGTAAGAATGCCTCACCCACCCTGACACTGCTCAGTTGAGCAATTGAAGTATGAATTGAAGCTCTTCGTAAAACAACCAAAATGGAAAATGCCTTAATGCCACAATTGAATCCAAGATTCGAACCAGAACCAAAATCACAGTCGTTTGAGAAGAGGACACACTTGGAAGGAGGAGCACAGAGTGGAATGGCACAGATGAAAGTCATATTTCCAATTTAACTACATCCCTTGTTACTCCACACGAATTCCATCTCCATAACAATAAATTTCCCTATGCAGCGTCCAAGAAGGTTCATCATTATATTGATTGAAGGGTAATTCCAATGCTTGAGGAGGTGTGTGCTGATGTTTCTAGCATTCGAGGTAGGAGGAAATGCCTTCGCGTGATGAAAAATTATGTAACTTGACATGTTTCAAGAAGAAACCATGCCATCATAAAACCTCACAGATGTGTGAGTGGATTGAGTGCAATAATTACAAGGAGCGGGGAGCGATAGGGAATAAGGATATATTGGAAGGGAAAAACATTTAATAATGTTTCTTGGTATAACCATATTCTAATAGTAAAGGGACTTACCCTTCTTTGGGAGACATTAATTTAATTAGGGGATCAAACATTTGTTCCTATGCTCATTGATCTCAAGCTTAGATTTTTTCAAAGAGCAAGCCAGGTTTATCTTTATATCGACTTCCAAATTGCGGATTATGAGAATGTGATAAAATTTCCTAGAGTGAAAAGATGTCATTAAACTACTGATTCTCTGGAGCATACTAGCAAGAGAGTTGTCTTTTGGATTGTTTTCACTATTAATATATTGGATCATAATCAATGAGTCTCCTAATATTATTATGTTCTCCACACCCTTGTCTTTGGCAATGAATAAACCTCACATGAGCTCATATATCTCAACTTGATTGTTAGTTTTTCTTCCTAGGCCCCATGAAAACTTTACTTTACTTATTTTGTTAGAATCAAGCAAAATCCCTCCGCCTCATGCTACCCCTTTTATAATTAAATAGTTAAGAAGTAATTTATATGTCATTTTATTTAGGTTTTAATTGAAACTTTTTTTAAAGAGATATCAATTAATGTGTTTTGAAACATTTGAACTCATGAAACATTTGAAATCTTACTAAATAATGAGTTATTGGTATACTTAATTTACAAACTATTAAACATATCCTTGTATTATAATAATGATTTATTAGGTTTTCATTTGTTGTAAAAGAATATTAGTTTATACTTACCTATTAAGTTTGCAAATCACTTTCAATAGCCAAGCCAAAGCCTACACATTTTAGTACAAAGTGAACTTAAGAAGCACCCCTCATATATATAATTCATTGTGGTGAAATACTTTAAGAATATCATCAAACATATGATATTGGGTACAACTCCTCTTGATTCAACGCCGAGCTCAATATTCTATAGAGTCAAAGAAGTCTTGCGTTCGTTTCTCACTATTGAGTTCTATCATGTGCTAAGGGGAGACATTGTCAATGTAAATTCGTTCGTAAACAATGCAACGCATGAGAAAGTGATTGTTATCATCATCAACGCCAAAGTGTAGTTTCAACCTATTCCCTAAATTTTTTTGGTATTTCCATAGAACATGTACTCTTGGGTCACTTGGCTGGTGTACGTGGTGATAGGTTCCATGCAATGACATGATAGCTCTTGTATTACTTGCCTCTGTCTTATTTCATTTGTCGTCATGAATTTTCCATCAACATCTCAAAGCTTCTTGGTGCATTTAATCCCCACAAAATGGATTTATCAATGTAAGGGATTAATCATTCTCTTAGGTGGATTGGAATTATAAACATCTATGATGTGACTAGGATTATGGAAAGTCAATTGTCTTTGGGAGTCACTCTTGGCAAGAGGTATGTTCTGTTAATGGGTTTATATATGTGAAGGTTGGTGTTTATGCTTTCTATGTTTAATGACTGGATCTTCCCTATGGCTTTGTTCCACATCCTATGCCCCCCCCTCTTTTTATTAGGTTCACTTCCTCTCAACCTTTCTACATCCTTCTCTCACATCTCGTTCTTCATCTTTCTAATGGAATTTCAAGAACTACAGTAATTGCATAGAATATTTTGGCGACATGAAAGGGTGATATAATCAAATTTTAGTAGCATACAATCTCGATCTCAGTAGAATTAGGGCAATCATGCCAAATTATTAGCATAATTAGGCATTGGAATGAGTATTCTTGTAAATCAACAACAAGTTATAAAGGTGATCAAAGACAAATTTGTGGCACTATAAACCAAATTTGAAAGCCTCTCTCATTGGCATTAACTTGGGCTTCAAATTATACTCTTTTAGAAAATTTTGCTATTAGACAAAATGATCACTCAATAAATCAAATTCCATAATTAAAGGTACTTGACACTGAGCATGTAACAATTGAAGCAATCAACACCAAAATAAAAATATAGTGTTTTTTAAAACATAGAATTTGCACCCACGGGGCATATAATAGATGGTGATGGGATGTACTATTAATGTTCTCTATGATGTGAAGGTCACTAGTTCGAAACTCCATGGGTAAAAATCTATCCATGTTAAGGGCTAGTGTGGTGGCCCGATGCGATCCCCAAGTGATTTTGATTGCTTAAATGCCCTTAAATCGCGATTTCCCAAACCAAAAAAATAAACATATAGTCATTTGCCATATATTTATTTATTAATATAAATATCATCCAATTATTTATAAATATACTTTCATTATTATTTGAAATAAATAAATGAACTACCTACAATAAAATTACTTCGTCGTCTCTTAATAGTTCCATATGCATTTGTGTTATAATTATATCAAGGTTGGCAACATTGTTATAAATACGTATTAACCCACGTAACCTTATAACCCTTACAAATGAGCGTTACGACTTTATTTCTTGCCTAACTTTCCAAAACGAAACTTTTAGATTGGGCATATACATTTATGTCATTTTTAGGCTTGTGTATAAAGTTTGGCAACTTTACATAAAAATGCATACTAACTCACATTCTACCACATCTCTTAGATGTATATATGCATTTATATCACAATATATTAATGTGTATTAATAATGATGGTGATAGTTATTATATGGAAGATGATGGTGATAGTTATTATGATGATAAAGATGTTAGTGGCTTAGTAATGTTAATTAAATCTTTTTACTTTTAAAAATGTGTTTAATTTTATTTATTTATTCATTATTATTTTTTTTTATAAATTTGTATGCTTTTGCTTAATAAAATATAATAGATATTTTTAAATAAATACTTTTAAAGAGAAAAATTTAATGTGAGTGTATATAAGATATCTTAAAATAAAATATTTTTTATGCTCAGTTTTTTTAGTGTCACAAAGATAACAAATTCTTTTAACCCATGGTGTTTTAGGATTTTTTCAATGCTACTTCTTTAAGATAGTTAAAATAAAGAGATACTTTTGTCTACCTATTTTTTCTTCAATATGAGATATTTATACTCTAGTTTTAGACATTATTTTGAGATACATTAATAGATGGAACACACGTTGTAATTTTTGTCAATCTTACATTTTTTTCTAGAATATTGCCCTCTAGGCTATTTTTGTCATATGTAATCAATTTTTCTTTCAAGAGAAATCTCATCATTTTTTCTTCCTTGAAAAAAATAAAGAGATACTTTTAATATTTTGGATTATAATTAATCAACTCTTTGAAGTATTTTGATTTTCTCTTATTCTCTAATTCTTTATGCACCACAATTTCTTCTTAAATTTAGATGTAATAATTTCTTAATAAAATTGTTATTTTGGAAAGGATGCTCTTCCTCAATACCCAAATAATCTAGCCAACACTTGGTATCTTTATGCCAACCCTACTTGAATTGTAAGTGGTTTTGACTAATTAACATGTACACATCTTAAATAATAAATTAATAAAACATCAGGAATTTCTTTTGGGAAAAACTTTCTTAATCATATAATCCACTTAATAAATAAATTTCTTCTTCTTTTTCCCAAAGATTACAAAACCTATCATAACTCAATTGTTAGTCTATACAATGACAGAACCATCATTGACTACTATCCACGAATGCATGCTAACTCATCATTGTTATTCAAGGATGCAACCTAAAATCACTCATTGATGGTCCATCACGGGGAAAACTTCCACTCTTACTAGATGTTTCTATATCTTTGGGTTGTTAACATGTTTCCTTATATCCAAGGAAGATGACCTATCAACTAATCAAAAATGGTTTTTATTCTTATTCTAAAACCAAAAAAGTGGAATTCAATCTATATAATATTTGTAAGAAATCCAATATCCCATACATGAGACAAATGTCATCCCTATTCATAGTTTAACCTCTTACCCAAGAGGTAGGAATCAAGCTTCCTATTGGATTTTCATATTTAAAGAGAACATAAATTTGGTTATTTGAAGCATTTAAAAGGAAAATGTCTAGAAAAAAGTTAATTAAATCTAGGGATGGTGGTTGAAGAGGAGTATCGTTCTTCTCAAAGAAATTTAATTTTCACAAATGACATATTTTTCTTTTTACAAAAACGATTATAGTTTTATATTAAAACCTTGGCTTGAATGCCTTGAATCGGATTACAAAATTTGGAAGCAAAGTCCAATTTTCCTCGTCTATCAGGAATTCTATTACCCAGATACTTATATGCTGGTGCTTCTTACAATTGGTAATCGAATCAATCTTCGAGATTTTCCCTAACTTGTGAATACAAACAAACTGCTGCAATAAAATGTAATAACACATATAGACCAGATATTAAGGGATCAGATCCCACTCTTCGTCCTTGTCTCTTAAAAGAGTGCCGGCAGAAAGAAGAGCAAATTTATTGGCTTCCAAATCTGCGTCCTTATTATTTTCCCGCAAAACATGGAATAAGTTCACACTTTGAAAAGATTTAACCATATTTTTAACTCTTGTTACCAACCTTGCTAGCTTGAGATCCTTAAGAACAGAATTGTCCACAATTTTTATTATGGATTGGGAGTCGCCAATTACAATCGCCTCTTTGATGCCGACTTCCTTGACTTGATTGAGGCCTTGAAGCAGTGCCAACGCTTTTGCTTCGCTGTTGGTGTTGTGCCCCAAGCCCCAGGCATAACTGTGCACAATGCTGCCCTCAAGATTCTTAATGACACCTCCCGCCCCTGCTTTCCCGGGATTTCCTTTGGCAACCCCATCGAAGAATAAAGTATATCTGGACTGCTTATTGATCCAAGTGGAGAAGTATTTCTCATTAAGTCTGATTTTCCATTCTTTGTTTATCTTGCTCTGCCTTACTGCTACAGAGAATTGAAGGCCCATCATGCTGCCCCATTCCAAATCCTGATGGCTTAAGTTTATTCCCTCAAGATGTTCGCCCAAGATTTCTTCAACAGGCTTTTGATTTTGTCCATGATTATCTTAGCATTCTGCGATTTGCCTTTAAAGATTCTCTTATTTCTTTTAAGCCATATTTTCCAAAAAATAATCTTTGGCAAGGAAAGCCAGGCGGCCTTAAAATTGTCATTTTTTGGAAAGACACCTGGATAGTTGTGCAACCAACTAGCAAACAGATTAGCGATGGAGGTGGGGATCGTAAAATTGTTTCCCCAAGGTCTCACTGCCTTGCCCCAGATTTCTACAACTAATTTACAGTCTAGCATTAGATGACAGGCATTCTCCTCATTTTCGCAGCACATTGAGCATCTAGACGACCCATGGAATCCTGTTTTCTTCAGCATGTCCTCTGTCAAAATTTTGTTGTGGCACATGACCCAGATGAAGAAATCAATTTTCGGGATGGTCTTCTGTTGCCACAGTCCTTTCCAAATCACTGGATTGGGCGAGACATCCAGTAGTTCCTTCAGTTTGCCATATCCTTACGCCACTGTATAGCTCCTAGAGTGCGAGCCCCAACCTCGCTTGTCCTGCATCCTTGCATGGATCGGGGCCTTGCCTTTCAGATGTGAGATCAATGTGCTCCAATCATGCTTCAGATCCGGCGGAACCTCCAACTGCTTCCAACTTGTCCATTTGCAGCCATCCCAACACGAAATGTCCCACAGAGTGGTCAGACCAGTGCTGGACATCCAATTCGCAGCGCGTTCAGATCATGGATATCAGCAACTGGGGGTTCGTTCATAATACTATCATCCCAAATTCGAATTTTTTTGCCATTGCCTGATATCCAGTAAGCATGATGATGAATCAACGGGGTAGCCTACATGTAGAGCTTATGAAAATGTGATCCAACTTTTGTGAGGGGAGCTCTATCTAGACTTCGTTTCCTTTGTCCATTGAGATATTTCTTCCACAGAGCTTTTTGAGCCCATCCTGGCTTTGTAGCGATTACCCTCCATATGATTTTTCCCCCCATAGCGATGTTTTGAGTGCGCATATCTGTGAATTTTAGTCCTCCTTCCATCAGTGGCTTGGTGACTTTGTCCCAGCTAACTAGAGGCATTCTCTTTTCGTTTTGTTTACCTCATTTATAGAAGAACCTTCGGACGAGCTCTTCCATTTTCTTGAGGATGCAAATGGGGGTTAACAAAACAAAAAATTGAAATATCAGAAAACTGTTAAGGACAACCTTGATCAGTACTGTCTTACCTGCAAGATTGAGCCATGAGAATCCCCAGGCCTAAATCTTGAGTTAAAACTTGTCTAACAGAGGAAGCCAATCTTTTCTAGAGGAATTTTTTTGGAAGATTGGGAGGCCCAGGTACTTGAAAGAGGTCTAAACGGTGGAGCCAGCAAAGCCCAAACACCTGGAGATAGCACTGAGAGCGTTGCTAGAAATATTCCAATTATAAATATGGCATTTCCCCTTGTTTAATTTTTTGCTCGTCGCATCACAGTAGTCATCCAAAACTTCTTTAAACTTTGTAGAAGAATGCACTAAGGCTGTGCCCAATAATAGAGAATCGTTGGCAAACAAAGCATGATTAATGTTCTTAACTCCTCTGGCAATGTTAAGGCCCAGGATCTCTTAGTCTAGTTGCTTATTTTCCAAATAGAAACTTAGAACAGAGGCTTGAAGAAAAAAGAGGAGAGGGGAAAGAGGACACCCTTGCCGAAGCCCTCTTGTAGCTTTAAAGAAGTCCGTTGCTCACCCATTCACCAGTGGGGCGATCCAAGGCTCGGTGATGCAAGCACGAATCCAATTGATGAACTCAATCCCAAATCCAAACTTGTGCAACACATCAAAAAGAAAACTATGTCAAACACGATCGAAAGTGTTAGCTAGGTCTATTTTTACCACCATTCCCTTTTCTTTTCGTTGCAAGCTTGAGTGAATCGCCTCTTGCACGAGGGTAAAATTATCCACAAGCTGCCTCCCATGAACAAAACCTCCTTGGTTCTTCGGGATAATATTAGGAAGAGTACCTTTCAATCTGTTGGCTATTACCTTGGTTATCAGCTTGTAGCCTATATTGCATAGAGAAATAGGTTGAAATCTGTTAAATGCACTGGCTCCCTTTTCCTTCGGAATAAGGGCAAGAAAGGCCGAGTTCATGCTGCCCCCAATTTTCTAACAGGCTTGGGACTTCAAGACCATATTTTGTAGACAATTTTTCACTATCTGCCAACAAACTTGGAGGAATCTAGCTGTGAAGCCATCCGGGCCAGGGGATTTGTCTGGCTCCATAGCAAAGAGAGCAATTTTTATTTCCTTTCTAGTAACCTTTGCTTCCAGCTGCTGGTTCATCCTGGAGGTTAACTTGGAAGGAACCACATCCAGAAACTTTGAATTCTGGTCCAGAACACCTTCTTCACTGTATAGGTTTTTAAAATGAGAGAAAGCTGCCCTTTTAATTCTTTTGAAGTAATTGTGGGTTATGGAGTCTTCCTTGATTTCTGAGATGGATTTGAAGCTTCTTCTTGCTTGGGATTGTTTATGGAAGAAAGAAGTGTTTCTGTATCCCGCTTTTAGCCAAAGACTACAAGACTTTTGTCTCCAAAAGTCTTCCTCCGACAGACAAGCCTTATGAAACTTCTGTTGCAAATATGCCTCCCTGTCTAGAGCTTCTTTTGTGATTTCTGCATCTTCACAAATGAAATTTTTAACTCTTAATAAATATATTAATAATTTTTAGATAATTTGATTGGGCCTTAAACATTACTTTCGAAAAGAAAAAAGTACTTAGTAATTTTCCCCATAATATATATTTCAAATATCTCAAAAATAAAAAGCATACCTTACCACGTAGAAACTTAAAATGGAAAAACACTTTCATAACAAACTTCAATTGCATTTGTGTTGTAAACTCAACACAATACCCCAAAATTTAATTTAGCTCCAAATATATTTTACTAATAACCTCAAAATTATGGAAAAGGTAGAAATAAAGACAAACCAGAAGGGTTATCAAAGTAATAATATCATATTATTCATAATAATGAAAATATTAGCAATTATTCTTGAAGATGCAAAAGCAATAATGAAAATATTAGCAACTATTCTTGAAGATGCAAAAGCAATAATGAAAATATTAGCAATTATTCTTGAAGATGAAAAATCATGTGGTTATAGGGGTAATGAACACTTCATTTTTTATGTGCATTGTAGTTAGGAAAATATTTTTTGTGTTGTGGCACATTTCCCAAAAACGTACTGTTGTTGGTTGAGAAATGATATTTTTCTCATGTGAAATGACATGGAAATTGACATATTGTAAGGATTCAAAAGTTCATACAATGTAGGATTTGGTTTTACTTTGTGTATCAAAAATATTTTAGGTATTGTGTGAAAATAATCCTTAAAGTCACATTATGATAAAATATTGTGACGATGTGACATGTCACGACAAAAACTAGGTGAGGTGTGATACATTACATTGTGATAAAGATGTTTTCATTGGATAAATCACATGGCAAGAAAAACGTTTGCACTATGAATGGTCACATCATGACAAAAATATTTTGTTTGTGATATGTTACATCACAAGAGATTCTTTGTGCAATTCATGAAAGTGTTTAAAATCATTGCAATACATAGTGACCATGGTTAAGCATAATTAACCAAGATTAAATATGCTCGACTAATATTTCCCATGTTAAACCATGGTTGACTATGATTAACCATCTTCAATCATTGTTTATTATATTTGAAAATGTTTGACTATAATGATTCAACATGTTTGACAATGGATAATGATGGTTTGAAAATGGTTGGATATGTTTCACCACTATTGACCACGTATGGAAATGTTTGGCTATGGTTGAATATGGTCAACTATGGGTGATAATTTTTTTCTATGGTTCACATGCTTGACTAAGTTTGACCGTTTTCAACCATAGTTGGCTATTTTTTATAATATTAAATTATGAATCACTATGTTTAACTATGGTTAATGGTTGTTAGAGATGTACAATTATGTTGGAACATTGTTATATTGGTACATATTGCATCTCATCAAAATTTCTATCTTTGTAACACATCACACCATACCAAAGTTTTGTTTTGTGTGATACATAAAAGAAAAAACCTTTCTTTGGCTATGAAATAGTGCATATCCCAATATTAGACACACGAGGTTCCATCTATGTTGAAGGATTCTCTCATTCAAGTGAAAAATGTATGCAAACTATTAAAGAACTAATTTCATTCGATACATCGCACTATATGAAAATGGTGGTGCGATGTATTGCTTGGGAAGAATACATTCATACGATATACTGTATCACACAAAAATAGATTTTCATATGATGCATTGTATTGTATGAAATGGCTGTTAGAGTTGTACAATTATGTTGGAACATTTTTATCTTGGTACATATTGCATCTCATCAAAATTTCTATCTTTGTAACACATCACACCATACCAAAGTTTTGTTTTGTGTGATACATAAAAGAAAAAACCTTTCTTTGGCTATGAAATAGTGCATATCCCAATATTAGACACATGAGGTTCCATCTATGTTGAAGTATTCTCTCATTCAAGTGAAAAATGTATGAAAACTATTAAAGAATTAATTTCATTCGATACATCACACTATATGAAAATGGTGGTGTGATGTATTGCTTGGGAAGAATACATTCATACGATATAATGTATCACACAAAAATAGATTTTCATATGATGCATTGTATTGTATGAATTTATTTTTCTTGTGCAATATATCACACTACATGAAAATGATTTTTTGTGTGTTACAACATATTAAACAAGGAAGAAATTTCATGTGATATGTTGCACTCCATAGTGTGGTGCAATGTATCATACCAAAAATTAAAAGGTTAGTGTGATACATCACACTCACGTAAATGTATTTTCATACAATTTGAGGTGTCTCATGGAATTTTTTTTATTACATGCTAATAATGCTATAAAAATTCATCAAATTAATTGAGGATGGTTACACATTTCTCCATTCCTTTATAACATAGTGATAGATCCATGAATCAATTCACCTTTTTCTCAAAATTTCACTTGAATGGAAGGAGTTTATTGTTGGATCCTCTAATTTTCCTCTATTTTGACATATGTTTCCCTTATTTTCATCCATTCCATTCTTGTTTATGATATATTTACATGCCATAAGGTCATTTGGGTCATCTTCATCCATAACAAAAAGGTATCAAACAATTGTAGCTTGTAAATATATATTTTATTTATGAAACTAACTGAAATATCACTATGGCTACTGAATTGTGCAATTTCCGTAGCTAATTATAATCTTCGCAACTTAGTCCATGGTTAGAATTTTTTCAAGACAAACAAAAGACATGGATCGATGCCAAATGTCAAAAACATGGATACCCACCTATTGTGCTTACTCAAAATATCATAAGGCTCGCACATCTGATTGGTCAAAGTATAGGTCAACTATGTGTTTTTTGCATGCAAGGGTTTCAGGAAAGCATTTTTAACATCAAGAAAGCATGGAAAAGGGTGGCATCAAGTGAGCGAGTATCTGCACTTGAATAAATAATTTGTAGATAAATATTTTTCACATGATTTTCTACAAAAGAGAAAATAATGTGAGATCAAATTCACATGATGACTTGCAAGCATTGCTACTAGAACTCTGTTTTTATAATTGCAATTACTTTGTTTTCTTCTATTCGGATGTGTTGGTGATTAGCTTGTTGACTCGAGTAATTTGATCCTTGCGCCAAGTTGCCCCCCTGAAGAGTCGTAAGATAGTTTAGTTATTTAGTTTTGTTCCTTTTTAGAAGTTATTTCCATTTTATTTTGCAATTGTCCTGCAACTTGTTAATTTTTTGCTTCTAGTTTATTTCACTCGCTGTTGGTTTGTTTGCACATGACAAGCTCATTTAAAGACAAAAACAAAAAAAAATATTTCTTTGATTAGTTTACTACTTTGCAATTTCTGCTTAGTCCCACATTTAAAGATAATGTTTAGATTCTCTCTAATCACAGAAAGAACGCATTAGTAATATAAAATACTTGTAGTTTAGATTTGAATCACCACTTTCAAGTTCATGTTAATTTTTCTTTCTAGTTGGATTTCTTTGTTATATTCTTAGAATAGAATTGGTTTCAAAATCATTTAGAATAGTTTTATTTTCATTCGAGAGTAGAATAGATTTATTTCAAGTCATGTAGCATAGACTTTTTGGTTTTCTAGAAATAATTTTCCATTCTGCCAATTAAATTAGCCTTTATATTCAGTTCAGTAACACAATATTTTTCATTCTACAAAATAAAATAGATTTACAATTACCATTCTTATTTAAAGTTTTAATTCATTGATTTTCGATTTCGACAAGTTTTATAGAAATAAAATGTGCACATACTTGATAGGGGAAGGACTTGATTAGATAAGATTTACAACTTGCATTTGAATTTAATTTCATAATAAAAAATAGGACTCCTAGTATATATTGTGCACATGCACTTCACAAGTACACAAACCTTGGTTTGACAATATAATGACATAATTTAACTAACAATTAAGTTACTAAACATTTTTGGCGCCATCGGTGGGGAAGTGTATATAGGGTTTTATTTTCGATTTGTATATCATATTAGATACATTCATTCCCTAGATGCATAATTAAAATCATCTTAAAATAATTTAGGATGCATGTATAGAGAACTAGATTCTAGGGGTAGATTTGTAAGTAGAGGTAGAGGACGTATCTCTATTCCAACATCACCAAACACCCCAGATAGACCACATAGCACCACACCATTCACTGACACTCACATTCCATCCATAACAGGTAGACATAGAGTCCCTGAAGTACATAGGTTTGAAATTTAGCCTAGGGACTCACCAACCTCATCTACCAAAGTTACAGTTGAAGAACCTACATCCCCTACTGAAGGAATCATATTTATCTCTTCAACAATTAAACAACTCTTAGGACAAGATTTAGAAGTGCCTAGTGAAGAAGATGAGGAAATTTTTTTCTGACTTACCATTAGTAGAAGAACCATAGGAATAAATAAAAAAACCTATTTTTGAACCTTATATTAGCTCCGAAGAATCTACAATGGCAGGAGACGGAGAAGGATAAGTGAATAATGGAGAAGATATTCCAAGAAATTGTGGAGAAAGAGGAAGAGTAGTTGGAGGTGGTGGCGGTGGAAGAAGTGGAAGGGGAGACGAGAGTAACTTTCACGAGGAGGATACTTTTGGATTCCCCATTTAAGATACATACACTACATGCTACCATGAAAAATATCTCACCATCTATCCTTCCCAACTTTCATGGTTTAAGAACTGAGGATCCTGAAACATTTCTTTTTGAGTTTGAGGTATTATGTAGATCATATGATTATTTACTTTATACTAAAAAATTGAATTTTTTTCCATCCACTCTAAAATATGGAGCCCTTAAATGGTTCATGGGTCTAGGAACACATTCTATTAGAACATGGAATGATATGAAAAGAATATTCCTAGAAAAATACAAATATTACTATATGCACCATAATATTAAGGATGAAGTCTTTAAGATGGTTCAAAAAGAGAATGAAAACCTTGAAGATATCATGGAAAGATTTTCCAACAATGTAAAAAGGGATAAAGTGCACAATTTATATGAAGAGACATTGAAAAATATATTTCTAAAAACCATAAGGGATGAGTGGATTGATCTTCTCAAATTGATGGGAAAAGGAGATGTCTCCTAATTGTCATTTAAAAAAATTTGTGAGATGTGCAAACACATTTCAAAAGGTAAGGAAAAATATGGTAAGGATCCAAGAGACCCACTCATGTAAAGAGTAAGAAAATCCTAATTTGGAACAGTAAGTAGACCAAAGCTAGGATATTTGCTTGACAAATTTAAAACATGTATCCCTGGAAATCTTAATGAACAAATAGATACTCTAAGCATACAAAACACACAAAAAGCCAAGAATGTTGCATTATCTATCTCCTTTCCTAGACATAGGAAAAATCATGCTTTATGAGAATTTTCTCTTGACAATGTTTAAGTATGTGTCATATGTGCCTAAAATTATGATACAAAGGAATTTCCTTCAATACTTAGGCTTAAGGTTGTTTTCCAAGAAGCGCTTGGAACAAGCCAAGAAAAATAAATTTTCTTTATTTTTCCCAAGAGACCTTGATAACCTTGAAAAACAGGTATGGAACAAGATCCTAATGCACAATATAAATCATATGCACAACCAAAAAGTAATTGGAATACACCTATGCCTTGGAAAACTTGGCCACATCAACCCCAAAACCCCTCTTTGTCACAAGGTTGGGAAAATTCTTATGGTATAAATCATTATTATCCTCAACTATAACAATCGTACCCTCTGCATCAACCTAAATATTATCCTCCTCAATCTTCACAACCTACTCAACCACAATTCAAACCACAATTGACTATAAGTCAACCACTTCCCTTGCCATCCACTCCATTTCATCATAAATAAAATCAACTACATGTTCAACCACTTCTGAATCCAACTAATAAAGCTCCTCAAAAACCTATCTATGATGTTGAGGGTCAAAACTTTCAAGCTCATATGATAGTCCCTCTAGGTCTAAATGATGTGAAACTTAGATCTGGTAGGGGTTTGCAAAATAATTCACCACCAATTGTCATCCAAGAATTCAAGGAGGATAAAATTCTTGAAAAGAGGCATATCTAGATCAAGAAGATACTCTTCCAAAGGAATATGTTCCTACACAATTAGGTGACAACAAAATAAAATCAACTCCTACAATTCCTCTGGTAGAGAAACCTTCTGTTTCCTTACAAAGTCCTCCTTTTCTTGAAGGGTTTCAAATTGATAAGGGGATAGAAAGACAAATAATTTTACCCAAATATAATATTGTTAAAATTATGCAACTGCACTAAAATTCCACCTTGGACAACTCAGATGATAAATATAATGATTTCATTGAATTCCTCTTTTGGAGAGAACCAAAATCAACCTAAAGATCACCTCATTTAGACAAGAAGAACTTGGTTTTTTAATTTATGTACCCACTGTATATTGGATTAGGTCGACCCTATGCACATGTACTAATGGAAAAGTCAACCTTAACATCAAGTGGACCCTCATGGAATCCTATAAATAGAGGAGACCTCAAGCTCATTTCGACACTCACATCACACAATCTCTTCTCCTCTTCTATTTGTCTTGGTTCCCATAGGTCTGATGGAGGAATTTTTCTCAAGGGTTTGAAACTACAGGGTTGAAGCTCACATAAATCTAGGGTTTCTATTTCTCGAACATTGGCACAGAACTGGGAAATTTCATCCCTGGATGCACACACAAAGTGGTCAAGGGTGCATCCGGGAAGCCTCAAATGCTCACACAGTAGCCTGAAGGGAGCTTCCATGGTTTCTGAAGAAGATCGAGCATTTTGGTCCCCGGACGCATGCACAAAGTGCTCACATAACTACTTGAAGGGTGCGTCCAGGGGTCTGAGGCATATATGAGTATATTTTTACCTGGATGCACGCACAGAGTTCACCAGGAAGTGTCTAGGACTGCCATAGACGCTCACACATCTCTTCCTCCATGCATCTGAGACTAAAAGATGAATAATTCAGTACTCTGAAGACACTTATTAGTGACTTTAATTTTCAGAAGTAGGCTATAGATAGTGACAGTACATTACAGTCCCTAGAATCGGGGTTTTGGATACAAGCATGTTTAGCTTCATTTCATGGATGTTCTAGTTGTTATGAAGATATGGATCATTGTAATATCTTTTGCAGAATAATTTGATGACAATCTATAAGAAAAATAATTTGCAAGGGTTTTCCCATTAGTGGGTTTTTCCCTGGTATCTGACCAATCCTGGTGTCTCTATATGTTCATGCTTTTCTTCTATTGTTCCTTTATATTCCGCTGCATTGATGATGATGATATTTTTATTTCTACATAGTTTCATATGCATATGGATAATGATGTAAATATGAATAATTTCATGACGTTAAGGGGTGAAATTAATGCATTAATGAAGAAATGCAATTATCAAACCAAAGAAAAATATAGCCCTTTGAAAAATTAACATGGTATGAGAGCTGGGTTGAAGAAAAGTCATGGAGATCACTATTGGGCTGTATTAATCATGGCTAAATGACTAAAACAGTACACATCAATTATTAATCCAGAGACATCTTTTATTTCAATGATAGTCGCACTGTCTGTGCCAATACATCAAACCAGAAGCAAATCCAAATAAAGGAAATCGTTGCTGAATTAACTGTTGGAAGGAACCACCCACACAAAAATAAAATGATCTACAAGGCTGTGATCACACCTCAATTAATCTATACCTAGCGCTGATCCGCACTTGCATCATTAAATAATAAAATATATAAAATATAAATACAGAGATGCATCGGAAGAATACTTCATTTCATTAATAACGAACCGAATTTTGCTTACGTGTATTTAATGGAAATAAAAACTAAATAGTGGCGCCAGAAGCACCGAGAAGAGATGTATGCTACAAAATTTAACTGTTACAATGAGGTCTATGTACGGCCATATCATTTAGAAACAATGGGAAATCCTAAACAAATTAAAACCCTAACCCTAGGAGATGAAGCGCCAAAACTATGGGCCCCGCTTTGGGTAACTATGTTTCAACTTCCTGTAGCACCAAGGCACAAAATACCCCGCTTCTCTGACGCTGGTATCTACCTCGTTAGAAATATCTATCCGAGGACTACAAGAACGGCAACACGGTCCATGGATCCATGTTGGATTGCTTTCCCAAGTAAAACGCCGTGCTAGGGCTCCCAAACGCTCCGAAGTTTAGGGACTAAAACTGCAAATAGGAATCAGCCAAACTGAAAACGAAATAGACAATGGTGGAGCTCCAAGTGGAATAGGTGGGTGACTACCACATCCACTGATCATTCTCCCTTAGGAAGCAATGGTCCCCATTGCGTGTCTTCCATGAGATGAGGAAATTTCTGCCGAACTTGGTCTCGGTGAACCAAATTCTTCTGGTGTAGGAGTTGGCCGCCTTGACAACCATATAAGTTGGATCTTCAGTCAAGAAGTGTTCTCGATTTGCATGTCCATGATGCATCTCGTGGTGGGGTTCGTCTCCATGCAAGAGGATTTAACTCGCCAGGAGTTGCCTCTAGTAATGTCCAGTAGCCCTGGGGTGAGGTGGGAAGTAAGGACGAAGGCGACTATTACTGAAGATTGGGTAGACCAAGGAATGGTGTGAATACAGCTCAATGCATTGTTCACAGCCTTGGTGTGATGGTGTACGGATCGCATTCTGTTGTGGCTGTTTAAGTGTGGGGTCCAAAGAGGCGCTCCTTCGCAACAGCCATTTTGCTGCCCACTCAGTTGGGGTGGCACCCGGTGGTTGATCATGGCGTTGCTTATACTTGCATTGGCTATTTCCACCTAATATATCATGAACTCATATGATGTGTTGAATGCGATCATGAAGCAATGGCTTGCTCAACTTCGGGGACCGGGATATGAGCTGACACTGAGTACGTAAATGGCATGGCTAATACAATGGGGCATGTGTTGCTGGAATCCCAAGCCCACTGAAGGGCTATGGCCGATTGAATCAGGAGAGCCCGATTATAACTATGTTGTACATAAGGAGGTTTCGTCCGTGTGTGGATGCTTGAATTGTGGGCGTGCAGAATGTACAATCATTCCTGCTAGACGACTGTCTGCCATCCGTTCTGGGATGGAAAGTCATGGACTTGGTGAGTTTGCATTCAAAATACTCACTCGTAGGTCGGGACCAGAAATGCCGAGGAACCTGCTATCCCTGACTGAGAGGATAAGACCGTGTGACCAGTGTACCCACACCTTCGTTCAAAGAAGAGTTTAGCAGCTAAGCCGTGATATTCTTCTTTGCAGCCGCCATAATGGCCATCTCTAGTAACTGCCGACGAACACAAAAACACAGCCATTTCCGCTTAAGAGGAAGGCAAAGCCCGACATGTAATCCATGGGAGATGATTCCTAAGGCCGACTAGGGCTAGGTAGAGAGTATATAGGCCTCAGCTTCGATGGTCGGCTCTGCAATGGCAGGCTGCCAAAAGGTGATCATGCTTCTACAATCTTGAAGGTTCGTCAATAGAAATACTTCAGGATTGCCATCGCTTTTCGACTCCCGAAATGCCCAAAGAATCAACGTAGTGTGCTCCCATATCATCTTGGCACGCTCGAAGGAACACAAAAGGTGTCCGATGTGACATATAAAAGGCATCTTGGAGGTAGAAATTTGGAACTTGCACTTCCAGAGTGCCTGTGTCAATTCACCGTCACTCATAGAGAAGTGCCAATCGGGTGTCTCGTGTCACAAGCATTGAGTACAAGCAGAGCTTGCATCGTGGCCTGGCCATGTAGTCCGCAACATGATTGGTGCTACCCTTCTTATACTTGATGTTCAGCAGTCCACAGGCATATGTGACCACTTCGATGGCGATCATCAGAATCTCTCAGGTTCTGCAAGGAACCGGAGGGGCCTGTGGTCTGTATGGATGATTGCTCTTCCCCAAATAATGTTTCCATTGTCGACAGCTTGGGTACAATGGAGTACATTGTCATATGTGTACTCATAATCCGTACGACAAGGTCTCATCAGTGAAATGCCATCAGATACCATAAGAGTAAGAACTCGCTCTAATAGCATAGTCGAGGTGACCGTCTCTGACTTTCCAATGGTTGCTGCAAGTCTCAAAGTGAGTGACCGGGGAAGTGCAGGACAGAGCATGGTTTTTCAGCTCTATGAACGCTCGTTGAGGTTCAATTAAAAATTTGCTCTCGCTCCTCTCTTGGTGACTCGAATTTGCCGGGCCAAGATAGCGCAGAGAATCCCAACACGAACCTCGATAGAAATTCAGCAAGACCTGCGTAAAGCCGCGGGTCATATAGTGGTTGGGGCCGTCAATCCAATGACTTGGATCTTCGCCGGATCCACATGCACCCCCTTTCATCAATAATGTATCCCGTATATTGAACTCCGGGTCATGCCAAAAGTGCACTTCTCCAAATTAAGTACAACTAAAGCCGCAAGAGCTTGGAGGACTGTTCTGATGTGGTGAAGGCGCTTCTCTGCACCGGTCGAAGATCAATATCATCCAAGTACACCACTACAAATGAGTCAGAATGGGTCAGTAAGATGTCATCCATCATCCTCAGTGAAGGCAGAAGTGAGCATTGGCCGCCAACCCAAAAGGCATGACCCGCCCATTCAAAAAGGCCTGGCTTTAGCGCCTGGCTACACACGAAGGGTCTGGTACCCGGTGATACCTGACTGTGTCAATCTTGCTGAGTCATTTTGCACTTGAGTTGGTCCGTGGCGTCATCAATCCAAGGGACAGTACCTATTCCTGACAAAGGATCTGCTGCAATGTACCATAGTCAAGGCCACAGTCTCCACGCCCTATCCTTCTTCTCGTACAACACGACCGGGCTCCCACAGTGGCGATGAACTTGGTCCGATGTGACCTTCTGCACGTCTCGACCCCGCCTCTGGAATTCATCATTATCCAATTGCAGCTCGAGGATCGGCCCACAGGGCAGACCGGGGTCGCATCAATCGGTAAGTTTGACCCCATTTATGTGAGAAACCCCTGGGTGAGGTGAATATGTCTCGGTATTCCCTCCACAACCTTATCCATTTGTTGCTGTTAAAGTGAGGAGCCCTGGCTCCTGAGGTCGGCCACAATCTTCTTCTTTCCTGGGGCGGATCATCAGAAATGGTTCTCTCGAAGTTTATAAATGAGCTTACTACATTGTTTGTGAATCAAAGAGATAGCAAGAAAGAGGTGGTACCTCCGGTATCCTATACAACTTATTTCCCAAAAATAATAATAAAGACGAGGCCGAGACTATACACAAAGATGACGCCTTCCACAAGTATGCTTGTCCTAATAATACATCAGAAACATCAATTAGAGCAACGTCACAGTGACTCATCCGTGAAGGGCTTGATGCTATAGGAAGGCTGCATAATCGCCACCACGGAGAGATCTGCCTGTAGGGCCACCCGGGATGGGTGTATGGATGTGGTGAGTCAGGTCTTGCATCCAACGTGGCCTGGGTGTCTCTGCCTGAAATGATGGTCTTTTCGCTCCCATTTGTCGATACTGAATCAGACTGGTTTCCTTACCTACATCTAGGAGTGGGAAGAGACGCTTCCTCCTCCCGGATCTTCCGGGTTCCTTTGATCTTGCAGCAAACAAGTGGGCGTTGGGCTCCGGTGATCAATACTCCGTCATTTCCCGCTCTTTTCAGCCTGGACCCGAGTCGGGCATGCATCCGACTCGGGAGCCTCATCTCGGCCAATTAGCTGCATCTGGCCCGACACTCACTTGTGTTGGGGGAGGAGCTCTTGTTGAACCACTAATTTCCTGTGAATCGCTTCTTTTTGCTTTATGTGTCAAGCTCTTTTCTTAGGTTTCATGAGTTGTTCTAGCTACTATGCCCTTTGCCTTGCTCTTGTCTCATGCTTGGAAGTTGTCTACTTCCTTGCTTTTGATCTGCATCCAAAGTCTCTGCTTTCTTCGTTTGAATTGCCAATCTTTGGCAAACATACGGTATGCTGCATGTTTGGTGAGATGTCAAGGAACCCCATTTCTCCTAAATGTATTTAGTGCATAAATAAGGATACTTTAGCACTGTGATGTTTTCTGAATTTTGATACCCAACTTCTGTGCTGTGGTATGGAATGTGACTACAAATTTCATGCACATCTTGATCCCTTGTTGTCGTTAAATAAGTGGTCCATTGTACTTGTCCCATAGCTCCCCACAGATAGGCATCACTGCCTCCTTGATCTGCCTCAGTTAGGCCCCAAGAAATGGCCAAGAACAGAGGGTCTGGCTCGTCCTGTTCTCTGTCAGAGGTTTCCCACCTCGCCCTAACATGGGGTAGCTTGAGAGTGCAAAAAATAATCTTCCCGGTCCGAAAAGTCAGTGAATCAGAAATATCCTTCAATGTGACCAACCATTTATCTAAAATATCTGCGTCTATTTGACTTAAATATGGGAATGCTGTAAATTTACTTGTACCTTAAAAGGAGTCACATCGCAGTGGCTCGCCGGGATGCGTATGCCACGGCAAGTAGTCATGAAGGATCCGGGAGCAAAAGTTATCCATCATCACGTTCCTTTGTCTTCAGGGCCTCCGAGCAATATTTTGATAAAGATCTCCTACTCCCTCATCTTCTTTCGTCCCCCATGGGCGTCCGTCGAGGTTTGCGAGGTCGACTAGTAAAGGTTCCACCGCATCGTTCTTAGCTCCATACCCCGACCTCGCTGGGGACATGCAAAGAAGGATCGACAGTGTTGCACGCTCCGATAAATTAATTGACATCCGGATTTATGCAGGAACGCAAATGTGACAAACATATAAGCATAAATGCGAGATGCAAATAGAAATAATACTTCATTTCATTAATATCAACGAACTCGAATTTACATGTATATAATTTGAAATAAAAACTAGCTAGGTTTCAGTAGCCATCTCCAGAAGAGATGTATGCTACAGCTCCCCCAACTGCAGCTACAATGAGGCTCAAGGGCCTATTTATCATTTTAGAACAATGTGGAAAATCAAATGCCTGAAACCTAACCCTAGAGATGAAGCGCCAAAACTGCGGCCCTGCCTAAAAATTGGTGTTTCAACTTCCCAAAATTTAACTTTGGCATACGATCAGCTTGACGCTGCACATACCGTTGCTAGGAAAGATATATCCTAGAATACAACGGGGTGCCAGGAAACATTGGTCCATGGACCGATGTTGCTCTCCGTTTTCCAAAATGGCTGCGTAGGGCTCCCCAAAAACGTCTGAAGTTTAGGACCCTCTAAAACCGCTAAAGAAAATCAAGCCAAACCGAAAATCAATGTATACGGGAGTCTGCGGATAAGGGTGACTACCACATCCACTGATCAAGCGCACTACAAATAATTACCCAAATTAGGTATTCCTATCCCTACATGTGTAATAACATATATAATATTAAATTCAGCGTATCTATTCACAATGTTAAATAACAACAACACTTCCACTCGATACATAAAGAAAATAATAAATGTATACACATTCATCTTAACACGTAATCCCCGGCTAAAGTGAGGGCCCTTCCTTCCATAAAGTACGTGAAGAGAAAGAAATTTAACGAAAACTAAACTGAGGGCCGCAATTACAATAACAACAAGAGAATTTAAGCTGAATGTGACCAAAATTACGAGCCAAAGTAATGCCATTATTCGCTTAACCACCTCAAGGGTAGAGAATTATATAGTGGTTGCATCTTCAAAAATGAGGGACAAATAAGAGACCCATGATTCTGTTTCATTAAAGAATGCATATAGTTACAACCACTCTTAATAAAAGGTCCGCACGGAAGAATATAGATTACATAATTAAATCGCCTAGCATATTATCCTAATATACAATACGTAATAATCCTCTCTAAATCTATCGGGCAAATCATTGTACCAGAACGTAACAACAATGGAGGACATACCTACATCGGGTTGATACCCGCCAATGGTACAATCATTGTGTCCGTCTTCTAGTCATTCAGAATAAAATCATGGTGTAATAGCCATGCACAGTAACAACTCAATCGTAACAACACACCTTAACTGCCCGTATGCCTCACTTATATATTTTGTGCTAAAGATAACATCTAGAAGGACAACAAAAGACCTGGGAACTTCTCTCAAACATCTATCCTCAGCTAGTCATAAAAAGACATGACATCATAATAATCGAAGAATGGAAAGGTAATGTGAAAAACAAGGTGAAACAACACACAAGTTAAGATAGAAAGGTAGGAAAAAAGAGGCAAAAAGGTCTCAATGGTTGTAGTCATATAAAATGGGGAAAAGTAACGTAGAAATAAGTACAAACTAGCACTCCAACATAACTTCACACAAGGAAAAGACCTTCAGCGGGGTTATAAAGGAGGTTTTAGTGCTATAAATTCACAAAATTGCTCAAAAATATTTGCTACAAATACACAAAGCAGGTTATATATTCTGGGCGCAGCTTAGAGGGAAATTCACACAACTAAAAAAATGGTATTCTGAGGTTATTACGATGTTTTTTTCATCTGCGGCGCTTACTTCAAGGTGTTGAAGCACCAAGGCAAGGTCATCTAGAAGGTGGTTTTGGGTTGCCGAAGGTATGCACTGACCACATAGTATAAAACTACATCGTGTGCGTTGGTTAGATACAAGACGGCCGTTTCAATTGGTCTGATTGAAGTGTACCATAGGTCATTTCAATGACCGTACGTAGTAAATTTATAGAAATGCACCAAGGCGCAATATCAAACATACCATGATTTATAATTGGTATTAGATGGTACTTGCGTCTGAGAAATGCATAAATGCACGGCATAGTCTCACATAAACGTTATCAATGCACAAAGGTTGTCGAATAACGCATCAGATTTATAATTGTATTGTATCTTGCGTAAAGGCTCATAGGTCGTAGGAAACGACGATGTAATCAGACATACAAACGACTGTAATAGACCACGCACCTGTTCATTTTGTATTCTTTAGAAACATCGAATTTGACATTGCAATTATCAGGATTTTTAAAATTCCATTATTCATCACAAGTTGACACATCTATAGTCAATATTGATATTAGTTTACATTTTTTATATTAATGCATTTG
Organism: Pinus albicaulis; assembly: GCA_034641835.2. Classification (NCBI taxonomy): domain Eukaryota; kingdom Viridiplantae; phylum Streptophyta; class Pinopsida; order Pinales; family Pinaceae; genus Pinus; species Pinus albicaulis. Next base: position 1,537,949,861 of record CM076580.1, on the reverse strand, counting down.
AATGTATGTTTGATTAATTTGTTATATCATATCATAATTATTGCGGATTTAGTTCTATTATTCATCAAAGTCGCATATATATCTTATAACAATATTCATATGAATTAAATTTATTAGTGATTTGAAATGTGATGTCAATTAATTTGTTATATCATTCATCAAATCTCACATCTCTTCATTATAATATTTAATCATCCATAAAATTAATGAGTGGTAAGCTACATTTCACAACGCATTAAATGGAGAATGCAATAGAATAATTAAAACAATTTTATATATATAGATGCAGCTTTGGTTATACAAAATGGGGACAAGCATTGTATCCCTTGTCTTTCAATTAGACAAGATGTCCACTACATTAAACAAAATGTTTGATTTCATAGACAAATATTTCAAAAATACAAATTTGTTTATATCCAAACATAGTGATCATCATTCCTCATTTGAATCACAATAGAGTTACTTCCATGACTTGCTTATTTCGGGATCAAGTTATATCTACAAATGTTGATTGTTTTTCTTCTTCTCACCTTCCATGTATAAACATAAAAGTGAACTGAATGAGTGTATATAATAATAGTGATAATAATGAAAAATTGTAATATTAAATAATATACACTGTTGTCGGACGCATCATAGCAACACCGCTCATGAACTATACACATTCTTCAAACCATGTATGCCATCTTTCAAGATTTATCCGTTGGTATAGTCTATTACTTTGTTTCGTAAAGTTTTAAAAACCCCATAACAAATCATATATTTAAAATAAAAGTTTTTTTGTTCTATTAATTATAGACGGAGTTAAGTAAACAATATCGATAGATGCTTACAAATTCCATACAATTAATTTATGATAACATATATACTCATAACCTATATTTAACCCAATCTCAATCAATCTCGTCTGATGGTTCTTCTTTGTATGTTAGCAATCTATTTGAAGACATTCAATGATTTTCGATTTATTGTAAAACAACTTTAAAAAATACAAAAATGAAATCTAGTTAAGTTGTTATATGAAGCAACAATTACTCACAAACTTAGATTATCAACTTTTCTTCTCACTGGCCCCGTTTTATGTGCTAAATGTTCCATTTTCTTTCTTTTCTCATGAAGAAAATAATTGAAAATTAATATTTAATGCTAAATTGCTTTTTTAGTGTACCTAATGATCGGTGTACCCAATGATTACATATTATATTTGAAGCATCGCTATATTGAGATGACTTCTCCCGATGTAATTTGTCCATTTCTTGACCATCTCCTTGTACTACCTTTTCGACATTCATACGTGCATATTTCTATATCAGCTGTTTGATTTTGATTTTCATACCGAAAATGTAGCATGATAATAACCATTTAATTTTATATTGATATATGAAAAGTGTACCATAACAAAAGTGATATTTGGAATAATTCTAGATAAACATTTAAGGAATATCACTTTTTCATTCTTTTGTTGTTGAATGCTTCTATTAAAATTCGACACGTCTCTATCACAATTCTCGTGGAAACTCTCTCAGAGCTAGATAAAATTTGCTCTGGAATTCCTGGATTGGTTTTTAGAAGAAGTGGAAAGAACGGCCCATACATTCATTCCACTAGATCCCTCACCTTTGGTAAATTTTTTTCCCCCTTTCGTTAACCTCCAAAGACCATCAGATGAGCTATGAGCACTATTTTCAGCTTGCATGTTCTATTTTTTTCTTCTTGTATCAACATTCTCTTTTTTGAGTTGTTATCCCTATAGAACATTAAATCAGATGTGAATTAATAAATTGTCCGATACATGTTATCTAATAATTTTGGGTATATTATTACCTAAAAATTGCTGAACTCATATTGATCGAGATAATATTTTTCATTCATCTCGATTCTATCCTTTTGCAATTTTTTCCATCAAGCTTAGCGCCTTCCTGTCCTAGACTGAAATAACCTTATTGAGCTTCATTTTGTGGTCACATGATACACAAAGTAGAAATTACATAATAGTTAAACTTACATATAGTTCAAAATAATATTTTTGTAAAGAATTACAAAGAATCCTGTCTCTTTTTTCTTTCTGATGTGTTGATTTTTGTTTTCACTGATTCTTGTCAACCATTTCTTTATCAATATGAAACCTACACTATATCATTATCATATTTTATAAATAAAATTGTTAATTTTTAGGTAAAAAAATTCTAAGAAATGTGGGGAAATAATTTCATGTATGACGATTGCCGACATGTTGGGTCTTATAAACGCACCGCAAAAATAGTATTATAGACTGCATAGATGCTCTATTTCACAAGAGACATGTGGTGTTATACGTTAACCACTACACCGACATCACGTAAACAATAATAAAATCAGTCTGTGGTTAGTTTTTAATACAACGCCCCACGCAACAAGTGGACCACTATACGGTGCTCACACCATGACCTGGGTGTTACTGTTACATGGTGCACCACTAACTAATAAAAACATTTTATGTATCTAGCACATGTGCGCCATGTTACACGTAACAGTGTATCAAGGTTCTATTTACATATGGCTGACCGACTAAAAAAAAATGCTATTAAATTTTATTAATAAGATTTCAAGGTGCGTTGATAATCCAACACACCGGTGCGCTAGGTTATGCCGGGGTACAAATTCAATAAATAATTTTTTTTCAAAAATTCACGCAAGGCCTAACACGGATTGGGATCCCAGCTATGTAAGTCGTCCCAAGGTTTGATGTGTCATAGGCCTATATATAGAATTACAAACCTATAAATCTAAATGAAAAACCCTAATCTAAATCACAAATGTGAGAAGAAAGGTGCAAAACAAAAAAGGAATGAATGGTTTAGCGTAAAATGGAGTATTTCTTGTTTTGTTTTGTTTTGTTTCAAAATGAAAACAAATTGGAAATTTTTCTGACAAGGTAAAACTTAAAAGCAAAAATAAAAAATTTAATTACGAGATCGTTTGAAATTTATACATGGTGTTTTGAATCATGAGAGGTTTGAATTGTATTGTCCTGGTCACTTTGTTCTAACGTATTTCGCTTACCCACAACGTTCTCATGTTTCTTTGCTCCAAGTACCTCTCCGCAAATCTCTCGGGCTGATTTTTTTTTTACGTACAGTGAAATAATGAAGTGCTTAATATTTAAAGAATTGTTTTTTATGAAATTATATTTTCAAAAATATTTTTCCGCCCCATTTTTCAATTTGCTCTTTTTTTTCTTAATTTCTAAAGAAAATAGAGCTGCACTTTTTTTGTTTATGTTATCTGCCACCTGCATCCATTGATAAATATCATTGGTGCACTGTAAATTCAAATGTGTATCTAGTGAGGGCATTCACATTAGCACTGACATAAATATTCATTTTTAAGGCACCAAATTACTTTAGGTGTACATCAAAATTTATTGTTGATTTTTTCAAATGGAGGGGAGAAAATATCATAATTATATTGAATGGAAAATGATTCAAAATCCAAATTGCCTGAGCAGTATTTCAAAGTCCACTACTGAAGCTTATCCATCTCGACGTATTATTTACTTCATTTCTTATGTATATTTTCATTATCTAATTGAATTTATGTTTTTTATCCATGTCAATCATGTACAACTTAATTAAATTTATAATGTATACAAATTTTTAGGTTCATGCGCATTCAGTCATAATCGAAGTCTTATAATAAAATATTCAAACAACCTAAAACGGCTGAAGCTCTTATCAAGATAAAGATACCGCAAGGTACATTTGTAGATGAAAATGGATAGCCAGTCACAAATTACTAATTGTGAATAATATTGCATCTTCTAGCCATAATCTGACAATGATGGTAATAATTATAATTGTTTTGAATATTTATTACTGGTTATTTCAACGTCCAAACCAATTAATCATGCAATATTGTCAACGTGTTTACTAATTGATATCATATTTATCATTCAAAGCTCCAATTTTTTTTTTAATTATTAGATCAGTGAGATGATGAGTTTTAATTATCACCATCTTCCGCCAGACCACGAAAATGTAAAATTGATAGAAGATCAATTAAGAGAAAAACGTAGAGAATGATACTGAATGTATTAACTAACCACCGATTCACTCCCGCTTATGTCTAGATTCACCACTAGAATGAATACACAATAGTAGTTCACAAGCTGGAAATGGAGGCAATAAAATAGAGGTTGGTATGGATGATTACTTGAAGGCATACAATCACATGGAGACAATGTTTTTAGATGCATTCCAAAATGATACCGCCTAGGGGATGATGCTCATATCGTCGATTAATTTCTTTTGAAAGCCTTGAATTTCTTCCAATTACCCTTCTATGGACCTCGGGCTTCTGCTGGCCAAAGTCTACTCATAGTTGGGACAACGATGTTACCGTACAACTTGGAAAAGAAAATTTTGGCTTGTCGAATGTATTGCTACTTTCAAAATTCTGGGAGTTGTTACCATAAATTCCTCCATTATGAAATTTGAGAAATATATCTATGATAATAATGAACATAAAATTTAAAAATTTTATGAACGTTAATAATTACATCACATTACCTATTACTTATTAATACATTTTTCCATGATCACCAACTACATCGCTATTCCAAAGATAAGGTTCTTCCGAGTGATAATGTCTGCCCTAGAAATGCGAAGAGGCAAAGAAACGTTGAAAATGTTGGGTGTTGAGGTTAATACATCATGCATGTCCAAAAATGATTGTATTCTATATAGAGAGAAAAATGAAGAAAAGAGATATGTCTGAAATGGGCATGATAGGTAAGGATAAATAAAAAGAAGGGTAAATCAATGCATCAAGTCCTCCTTTAAGATATTGAGGCACATGCCTATAATCATGATTCGGTAGGCTCTTCGTTGAAATAATTAGCTATGTTGCAAATGGATGGTACACTCCTTTTCATGGAAGGGAAGTTGAGCAGAAATTCTAATCGATTCAATAGCCAAGGAAGCATATAGGAGGACAGCATATTCAAAATTAAGGATGAAGTAATAATGGGCTCTATGACTCAAAGATAGCCATGGATGAGTGCCCAACTCCATATTCTCCACCACCAACTACAGTGTTTGCCCAGAGTAGTGATCACACAATATTCGCCATGAGCCAGAATAGAATATCTTATGTTGGCTCTCATAATCCCCGGTAGAAGACAAGTGAAGAATATGGATGTCTACTTACAACCACCGTGTGGTGATGAATTGAAGGAATTATGGGATGGATAAATGTATACGATGTATCAAGACCTGCAAGCAGAGAGGAGTTTTATATTAAAGGGTATTGCTCTATTAATGACATGATTATCCAGTTTAGGGAGTTTGCCTGTAAATTAGATGTTTAATTTTATTGATTTGTTTATATACGTAACAATATTACTTACATAGTTGTTTAATTTGGTATTTGTTTTGATCTTCATGATATTCTTTTAACGTGCCATGTATTATTAATTGTATATAATAATATCGTAGGGCCTTGTAACAAAAGGGCATTTTGATTACGAAATGTTGTGGACTATGCTTGGATGGTCCAAGGACTTACACTAAAGCCAAAGGTAAGATTGTCTGTGGCATTCTCCCGAAGAACACCCTTACAAAAGAGCAAAATATCCACTTTAAATGGTAAACGAGAGAACTCCAAAGGTACCCAATAACGACACCGACCGAATACGGAGCATATGAGAGAGAGAAGGAGAAGGAGTTCATAGAAATGTTCATCTAAATGGGGAGCCTATGTTCAATGACCCATACTATTCACACCTATGTTGAGAAATTCTACTGGAGAAAAAGAACATGTCTTTATAAATTCCCATATTGTAGCATCTAAGATTACCCACTTATTAGATCCCATGCATACATTTTTAAAAATGTTTCATCTATTTATGGAGGAACATATCATCAAAACAAAGTGACACATTGGCTGCTAGGAAAGATCTTATTACTTCAAAACTAAAAAGAAACATTACTAAGACGATTAGAAAGGCTTGACTGAGGTGCAGTGTGTTTGGTCCTCTAATTCATGGTATTTCAAAGAAGGTGGATGTCCCATGGATTTAAGTATCTATCTTTCTGAAAAGGAAGTTATAATGGTGGAGGGGTGCTATCTTTCATACGGCTCTCACTATGTATGTACGTTTCATCGTGGATGCATCATTTTTCTGTGGTTGTAACGCATGACCAATTTAATTCCTAAGAGTACGTATGGGTGTCAAAGCATGATTTTATTATTTGTTATATTAATAAATTTTATCCTACGTGGTGGACTATAAAACATAACTAATTTTGTATATTATCATGACGTGTTTACAACTTTAAAAGTTGTCATTATCCTTTATATCTCAGAAGGTGTGTGAAACATGAATTTCAAGACCTAGGACGTGTCATATCTAAATTATCTGCATTTGTATCAGTTGATCACACTGCTGAGGATCTGCATGTGTATACATTCCACGGTGGGGTCAGAGATAGTTGAGATTGTCTCCGTATGTTTGAGAAGGAACTACCGACGAGTTTCATGGGAATTGTAAAATTTATCTTCTAATCCACCTAGTACATGAGGCTGAATTAGTTGGGGTGGTTTCTTGTCGTTGATGTTCTCCTTAGAGAGGTACATGAAGAAATTGAAAGGTTTTGTTCGACAAAGGGAACCCGAGGGGTCTATGGCGTAGGGCATGATATCATATGAGTCTTTCTTATTATGCTAAAATGGAGGTAACCAAGCAGATCGGACAATGTATCAGGGGAAGCAAAGGATTCGACAATGAAAGAGATGAAGACAAAAGCAGAAGGGAGTTGCTCCAAACGAGTGGAAAAAGGTGCTGACAAAGAGTATGAACTTGCTATAATTTTCAAATTTGCCAGAAAATTAAATATCTATGTGCTGGGAACTTCAATATAATGTATATTTTCATCTCTATGTACTATATAATGTTGATTTTATTTCATCGAATGCAAAATTGAAGCAATTAATAAATTCTGTTTCATACTCGGTTACACACTGTATCGGCATTGCAGAATAAAAAAGGATGAATGGGATGTTGACAAGAAATAATTCGACGGTCAATGGTAGAAATGGTGTCTTATCCCGATCATTTAAAAGAAAATATGCTAAAAAATATGCCCTACCTAAGCTAAGTTGCCGAATTGCCGTAGAAATACGGCTCAACCTACGTTACCCGCGTGTTTTCAATACGACATGCGCTAAACGTAGGGATTGGGTATAAACATTAGTAATAATCTATTTAATTTATATGTACATTTGAAACTTAATAATGCACTCTTCAAATGTAATTACATCTATATTTCATATTTTAACTATTGGTTATTATAAGCATGACACTTTGAATTTTTTTAACTTTTTTATAATAGGCATTTGTTCCCATATATGTGGGTATATGGACACCATTTCAAGCATTTAAACAGCCGAGATACGGAAAACATCACACAAGATTGTGTGGGGTGGAAGTCGAAGTCTGGAACACCTGTCGATCTAGCCACTGTGATCAAACCTACTACGAGGGACGTTAGGTTATAAGTTCTGAAAGATACAAAGGATATCATCGAAGGGATTTCTCTCTTCTTTCCAATGTTATTTTAAGTGCAAGTGTGGACACCTTGATTGAAATAATGGAAGGAAGATCGTGATAGTAACATATGTATAAACTCTAGAAGAATGATAGCTAAGGAGTTCTATGTTTTCCCAAAACACTGCAATGCCTAGGTGCTTTTTTACCTGCATGTGTTGATAGACTATGGTTCGTATTGAGACATGACCTCCTAGATCAAAACATATTTCTCAGAACAGCAGGGCACATGCCAAGTACAATGGGAAGATAATGAGGGTGATCATGAGGAACCGAGAGTGATAAGGTACATGTTATTTCATCAATATTTATATTTTTTAAGATGGTTTTTCTAAACATTATAACATGTATTCTGAATTAATTGGTATCTACTGTGTTAATGTTAAAATCAATATTTCATTTTGATAATTTGGAATTATGTTGATCTCAAAAATAATACCGTATAAAGTTATTTTTTCAGAGCAAAAGATCATAAAATAATGATAATTATAAAGTATATGAATTTATTTGCATTATTTAAATCTTCTATTATGTTACAAATTTTACAAATATTTTACATACAATTACAATTAAAATTAGACTAGAATTAGAATTACAATTTACCTCACATACGATTACAATTAAAATTACAATTACAATTTAGAATTTTACATACAATTACAATTACAATAATTTCATAGTAATACAATTGCAATTTTAAGTGTATTATTCACATAACTGTTATGAAAACCAAATCTAAAAATAGAAGGTAGATACTAATGCCTTAGAAATAAGCCACTTATGTGGGAAATCATCACATTTACATAAATGAAAATTATTGGATGATACAAATGAAAACCTCCTTTCTATATATAGGAGTCCATGGGGTCAGCTAGGCACACCTAAAGGGGCCACAATGTGAATTTATCACCCAATAATAATAATGTAAGGGCACAATAGTAAGAATATAGTTACATGGGTACACCAATAACAATAAGGGGGTTATACTACAACAATAAGGGAATATACTTAGCAATATAAAGACCTTCGACATGTCTTCCTTCAAAAGTACTGCTTCAACGCTTGAGTAGCTCCGGTGTTGTATAAAATTCTCATCCTCCCATGTAGAATTCCTGGGTAAGTTCTTCGATTTGATGAGATTACCTCCAAAATTGGATCGATTTCGTAGCCGTGGAGTTCTGTTTCCGTGACTGTTTCAGTTCCACATGCTTTTTCTCCTTTCCCCACTGCTCAAAGTACATTGTTTGAACTGAGTTTGTCCTATAATATATTTTAAGCATGAAACATGGAAAACCTGATGCACCGTGAAGGCCAGAAGCTCCTGAATTGTATGCCATAGTACCAATCTTTTGCAACACTTGTAAGGACTATAGTACTTTGGCTTATAATTTTATTATCCTTCTTAGCTTTCTGTCTCTGGGAGGGACATTTGTTTGCAAGGGTTGTAGCCATAAAATACCGCCTCCTACATCAAAATTTCTATTACTATGCTGATTCTCTGTTGTTTCATCAGATTTTATGCCAAATTTAGGTTATCCCTTAAGAGTTGGAGAACTTCTGTTGATGTCGATGTGGACATCTAATCGCCAATCGCTAGAATTTTCACTTAAAGGAAGATGTGATGACTATGGATGATATCCATAAAGTACATAAATAAATATTTATAAGTATGAAGGAAGTGTTATACCACCATTTAGCTTAGAGTAAACTACTCAATCTATTGTGTCATTATCGTATACAAACAACGAAAGTATATCCTTCCAAACATTTATTCACCGTCTCAGCTTGGACTATCGGATTGAGGATGATAAGATGAGCTATGAGCTAGTTGAGGATTCAAACAAAAAAATATCTGGCCCAAAAATTTTCTGTAAAAATGGGACTGTCACTTACAATAATCTTCTAAGCCTAGTAGCTTTAAATTGCTTTTCATAAATGCCAGAGTTAAATCGTAATTTGCTTTAAATGGGATGAGATAGAATGCACAAAAGTGCAGCATGCTCTTGCAAGTCTATCAACCACCATGATGACACTCTTCCTTCGAATTTAGGTAAACCTTGCTAAAATCCATTGAAAATCTCCTCCTAACGTTGACTTGAATGATGTTGTGGAAGACCTGGGGTATTAATTGTCTCAATTTATTTTGCTTAAAAACTAAACATCTACCACAAACTTTGAATATCCGATTTAAGGCCATCCAAAAATTTTCAATCTCGTGGTAAAGTTTTGCACCCTGAAAGTGTCCTCCTAAAGGAGAAGTGTGCAACTAAAATGATATTTTGTTTTAATTGGGAATTATTGCAACATATAAGGATCTTTGTACTCCATAAGGAATCATTTTCCAACTAAATGTAGATGTAATAGGGGATCTTGCTGTGTGTTTTGAATGAGTGTCCACACTTCTCTGCCCTTCTTCCATCTGACCTTGCTTCAGTTTATCCACCCGGTTGATAATAGAAATGTGGTACAGTACGTTTCCACTACTATCCTTTCTGAGAGTGCATCTCAACAACATTTAAAGTCATTTTTTGTAGATGATTTCAAAGTCATAACCTCCAACATCTTCAGACCCATTTTTTCTCGTCTATGAAGATAGTCTTTGTTCCAAAAGGGTTTAGGAATACTGCGACGTTTTTACCTTTGAAGTGTTTCCCATTAGGTAAGGTCTCCATTTATTTAGTGCATGTAGCATTGCCAACATTTCCTTTCCTATAAATAGCCTTTTGTGTCATTTCTTTATTGAACGTAATTTTAAAAACAATGGTCTTCTGTATTAAAACAATGAATTACTCGGTAACAGACATTCCACAAGAAGTTTTTGTAGTCTCGTGTAGCTTAAGATCGGTTCTGTATTATCTGCTCTTTTAATATGTTCAAAGGTTATGTTGCTTGTGAGTCCATGAAAATGCATCTTTTCAATAATGCTTAAGGAGGTGCCGCTATTCTCCCATGATTATTAACAAATCATATATCATCTCTATTAACTCCAAGAAATCTACGTAACTGCTTTATGGTTGTGACTTCATTCCTTAATGGCTTTTAATTTTGTTGTGTATACCTTAACACTGCAGACACAATATGACCCATATTCCACCTCGTGTACCCAAAAGGTGTTATCTGGATGTTTTTTGAATATAATTGCTTTTCCATTATGTTTGAGCACCTCGCTGTATGTTGTGTTGAATGATGTATCCTTCCAAGACTATAGATTGTATATCAAAAATACTAGCATTAAATTTTCTGTTACGAAATGGAATTCATAAACCCTTGAAATGTAGAGGGTGCATTATAAGGCCAGCAGTATGACTAAAAATTCATAATGACCTTCATGAGTTCGAAATGCTATTTTCTGAATATCTCCAGCTTCATTCTAATTTGATGATATCTTGAATAAATATCCAACTTGCAAAATAAATTGCTCCAGTAATCAATCAATAATTCATCAATCACATGAATGAATTTAATAGTGATCTTATTGGTTTTCCTATAACTGCATTGATGCCATGATCCATCCTTCTTGTGCACCAATAATACTAGAGCAGAAAGAACTTTGACTAGGTTGAATTATAAATAAATTTTAACATTTCTCTAATCATACGTTCAATTTCACTATTTTGGACATAAGGATATCTCAGAAGGCCGATGTTTGGAGGAACACTTCCTGTATCAAATGAATAGCATGATCGTATCAAGGAATAGGTGGAGTCCTGGGGAGTATCAGCACTGAATTATTGTCCAAGAATTTTTGGAGATATGGAGAAATATGATTTGATGTTGGAATTTAGTGAGCATAATTGTGCATCATTACGCTCGTTGTTATTTCTTCAAAATTTATTGCCATGACATTATTAGAGCTTATTATCTTTCTTATTTCCTCCTGTGATATTCCCCGTAACGCATTCCTTTCCTTTTCGAAAAAATTCAGAAAAGTTCTTGAAATTAAAATCTACCATCCTTCTGTACATTGTAACCATTGTAATTTCAGTACAACATCAACACCTCCCATTGACAAGTTAATACTATTCAATGCCATTCCCCAAGGAGTAATATGGATATTATGGTGCAATTTCCAAGGCACGCCATAGTTCTCCATTTACAACCATCACTTGACATTCGGGTGTCAAGGTTAGAAACACCAATCTCCTAGTTGCCTTACAATGAATAAAACAGGGTACTACCCTAATCAATCAACACTATTACCTTTTTCTTCTGATATGTCCTCATCTTGGAGAGTTTGAGGAGTGGTCATTCCGCCACGCATTAAATGATATGGCCAGACTCATTTTTCTTCTTCTAGGGTTTCTTCCTAGTGTATCCTCTTTTTGAAGTTTCTTGTTCATTTTCTTTCCTCCTTCACAATCTATGTGTGTCATTCTTCTCAAAGACACTTGATGACCTATAGCTGCGATTTATATCATAATCAGAAAGCTGCTTTGGTTCTTTTCCTTCAATTGTTGTGGTGTCAACCTTGTAGGTTGTGAGTCTAGAGTAGCAACACGATCTTTATAGATGTGAGTGGTAGGCTTCGGTTGCTAATTTTACATTCAATTTTTCTTTCCAACCTCAATGCTTTCTTTAATGAATTGCCCCCAAATGTAACTTTATGTTGATTGTTGTCTTTAAACCAGAAGATGACACCGTGGTTCTCTTCCGAATATCAGCGAATTTTTATATTCAATTTTGGAAGTCTCAATGTGCTCTACAATTGAATCCCTTTGTTTGAGATTATCAATTGTCTAAAGAAGGTGTTGCTCTTTTAGACTCATAATGTATTACTTCTTCAGAAATCTGACTAAGTGATTTTATTTATTTTATTTTTATTTATTATTATTATTTTTTTTTTTTTTCCGAGTAAAGCTATCGGAGTACTATAAAAATGTATTTTAGTTCTAAATAAAAGTTTCACCGTGTACTTTTATGTGTTTGGTATTTACTATTGACATCAAAATATTGTCTATATCCTAGTGTATCCATGTTAATAGATTCATTATCAAAATTCCTCATATCCATCTTGAATATATGTTCTTTATCCAACATTAGAATTTAAGTGAAATCACTATTAAAATTTATTTTTTCATCATGAGTTTCCTATATCATCTTTTCCCATTAGGAATCATTCGTATCAACTTTGACAAACTCTTCCATGTCTTCCTTCAAACCTTCCATTGCTTTCCATACCATCCATTTTTTTTCTTCCATATCATTCTCTCAAACTATCCATCAGAGTTTCCATGCCTTTCTTCAAACTATCCATCTAGTTTTCCAGCTTTTCAAACATCCATTTCATTTTGTTTTTTATGAGAGATAATTTTGGTACTTGTTCTTGTATCATTGATATATCAACTGCGGTTCCTCTCGTGAATACGCTACCTTTATATTCAATTTTTGGTCTCCAATGCTCTCCACAATTGAACCTTTGTTTCAGATTTACTAATTGGCTAAAGAAGAGGTTAGTTTTGTATCTCACAAGTATCATTTTCAAAATTAAATTCAAGTGATTTTTTTTTTTTGAGCAAAGCTATTGATACTATAAAATGTATTTTGTTCTAAATGAAGTTTAATGTGTACCTTTTATGTGTTTTGCACATTGCTGAGATTCCCAAATATTGCTCCATCCTAGGGGAACCATGTTACTGGATCCTTGCCATCAAACTTCCTCATATCCATCTTTGGAATATGGTGGTTCTTTAATCCAACATTAGAATTTATGAAATCACTATTAAAATTTATTTTTTTCTCATCATGAGTTTCCTATACTATCTTTTTCCCATTAGGAATCATATCTGGTATCAACTTTGACAAACCTTCCTTCAAAACTTCCATGTCTTCCTTCAAACCTTCCATTTTCTCTTCCATACCATCCATTTTTTCTTCCATACCATTCCTTCAAAACCATTCAATAAGTGCTTCCATGCCTTTCAAACCATCCATCTTAGCTTCCACGCTTTTCTTCAAAACATCCATTTCATTTTTTGTTTTCCTTTACGAGAGATAATTTTGGTGCACTTACCTGTAATTCGATAGATCATGTTGCAATTATCTCATCTTCATGAGCTGCAGTAGAGTAATCGAGGTTTAACGTGTTGAATGCTTTTAGAGGCATTTTAGAACCCGAGTATTGATATCTATGTTCAATAGGCCTTTGAATCACTTAAAACTGATTTTTCAAACAAGACTTATGTAATTTGAAAACATACACACCTTTTCTGATTTTGAGGAGCTCTATATTGAAATCAGTTATCTCAGTGATTTAAAATCTTCAATATCCTAAATTTGGCCCTAGCAAGCCCTCTCAATCTTCTTTGAGTTGTGGTCCTGACTCCGATTAGTTAAATTAGAAAAGGAAAAATCCTTAACTTGCAATAAATCATATCTCCTAAAACATTGTGAAACTCAAGATTTGAAAATTTCCATGACGTTTCAGGATTTTACTGCTCTATAAAATTTAGCTTTGAACCCTTCATAGAAAAAAGTTATACTTAAAATCCCATGATGATCTGTTTGGAGTAACGAAGTAGGAATCCAAAGCTTTGATACTTCAAATGTTATGAAACCAAATAAAAAAATATAAGAAAATTTATCAACGCCCAGTCAGTTACCAGGGGGAAACCTCCAATACATTATATAAATGAACGATTCTGATTATACAAATGACAAAACCTCCTTTCTCTATATATAGGAGCCCATGGGCCACAATGTAATCCTAGTGGGGCCATAATGTAATCCTAGCCGACCTAACAATAATAATGTAAAATAATAATAACAATATACATAGGTACAACGATAAAAACAAGGGGTTACAATTAACAAATAATAAGGACTATACTAGTAATCTACAATCTAACATAATTAGAATTAGAATTAATTTTATTAATTTTGGTCGCATAATTACAATTACAATTACAATTTTAGAATCTACATATACAATCACAATTTTACAAATTTGAAATTTATAATTACAATTAAATTTTTGCTAAATTTATATATATAACACATAATTACAATTTTAGAATTTGCTACAATTACAATTTTAGAATTTACATACACTTAGGAATTACAATTACACTACAATTTCATATATACAATTACAATTAAATTACAATTACAATCACATTTCACAATAAATTAAACATTACAATTACAATTAAAATATAAATATTTGCTATACAATTACAATTAAAATTACAATAGCTAAATACACTACAATTTTAGAATTTACATACAATTAGAATTACAAATATTAGAATTTGCTGAATATCACGACTATTTAATATTAAATTCACAATAACATCATGCATATGATAACCAATAGTAATAAACATCATATCTAATTAAAAAAATATTCAATTGCTTAACATCATCGCGGATCATGATCATCTAACAAAACAATTAAAGATTGCATAACATCATCACAACACAAACATCAAATATACATCTCATGTGAAATAACCGCCATCAAGCATAACATCTATCCGTATAGCTACATTAAATGAACATAATCTAACATGACCTAACAATATACACATCATGATGATCACCAACATGTAAATCTAAGTGATTTCAACCGTATAGCAGCATAAAATACATGGACCATATATACATATATAATTGAATAATGTAAAAAATATACAACCTGCGGATGTAAATGTCATATACCGTGGCATCATCAACAGCGCATTTACCAAGGCCTTCCTCACTCATCGGTGCAGCTTCAATGTGCTCGGCACATGTTGACCATCACGTTACCTACCGCCTGCATCAATGCCTCAGCTCCTCATCGCATCAACTATCATTTGCTCATCGTGATGACTCCCATAGTTGATGGTCTAACTCAGTCATGATCATATACCGATGTCAATTGACGCAATGCATGGTCCAAAATTCGCTCTCCATGATGATCGTCGGGATGTTAGTGGAGGCTCCCTATCCGAAGGACGCGAGGTGAACGATGATCACTCTCCGTTCGTGATCATCAAATGATGCGTCTTGCCGCCACGAATGTCGATCATGTGGCCGGCGTTCGACCACGCCATAACGCGGCATGTGGTCCTTCCTAATCACGTAACTAAGGTCGTAGGCCCTAGTGACATGCCGCATCAGTCACATACGCATATGCTCTCCACATATACCAACCTACCATCGGCGTGTATGTATCCTTAGTAGGCGGGCCCGACTCTACCTCAAAGAATCAATGTATAGAGTTGTCGCCCAACTCCATCCCCCAACTGAGACAAGCCTACCGCGCCTAGAAAAGGCGGCACGGTGCACCAAAAGAGGGAGTAGGTCTCTCTGTGACCGCCCCGATGATCCCCCCGACATCCGGGGCATATCCTGATCGTCATTAGGATCCACACCCAGATCATGTGGTGGTATTTCGGCATGTCCTTCTCATCAAAAGACCTAAATGTCCTAAAATATATATATACACAAAATAATTAGATACCTAATATACAATTTAATAAAAAACAAGAAGAAAATGTTAGAATAAATTTAAATTGAAACAAGAATTATTACCTCATCATTCGACGGCTCACTAATCATGGAAGAGGATGTTGGCACACCCTCGCCTTTCAATCCAAACCAAAGATATGATAGGGACTATAACAAAGTGATGCCAACATTGGCTAGAAACCTACCGGCCCATCATACGATATCCTCGGAAAACTTAGTCTCGCCTCTCTGCATCATCTATCCCCACATGTGCATCCGTGCCTCCACATTGGCCTACGAGGTCGCCGCAACAAAAGTAGGCCTCATCTCCGGAAACCTCAAAAATAAATAAAAATATCTAAAGCAAAAGGGAAGTTGACGCTCCCTTGTGCATGAGTACTCCATATCTATCTAAGGCTATACAAAATCAGCCAGAAAATATGCATCAATCTGACAAGTCGTATCTGCATAAAGAATCAACATAAATATGAAGCAAAAGCAACCAATGCGTTCTCATCGCTAGTAGTTGTGTGAAATGGTCAAATCAAAAGTGAGAGGCACCAGCCTCTCACTACCAAATGCAACTATAGTGAACGACTCTCCAGAGACCTGAAAATTTGAAGGAGGACAATACATCCGCGCTTACCGAATCTTTGGGAGGCCACCCTAACCGAATCCTCCATAGCCAATTGAACCCTCTCGGGAATGAGGGAAAATCAACCCCTCTGATATCCTTGTAAATGAAATATATGTCCCCTTAGTGGGCGTCACTCATTGGTTAGGACTAACCTGCAGTCTGTGAGGTGGCATTCCATTCCTGTGATAAGATGTCTCAAAACAACCATATAATTCTTTAGGGCACCTCCCTTGCTAGAGTTGAGAGGCCTACCTGCCTTAGGATCCTCTCAAGTACATATCGCATTGGGGCGAGGGTATGCACTTCCTCCCTCTCAGCTCTCCTACAAAGGAATCCTATAAGAGGCTCTAGTTTTCCCGTTGTCGTCGTTGTTCCACTCTCTCTCCTTTCAATGCCTATGAATTTGCCATTTATACAAATATTTTTTTTGGGTTAAATGAGACATGTATTTAGGAATATATTACATGTAATTTTTTTTGACAGGGTACTGTTTTACAAAATGTGCATGCACCAAGACTGTGCATATTTTTTTGTCAAGAGACTGCTGCCGGGTGTGCACTATAAACCTGCCGCACGGATGGTGCACTGAAAATTGCCGCACATCACTTCCTGCATTCTTCTTAAGTCAACGGCAAGGGTGGGTATAACAAAACCGCACAGATTGAATATGGGGCTATGCCTGGGGAGGGGTCGGTGCGTCAGAATCCAAGCTCTACGCTCTCGGTGTATATTTCGGTCGAACAACTCCCTGATATCATTACATGGTCACTTAGTGAGAATTTTACTAGCTATACTTCATTGACTTGGGTTGAATAAAGAGTCAGTGGGTAAGCCGATAAAATACCGCCTCTAAAGGCAAATATTTGTTTAACGCACCGTGATAACGCTATTAAATTTAAAATAGCATGGTGTGCCTTTCAGTACCACCTGTGGAATTGGTGCAGATGTCGCTAGTATTGTTGCGCTCGCTGCCTATAAATTTAAGAGAAAAGACCAAGGAACTGTGAGCTGAACGACTGAGCGCACTACTCTGCCACAAATTTTTATTTTATTTTTATTTTTTAAATGGTTAATTTAAGGTAACTTGATATTCTAACTGTTTAAAAGGCTAATTATGAAAAAAAACAAGAAAATGTCAGAGCATTTGCCGCCGTGAGGAGGCATATTGGTTGTAGAACGGCAAGTAAATTTTCCACCTAGTTGAAAATCAGTTAGAGATTGGTTGGAAATTTACAAAGAAGAACTATGCAATGGGTAATGGGAGAATCATGTCGTGAAACCTTATTGGGGCGATAAATTGAACGGTATTTGAGAGATCCGAGCACGGAAAAGTGAAAAATGTGGTTTTGGTCAGATTTTTATTATTACATTTAACTCGTCTCCTCCGCGTTTTGTATCGACAGTGCACTCTATGTGTTTAAGACAACACCGGTGCGCCTTCTATTTTATTGGTTTTAGGGACGCACTTAGCATAAATATTTGTAGCACCGGTGTGCACTACGCATTTAAGATACATCGAGTGTGTGTATGGAGTAATATGGTGTCCTGCGCTAATATTTTGTGCGCACTGTATTGTTGAATGCACCAGGTGTTTGAAGGATAAGCACGTATAAAAAACATCCGCAAAAACTTCCACCCGCAAATCCTCCTCTAGTACATCCACTAGAAATGATGTGTGGGGTATTTTTGGCGGGTTCAAAACATCTGTACTAGATGGTCTTTCCTTTGTAGTGTTACCAAGAATTGCATGTCCTCATGTACCCACCTCTCATGAATATTCGCAGTCGTTGACTATAAGTGCCGCATCAGATCTCTCATCCTGTAAACTGCATTCTGAGTAGCCATCACTGCCATGTACCTAATACTTTGAGTCATACTTGTTCAATCTATAATTACCTGCAATCTCATTAGCAACCTGGACAAAGGGAACTCTAACTCCAATCCAAGCCAAGAAGCGCCGGGTTGGCTCTTGTACATCCGGCCGCTATTTCCTGTGGTTTCAAGTACCAAAGAAGGGCTCCAACTGACAAGGTAACTTCACAATCCTTCTTCAGTGGCAGTTCCCTTATCCCGAGGTCAAATTATTCGTAAATTGTCGCCTTAACTCCATCGCCCGTCTCCGTTTTTCCGAGATCTATACTAATCGCCTTTTCTTCATTGGCATCCATAGATTTGCGGGAAAATGCCAATTTTCAATCTGATCTTTTCATGAATGACACAAAATCTCGCAACTATAGATCCCCTATATAGAGGAATAATTTAATCTATTTTGCATACTTATGTACTAAAAAATGATATTGCAGAATAATCACAATAATAGATTTGAATACAAAATCGGAAGTACGAAAGACATCTAAGAATGCGAGTGGAAGAAGAAATATAGATAGGGCCTCTTCTCCATGATGGATTTTGACCAAATAGAAAGTACATTCCTATAAAAAAATGGGTAAGATAAAGGTCGCCACACCAAATGCATTGAGGGCAAGGTCATAGAGCTTTTTTCTGTCCATAGTAAGATCTTGAACTCCATCAGGGTCAATAGCAAATGTTCCTCCAGCTTCTTTATAGCTTCCTTCCTAATTCTCCTATCCTTTTCTTCACTTTCTTCTATACAATTTTCCAGAAGCGCTTATCTCCTTCCTGGATGTTCTTTCATAGTACCACTTCTCTGGCGGATATTGTTTCCCGTTCTTACTTCAGTAATCTTCTGAAATTAACAGATTTTCTGCACCTCATCCTACCGACGGATTCAACGTTCTTTTGAATTCAATATAAACATCAATAATGGGTGTGAAAACTCATGTTGGAATAGTCTGTTCTTAATCTTCATTTAGTTCTTGTGTACATCAGCTTATCAGTTGGTTCTTGTATCACTTCCTTTGTTTCCACCTAGAGTAGCTCTGGGTTTTTACTGTTGTTTTTCCACAACAAGTGGCTTCCACAGTTATTGTGTGCTTCCAGATCTAGGCCACCTACTACAAGAGCTCGCTTTTAACTGCTGTTCTTGTGTAACAACAGATCTTTAAGTGTGCTCTGTGTAGCAACCTCCTCAAGTTCTCATTGTTTCCATTGGGCTAGTAGTTTTCCCACGCACTCTATAGATTGTTGTTAGTAGTTCTTGAAAGAATTTTCACATGTACCAAGATTCCTTCCTTAGATAATATTTGTCAATTGTTCATTTTCTTTTGTATTTTCAAGTTCTTAAAAGCAAGAGCTACAGAGTTTTGTCCTACTCAAGGAGGAGGGTTCTCTTTCTCTTCCTGACCTTCTCGTCATTTTCTCGATTTTCTACGTGGAAAAGGTTGCGGGAAAGTTAACTTTCACCTCTCCGTTTTGGCCATCTATCCCCTCGGAATACTCGGGTTCTTTCCTACCGACTTCGGTGTTAATTTGTCTCAACGTCACGAACTTCCCTTCGTCGTTTACCGTTTTCTCCCTGGGTTTGTCCTAGGTCTTTTCACTTGAATTTTCCCAGCCATTCCCACGGGGTTAAGGGCATCCAAAACGATCAATTTTGATAAGTCCATGGATTGTCACACATGTTCGACAAAGTTGTTGTCTTCATCACGTTTACAGCGGATTAATGTTTCCAATAAGTAGAATGGAAGGTTAATATTTTGTTAGTGCCGGAGATGATTGAGTAGAGGGAAGTGATAATCAAAAATGAGATTTCGATCTTCACAAGTAGGTAATGTATTTTATTAAACCTACAATTTACATATTCTATGGCCGAGAGTGATAACTTGTCAATTCCTTCCTTCTTTTTCAACTTTCTCCTTCTAGAAGCTCCTTCAAAGAGGGTCATTATTTTCCTATTGAACTACCTATCCCCATCAAAATGGGTTACTTGAGGATTAATTCTTCTGGCTACCCAATTTGTGGTACCGACTCAAAATCGGGTTGTTGGGTCTGACTCGAAGCAAATCGATTTCCGGAACGCTCTATCCAAGCCTTCACTTCTCAAAATATCTACTCCATCCGCGCTTTGAATACGGTAGATTCGATGTTGTAAGGCGCCCATGGAATCGTCAGGTCTACCGTTTGCTCCAACGACCTATGGCTGTTTTGAATTCACTTATTGCTCAACCTTACCAAAATGTCGCCAGACTTATTTCCTCTCGCCTTTACTTTTGTTGACCCTGAAGGTTATTTCCGCATATGATATATAAGGTAAGCCAAATTGAGAGGGTGATGGGAGGTGATAAGATTTACAAATTGTCAATCAGTATCTACATTTTCATAAATGTCCCATTGTTGAAATTAATGTGGTCTTCGGTACAATATGCTTCTTCCAAATTAATTTATCAAACTTACATATTGTATATTAATTAGATGCATGCGGGGTTAATAATAGCTTATGTATTATGGATTTTTCAATGATTACAAGATATATCCCCCCCCAATTTAATGGTGATACGAACTCATGACCACGGGAATATCATTGTTTGCCATTAATCACTCAAACTATTAAATGATGACGCTATTTTTGAATGACGTACCAAGCGAATACGTGGAGGAGAATTTGACTGGCTTACATCGTCAAGTGATCATGGCATTCACGCTATTACACAATTACTGTTTCATTTTACAAAATAAGAAACAATGTTCGTATTTGCCACTGTACATATGTAACAACCAAGGCAAATCTTCGATTATTCCTTCGTAAATCATGATGATTAGGGAGAAATAGGTACATAACAAAAAATGAATAAAATCATCTAAAATGACTGAAGGAATGATGATACTTAGGAAGGAACAAAAAAGGTATGTAATAACCAGAGAGTGGTTTTCAATCATTACAACTGTCAATTGCTCCCCGAAAGGCTAATTATAGATGGTATTTTATTTATTTATTATTATTATTAAATGTAATAAATTTACCAAAGGTGATTTTTAGTTACGATTTTCCTCGAATTCCCAAATTTCGTGTCGCACAGGGAGCGTCTCACCGCTATAACATGAAGATCGTGAGTCCACACAATGTTAACAAATGATTCTTCAAGAGGGTTGATGATAGCACTGCATTCTGCGTCTCCATTAAGTAGTAATGGTTTCTTAACACTACTGATGGTGACCAATTGTACGCTCCCATTGCTAAATACCGTGTCTACTTAGTAACGTAGGCCATTTTATGAGCTTGCCTTTGAAATCCTTGAGCTCTGACCTGCAAGAGAGCCAATATCCTTTCCTGAATCCATTCTCTTAATAAAATCCCATCATGTGCCATCTAGCTCTTCAGTTTAAATAATCTCTGTCATTTAATGGCAGCCTAACCGTATTTCTCTTTCCAACTTATTGAGTCATTTAATATTTGTTTTTGTGTTAAAGGCTAAGTCTGCATTGAAATAAATTTCATTTTAATGTGTTTATTTTGACTTAAGGGAATAAAGGATTCTTACCATACAAAATTCATATAGAAGCCCAGAGTATCTCCATGTTGTTCACAGGTTTCATACTCATCTCCTAGTTTCACCAATTACTTTGTGGCTAGCTACCGCTTCTTTGCAGCAGATTCCTGGGTAGAATTATTGGTGTTCTATGATAATCTTTTCTCTTGGGGTGATAAGGTGGAAGTGATATCATGATGAATTCTGTATACTTCACCAGCTCTTGACACCATGATGTGAAATGAGGTCTCCATTTAACAGTTTGTCTTCCTGGGGTATCCCTGAAGGATTGAAGATATTCTCAAAGAAGTCTGTGAAACAAATTACCAGAATTTTAATTAGTGCCTTGGATTCGACCTATCTTGTGACATAGTTGGTGTAGAACAATATGTATGATTTTGTTGCATGAAGGATTAATCGTCTCATAAAGTCTGTGGCCCATTTCTCAAATGGTTCTATCACTATCCGAGGTCACAACACCTCATCTCCGATTTTGGGGGTCGGGCCCCATCTCTGCAGCGCTATTATCCTTCTCACACAAACTTACCCTCGGAATATAGTTGGCTGAAGAGTACTCATGGAGATTACTTTATATCCTCATTCTTTTGTCAAAGAAGTGCCCTCCATAGTTCCTCATGACAAGCTTTCACATCTCAAATACCTCATCTTCTCTAACACATCGCCTAATCTTAAAAGTCCGGCTTGGTGTGATAGAGGATTTCCTCATCCAAGAGAGAGTGTAGCACTCGTTGTATGGCCTCTTTTCTTTGGAAGATAAATGGTGAGTGAGTATAATTGGCTATATCTACATATTCATGTAGGAGTGAGTAGAGATGAAAAAATATATTCATCCGGGAAAAGAACTTAGTGGGAGTGCAATCATCACTTATAGTTAATCTAGAAAGAAAATCAACAAACACATATCTTTTCAGTTTATCTAAAATAGTGATATAAAATTGTAACAATAATAACTAATAGTAAATCTACCATTAGTAATAGGTTTGTTCATTACAATTGAATGGCAAAATATGGCTGGCAGTGTACAAATACTTGATACCTTAAAGGATGTAGTGCTGAAATTTGTTGGATAGCATGCACTATCACTAGGAATTCGTTCTCGCCACCGTATAATTGAGTTCTAGCTGGGATAGTTCCCGTTGGATACAAATGACATAAGGTTTCTTTTCCTCCACTACTCTTAAAACACACCCACAACTATGTTAGATGCATATGTAGCGATATGGAATGGAAATCTCCAGCTTTGTCCTCGTAAAAAAGGTGTTAGCAGCCATATTGTGTCTTAACTTCATAAAGGTCAGTTTGCCATTTTCCCTCGTCTACAAATTCTGACATCTTTCAATTTAGCAAAGAAAAAGAGGAGATGCAATCTTTGAAAATTTTCTATAAATCTCCTGTAGGTACCCGCATTGTCCCAAAAACTACGTACCCTTTTGGAGTCTTAGGAGTTAGGATTTTATAATAAATTACCTCAATTTTGTAGGATCTAATTTGATTCTCCTCTGAATGAATGCAATTAATCTCCTATTTACTTCATCATAGTGGCATTCATGTTTAGATAACATTAGTTTGTTCAGCAATGCTTCAACATTACTTTTCCAATGAAATTAATGTTGTCTAAAGGAATTCCGTAGGGTGTAAAATTATCCATAAATATTCCAAGATGTCATTCAAGAGATCATAAAAAATAATCTAATATTTCCTTCAAAATTTATCATGACATAGAGGCCAAAAGTTTATTGACCTCGTATGAAAAGTACCTCTACCTGCAAGAAGGTTCTATCCTTTATCTCTTTTCATAATCAGATTGATTATAGCCATTGAAATCCCATCCATAAATGATTTTTTTTTCCTGTAGAGAATATCTGTGATTCAAGTCAATGAATGGTAAAGGAAATAATCCTTTTGAGGTGTATCTTGTTAAGATTCATAATCTACATGTGCACTTCCACTTGCCTATGGTTTTCTTAACTATGACAAGTGGAGACACCTAATCGTCGGGCTGAAATTGTAGGTGAAATTGTATTAAGGATTTTCTGCACTTTTCTTTCACTATCTCCATGTGCGAGATCTTATCTCTAAGACTAGCTTGTTGTCTGAACCGGTTTCCAGGCCCTCTTGGTAAATGTGAGTGCATAGGCTGTGTGGTGGATTCTCTTCATATCGTATAGTCCTGCAAATGCCATTTTATATTTCTATAACAACCGCATCAACAATTTGTTTTGTTTCGCAATGAATTTTGTATTTAACGTTAAATATTTCCAAGTTCAATTTCAAAGGATCCATTGTAGTATGTGGGATAGTTTTCAAATGTTAAATGATTATATTGTCTTACCATATTCTTCCCGTATCTAATGGAGAAATGGGGAGTGAATTACACAAAACCATTAATGATATCATCCTCCGTTTCATCCTTTAAAGGGACAGTGGTTTCCAAGCGGCAGGAGAGGTAGGAAATATCGCATCTGTGCTCAAATCATCCCACTGTGACTACTCAACCATGGTGAGGTTTCCACTGGGGCAAGGTCTGTTCGAGTGGTTCGCCCATCTCTGAGATCACTATGTTTCCGGACTCACCCGATATATGCATCCGTTAAAGCATAATACGATTTTCCCAAGATTAAAGGATGACACCCAGTTGATTTGGTTTGTAAATGAGAAAATCAGCCGGATAACTTACAGCTTTCAGAGAATGGATAACTACACCTATATCATTCCCTCAAGCTGACATGGGACCTATATGCTAATCTGCACCGTGGGTGCAGGTCTGGAGCCCATGAAGTCCTAGGGAGAAAAAGAGACTTTGGTCATGACATTAATGGCTGCCCCCAAATCAATCACAGTTGCTTGTTGTATTGATAATCATATGTATGCCATTTAGATTCTGCCAATATATTTAGTCAAAAAAGGGCCGATCAATTAATAAGATCAATTTTCGGCCCTATAACATGGATAGTAGTGGTCTTCTTTCGATTTTCTACTAGGATTTTTGACACATATATGATCTGCATCACATGGCATAGATATGTACTTCCTTAAGAGCTCAGAATAATAGAACTTACACATACAAATTTTGCAATTCCAGGAGGCATTTGCATTCAAATTTCAGAGTTACTGGCCTCAATTAATCGTTGAGGGTATGGAGGACTTAATCTTAACAACTGAAGTCGCTTATCACAAATGTACCAAAATCTTTACTGAAGTTGGCCGATGTAGAAACAAACCTTCCGAGTTAGGCTGTTTCAAAAATAATAGGTGTGTTGGGAATAACCGTTGCATGTGTAACAATTATTCAATCGAATTATATCATTTAGTGACTCAAATGATTCTTCATAATGGGATATATGTCTGTGTTTGATTTTCATCTTTCCCGACTGGTTTTAACCTCGTTGAGCCCAATATAATAAGATAAGTCTCAGAAGGTAAAATTCGGGAGGTCTATGCTCAGGGCTGCCTATTATTCGGATTGTGTTTAGGTTGCACAAGTAATTGGGGTCGTACATAAGGTGTAGGATCTTGAAAAAGAAGGCAATTGTAACTGCTGTTGGCATTGGTAAAAGGTGTACTAGACTAGTCATTACTCTCTCCAATTTTGTCATGACAGGTTGCGAAGGAAAGATATTTCATTGCAGGAGTGGGAAGGTCACCGGGTTCCATGGTGAAGGAAATGGTGTGGAGGAAGGAGTATGATGCATCAAAGAAGTGGATATTGTTGACTATTATAAACATTATCTAGTGATGTTGAGGAACGAGAACACACCAGAAGTTCGTATCATTTTGCCTCTTGGATCTCACATGCAGTAGAAGGCTAAACATCGCCGCTTGATTTTGAAGTACAACCTTCAACAAGCAAATAGGACATTGATCCATAGAATGCCATCATAGATGTTAATGTGGCCGACGCTACTTAATTTATTATCTTCTTTCCAAATGTTTCTTTTTGTATCAGACAAAATATTGCTAAGGCCTGCCAAAATTTCTTCTTGTGATTTCTAACTTATACCATAGTTACTTAGCGTGAGAGGCATGAGGTCGGTTTTAAAACTTCAATATATTTCCCAATATCTTCCTCGGCTACTTCCAATTTGTAATTTTTTTATCCGATTGAAGGGTCCCAATTGAACTGGCCAACTGATCCTCTTGAACTCGAGATAGAGCTATTTCTTCAATCATTTCTATGGTATGTCTCCTTTTCCTAATAGATTTAAATTCTCCACATTCATCTCTTTATACTTTAATACTGCTTTCACTATAATTCGGCTGTTACTAAACTTAGACCTTTGTAAAATTGTAATGGAATTGTACCTATAGTTCTCCAAGCTTCTCCTTCTATGAAATTTTGAAGATCTCTTCCTTCAATCCATATGGTTCGACAAGCATCCTAATACTTAAAGAGAAAATTTCCTTTATGTCATTCCAAAAGTTTTGACTATGCCAACACTCCAAATTTTCAAGGAACTATCTTTAATGGCCAAGCTCCTTTCGGGAGAAAGGTGAAACAGTTCTCAAATTTTTGGGCATTTGAAGTGGTGGCCAACTTACACAATACATCAACTCGGTGAAATATATTAGGATCTTCAAAATCATCCCTTTGAAAGGAAGATAGGATGATAAAGGAATGTTTTTCATAGTGAGTCTCATCCTGTGTCACCACCGGAATCTGCAATAGAGCTGACTGGCTCTGATATTCTCGGGCCCCCATTACGATTTTTCCATTAAGGAATGCAACTTGGAAGGTAGTATTCGATAAATAAAGTTGCTAGGCTATTCTAGGACTACAGCCTAGACTTCAATTGGCCTGCATCCAAATGATTATCAACTAAATGATGTCTTCGTGCCCCCTCGATTCTCTCCATTGTCTCCTTGTCCTTTCAATTCTTCGCATCTGATCAATGATTTTCCACCGCCGTTTTAGATCCGGAGTCTTGATATCATGAGTGAATATGCCGTTCAAGGGTGGTAAGGCCTGCATACGAAGGCACCAATGCCTCAGGCTCTGATATATTAGTCGTCATAACTCGTTTTCCCACATTCTGTCATAGACGTTCTTTTTCGATTTTTGAGATCGATCTCCAAAGAATGTTTTTCTTTCCCAAGTCTACACTCTTATTTTCCTTTATGACCCATATTTCCTGAGTTAGTAGAGTGGGGGGTGTTTTTGGATTTTTCATCGTCCTGTAATAGCACGTATGGACCTTGTGTATCTATTCATCCTACAAGTGTTTGTTTCTACAATGTGAGCCCACCTAGTATGTTATAGCGATGTGTGTGTTCTTACCTCTCATCTTACCGCCCAACAAATGTATAGTCAAGACATATTAAAGAAAACACTCAAAAATTCACACTTCTAAGTGTCCCTGCTGAGACACAGAGCCCACTCAGCATGTTGAGCGAGGCACAAGTTCCTATCTCCTCATTTTACCACCTAATAACCCGTATAACTCAAAACACCCTTGAGAAAACACCCAGGGGCACTAGCATACTTTCAAGTGTCCAAAGGAGACATTAGTGAGCCTGCTGTATGTTAGAATTATGCACAAGTTCTTACCTCTCGTCTTACCGCTCGACAATTGTGTCACTGAAGACACACTAAAAAACACAATAAAATTTCTACAATTTAAGTGCTCCCAATGTAGTAAATGGTGGAGCCTCAGTCAGGTATGTTATGAGCGATGCTATGCTCTCACTTCTCTCGTCTTACCTACCACCACGGTGATCAAGTAATAATTTATCATCTAACAAACAACTCAAGCATTTATCATCACCGCCATCCCCCGACAACAACACCAAAATGTTAACAGATAATTGCCTAAATTAATAAAACAATACACATAAATTATCAATCCAGGGACGTCTTTATTATAACGACAATGACCGTCGTGTTATACATCAAACCAAAAGCAAATCCACAAAGAAATCATTTGAATTAAATGCTGAAGGAATCAACACAGAAATAAAACATCTATAGGATCGTGATCTCACCAATTAACTGGGTATCTAGTACAGCCACACAACAATTACCTACCGGGTATCTCAATCCCACATGTAACAACAGAGGTATTATTGAATTGAAGTAGATCTATTCATTAAATGGCAAAAACATCAACAACATGTAATATCTTCAATTATCATTTAGCTAGCTATTAAATTTTGTTTTTATTTACAGTTGAATAAGAGGTAGGAGACCAGGTAACCTAGTAGGAATAAAACACTCCTAATGTGAATGGAGGTCATCTAAGTAGCCGGATTAAAGACCCTATGTGTGAATAGGGATGGAGCATGTGGGACCGGTGTTGGAAACTGTGGTCTCCTAAAGTCAATTTTTTCCATTTGTATATTTTTGTGGTTTGGTCTAACGCAAGGGTTTTGGGTGGTAAGTCTCCTAATGCATTGTAACGGTCAAGGTAGACCAAGAGTCCGCAAACCACTGCCAGCACATTGGATGCGTAGTTGCACCTGTGATAAATAGATGTTTCCTTGAGTCATGGAAAGTAAAATAATAGAGATTGATGATAGTTGCGAATTTTTAGATTCCGTTGTTGGGTTGTTTGTAGCCCTTCTAGTCGTGTACGATGAAATTCTCAGTCCTCCCAGTAAAGGGAATCTCGCTAGCCGTGTACGCAAGGGTATTTCGGGATTGTATGAAATTGCATTAATATATATGTGAAGTACAGCTTGATATCTTGCGAGATAAGGGTCGACCAAGAGGTTTATGCTAATCAATATATGATTAAGCCGCAAGAATATCTTTTGATAGCTGGAAAGTATCCTTGTTTTATTAGGTGGATCAAGGATCCGTTAATTACTGCCATTATAGCAATGTATTATAATTGATATTACGTACGTGGATGCGAAGGTAATTTGGGTTAGATTCAGCTTGTGTGATATAAGCCTGCACCAGATCTGTTAAATGCAAAGTTGATAAGTTGGAAATACAATCCCCGTTTGACTTTCCTACTTCTCTGCAGTGACGGAACTGTCTACCACCCTCCTGGCTTCACTTCGAGTGAGACTTTATCTACGTGCTAAAATAACAGCTTAAAAGGGGCTATTAGTATAGGTTTGTTGGAAACTTTAATTGTTCCAGGGCACAGACTTCGAGCCAAAAAATGGTTCCGTTGCTGTGACTGAGCATTTTGAGAGAGAGGACGGGTAAATGCCAAGAATACATTGAGACCAAAAGAAAGAGATCGATGGAGTGGTTCGAAAAGAAATTCAGAATTCAGAAAAGAGAGAATCACAAGAGCAAAGCTGGAATCACAGTAGGAGTGGAAGATAAGTAATATTCTCGTAGACTTACCAGGCCCTCATGACATTTACTGAGCTCAGAGGTACCGCAAGGCTCGTATATTTCCGTGTTGGAAGGACGACGGGTCACAAGAGTGGATCCCGGTAGCTGATTCCGGCAATTAGAAAGATCCATAACACCATCACCGCACTTGCAGATCACCTGGTGGATAGTGATAGAGTGGCCTAGACAAAATCTTTCAATTGACCAATTATGTCCTACTCTAAATTTTAACAAAGACTCTTCAAGGTTTTCACAGCTTATTTATAAAAACTCTACTACTCACTGATTAAGATCTTATTATGCTAAAAGAGCATTCTTAAGGTCAAGGCTGAAAGAATGAGCTCGATCAAAGTGAGGGTACAAGAACGCATAATGGTAAATACTGCTGCATCCAATCAAGAAGGAGATCGACTGCCTACAAATTCAGTAAGAAACTTTGCTTCGTAGCTCTCCGTCTAGCACCTTCAACCTCATAAAGGGTAAGAATCACCACCGCCACCGCCGTAAGACGATATGCACAGTATTACGAAGCTACCTACCTTCAAGGGCAGGATATGAAGATATGGATCAAGTCCTGGGTTTGTTCTGTGATTCTGCATGGACTCATGAATGGGCATAGTGATGCGGCAAGAGCGCAACTATCCCTGTCTTTAAAGGAAGAGCCTTGGATCGAAAGAAGGGATACATCACCAAAGATGTGAACGCAACCATTGAAGAGAGTAAAATGTCTTGAATCAATGTCATAGAAGCCCAAGTCCTACTCTCATATAGCCACCATTTGTGTATTTCAAGCAAGGACCGTCCGAGTCCGTATGGGAGGCCGACCAACGATTAAAGAAGGTAAATAGAGAAGGAGGATTCCTATAAGGATGACAAAAAACACACGGAATGGTTCATTGCTATGTTGCTGCCCCACCTACGTGTGCCAATGGACATCAAGCCATTGAATCAAGTAGAAAAGGCCCTAGAAATTGCGATGAAGCTAGAGAGTCGCGCTAAGATGATACCCGCTAGAGTACAAGATGCGTCAACTAGAAGCAATGCGCATGGAGATTCATAATCCGGTGGAAGGAGCAAGGAGCGAAGGCTAGATCAAAAGATGGTGCATACGATGTAAGGTGAATGGACACACCAAGGATAAGTGTCCTACTAGCGACTACATAATAAAGCAGGGGACTCCAGTCCGTTGCATCTTAGGAAGCCCAGGACTGCGGAACGGTGTTTAAGGGATGATTGTCACATTGGCTGGCTGCAACACATTAGCCACTACCCGGCCCTTGCCGCATATGTCCCCGAAATAAAGCAAGAAATGGTGGTAGTTCTGCAGATATAGAAGGTGATGAAAATTTCCTGTGACGACGACTTGTTGATAGATCGAGAAATATGTATAGGGTGTCAGATCCGTCTACAAGATCCTCAGACAGGGTTCTAAAATGAAGGTGGAGAGGCCTGGGGTGGGAAGTGCGTGAAGGGGGAGAGGACAACCTATTTTCTATAACCGTGGAGAAATAAGGCATCTCGCAAGGATTGCACTAACCGTGAGGTTAACTGTGATACTCAGAGATGGGATGGATCGGTGTGATTGAAGATTGCCTCATTCCTGATAGCCAAGATGCGGTGGAGAAGTGCATGAAACTTCATAATGTTGGTAATGTACAAACTAGCCAAAGAAGAACCCGAAATGAAGGACCAAGTATTAATGTTATAACGCAATGTGTATGGCCACCCAGCAGGAGCCAGAGAAGCCGATGTAGAATTACAGTGGTAAGTTCCGTAGACAAGAACCAAATATCACCACCAAATAGATCGCAAACTGCAAGACACCCGCATAATCATGTGGTTAAAACCCTGTGTCACCATGGCTTGGAGCTAACGCGTGCTACTTCAGAAATTTATTAATATAAAAGAAAAGTTACATATGTTTCTCATTATAACTAAGTACTGTGACAATGACCTCCATGTTTCCTTAAATAGAGATCATGGACTAATCGAGGTGTTAAGCCACGGACCAAGGTCATTAATAACAGGAGAGATAACCTCAAATTCTCCATACTATGATCTTAATCCAATTTGATGTCCATATTACTAACAAAGGCCTCAGCATGCCAAGAACATGTTAAAAAATTCACTTGAGTTTTAAGAATTATACCTAAGTGCGTGTGGAAAATCATCAATGAAAGTTAAGAAGTACTACAAACTGCAGAAACAACAGGGAAGTGGACACACAACCACTGACAAGCTTCTGTGTTGGATGAAGGTACAAGAGGCACGTTTGTCAAAACTATCCCGATGATGTTTTCCGAGTACACATCCTGAGCAACATCATCTTGGAAAGATACCATAGAAGACAGTCACCATATCTTCCCTTACAGAGTTTGAAGAGAGTGATAGCTATGACCAAATCACTCATGCCAAAGTTTGTCTACTTCATTATTACGGCAAAAAAAAATGGAAGCAAAGACATGATGACCCAGTTGTCAAACTTATAAAACCTTGTGGAATCATCAAATTAATGCCGTAGCTAAAATATGTCTAGATCTTTGAGGTCCTCGATTACAACATCATGAGGTGAGAATTCTACTATTTTCTTCACTCAATGAGTTATCTGAGCAAACGATGAAGGTTGCATGCGAAGTAGTAGTGGAAAGAAGTGCAAGTGAATATTAAACTACCATTATCTGATGAATGGTTCCTGCATCCTAAGGTACATTAAGAATGCCTATCATCACCAACATAAATATGTTTGGTGTTACAATCATTTAAAGAAGAAAACATGGCTTTATTCTTTTAAATATGATAAGAAGATCCAGAATCAATAAGCCACTGTGAGAATGAGAAGAAGAAGATACATTTAATGCATAAATCAAATTCATGCTTGACAACCATGTGCGATAAAGCTATCTCTAAAGATGAAGCAAGAAAGTGTCTAAATTGATACAGTTTCTTCATTATCGGCTTTAAGGCTTCCATATTCTTTAAACATTGACTACGTGGCTATCATGATTGCAAAAAGTTGCAATTTATCCTATTTCTTTCCTTTGTTTTTATATGTCAGATTATTTTGTGAGTTGCTCTTTCAGCTTGTTCTTTGAAATCTCCCTAGGACCCTTTGTTCTTATACTTGCATCATACTTTTAGATATTTATTTTTGGGATTCTTTTGATATGATTGTTGTTGGGTTATGGCTATTTTCTTAGAATCAAATGTATATGATACACTTCAAGGTGTAAGATTTTTTCTTGTTTCATCAAAGAGTCACAAAAGGAATCAAAAGAGGGATCTTGTATGTCTCCGAAGAAATGATGGTTCTCTAGTGGAATGAAGTGTAAAACAACACAGTATGTGTGACTGCTTTAGTAAGAATGCTGATGAGGGTTATTACCAGATTCTTTAACCTCTGCAACCTCTAAAGAATTCTAAGTGGTCTTGAATTTGACAAAAAAATCTCCACAGAGGAAAAATTATTAGTCCAGCAGCAACTCATTTTCAAGTCATGGGCGTCAACTTGATTTTCAATGCCAAAGACAATATTTCTTAGGCTTGTCCATGGCTTCATGAGGGTGTCAATGTCATGATATGAAATCGAATTTGAGTAATGGACATTCCTATCAACCTCAGTGGCTTTGATCTTGTTTATTTTTCCATTTAGCGATACTTTATCACTTACCTGGTTTGGGTTTGTGAATTGCATATTCTATAATTCCATTTACTTCTAAGTATATGTACTATGTGAGGTAGCCATTGTTAATTGGTGCCGTTAAGAATAATCAGTATGCACTTTCCATTTTAAAAATCAAATGTTTTCAAAACTAACTCTGTCAATGGAAAGATCTTGAAAAATTGTTAATTAAAAAAAACCGTGGCTCGAAAACCATTCTGATGAAGAAGTTATGCTCTTTGAAAAAACGAGTTGAAGATGCCGAATAGTTATGGCAACGTTCTTAAAATTTGGTGATGATGTTCAACTTTTAAAAATCAGCCTCTTAACAACTTTTTTACAAAGAAGCTTGAGAAGAGATTCTGAACCCAAGACTTATTCCACAAACTAACCTCACCAAGTGAGATATAAAGGATTCTGTCTATTGTTTGAAAGGAGGAAGGGTTTTCAATTTTTTCACTATTTCGATTTCCCGAGATCACACAAAGACGCGGTAACCACGTAGTAAAAAAAATCCTCTCCTGCTTCGATTTTCCTAGACTACCACAAAGACAGAAAAGAGCATACAATAATAAGAGGGTATAGATCCGATAAATAAATAAACCTAAAATCAAAATAAATAGGAACCAAATAAGCGAACTATTAACAAATATAACCGCAAAACATATGTTTTATACCTCCAGATCTAAACTCAATATAATTTGCAAATGGAAACCTTTCTATGAAAAGAAAGGCGTTCTCAATTTAACAGATGTTCAACACAAATGAAGATTTATCCAAGCCCAAAATGTTCAGTCAGTATATCTTAAGAAAACTAAATTCGTATGCAAGAAACCGGCCTTGATTTTGATCAACAACGGATGCACTGAAAATAGCCTGAGACAGTGGGAGTTTACAGGTAAGTTCCAGAGATCAAGAACCTAAAGGTCACTACAAAATGTATCATAAATCAAGACACCAAGATAATCACGTTGGTTAAAACTCAAGAGGAACAATCCACGCTTTTGAGCCACCATGACACTTCAAGAATTTATTAATATAAAAGAAAAGTTACATATGTTTCCTTCACAAACTATTATCGTAAATGAACCTCCACAGTTCTTGAAATAGAGATCATGGACTAATCGTGCTGTCAATTTTATCAAGTAATTATTACCGAGGAGAGAGATAATCATCGGATCACTACAAGTCGCATGGTCGATTATAGTTACAAACAGTACATGGTAAAGAAACACACTTTACCTAACTCTACACTAGACTAAGTTATTCTTAACTATTTCCTATGTGTCTAGTCATCCTAACAAATTGAGATAGCCTCTATCCGTGGAAGAAACCATTAAACAAGAAGGTTTGAATTACAAGGAAAGGGAAAACCTTTGTCATGTCTTGCCAAGACTTTGTTATGTCAGCACCTACCTCAAACCCTCGCAAACCAAAGCAGATGATGAGGTAAACCATTCCTGGGCAGGTGTGTATGAAGGCCAGCAACCAACGAAGCTGCTAGAAACCTCCAAGCCTTGATAGATAGTCACAGAAGACAAGAACCCATCTATAGGGAAGTTAAGGATGTGCACAAAATATATAATCATAAGAGATGCACTGTAGGGAGATGCGGGGCTGACCGCGTAGGATTCTGATTATGAGATGGATTAGGTTAATTTGTGACTTGAAAATAGATGCGAACGTACTAACAAACAGATTGGGAAGAGAAAAATGGGAGAACCTGCTTGAATGGTCCACTATCCAAATGTGATATCGCCAACCAAAGAAGATCATCTCGTTAGGAAGACTATAAAAAATCATGGTAGATATCGCAGAGTTAAGGTCCGAGCTGAATTTGAAGTCATTTATATTGTAGAGAAGGCATAGACGCTACTTCTCCGACACTTAGATTGGACTGGCTATTGATATGGGCGGGCTATCAATTTGAAGAAAAGAATCATGGTGTTCGAAATGAAGGAACAAGGGTGTGATTGTGAATTAGACCCCGCAAAGGAGAAAGGTGATACAAAACCATGCGTGAGGAAGAAGAGGGTGATCACATCTATAAGTTAACCGCAAGGGACGAAGACTGATCATCCTACGATCAATGGTGTGCTTTTATTTCGGGAAAAGTGATAACGAATGTTTTTCGAATTCGACGAAGAAATGGAAAATTGGAAACTAACCGCATGATGTCTCGTATTGCCGTGCTCAATAATCACCATGGACTGTATATCCCTCCAGGTAAGAGGAAGTGGTAACGAAAATGCGAAAGCAGCCACGCATAAATGAAAACTATTAAACACCTGTATCTTCCATGTATAACTGAACGATATTATTATTTTTTTTTATTTTTTTTTTTTTTATTTTGTATCCCATTCCTTGAAGCCTAATAACTCAAAAACTCGACCATTAAATTTCTCTATCTCTATCTTTCCAGCTTCTGCTCGCCATCTTCTTTCATCGCAAGAATCAATCTCGCATCTCCCACTCAAACAGTGGTCTACCTGTGCCCGAGCGTAAAACCCTCAGTGAAAGCAAAGGTGTCCCCCTTTGAAGTCGAAAAACAACTCTGATACCAAATATAGGTTTTAACCTCGAACATAAATTATCTACACTACCTAATCTTATAACGCGAAAATAAACAATAGCGAGAGCATAAAACATAGAAACGATACAAACACTAAAACATTTTCCCCTCGGATCCCAAATCGGACGACCAACTTGATTTTTTGATTATATTCCTTTTAGTGTTACAACACATATATATACATGCCGACATACATAAACCCCAATCCATTAACCCCGGATTAGAACATAACCGTAGTTCCCTTGACCGGATCTACGAAAATACCAAAGACTAAAACCATCGTACCCCAAAACCATGTGCAAACGCATGCACAAAACATGGAAGGGCAAAGCTCCTTCTTACGTACCCCCCGTCACGCTCTGCAATGACGCGTACAACACGTGGGGTTGGGTCGTGGAAAGAATATAACACATACCCAACAAAAACCACATCTTATTATTGTTGTGATGCAAAGGCAAGCTCCAACTCCCTCTCACCACTAATTTTCTATAGGCACCAACCTACAAGGGGCTCCAACCTCAACTCTACGCAGAGCCTACAACTTGCAAGGAAGCTCCAACTCCCATCAATTTTCACAGCACCAACCTACAGTGAGGCTACAACCTCAGCCGAAGCACAACCGACATCTATCAAGCTACAACTTGATAGGGAAGCTCCAACTTCCTCACTCTATCAAAAGAGAAAACACTTGCCGATTTACCTTCGATATCAGCCTTTGCTCCATACCTCTCTTACCGTTGTCCACCAGCCTCTCATATCCTGCTTTTCTTTATATCATCTCGACTCTTCACAACATCTCTATCCTGTTCCACCTTCTTCTTTATTTTCTCTGCTCCAATTCTCGCATTCTCTCTAACCTCACTTATGCATATCTATGAGATATTATTTATAGAAATTTCCTTATGATTGTTAGCATTCCTCAAGTGAATTTGAAATGGGACATGCCATGCCTTCCTTTTCCTTCTTCCTTCTCATTTCTTTTACCACCATTAAAAAAAATACAACAATATGTACAAATTTCAATATTACAAGTTGATTTTTGTTTTCCTCCGTGAGACTTGCCATGCATCACAAACAATATAAAAACCAATTAAAACATTTAAATTCGAAGCAATATGGATTTCAAATCAAGCCATTCAGCTTTTTTTGGATCACCGTGTGTTTGTCTTTTTTCAACTACCGTAGTGTAACTCGTTTCCGCATATTCTCCGTTTTCCATGTATGTGCACTTTATGTGAATTCGACTCATGTTTGGACTTTGGATTAACCTCAAATTGTAATGTGGTCCGACAACACATATTATATCCAATATAATCTTCATCGTTAATTAAAACAACCCGCATTTTTTAATCTATATGCGGAGGCTCCTTTTAACATAGAAAACACCCTTTCGGGCCCACTAGCCAAACTTTTTCTCGTTCTCCGATGCGATGAGCTCTCCAAAGATTTCTGATTGACGATTACTCCTCTTGCGATGGTCCACTATGTGATTGATCTCAATCGCAAAACTTCATTAACATGTTCGCTCGTCTCGCCTTTACTCCGATGTGATTGATGTCTTTGCGATGGTTCCGATGCGATTAATCGCAATCGCAACTTTCAATGATATGTGCGCCTGTTTGCGTTTATACTCCGATGCGATGGTTCATCGTTTACATATATATATATATATATATATATATATATGTATATATGTTTCATATATATATTTATCCGCTTTATCTTTCCTTTCTACTCTTCAGCTTTGGTTAATAACTCCGAGAGCAAACATATATTAACCTTTTTCTTTTGTATGGAGTCCACACATGTACGCCTATACTCCGCCCTCATTTATTTTCCAATCGCAATCGCAACATTTAGAGTACTTTTATGCCTCTGGTCATTTGATTTTCGACGATGCGATTCGTGACGGTCCCACCATGTAATCAAGCGACTCACATATCCACCGTCCATCCTTCATCAAATCCGACGGTTGTCATTTCGATCGCTCAATCGCAATCGCAATTTTCAATTTGTTCTCTCTCGTTCTCCACCGATGCATTGAGTTCAGGATCTCGATGGATCATTTACTCGCTTCTATAACCTTTCGGTCCGGTCTTTATTCATTTCCCTTGGCCCCACATATTCAATGGTTAATAAACATTTTCAATGCAAAACTTTGACTTTCTAGATTCAAATACAATCGCTAACGCATATGAATGTTTGGCCACATTATTAACCCCATTCCATATAAATCTTTGGTCTTTACTTGTAGAAGTCTCGATGTTTTTTAAAACTTTGGATTAAAAACCCAAGTTATAATACTGTTCCGCAACATATATTAATTCGATTACCAAACTTCATATTTGAAACACGACCACCGTTATAGGTTTACCATGGCCTTTTCTGTAAGCATAATACATTGATATATCACATCCTCCAAAGTCGTTGGTTGATATATTATATAAGGCCCTCGACACTAGAGTTAAACCTTAGTACTAGCATCTATGAAAGTCGGGACCACCACAACCTTAATTCATCTTCATCCATATGTTAATTTCAGAGTTTGGTTAAAAAAACCAAACATTAACATGATAAAGCAACTCCAAACTTCATATAAAAGCGCCTCGAGCCCACAACTTACCTTTGCACTAGCATTATAGTTTTATATCAACCCTCGACGCATACAAAAGACCTTTCAAACATTATACCATGACTTGAATTAAAACAAACTCGTGGCCCACAATGCATTATAACATACCTTCCGCTCATTTATTAACCGTTATAACACACTCAATACACCGAAACTTCACATAATACTGCACCGCAAACGAATGAGTGTAGGTCCCACAACATGTTTTACATACGTACGCTATAAAATTGTCGCGCTACAAACCACAATTGGACCGTTATCCAACGATCCTCTGTGCAATATCGCACAAATTAGATGCACGGTACATACTTTCTCCAAAAATCGCACGATGAAAATGGTTTTGAAAACCACCTTAGGACACGATGCTAGTGGTGACCTTAATCGCGCTTCAAAAAGGTGAAACCACTTACCACCTCCAAACTCATGCGGATATTGCCGGGTATTTTCACCCCTCGGTTTCGTTGTTCATGTGCAAGGTCTCGCGCTCTTGGCTCAAGCGTTCAAGCACCGCGCGCTATCAACAATTCAATTCTTTTGCGTTATAACTCTCGCTTCATCAACAATTCAAACACTACACTTCCACATGTTAAAAACACACAACTCATTAGATTCACACCGTGCATTCAAGGTCCGATCAACCTTCGATTCCCTTTTTTACCGTGCCTACAAGTTCATCGCGCCCAACTCTTTGTTAAACAATACCGAGATTTTTCTAATATCAAAATGGTGAAACACATTTAAGGTTCCGACATACACCCTTTTCTGCCTTTAAATCTTCCGTGCATAGTGTTATTCTATTATAACCTAGGGTTCGACCTTTTTACACCAACACCAAACCAATACCCTTTTTACAAGCATTATCGCATGAAAGTGCACAACAAGGCATGTCGGCAGCGTGACCATTTCTCCGTGATTCTATCGTATTCTCCGCAACCTGGCCGTGCTCTTTAAATGGCCCCGTCTCTCGCCGCTTCGATCCCTCTCTACATCTTGTCGCTCTTTTGCTATCTCTCTCCGCTTCTATGCTGTTTCTATGTGCCTCTCTCCGCTTTCTATGCTGCTTCTCTTTGCCTCTCTCTGCATGCTTCGTGTGTTCCTCCTTTGCCATATCCTTTGCCATCAATGACAAACATTTCCAAATCAATCTTCCCTTTGGCATTGATGGCAACACATTCACCAATAATCCCATGCTTCCTCCAAGTCTTCCTCTCGCCTATCTTCTTTTTGCTTGATTTTCCTCCCCTTTGACATCAATGGCAAAGGGTTGCACATTACCTAGTGATGTTTTCAAATCTTGTCCATTATGCTCTGATCTTGAGGACCCGTTTTCATGCACCGCTCACTTGCTCGGCTCCTTTTGTGACACTTTTGCTGATTGATCTCCCCTAGAATAATGTTTTCTTTTCAGTGCTCCTCTAGAATGATTCTTTCTTTTTATGTTAGAGAGTAGCATCTACAGTACACTACCCACTAGTTTGTCTCTCGAGATATTCGAATGGTTCTCTAGCAAGAGGTTTTGTGAATATATTTGTGTGTTTGTTCTTTTGTTGGCACATATTCCAACTTCACTACTTTTCTGTGCTCTTTTTCCCTAATGAAATGGTACTTGATTGGGATGTGTTTAGTTTTTGAATGAATTACATGATTTTTTGATATACTTATTGCACTTGTATTGTCACATTTGATAGAAATAGGTTCATCAATGCTTACCTTCATGTCTTGGAGGGTTTGTT
The DNA here is from genome assembly GCA_034641835.2 of Pinus albicaulis. Taxonomy (NCBI): domain Eukaryota; kingdom Viridiplantae; phylum Streptophyta; class Pinopsida; order Pinales; family Pinaceae; genus Pinus; species Pinus albicaulis. The sequence goes on along the minus strand of CM076580.1, from coordinate 1,537,909,918 downwards.
TCATTCACATGACTTGTGTGCAACATGTCGTCATGCCATGTATTCTACTTCACGTAGATAGAGAGATAGATGCTTTGTTTCTTGCTTAGCCATGCCACTAGACTTTTTTCCCAAATAGAATGCACCTCCACTTGTGCTTTTCCCTATCATCCACACAACTTGGCCCAATCTGCATCTATATATGTCGTCAAAGTGAAGTCTTTGCCTTTTGGATACCATAGCCCATACTATGAGCTCCTTGTAGATATCTAAATATTTCGTTTAACTGCTAGTAAGTGATTTTGTTTAGGTGTTGCTTTGATATCTTTGCCACCAGCCCCATCGCTAAAATAATGTCTTGGGTCTAGAAGTCGTTAGGTATAGTAGAATTCCTATCATGGATCTCAGAAGTTTTTGATCCACATTTGTTGATCGATGATTAGCACAAAGTTTGCATCCAGTAATCATGGGGGTTGACACGTGTTTTCAATCTTCCATTTTGAACCTTTTCAACATCTCTCTTAAGTATTTTTCTTGTGAGATGAATGTTCCTATGTTCTTTTGCTGAATTTGAAGTCCTAAGTAGAGGGTGAGCTCTCCAATCATAGACATATCAAACTCTCGATTTCAATTCTTCAAAGAAATATTTTTGCTAATTCATCTCTCGTTGCTTCCAAACATGATGTCATCTACATATACTACTACAATCAGAGTTCATTTTCATTGGCTCTTTATGTATAAATTGTTGTCTACTCCTCCTCTCTTAAATCCTTGCTTTTGCAAGTATTTGTCCAACCCTTGAATACCATGCACGAGGAGCTTGTTTTGGCCCATATAGGGATTTCTTTAATTCGCACACATAGTCTTGTTTATCTCGTTAATGAGAATCCTTGAGATTGTTCCATGTAGACTTCTTCTTCTAGATCTCCATTCAGAAGGTAGATTTCACATCCATTTGATATACCTTGAAGTCATGGTAGCATGCAAAGGCAAAAAAACATTATGATAGCTTCCATTCCCTGCTATAGGGGAAAATGTTTCATCATAATCAAGACCTTCAATTTGTGAATATCCCTTGCATAAAAGTATGGATTTATTTCGATTACCTCGTCCTTGTTCATTCATCTTATTCTTGAATACCCATTTTGAGCCTATGACATTTTTTCCTCGTGGGTCTTGGTGTCAACTCCCATGTATTATTCTTCCGAATCGGGTCTATTTCTTCATTCATAGCTTTCACCCAATATTTTTCTTTGTTGGCTTCTTCAAACTTCTTTGGTTCTATTTGAGATAACATAGCCAAGTATACTTCTTTTTTTTGTTCAACTAGTTGTCTTCTTGTTTGGACTCCTTCACTCTTGTCCCCAATGATTTGATCTTCTAGATGGTTCTTTTGAGGTATCTTGAGGGACCTTTTGATTTCAGCTTAAGTATCTTCTGTTGTCTTTCTTATTTCATCATCATCTTGGTTCTCTTCTTCATGATCTTCTCGAGGGTTGCTGCAACCTCGTACTTCTGTCTTGTTTGGTAGTTCTTCATCAAATCTTACATCAATTCTTTCCACAATTTTGCGAAGTGTTTTGTTGTAGCACCTATAACCCTTACTTCTTGCATGCATATCCTAAAAATATTCCTTCATCTCGCTTCTTGCATCAAACTTTCCTAGATTTTTCATCATTAATTTTTATGAAACACTTGCTTCCAAAGACTCTAAAGTGCTTGATTGATGTTGGTTTACCATGCCATAGTTCATAAGGAGTCTTGTCATTGTTTGGTATTAAATGAGCTTTGTTAAGAATATGCACAGTATGTGTACTACTTCTCGCCTAGCAAGGTTTGGGAAGGTTACTTTCTTGCGTCATAGCTGGCAATTTGTTGTACAAACTCGTTTTGTCTCTCTCGCCACTCCATTCCGTTGAGGTGTACCTGCAATTGTAAAATTTTGTTTTATCCCATCCTCATCGCATAGGTCCGAAAAATCATAGTATGTGAATTCACCTCCTTTGTCTGATCTTATCCACTTTAGCTTGCATCCCGTTTGATTTTCTTCCAATGCCTTGAATATCTTGAATTTCTCAAGTGCTTCCGATTTATATTTGAGAAATGCAACCCATGTCATTCTAGAAAAAATCATCTATTATCAGCATGAAATAGGATTACTCCACTTGGTTGTTTAGTTCTTGAAGGTCCACATAGGTCCATGTGTACAAGCTCAAGTGGCCTACTTGTTGATAGCTCTTCTTTTGGTCTTAAAGGATGTGTGGGTCTATTTTCCCAGCTTGGCAAGATTTACATATGGTATTTGAAGGCTTCTTTATTGCTATCATATCTCTCGATTGCTTTTCTTCTTGCTCGCATCGATGATGTGTTCGGGTTAAGTGTGTCCCAATCTTTCTATGCCATAACCATGACTCCTCAAGTTTGCTAAGGTGGCATGCTTCATTCTATTCTTTTCACTATGTAGACATTACTTTCTGTTCGAACACCTTTGATTAGGGTCTTTCCTATGGTGCTTGATCTTACTTCACAATTCTTCAGCTCTAAAAAGGAACTTCATAGCCTTTATCACACATTTGACCGACACTCGACAGATTTTCTTTCATCTCATCTATAAATAGTACATCTTGAGCCTTTCCTCTGCCATTATCCAGATCGACCGACCTTTTTCCTTTGATTTCACCTGCTTTATCATTGCCAAAGGTAACATTTCCAGTATTTCTTATCATCAAATGTTATAAACTTGCTTCTATCTCCAAAGTTATATGCTTTGAGCATCCACTCGTCTAAATACCATTGGCTTTTTCAGATCTTGAGCTATTAGAGCCAGGTCACATTTATTTACCTTCTTTTTCCACCTGCAAGCATCCTTTATTTGGTGCCTTTTTCGAGATGATGGACCACATTCTCTCGAGAGGAAATTTGGAAGACATATGTCCACTTTTATTGCATACACAACATTTGATCATATCTTTAGTAGAATTTGTGAGTACGAGTAAACTCTCCATGATTCATAAACCTCCTCGAGGTTTTGAACATCGCATCTTTTTCCATATTTTCTCGCATTCTATGATTTTATGGCCAAATTCCTTACAGTATAAACAAGATCCATAAAAACAATTTTCATATCTAATGAAGGGTTGTCTTCTCCATTTGTTTGCTTTGAGGTAATATTTTCACGATTTGCATCCTTTGTCGGTTTGAATTAATTCTCCTTGTATGACAAAGATGCGTGAATATGTCCCAGCTTGTGGCAAGCATAACAGTGGAATTTTTTCATAGGGGGGAAAAATCTCCTTTGATGGCTTCCAAATTTGACATATTCAGGAATATATGAGCCTTTTTCAGCTTAATCGGTTATTTATTTCATACTTTTTCATTTGAGGTTGCTTCCCGGTTTCGTCTACTTCATTGTAGGGCTCCTTCTTCCCGTAGGAATCTTCCCGAGCTTTATTATCCTTATTTTCTTTTACAAAAATGATATTTTTTGTTTTCCTTTTCTTTGCCTTTGCTTCATTCTCCTTCATAGCCTATCCTCGTTTTTATTAGAGGAGATATTTGAGCATCTAGAATTTCATTCAACTTATCGTAGCTTGTCATTTGAGAAGCATTTATCGACACTTTCCTTTGGGGCGTTTTCTAATTTCTTCCTCAAGCATACTACTTCTTCTTCCAATTTCTCTTATTCCCCGAATTTTATTCTTAATTTGCTTAAGCAAAATGTCTTCAACCTTCTTGGCTTCTTCAAGCTCTACTTTCAACTAAATGAGGACTTCTGAATTTTGTTCTTCTCTTACATATTTGAGAAGAATGTCTTTCTATTTTCTCGCACTTCTGGTTTGAGTCCTGTCAATTTCCTCCAGAGCACTTCTTAGCTCCCCCTCAAGATCAACTTCCCTTCTTCCTCATCTTCTAGAAGGAATCCTTCAAGCTCTTGTATTTCCATCAATATAAATTCAGAGGTTCCTTCTTCACTTGAGGGTTCATCTCGAGTCTTCGACATGCACCATCGTCTTGTTGAGCATAGAAAGACTTTCTATTGGATCTCTTCCCTTTTCTTTGATATGGTTTTCTCCGATTCTTGACTCGATTGTTTTTTTTTCTTATGAGGACACTTAGCAAGATAGTATCCAACTCCTCCAAAGTTAAAGCATTTAAACAGAAATTTTACCTTTACATTTACCCGAACCTCTACCCAATTTCCCGATTAAATTTTGGCCTCTTTCTCTCATTAGAGAAAGAGCATATATCTTCCTTTTCTTCTTTCTTCTTCTCTATCTTAAAGGCTACCTCCCTTACATTTGACATCCTCTCGTAGCAGCCTCATCTCATATGCTATTAGGTTTCCAAGTAGTTAGTTCATTGTCAAAGTTTCCCAATTAGCTATTTCTTCTATGGCAGAAACCCTTGGGGTCAAAGCCGGATGGTAAAGATCTTAGAATCTTTTGAAAAATTACACATTCTTGTATGGTTTCTCCTAGAGCTTTTCACATTATTAACAATTTCAAAGAAACCCTTAAAAAGAAGTCGGCAAATGTCTTCATCATCATTCATTTTTTAAATTTTCAAACTAAGCTCTATATACTTGAAGTTTGGTTGTCTTCACCTTTTTGTTTCCCTCATGGATTTTTTCCAGAGTGTCCCACATTTATTTGCGCTCTCGTTGTGCATTACTTTGATAAATTCTACCTCACACAGTCCATTTAAGATTGCATTCATGGCCTTTGCATTAGATACAAAATCTTGTTTTTCTTCTTTCTCCGAGTTAGACTGACTTTGGGGCATATCCAAATTCCACAAAGAAAGCCCAAACTTCTATTCCTAGAGACATTATGTATGCTCTTATTCTCGATTTTCCGTAATGCATAATTTGCACTGTGAAAAAAGGGGCTTTATTGCTGAGCATCCTTCTTGACTAGCCATCCCGGGACCTAAGATCTCCTTTCGCTTGTTAAACCGATACAATAGCAACCTACTCGATACCAATTTTTGAACACTTAGATAAACTAAGAGGGGGGTGAATCGACTTTAACACATTCATGAACTTTTAAAACTTTTCATTAAGCATATTTACAACTTAATTTTTATAATCATCTTTATATGTGAACAATCTTAATATGTGAGCAGCAAGTATTAAGATACTCGTGAAAATAGACTTATTATGAGAGCAACAAGTATTAAGCATATTGAATAAACCATATCAACACATAAACATCACACACAAAGACAAAAGAAATATAAGTGGAAACCCATAAAGGGAGAAAACCACATCTTATTATTGTTGTGATGCAAAGGCAAGCTCCAACTCCCTCTCACCACGATTTTCCGTTGCCACCAACCTAAAGGAGGCTCCAAACTCAATTCTCGCATAGCTACAACTCTGCAAGGAAGCTCCAACTCCCATCAATTTTTTGGTAGTGCACCAACCTACAGAGGCTCCAACCTTAGTCGCCTACAACCGACATCTATCAAGCTACAACTTGATAGGGAAGCTCCAACTTCCTCACTCTATCAAAAGAAAACACTTGCCGATTTACCTTGGATACAAGCTCTATTTCGTACTCTTCTTTACTATTGCCCTCTAGTCTTCATATCTATCTTGTATCATCTTTGACTCTTCACAAGATCTCTATCTATTCCACCTTCTTCTTATTTTTCTCCACTTCAATTCATGCATTCTCTAACCTCATTATGCATATCTATGAGATATTACTTATAGAAATTTCCTTATGATTGTTAGCATTCCTCGTGAATTTGAAATGGAAAACCATGCCTCTTTTCCCTTCTGCTTCTCATTTCTTTTTACCAGCCTTTCATTAAAAAAAATACAACAATATGTACAAATTTCAATATTACGATGGAATTTTTTGTTTTCCTCCGAAGACTTGCCAGTGCATCACAAACAATATAAAACCAATTAAAACATTTACATTCGAGTTTCAATATGGATTTCAAATCAAGCCATTCAGCTGGATCACCGTGTGTTTTTCTTTTTCAAACTCATCGTAGTGCAACTCGTTTCCACATATTCTCCGTTTTTCGTGTATGTGCACTTTATAGAATTCTGACCATGTTTGGACTTTGGATTAACCTCAAATTGTAAGGTGGCCCGACAACATATATTATATCCAATATAATCTTTTCCCTTAGTTAAAACAACCCAGATTTTAATCTATATGCGGAGGCTCCTTTTAACATAGAAAATACCCTTTCGGGCCCACTAGCCGAACTTTTCTTCTTCTTTGATGCGATGAGCCTCCTCCAAAGATTTACGATTGTGATCACTCCTCTTGCGATGGTTTCGATGCGATTGATCACAATCGCAAATTTCATTAACATGTTCCGCTGTTCTGCCCTTACTTCGATGCGATTGATGCCTTTGCGATGGTTTTGATGCGATTAATCGCAATCGCAAATTTCAATGGTATGTGCCCCTACTACGTTTAACTCCGATGCGATGGTTCACGTGCTCACACACATGATGTATATATATATATATATATATATATATATATATATATATATATATATATATATATATATATATATTGTTTCATATATATATATTTGCCGCTTTACTTTCCTTTTTACTCTCGTCACTTTGGTTAATAACTCCGAAGCAAACATATATTAACCTTTTCTTTTGTATGGAGCCCACATTATAGCTATACTCCGCCTCATTTATTTTCCAATTTCAATCGCAACATTCGTAGTACTTGTGCCTTCTGGTCATTTGATTTTCGCCGATGCAATTCTTGACGGTCCCACCATGTAATCAAGTGACTCACATATCTACCATCCATCCTTCATCAAATCCGACGATCGTCATTCGATCACTCAATTGCAATCACAATTTTCAATTTGTTCTTCTCTCATTCTCTCATGGGATGTGCGATTGAGTTCTCGCTAGGATCCGATGGATCATTTACTCACTCTATAACCTTTTGAGTCCGGTCTTTATTCTTTCCCTTTGGGCCCACATATTCAATGGTTAATAAACATTTTCAATGCGAAATTCGACTTTGGAATCAAATACACCACTAACGCATATGAATGTTCGGCCACATTATTAACCCCATTCCATATAAATCTTTGGTCTTTACTTGTAGAAGTCTGAATGTTTTTTAAAACTTTGGATTAAAAACTCCAAGTTATAATAGTGTTCCGCAACATATATTAATTCGATTACCAAAATTCATATTTGAAACATGACCACCATTATAGATTTACCATGGCCTTCTCGTAAGCATAATACATTGTTATATATCATGTCCTCCGACCCAAGGGTTGATATATTATATAAAGCCCTCAACGACTAGAGTTACACCTTAGTACTAGCATCTATGAAAGTCGGGACCACCACAACCTTAACTCATCTTCATCCATACGTTAATTCAGATTTTGGTTAAAAAATAAAAAATTAACATGATAAAATAACTCCGAACTTCATATAAAAGTGCTCGGCCCACAACTTACCTTTGCACTAGCATTACGCTTTTATATCAACCTCGACGCATACAAAAGACCTTTCAAACACTATACCATGACTTGAATTAAAACAAACCTTCGTGCCCACAATGCATTATAACATACCTTCAACCCATTTATTAACCGTTATAACACACTCAATACACCGAACTTCACATAATACTCGCCCCGCAACAATGAGTGCAGGTCCCACAACATGTTTTACATCCGACGGCATATAAACTTGTCATGCTACAAACCTCAATTTGACCGTTATCCGATGATCCTCATGCAATATCACACAAATTAGATGCATGGTACATACTTCTCAAAATCGCACGATGAAAATGGTTTTGGAAAACCACCTTAGGACACGTGGCAAACGTAGCGACCTCAATTGTGCTCAAAAAGGTGAAACCACTTACCACCTTCAAACTCACGTGATATCGCAGTGTATTTTCACCCCCGGTTTCACTCGTTCATGCAAGGTTCCATGTCTTCTATCTCAAGGTTCCACACCGTGCACTATCAACAATTCAATTCTTTTGCATTATAACTTCGTTTCATCAATAGTTCAACATTGCGCTTTCCACATGTTAAAAACACACAAACTCTATCAGATTCACATCGTGCATTCAAGGTTCGATCAACCTTGGATTCCCTTTTACTACGCCTGCACGTTCCGCCGCGCCCAACTCTTTGTTAAACAATACCCAAGCTTTTCTAATATCAAATGGTGAAACACATTTAAGGTTCCAACATACACCCTTTTCGATATTTAAATCTTCCGGGCATAGTGTTATTCTATTATAACCTAGGGTTCGACCTTTTTACACCAACACCAAACCAATACCCTTTTTACGATGCTATCGTGAATGGCAGAGGCACGCTAGTGCATGTCATTGTAGGACCGTTTCTCCGTATTCTCTCGCAACCTCGGGCTACTTCTTTAAATGGCCTTGTCTGCCGCTTGACCCTCTCTACATCTTGCCGCCTATTTTGCTATCTCTCTACTTCTATGTCTGCTCTCTTTTCCTCTCTCTACTATTTCAGGTGTTCCTCCTTTTGCCATCTCCTTTGCCATCAATGACAACATTTCCAATAGTTTTTATATTTTTATATATGTAGGTAATAAAGTAAATATATAAAATCATTAATGTATATTTTTTAATATAACAATAAGGTAAATATTTAAAACTATAATTATTAGCCATTACAATATTTGTAGGCTCGCAGTAAGTTATGATAAACTAATCACTATAATTGGATGGGGGTTTCTACAATAATTTTATTTAGTAACAAAGTACAAAAGGGCGACATAAACAAATTGTACAACATGTTTCAAGACCATCCACATCTAATATCACAACTTTGGGGACTCTACACATGGAGACATTTCAGCCACATGATGCATAAACAGAGAGGAATATGTAGAGGATGGGGACTTCAAGGAGGTGTTTCATTGGGTTTTCATACTTGAGAGTCATGTGCATAATGAGTGACAACATTATTAATATCATCTCTACGATGGGTTAATTTAAAAAATGGATAATTTAGGTGTTTCTAAAGGTAATCGATTAGAGACGATCACGAGAGATTCATACCTCCAAGGTTGCATAAGACTTTGGTGTAGGGAAGACAATGGCCGGCTGTAGAGGCATGTGTATTGCCCTAATATGTGAGAACAGAGATAGCTAGGTTTATAACAAGATGCATGCTTTATTGTACTCAAATAAGTTTAGTAATAGGAATAAGGGTCTATATCATTCCTTACCTCTACCCACTCTTCCCTAGGAAATAATTTCCATGGACTTTGTGGGAAATTTACTAATAACTAGGAAGGGACATGACTACCTAGTTGTGGTAGTTGACAAGTTTAGTAAGATGTGTGTTTTTATTATTTGTTAAAAGATCATAAGTGGGAAATAAGTAGCGAACTTGTTATTTGGACATATTTGGATGTAATTCAATATACCAAGGAACAAAATTTCATAAAGGGACATGAGATTTCTTAGTGCATTTTGGACTACATTGTGGAAAAAAGATGGAAAATAATTTGAATAGGTCTATAGCATTCCATCCTCAAACAAATGGGAAAAATGAAGTATTCAACAAGACTTTGGTGAAATGTGTGAGGTGTTATAATCAAAAGAATTAGAAAAACTAGGATGAAAATATGGTATATATACTACACTCTTATAATAGAGTAGTCTAGAATTTTACTAGTAAGTCCCCATTTGAAACTTGTTTGAGATATTTGTAATCTTCACATTTGGATATTGCAAATGGGAAGCACAAAGGAGTACGGGACGATCTTACAGAGGATGCCTTGAGGGCTAAATTTTTTTGAAAATATTAGGAAGATCCATATATAAGTACATGAGACACCCGTATAAGTCACAAGAAAAATGGAATTCGGGCATGATCAACACATAATAGAGAATTCATTCAAGGTGGGAGACAAAGTGTGGTTATATTTAAACAAGGAGAGGCTATAGGGTCCTAGTAAGAAAATGAACGTTTCGTGGTGTGGTCCCTTTGATGTACTATAAAAGGTGTGAGACAACACCTTTAGACTCAAGATATCCCCCGTACATGTGCATTTACTCGCTATGAATTTATGGAATATGAATCTCTAAAATCCTTCCATGCTATATTAGGAAGAGGAATAGGTACTATCTTTTGTAGAATATTTAGCACCAAATGTGAAGGTTGAGTTGACATAAGATACAATTTTGTAGAAGAGGTATAGAAATAAAATATATGGGAGACATAATGTTTGGTAATTACTTCATGTTAAATTACTTACATAGATTATCAACTAGGGCTAGTATATCGATGAAATGTATGTGCATCGTATGTGGTAGGAGTCTTTGTCACTCAAACAATTCCCAAGTTAATTTGAGATATCAAAATGCACATGTTTCCCTAATAGTAAGTAAATGAAATTTATTATATTACTCTAGCTCAAGAGAAAGAAAACACTCTTCTTAAAATGAATAACACACTTGTTCATGCTTACTCATTAATAAATCAAACACATTCTTTTTTCTTATAAATAAAATCACACCACTCTTGCTTTTAGATAAAACCACACCTCTCTAGCTTTAAAATAAAATCACATCGCCCTTGCCTTAAAATAAAACCACACTTTCTCTTACTTTTAAAATGAAATCACTCTTTAATCGAAACCACACTTTCTTTAGAAATGAAGTCACACCGCAAATGAATCTACTCTTGATCGAAAGAAATATTATCTCTAGAAATTAAATCTTATCTATGTAAAGTTATGCTCATCCATGTGCGTAATAAAATATCACTATAGTTAGCAATAAAAAGGATTAGATAAACTTTGTATGAAAGGACTCTGTGCTCTATTTTAAAATCAAGAATTAAGCTAAAAGAATCCTACGTGAAAATATAGTACCGAAATAATAATTAAAGTTAAAAAAGAGAACCTTATTATCTCTAGGGGGCCCTTCGAGAATCATGTATCAAAATGATGCTTCAAAATATGATAAACCATGCATTGCAATCGTACAACGAGAGAAATAAGGATTGAAAGAAAAAATTTATATAAAACAAAGTGTTTAAAATGTAAAATCCAAGCCTGTGTTTTCTATCGTCGAGAGGCATATTTATAAAAACCCTATGTATGAAATGTTTCATATCATTATGCCTTATTCTAATAAAAAAATATAAAAAATAACTTTGAAATATAAGATAATGTGATCCTCTCATAATTTTTTACCAATAGAGCAAATCATGAGGCTAAAAATTTGCATCTCGCTTGTGTTGTTTTCCTAGTACGGTGGTTCAATTTTCCGTTGACTCGAGTTGCTAGGGTGTCTTCTTCATCGATCCATGATATGAATGTAGGAAAAAAATAGTTGTACCAACTAATTTCCACCCGCCCATATGCTCCTTTTCTCAAATGGATCTTCGAACCTATCAAACCTTGGACTCAAACCTGGAATCATACCTTAGTGCGTAATCAATGTAGTTATATAGCCAATGTAAATATTAAGATAAAAAATAAATAAAATTGTCATTTATGAAACAAAAAGATGATCAAGTACCCTGATATTCTATAAGCCTTGTTAAATGATGTCGAAACTAAAGTAATGAAGGGAAAGAATAGGAGAATGGAATGAAAAAGGGTTGTAAAAAAGGAAGAAATTTTGGGGTTCAACATTCCCCCACACATAAGACATTGCGTTTCCTCATGAAAAACTTCAAAACTTGTGAATTTTTTCCTTTCATTGAGCCTTTTCATATGCTTGCTCAAGAACATCCAAGTTAGTCCTTCTTTCCTTCTTGCTGGGAGACTCGCCATCCCTGGTTTCTTCATCAACATTCTATGTTTCAAGCTTATCACCTTTATTTTCATAGATTTGTTTTTGGACTCCATTTTCTAGTTATTATCATACCATACACCAAGGTGAAACATGATGTTTTCATTTTTAGCTTTCGAATTTCATTATTCATCTTCAGGTGTTTCATTTTCTTGCTTTAAATGTCTATTTAATACCTCCAACTCATATATTTCTTCTTTAAGAGTGTTTACAATTTGAGATCTTTCTCGGAATATCAACATGTGTAATTTCGTCTTGGTTTTACAATGATTCCACTATTTTCCATGTAGCTCTTTTGTCCAAAGTCTCTATGTAATCATATATATATCTTGCTGCACATGATCTATTTCGAGAGTTCTTTTATTTGGACTAGAAACTAGTGATTGAAATGTAGGTGGTAGGACTTTGTTGGTGATGGAACTGTTCGTGATGGGATTCTCGGTTCCTCATCTTCTTCTAAGTTGATAAATATTGAATTTTGTTGAGACTGGCCATGCACTTTTTTTATTGAGCCTTGCACTTTTTCTTATATTGGATGATGGCTTAGATGGTGATTTTGATTTAGTAGTAAGGGACTTCTTTTATCTTTATCTTTATCTTTTTTCTTCTTGGATGAAATTTAACCTTTATCATTGGATTTGTTTCTTCTAACATTTATTTTTTTTAAGGTTTTCCAACATATATAAAAGAGGAGTCTCAACCTCCGATTTTTTTTCTTATTGTATAGGTGAGTTATCTTTAGGGTCTATATAAAACTTCCTTCTACTTTTCCTTATCTTTCCACTAGGTTATTCTTGCTCCGGTTCGATAAAATGATTCCTAATTAAGAAATATTCCCGAGTTGTCTCCTATATTTATTACATGGGTCTTAATCATAATTTTCACCAGAGCCATGATGGTATAGGGAATTGTCTATGAATTCTATATTTCTCTATATATTTCCAGACATCTTCCTTAAACTATGAAGTAGAAAATATGGTAAATTAATTTCATTTCTTTCCCGAAAAACTCATCACCAATCATGAATGGTAGAAAAAACATGTTACCAAATCTCCCTTCACAATTTATAAGATTTTGAATTATTAATAACAAATTCTTCCATGTGTTTTTCAATGTTGTGACTGGTATACCCCTTTTAAATAAAAGAAGTATCCATACCTAGGTTCTTGAGGAAAAATTTCCACTCTTTCTCTTCAATTTTTTTTATTCTTGAACAAACTCTCATTGATTATAGGCAGTCCGCTAGCCTCTCCTACAAATGACTCTCTAAAAATTAGTGTCACATCCCCAATTCATGCTTCAATGCCATCGTATGCTCAGACAAATGACTTTGTTACCTTATTTCGTTCACATCAAATCTCTCTACAAATTCCAGCCATTGTGTTGTTGGAAATGTTGTCATTGATGGCAAAGGAGGTAGCAGATGCAGAGACAAGAACAGTTACAAGGAGACAAAGAAAAACAATGGAGGCAGCAAAGAGGAAGTGAATATAAAGGAGAAAGGCAGAGGCAGAGTGACAGAAGCGGCAGAGGCAGAGCCATAGCTGTTATTGTAGAGAAACCGTTGTTATTCCATGAATATGTATATATATATATATATATATATATATATATATATATATATATATATATATAAATTTCGAGAATTTTTTATACAGCCGGGCGTTACACATAATATAAATTAATTTCCGAACTTTATATTCAAATGCTCTGTATTTAGTTGAAGAACTCGACTTCTGGTTGATGTGGCATTTTAAATTGTATATACCTAGAGCGTAATGAGCTCTGTAAACCAGCGTGAATAGGCTCTGTGGGGATGAGCACTGTACACATAGCCACAAGGGTTATGAATGGTGGAACTCTGCGTCAAATTATAATGGAACCATAGTCAGAAAAAAAAAAAAAAAAAAAAAAAAAATATATATATATATATATATATATATATATAATTAAAAGGAGCGGAACTCTGCGTTGGAGGCGGAACTCGGGACTAAACCCTGAGTTAACGAACAAAAGGGAGATCATAACCCGATGTAACCCAGGTCAACCTTGTACCAAAACCGGAAGTGGAATCACAAGAGTGGATTGCCCCATTTCACACCGCTTTTGGTACGGAGGCGGTATTGCCGAGTTGGGCAGCGATTCTATTGATTGATCGACGCGTGTCCATGGATGAACAGTAAAACCGCTTGTTTAAACCACGCCATCGCACGTTAAAAAACCGACGTTGGATACCGAGTGAAATTGACACGCGCCGTTGATCTAGAGAAGGGACATCAGACGATGGTCGCTTGGGGAAGATGCACGAAGTTTAATGAAAGAGCCCGGAAGATAGCCAGGTACGGGTGCACGCGTTTGGTTGGTTATTAATTGTATGTGTGGGGCCCAATCAAACATGTACTAAGGTTTATTATATGGTCATAAGGTTTCAATTTAATAAAGGCGCGTAGTTAAAGGACGCAGATAGATATATGCAGTGAATTTTGGTTATATTAATAAGGTTTTCCGAGTTATTAACATACAGTGGAATATATTAAAAGAGTCTGACTAAGGTTTCAAATAAATAAAAGATTGACAATTATCGTTGAAGGCATAATATATTATGTATAATGACTGTATATGTGAAGTGGCGCAACATGGAATATGTTTTAATACGCTGAAGGTCAATGAATATGTTGCGTAGAATGGTTGTGAATGCAGAATTGGCGCATATGTATCCATAATGGACTGTCGGTTATAACCACAGAGGAGTATTGAATTAACATCTCAATTCTTTGAATTGAGATATTAAAATAGTCCAGCCTTATTGTTTGAATTTGCCAGCGTGGAATAAGAGATTGTGAAATTGCCTGGACTTGGGAAATGATTGGGCATGAAACTCGGATGCAATTATGGAAAAGGAAAAAGAAGAGGAGAGCCTGCAGAGATGAAATTTCGGTGAACAGGAATATGAACAGGAATGAGTTGGACAGGTGAATAGGCACAGAAAACAGGGAATATGCAGATGACAGTGAAAAAAGTGTATGCAGAACAGGTTCTTATCAGCAGAAGGAAAAGACAAATCCAGTAAAGCCAAAATCCAGAAAAGAAGCTGAGTGGAATTGAGATGTATAATTGAAAAATTTAAATGTAAAATTTTTATATTGTTTGTGATGCAAAGGCAAGTATCCTAAAGAAAAGACAAAATCCCACTGTAGCATGGAAATTTATACATATTGTAGTAATTCTAAAAATGAGTTGGAAAAAGGAATAAGAAGACAGAAGCCAAAGAGTCATGACTGTTCACTTCAAATTCCTTGTGAAATACAAACAATCATGTGAGAATTTCTATATATAATATCAATTTTGATAAGCTCAAG
This sequence comes from Pinus albicaulis, assembly GCA_034641835.2. Classification (NCBI taxonomy): domain Eukaryota; kingdom Viridiplantae; phylum Streptophyta; class Pinopsida; order Pinales; family Pinaceae; genus Pinus; species Pinus albicaulis. The sequence continues at coordinate 1,537,894,761 of CM076580.1, read as the reverse complement.
AGTGGGTGTGAGTGAGAGAGCAAATATAGAGAATGAAGAATATAGAAGAATAAAGCAGAGAAGATTAAGTGAAGAAGAGTAGAAAAAGAAGCTACAGAACAGGGCTGATATCTGAAGTAAATCAGCAAACATTCAGTTTGAAAAATTGAGGAAGTTGGAGCTTCCCTATCAAGTGGCAGCTTGATAGCTGTCAGTAGTAGCTGACTGAGGTTGAAGCCTCCTGTAGGTTGGTGCTTGCAGAAAATTGAAGGGAGTTGGTGCTTCCTTGCAAGTTGTAGCTTGAAGAATTGAGGTTGGAGCCTCCTGTAGGTTGGTGCCTACAGAAAAATAGTGGTGAGAGGGAGATGGAGCTTGCCTTTGCGTCACAACAATAATAAGATGTGGTTTTCTCCCTTTATGGGTTTCCACTTATATCTGGTGTCTCTATGTATGATATTTATGTATTGATCTAATATGTATCATCTGATTAATACCTACTGCTCTCATATTAATTCTACTGTTATATTATACTAATACATGTTGCTTACATTCTAAGATTACTCACACATTAAATTGGATATGAAATGAAGGTGTAAATAAGTTTAATGAAAATTTTTAAAAGATCAGGAACGTGTTAAACTGATTCACCCCCCCCCCTCTCAGTTTAATTAAAGGTTCAAGAATTGGTATCAGAGCAAGTTCCTTTTATATCAGTCTAACAACTGAAAGGAGATCCTAGGCTCTCAAGATGGATAGTCAAGAAGGAAGCTCAACCAATAAAGCCCCTTTCTTTACAGGTGCAAATTATGCCTTCTGGAAAATCAGAATGAAAGCATATATAATGTCTTTAGGACTAGAAGTTTGGGATGCTGTGGAATTTGGATATGTCACAAAGTCAATTGATTCAGAGAAAGAAGCTAAACAAAGCTTTGTAGCTAATGAAAAAGCAATGAATGCAATCTTAAATGGACTATGTGAAGTTAAGTTTATCAAAATAATGTACAGTAAGACTGCCAAAGATATGTGGGACACTCTAGAGAATATCCATGAGGGAAATAAAAAGGTAAAGACTGCCAAACTTCAAATATATAGAGCCCAGTTTGAAAATTTGAAAATGAATGATGATGAAGATATTGGCAGCTTCTTCTTAAAAGTTGCAGAAATTTTTAACAATATGAAAGCTCTTGGAGAAACCATGCCAGAAAGTATAGTTGTGCAAAAGATTCTAAGATCACTCCCATCCAGATTTAATCCCAAGGTGTCTACAATAGAAGAGACAGCTGATTGGGAGACTTTGACCATGAGCCAGCTACTTGGAAATCTAACAGCAAATGAGATGAGGCTCCCACAGAAGAAGCCAAGTACGAGGGAAGAAGATTTTAAAACAAAAAATAAGAAAGAAGAAAAAGAAGACATATGCTCTTGCTCTGATGAAGAAGAAGCTAAATTTGTTAAGAAACTAGATAGAGGCTCAGGTAGATACAAAGGTAAACTACCCTTCAAATGCTTTAATTGTGGAAGAGTTGGACATTATGTTGCTAAGTGTCCTCACAAGAAAGTAAGAAATCAATCTCAATAATCAGAGAAAAACACATCAAAAAACTGGCAGAAAGGAAAGAAATTCAGTAGAAAATTCTTCTATGCTCAACAAGACAGCAGTACATTTGAAGACTCAGATGAATCCTCAGGAGAAGAAGGAACCTCTGAATTTTTACTGATGGCCATAGAAGAACTTGAAGGACTCTTGCTAGAAGATGAAGAAGAAGGTGAAGTTGACCTTGAGGGGGAGCTAAGAAGTGCCTTGGAGGAGATTGACAGACTCAAACTAAAATGCAGAAAACAAAAAGAGATTCTCCTCAAATATGTGAAAGAAGAACAAAATTCAGAAGTCCTCATGCAGCTGAAGGTAAAGCTTGAAGAAGCCAAGAAGATTGAAGATATGTTACTTCAACAAATCAAGGATAAAACTCGAGAACAAGAGAAGCTGGAAGAAGAAATTGTATGTCTGAGGAAGAAATTAGAAAGTGCCCAATAGAAAGTGTCTATATACCCTTCTCAAATGATAAGCTCTGGTAAGTTGAATGAAATCTTGGATGCTCAAAGATCTCCTCTAATAAAAACTGGGATAGGTTATGAAGGAGAATCAAGTAAAGGAAAAGAAAAGGAAAACAAAAATATAATTTTTGTGAAAGAAAAGAAGGCTGATGAAGTAGCTCAAATAATTCTTACAAAGGAAGAAACATGTAATGAGAAAGACAGAGACCAGAAGAAACCTCTAATAACAAACATTGCAAAAAATACTAAGACAACATAGAAAGGATCATATATTCTTGATTATATCAAATTTGGAAACCATCAAAGGAGATTCCTGCCTCCTATGAAGAATTCCACCTGTTATGTCTGCCACAAGCTGGGACACATTGCTGCATATTGTCATGCAAGGAGGAGAAACTCAAACGTGCTAAAGATGCAAACAATAAAGAGACTGTCTCAAATAAACAACTGGAGAAGACAGCCTCACATCAGGTATGCAAGTTGTTTCTATGGTTACTGCTTTTATTGTAAAGAATTTGGCCATAAAATCATTGAGTGTAGAAAGTATGTACAAAGATTGATTTTCAACACTTCAAGGAGGTTTATGAATCAAAGAAAGTCTGCTCATACTCACAATTCTGCAAAAACTATAATCAAATGCTTTATGTGCAATCAATATGGACATATGCCTTCCAAATGTCCTCTAAAAGGATGCAATTCATCACCTCACAAAAGATATCAAACAAAAGGATGCCTCCAGTGGAAAAAGAAGGAGAATAAGTGTGACCTGGCTCTAACTGCTCAAGATCTGAAAATCCAGTGGTATTTGGACAGTGGTTGATCTAAACACATGACTGGAGATAGAAGCAAGTTTATAACTCTTGATGAAAAGAAATCTGGCAATGTTACTTTTGGCAATGATAAATCAGGAAAGATCAAGGGAAAAGGCTCAGTCAGCATAGACAATGGCAGAGGAAAGGCTCAAGATGTACTATTTGTGGATGGACTGAAAGCAAATTTACTGAGTGTCCGTCAGATGTGTGACAAAGGCTGTGAAGTTCTTTTTAGAGCACAATATTGTGTAGTCAGGTCAAGCACAACAGGAAGGACTCTCCTCAAAAGTGTTCGAACAGAGAGTAATGTGTACATAGTGAATGAAGAAGATGAAGCCTGCCATCTTAGCAAACTTGAGGAGTCATGGTTATGGCATAGGAGATTGGGACATCTCAGTTTCGACCATATCATTACACTGAGTAAGAAGAAAGCTGTCAGAGATATGCCAGAAATAAAAATACCTTCAAATACCATATGCAAAACTTTTGAATTGGGGAAATAGACTCGTACATCCTTTAAATCTAAATATGAGCTATCAACAAGAAGACCACTCCAGCTTGTGCACATGGATCTGTGTGGACCTGCTAGAACTAAGACACCAAGTGGAGAATCCTACTTCATGCTGATAATAGATGATTTCTCCAGAATGACATGGGTTTCTTTTCTCAAGAACAAATCAGAAGCACTGGAAAAGTTTAAGATATTCAAAGCATTAGCAGAAAATCAAACTGGATGCAAGCTAAAATGTATCAGATCAGATAGAGGAGGAGAATTCACAGATTATGACTTTGCAGACCTATGTAATGAACATGGAATAAAGCAACAATGTACCATTATAGGGACACCTCAGCAGAATGGAGTAGCAGATAGACAAAACAGGTCTGTACAACAAATGGCCAGAGCTATGATGCAAGAAAGTAACATTACTCAAACCTTTTGGGCAGAAGCTATACACACAGCAGTACATATTCTAAACAAAGCTCATTTAAGACCTAACAGTGACAAGACACCTTATGAGCTGTGGCATGGTAAACCTGCATCAATCAAGCACTTTAGAGTCTTTGGCAGCAAGTGCTACATAAAAAATAATGATGAAAATCTGGGGAAGTTTGATGCAAGAGCAGATGAAGGAATACTCTTAGGATATGCATCCAAGAGTAAAGGATATACATGCTACAACAAGACTCTTAGAAAAATTGTAGAAAGTATTGATGTAAGATTTGATGAAGAACTTCCAAACAAGACAAGAGATATAGACTGCAGCATCCATCCTAAAAATCATGAAGAAGAGGACCAAGATGATGAAGAAACAAACAAAACATCATAAAATGTTGAATTGAACTCAAAAACCCCCTCAAGATACACTCAAAAGAACCATCCAGAAGATCAAATCATAGGAGACAAGAGTGTAGGAGTGCAAACAAGAAGGCAGCTAACTGAACAGACAGAAGAAGTATACATAGCCATGTTATCACAAATAGAACCAAAGAAGTTTGAAGAAGCCAGCAAGGACAAGTATTGGGTAAAAGCAATGAATGAAGAATTGGACCAAATTGAGAAGAACAATACTTGGGAACTAGTTCCTAGACCAATTGAGAAGAATATCATTGGTTCAAAATGGGTATTCAAAAATAAAATGAATGAGCAAGGACAAGTAATCAGGAATAAAGCCAGGCTGGTCTGCAAAGGATACTCACAAATTGAAGGACTTGATTACGATGAAACATTTGCCCCTGTAGCCAGAATGGAAGCTATCAGAATGTTCCTAGCATTTGCATGCTATCAAAACTTCAAAGTATATCAAATGGATGTAAAATATGCATTTATGAATGGAGACTTAGAAGAAGAAGTCTACATGGAACAACCAGAAGGCTTTCATTGACAGACAAAGAAGACTATGTGTGCAGACTAAAGAAGGCCCTATATGGACTGAAACAGGCTCGTCGTGCTTGGTACTCAAGACTGGATAAACATTTGCAAAAACAAGGCTTTAAGAGAGGTGGAGTAGACAACAATCTATACATAAAATCCCATGAAAATGAACTCTTGATTGTTGTAGTATATGTCGATGACATCATGTTTGTAAGCAACAGAGAAGAACTAGCAAGAGGGTTTGCTGATGAGATGCAAACAGAGTTTGAAATGTCCATGATTGGAGAGCTCAGTTTCTACTTGGGACTGCAAATTCAGCAAAAGAACACAGGTACATTCATCTCACAAGAAAAATACTTAAAGGAAATGCTGAAAAAGTTCAAAATGGAGGACTGCAAACCTGTGTCAACTCCCATGACCACAGGTTGCAGGTTGTGTGCTGATGATGGGTCTGCTGATATAGATAAAAACTCTACAGATCCATGATTGGAAGTCTATTGTATCTGACTGCATCAAGACCAGACATCATGCTAGCAGTAGCACTAGTGGTTAGGTATCAAGCAACACCTAAACAAAATCACCTTTTTGCAGTCAAAAGAATATTTAGATATCTACAAGGAACAACACAGTATGTACTTTGGTATCCTAAAAGAAAAAACTTCACTTTATCAGCATACACAGATGCAGATTGGGCCAGCTGTGTGGATGACAGGAAGAGTACAAGTGGAGGTGCATTCTATCTAGGAGAAAGTCTGGTGGCATGGTTAAGCAAGAAACAAACATCTATCTCCCTATCTACAGCAGAAGCAGAATATATTGCAGCAGCAGCATGTTTCACATAAGTCATGTGGATGAAACAAACTCTACAAGACATGAAGGTAAGCATTGATGAACCTATCTCAATTAAATGTGATAATACAAGTGCTATAAGTATATCTAAAAATCCTGTACTTCACTCAAAAACTAAACATATTCCAATAAAGTATCATTTCCTCCGAGAACAAGTGGCTCAGAAGATAGTAAAGTTGGAATATGTACCAACAAAAGAACAGACAGCTGATATATTTACCAAACCTCTTGCTAGAGAGCCATTTCAATATTTGAGAGATAAACTAGGGGTAGTATCTGTAGATGCTACTCTCTGATATAAAAAGAAAGCACAGTCTCAGGGGGAGAACAAAAATGATAATATCATTCCAGGCGGAGATCAGCCAGCAAGGAAAACATGAATCAGGTCCTCAGGATCAAAGGTTTAAGACAAAAGAACACCAAGTTATTATCCTAGAGTTATCTGCATTATTCAAGCATCAAAAGGTCAATTACAGAGAAAAAGGATCAGTATTGTGTTCTGAAACATAAAAGACGAGTAGTGATTATTTGAAGCCTCTCAACATTTTAGTTTCTGAATCCAATCATACATCTCTGACTAGATAAAGCTGATACAATGTATTCTATGAAGTATCATTATTCTAACTTTTAGCTCTATATAAGTGAAATAATTGCATCAATTTACAGTGTATATTCAAATTCGATAATTCTCAAAGTGTTCTCTCAACAAGTCTTATACGTCACTATGGAGCAGCATGGTACAAAGTCAGCAGAAGAGAGCCTAAACATAACTCAGAGAGAGTAAATGCAAAAAGCAACCCTTTTCCATTGATGTCAAAGGGGGAGGAAGAGCAAACAACAGGAGGAAGAGCAGGCAAACAGGAAGAGCAAGTAACAGGAGAAAGAGCAGGCAAACTGAGAAAATGTATTTCCATCAATGCCAAAGGGGGAGACTGTTGGAAATGTTGTCATTGATGGCAAAGGAGGTAGCAGATGCAGAGACAGGAACAGTTACAAGGAGACAAAGACAGACAATGGAGGCAGCAAAGAGGAAATGAATATAAAGGAGAAAGGCAGAGGCAGAGCCACAATTGTTATTGCAGAGAAACCTCTGTTATTCCAAGAATATGTATATATATATATATATATATATTTAGAGAATTTTTTATACAGCCGGGCGTTACACATAATATAAATTAATTTCCATACTTTATATTCAAATGATCTTTATTTAGTTGAAGAACTCGACTTCTGGTCGATGTGGCGTTTTTAAATTGTACATACCTAGAGCGTAATGAGCTCTGCGAACCAGCGTGAATAGGCTCTGTGGGGATGAGCACTGTACACATAGCCACAAGGGTTATGAATGGTGGAACTCTGCGTCAAAGTATAATGGAACCATAGTCATAAATATATATATATATATATATATATATATATAATTTAAAAGGAGCGGAACTCTGTGTTGGAGGCGGAACCCGGGACTAAACCCTAAATTAAAAAACACAAGGGAGATCGTAACCCGATGTAACCTGGGTCAACCTCGTACCAAAATCGGAAGCGGAATCGCAAGAGTGGATTGCCCCATTTCGCACTGCTTTTGGTACGGAGGTGGTATTCCCGAGTTGGGCAGCGATTCTATTGATTGATCGACGCATGTCCCTGGATGAATAATAAAACCGCTTGTTTAAACCGTGCCACCGCACGTTAAAAAACCGACGTTGGATGCCGAGCGAAATTGACATGCGCCGTTGATCTGGAGAAGGGACATCGGATGGTGGTCAATTGGGGAAGATGCGCAAAGTTTAATGAAAGAGCCCGGAAGATAGCCAGGTACGGGTGCGCGCGTTTGGTTGGTTATTGATTGTATGTGTGGGGCCCAATCAAACATGTACTAAGGTTTATTATATGGTCATAAGGTTTCAATTTAATAAAGGCGCGTAGTTAAAGGACGAGGATAGATATATGTAATGAATTTTGGTTATATTAATAAGGTTTGTCGAGTTATTAACATACAGTGGAATATATTAAAAGAGTCTGACTAAGGTTTCAAATAAATAAAAGATTGCCAATTATCATTGAAGGTGTAATATATTATGTATAATGATTGTATATGTGAAGTGGCGCAACATGGAATATGTTTTAATACGCCGAAGGTCAATGAATATGTTGCGTAGAATGGTTGTGAATGCAGAATCGGCGCATATGTATCCATAATGGACTGTCGGTTATAACTACAGAGGAGTATTGAATTAATATTTCAATTCTATGAATTGAGATATTAAAATAGTCCAGCCTTATTGTTTGAATTTTCCGGCGTGGAATAAGAGATTGTGAAATTGCCCGGACTTGGGAAATGATTGGGCATGAATCTTGGATGCAATTATGGAAAAGGAAAAAGAAGAGGAGAGCTTGCAGAGATGAAAGTTCGGTGAACAGGAATATGTACAGGAATGAGTTGGACAGGTGAATAAGCACAGAAAACAGGGAATATGCAAATGACAGTGAACAAAGTGTATGCAGAACAGGTTCTTATCAGCAGCAGGAAAAGACAAATCCAGTAAAGCGAAAATCCAGAAAAGAAGCTGAGTGGAATTGAGATGTATAATTGAAAAATGTAAATGTAAATTTTTTATATTGTTTGTGATGCAAAGGCAAGTATCCTAAGGAAAAGACAAAATCCCACTGTAGCATGGAAATTTGTACATATTGTAGTAATTCTAAAAATGAGTTGGAAAAAGGAATAAGAAGACAGAAGCCAAAGAGTCATGACTATTCACTTCAAATTCCTTGTGAAATACAAACAGTCATGTGAGAATTTCTATATATAATATCAATTTTGATAAGCTCAAGAGTGGGTGTGAGTGAGAGAGAAAATATAGAGAATGAAGAATATAGAAGAATAAAGTAGAGAAGATTAAGTGAAGAAGAGCAGAAAAAGAAGCTACAGAACAAAGATGATATCTGAAGTAAATCAGCAAACATTCAGTTTGATAAATTGAGGAAGTTGGAGCTTCCCTATCAAGTTGCAGCTTGATAGCTGTCAGTAGTAGCTGACTAAGGTTGAAGCCTCTTGTAGGTTGGTGCCTACAGAAAATTTAAGGGAGTTGGTGCTTGCTTGCAAGTTGTAGCTTGCAGAATTGAGGTTGGAGCCTCCTGTAGGTTGGTGCCTGCAGAAAAACAGTGGTGAAAGGGAGATGGAGCTTGCCTTTGCATCACAATAATAATAAGATGTGGTTTTCTCCCTTTATGGGTTTCCACTTATATCTGGTGTCTCTGTGTATGATATTTATGTATTGATCTGATATGTATCATCTGCTTAATATCTACTGCTCTCATATTAAGTCTACTGTTATATTATACTAATACCTGCTGCTTACATTCTAAGATTACTCACACATTAAATTGGATATGAAATGAAGGTGTAAATAAGTTTAATGAAAAGTTTTAAAAGATCAGGAATGTGTTAAACTGATTCACCCCCCCCCCCCCCCAATTCATGCATCAATGCCATCGTATTCTCAGACAAATAACTTTGTTACCTTATTTCGTTCCCATCAAATATCTCTACAAATTCCATCCATTGTGTCTGCTGCAATAATTGCTTGACGTGTGGGTAACCCTCAAGGAATTTCACTCCATTCAGATATGACCTTACAACGAACCCCTGTTAGAGAAGCCTGGCCTGTAATTTCTCTTTCGACAAGGTTATGGAATGAAAGGATTCAGGTATGAGGGAATTATAGAAAAAAACTTAGGTGAAGGTAGTATTGGCAATGAAATCGGGCTAAATGAAATGGGAATGGGTTGTGCATGAAGTGAAATGATAAATGGAGAGGAGAGGGATAATTTCAAATTATGACAAGGTTCATGCAAGGTTCATGACCGACTTGGTTAAAAAGACAGAGAAATTTTTCGTTAATACAAAAGTCATGTGGAAGTAATGAGGGAAATCATTACTCAAAGTAGTGGTGGCAACGGTTACCTATCATTTATTTCATAACTCAAATATTATACCTTTATTATTCAACTTAATACTCGCATACCTTATTACTGTCTTACATATTTCTGGCTTGTCTTTTGAAGGTTTTCCTCGGGTTGCAATCTTCACTAATTTTTTCTTGTGCCATGATCTTCATTTATTCTGGTCATAATCTGCCAAGTCATCTGCAGAATTCTATTAGAGCTACAGATTGTTGACAATTCCATAGTTGCTTTATTTTTAAAAAGGGAAAACAGGGGTCAAAAGAAAATGGGACTAGAATAGAGAATTAGAAAGAAAATCTATACTCCTGTGAATTATTGGTTTTCAACATAGATTTTATGTATAAACATGCCAACGATGTTGGTTTTCATGTTTATACAAAAAAATATTTTCATTTTTTTCTTTGTTTTTATTTTTAATATATATATATATATCCATTTTTTTATTTATTTTAAAAATAAAGTAGAAGGCTAAGGTGGAGAGGAATAAGAATCTTCATTACCAACTTCAAATTCATATTCTCTTGCAGATTTTTGATGAATTATTCTCTTGGCAATGGCTTGTGATATATTCGTAGTCTATGACCGTTTACAATGAAGGTTACTTTCTCTTCATCGATACTTCTAATTCTGACTACTCCATTAACAAATATTGTTTCAATCTCATAAGGCCCATGCCAATGAGTTTGAAATTTTCCTTGAAAATATTTAAACTTAGAATAAAAAAGAAATGCCCAATCGCCAGGATGGAATCTTCTTTCTTTGATTAACTTGTCATGCCACCTATATTTTGTTTCTGAACTATATTTGTCCTATGAATAGGATCTTATCTTATCTCATCAATTTCATCCAATTGATCCATTCTTTGTCTTTGTGCTTATGATAGATTAAGAGATAATTTAACTATTGTCTTAAAGGTATTTATCTGGAACTCAATAGGAAATAGGAATTTCTTCCCATAAAAAAGTTCCTAAGGAGAATGTCCTATTGTATGGCTCCATGTAGTATAGTATACCCATAGATATTCTAGAATATTTTCTTCCCAATCTCTTCTATGCAGATGCATAGTCTTGGTGATAATTTCTTCAATTACTTTATCAATAGATTCAACTTTTCCATTTGCTTGTGGATGATTTGGAGTATACTTTCGATGCTTAATTTTGTATTCCTCCATTATCTTTTATACCAAATTCGATGTAAATTGAGTATCTTGATCTTTCACAATTTCCCTTGGGATACCAAAATGAGTGAAAATATCCTAAAAAAGAAATGAAACTACAACATTTTCAATAGCAAAATAAAGTGATTTGGCTTCTACCCATTTTATGACATAATTTGTACAAACAAGAATGTACCTTTTTCATCTTGATGGTGGACTAACTGGACTAAAAAATTTGAAAGCCCATTTTTCAAAAATTTCAACAAGTACCTGAGGTTGTAAAGGACTTTCATCTGAAGGAACAAGCTTTCCTATTCTTTGACAAATATCACATCTCTTAACATATTATTTGGTATCCTCAAAAATAGAAGGCCAATAGTATCGTAGGAGAAGGATTTTATAAGCTATGGCTTTATTAGCAAAATGTCCTTTGCATGGTTCATCATGAAAATATTTCAATATCTCTGGTACTTCATCTTCTCTAACACGTCTTTGAATGATTAGGTGAGGCCTTGTCTTGTATAATTCTTCATTTATCCAAGAATAAGATGAACTAGTTTGAATTACCTTTCTTTTCTATTGAGGAGATAAGTATGATGGTAATTTTACAGTAGCCAAATAATTTGTAATATATAAAAAACAAGTAGATTTAATAGATACTACAAAGAGATACTCATAAGGAAAATTATCTTGTATAGGAGTATCATTATTACATTTTGGATTCTAGATAAGAATTCAACGACTGTGTTTTTTTTTCCAAGTCTATCCAAAATAGTAGTATTGAATTCTTGTAATAAAAATAACCATCTTATAATTCTCCCATTATTAATTGGAGTATTCATGAACTATCTAATTGCAGAATGATTTGTGTGAGTCAAGGTTTCATAACCAGTGATATAGTGTCTGAATTTATTGATGACATGTACAACTGTTAAAAACTTCTTTTCTGTTACAGTGTAATTCAACTCTGCAGAAGTCAAATTTTTGTTTGAATAGTAAATGGCATAAGGAGTCAAATATTTTTTTCCTAGTACAACTCCTAAAATAGTGTCTGAGGCATCAGTTGAGCTGTGAAAAAGGTAATTTCAAATTTGGTCCTCTTAAGATGGGTTCTTGGGAAATTTTTTCTTTCAATGTTTCAAAATCTTTCTGGCAATGAGAATTTGAGATGAATTAACAATCTTTTGTGAGCACTTTGAAAAGTGGAAAGTAAATATTTGTAAATTTTTCTATAAATATTCTATAGTAACCGGTAAAACCAAGAAAACTTCTAACATCATTTTTACAAGTAGGAAATGATAATTTAGAAATGACTTCTACCTTAGATGCATCCAATTTGATTTCATCTCCTAAAATATGGTGGCCTAAAACAATTCCCTCTGTAAACATCATAAAAAACTTTTCATGAATTAATGAGAGATTCTCTTCTTTATACCTAATCAGAAAATTTTCTAAATTTTTAAGAGTTTCTTCAAAAGAGTTCCCATATAAATTTAAATCATCCATGTACACTTCTTCACAATCATGAACTAGATCATAAAAAATGCCTAGAACTACCCTTTAAATTGGTGCAGGTGCATTACATAGCCCAAAAGTAAGTACTCGATAAGCATACATTCCACATTGATAGGTAAAGGTTATTTTATCTTGATATTCTTGAGCTACTTGGATCTGGTTATATCCAATAAAATCATCAAAGAATGAAAAGTATTTTTTCCCTGCCAATGTGTCAAGAACTCAATCTATAAACGGAAGTTGAAAATGATATTTTAAAGTGGATTTGTTCAATTCCCTATAAACAATATATACTCTCCATTTTCCATTCTTTTTCGGAACAATTACCAATGTTGTAAGCCACTGACTATCTGATATGGGATAAATGAAGTTCAATTTTAACAATTTTTGTAGTTCCTCCTTAACAATATCCCTTAAGTTTGGGTTCATCCTCCTCTGGGGTTGTCTGATTGGTCTAGAGTTTTATTCAATATATATGTGATTCATACAAGTGTTTGGATCAATTTTTTTCATATCCATGTATTCCCGTGCATAAGCAAAGGAATTATCATGTAGCATCTTCACTAATTCCTTCTTTTGAGATCCTTCTGAATTATTATTGTTATTGAAAGTTTTTCCTGGAAAATTTTCTATTAAAGAATTACCAAATTTCTCCATAGACGTAAAGTCATTTGTTGTGATGATAAATATTAAATATTACATAGTTCTTGAAAACTTTGATTTTGTTCACAATATGAGGAAGATTCATTATTTTCAATTAGATTCAAAATATGATATTCTCCATGTATTTGTGAAGTAGAAAATATTGTTCATATGTCAAAGTTTTCAGTATCATCATCTATCCATTATTCACTTTATGCATCTATTGTTGTTTTTTCTAGAGGATATAATGTTAATTTATTTTTCTAACTTCCATAAGAGATAAACATATCACCAGATCTACAACTAATAAAAGGATTATTTGTGGCTAACCATGGTCTACCTAGAATCAATCGATGTCCTCCTAGATTATTTTTTGGTGTTAAGATCATGAAGTCAATAGGATATTCCCAATAATATAAGGATACAAAAACATCTTATAACACACTGTCAAGTTCGATAACTGATCTTTTTTCTAACTACACCAACGTTGGTTTATGTTGAAGATTAAGGAGCTTCAACTGATCCATAGTTTGTTTACACATGATATTGATAGTTGACCCGAAATTAATCAATGTGTTCACAATTTCAACACCATTAATGTGTGTTTTCACAATGGGACTACCTAGATCCAAATATTTTCGAATTTTTGTCATTCCCATCATGATATCTGCAATTTTTCCAACTAACTGAATTCTTTTAACTTATTTTATTTTTCCCAGTTTCTTAATACTTAACTTCGTGATTGTCTTTGAAAATATGGGTATTTCCTTGATAGCTTGTAAAAAAGGAATTCTTATAAAAAAATTATTCAGGTCCTCTATCATATCATAATCACGCAACACAATATGTTTTTATACCCATTTGTTAATTTTCAATCTTTCAGGAAAGGTGGTTTTCGAACAGAAAATGAAGGTTGTTCTATTATGGGAGTTAAGTTTATTGGATTGTCATCAAAATATATAAGGGTGGTTTGTTTATTAGGATCTTCCTCTTGATGAAGTGATGTCTCTTTTTCAGAGTGAACATCCTTCTCATATTCCTAAATAACAACAGATGGTGACTTATTTTCCAGTACTCTACTAGATATAAGTTGAGAATTGCTTAAATCCAATGGAGTTATCATGTAAGCTTGGAAGTTCTTCCCTTCTATTTTGTAAACAAGTTGTGAGTTTCTGTTATTTGGAATTGGAAGCGGTTGGGCAGGTAGTTGATTTGGATTTTGTGGAAATGATAATGAAAGTTGCGGGTTTGAATTTCTAGGTTGAGAGGGTTGGATAGGTTGAGAAAAATATTGTGGTGGAAAAATAGGGTAAGGTTGTGGATATTGAGGATATTTCCATAAGTATTTTTTCAACCTTGTGCCCAAGGTTGAGGCCAAGGATGCCAAGGCATGGGTGTAGTCTAATCACCTTGTGGTGGTTATGCATATGTTTGAGTATTGAAACCTTGAGTCATATTTGTTTGTGAATTTTTCCATGGCCTCTTAACAATAAAACAAATAGGATGTACTTGATTTGGTATTAATTCCTCTTGATAAACAACTTTAAGATCTGGAATTGAAGAACATTCCTTTGTATCATGCTTTTTTGCACATATAACACATGTTTCTACACTTTTTAAGTGAAGAAGGCATTCTCTCAAGGCATGCTTCTTTCTACATTTTGGACAAAAGATAGATAATGCAGCATTTTTAACTTTTTTATTTTTTTGTACTTTAAGGGTATCTATTTTTTCACTAATACTCCCCAAAATATCTGTTTTGAAGTTGTCAAGAAAATTTCCTATTTCAACCCTACTTACTATACCAGCTACATATTTATTAATCCTAGACATAACAGATATCTTAGATTTTTTCCAGTTCTTACCTTTCCTCTTGAAATGTGTGTGCATAATTCACAAATATCTCCAAATGATAACTAATAATATCTCCTTTACCCATCAAATAGAGAAGGTCTATCCACTCATCTATGTTATATTTCAACAAGAGAGTTTTCAATGTTTCTTCATCTAGATTAATCATCTTAGATATTTTAATATTGTAAAAAATATTTCAATAAAATCCTCAAGATTTTCATCCTCTTTTTGCATCATTTTAAATACTTCATCTTTAACATTATGGGGTGTACACTAATATTTGTATTTTTTTAAGAGCACATTTTTAATTCCCTTGCATGTTCTTATGGTATGTGTTCCTAATCCCATAAATCATTTTAGTTCTGCATCTTTAAGGGTGGATGGAAAAAATTTCAACTTTTGAGAGTCAAGAAAGTAGTCATAGGATCTACAAAAAACTTCAAACTCAAAGAGAAATTTTTCAGGATCCTCACTCCTTAATGCATTGAAATTAGGGAGGATAGAGGGTGACATATTTTTCATTGTGGTTGTGGTATCTTCATCAAATATGGGAAACAAAAAAGGTTATGGATCTTCCCTGCCGCCTCCTCTTCCTCTTATTCCACCTCTTCAACCTCCTCTTCCACCTCCAATCTTAAGATGTTCACCATTCACATTGTGTACTTCTCCTTCCCCTTATCATGCCATTGTATATTCCTCTGAGCTAATATAAGGTTCCAAAATTGAATTTTTTGGTTCCTCCTCTGGTTCTTCTATCAATGGTAAATAATTTTCTTCTTCTTCTTCCTCACTAGGGATTTATAACTATTGTCCTATATTTTTTTCTCTTGTTGAAGATAAAAATAGTACTAATTTTTTTGGGGGATGTAATATCTTCTTCTTTTTCCACGACGTCAATAGAATAATTTGGTGAATATATAGGTTGGATTTCATATCTAAGTACCTCAGGAAGTCTATGTCTTCTTGCAATTAATGGAATACGAGTTTGGGTGGATAGTGTGGCACTACGAGGTATTGCTGGGGTGAGTGGTGATGTTGGAATAAAACTCCAACCTCTTACAAATCTACCTCTTGAATATCTTTCCCTATGAATATAATTTTAAATTTTTTGTTTTTATTTTTATGAAAAGAAAAAGAAAAACTCCTATACAAAATTCCTCGACAATGAAACAAAAATGTTTGGTAATTTAATTAATTTTAAATTACCTACATAGATTATCAACCAGGGATAGTATACTAATGAAATTTATGTTCACTATATGTCTTAGGAGTCTTTGTCACTCAAATAATTCCTAAGTTAATTTCAAATATCGAAATGCACTTTTCTTTCTAACAGTAAGTAAATGAAATTGATTCTATTACTCTAGCTCGAGAGAAAGATAACACTCTTATTAAAATGAATAACACACTTGTTCATGCTTACTCATAATTAAATCAAACACAGTCTTTTGATTTTAAATAAAATCACACCACTCTTCCTTTAAAATAAAAACACACTTGATCTTACTTTTAAAATGATGTCACTCTTGAAATTAAACCATAATTGGTTTAAAAATTATATCACACTTTTCTTAAATTGAAATCACACTGCAAATGAATCTACTCTTTACCGAAAGAAGGATTATCTCTGCAAACTAAAATCTTATCCATGTAAAAATATGCTTTGTCCATGTGCATAAGAAAATATCACTATACTGAGTAACAAAAAGGATTAGAAAATATTACGATGAAAATAGTCTCAGGCTCACATTTAAAATCAAGAATTAAGCTAACAAAATCAAAGAAAAAAAATAAAAAATGAAATACTAATTACAATTAAAAGGAAACCCTTACTATCTCAAGGGTGCCCTCCTAGGAGAAGCATGTATCAGTATGATGCTTAAAATATGATCAACCAAAAATTTCAATCACACAATAGAGAAATAAGGATCGAAAGAATAATTTATATTAAACAAAGTGTTTACAATGTAAAATGCAAGTCTCTGTTTGCTATGCTGAGATGCATATTTATAAAACCCCTGCGCATTAAATTTTCCAGAGAATTACACCTTATGCTAATTGATAGAAGAGAAAATTAACTTTGAAATATAAGATAACGCGATCCTCTCATGATTTTCTATCAACATAGAAAAAAATGAGGCTAAAAATTTGCATCTCACTCGCCTGGTTCACCTGTTGTGGTGGCTGACTTTTCCTTTATGCAAGCTACTAGGGTGTCTTATTCATTGATCTAGGATATGAAGGTCGGAAAAAATCATTGTACCAACTAATTTCCACCTTCCCATATGCCCCTTTTCTTGGATGGATCTTCGTAACCTATCAAACCTTGGACTCAGTTGTAGAATCATATGTTAGCTGCAGAATCACTATAATTCTATAGAAATTATAAATATTAAGCTAAAAAATAAATAACATTGTAATTTATGAAATAGAAGATGATCATGTACTTAATATGCCATAATCCTTGTGAAATGATGCCAAAATTAAATTTTTGAAGGTTAAAAGGAGGAGAACGGAATGAAAAAGGGTTGTGAAAAAGAAGTAATTTGGGGGTTCAACAAACAACCTTTGGTATACTGGGTTGAAATGAAAAATTATAGGAAAATATAAATGGAATACTAGAGAGAAGGTGGAGGAAAATGTTCCTCACTTCATTCAATAGAAGTTTTTGAGGACCAAAAGCCTCCAAAAATGGGGAGGTGTGATTTGGATTGCATTAGAGAACTTTTGAGTTATAAAATGGCCTCCCTTAGAAAAATGTTCAACAAAAATAAACTTTATAATAACCAATAGGATTAAAGATGATGATGTCAACCATGGGGTATGATTCACCATTTTTGGGTTAAAATGGCAAAAAGATTAAAAAATAATATAATAACAAAACTATTTTTTCAACTTGTATCTTGAAATTATCTCCCTAAGGTTTTACTAAAATTTTGAGTGGGAGTAGTCGTTGGATGCAAAATTTAATTGCTTAACTAAGGAGTACCCATGTTGCATACTTACGATGGACCTTGCTACATGAAAATTGAGAAATACATGAAAAACATGATTGCATTCATGTTTTTTATGTATTTCTCATTTTTCGTGTAGCAGGGTCCATCGAAAGTATGCAAAATGGGTACTCCTTAGATGAGGAATCAAATTCTACATCCAATGATTGTTCTCGCTCAAAATTTGAGTAAACCCATAGGGAGATAGGTTGAAAATACGAGTTGAAAAGGTATTCTTTTATTTTTTTCCTCTTAAATTTGATGATGTAATCTAATCTTATTTTACTATTTCCACTATTATTTTATAAATTCCTTAGGAGGCCCATTTTATACCTCAAAATCCCCCTAATGGATCATTGTTTTTTTTTTCATTCATATCGATGCTTTTAGAGTGGAAAAATATGACGAATAAACTCACAGGACCATTTTTACCGATGAGACCTCATTTGGAAAATTGAGGTTTCAAACCTTATGTGAGAATATTTAGGGATCAAATGATTTTTTGGGGGGTAAATATTTGTTTCGTTAGATTCAAACAATTTTTTCTTATTCCAAAAATAAAGACCTTTCCAATAGTGTAAGAGTTACCACAATTAGATTCTATTTGCAATAGTTATGCCACTTGGAAGTTGACCTTCTTATTTTTTTCCATCATAATTCAAGAGGATTCCATGTCAGCCCCATCTAATGATAGTAAAGGGGCTAGCCATGTGAATAGGATGAAGTAGACTCTAGAAGATTCTATATTATAACTAGGGTTAAGAGTTGTGGTAGTTAAGCCTAATTACTAATAGGTTATTGAGTTGTGTTATAACTGGGCCATTAGGAGGAAAATGGGTACCATTGTTTTTGAGTGAATTTGAACCATAAATGAGAAAAAATATCTAAGATAGTAATTCGAATGTGATCGTTATTAAGTGCTGAAGTAGTATTGATCAGCTTCCATTATTGAATTGATTTTTAACTGAACTACTTAATGTGGAAGACTGAAGGAAAACTAAATCATTTATGACTTAAACCAACAACATATTAAACATGAAGGTACAACAGAGAAAAAGGAAAATAGACAACAAACTTTGATTACAGAGTTCGTCCCTGGTGGACTACGTCTTCAGGTCCGCTTTCAAGTTGGTTGTCTGATTAAATAGGATTGATCTGAGCAAGTATTTAGATAGAAAATATGCCAGAATAAATGTTCTCGGATGTACCTCTATTCACTGAAAACAAAAATCTCTCTCTCATAGCTTTCCAATGCTTGTCTCTGTGCTCAATTCTATCTTTGGACGACCAAGAAACACTGAAAAGAAAATGCCTCCCTTGCTCAAAGTCTGAATACAAAGTCACTCATGTGTGTTCATGGAGAAAATGTCATGGTTTTTGTAAGACTGGTCTCAAACTCCTTGATGCCAATTTAGGCAGGTGGTTGAGAAAAAAAGTGGGTTGAGGTCTCAGTCTTGTGTGGAGGTGACAACTAGTGGATATAAGATAAGGTGGATAACCTTTACACCTTGGCGCATCCAATTAAAAAACCCAAAATAGAACTTAGGATAAAATATTAACTCCTGGCGGCTAGTTAACAGCATGAAAGACGAGTTGTCAACATGTGAATAGGAAGTCAATCCTGGCGGTTA
Source organism: Pinus albicaulis (assembly GCA_034641835.2). NCBI lineage: Eukaryota > Viridiplantae > Streptophyta > Pinopsida > Pinales > Pinaceae > Pinus > Pinus albicaulis. The sequence goes on along the minus strand of CM076580.1, from coordinate 1,537,875,436 downwards.
TGGTCAGCAGCGACGGTTTCGGCGATAACCATTCACATGATATGAATTGATCCCTACAGTTACGACTATGCTAACCCCGACACGGTCTTCTCTGCGGGTTTTAGTGTTGTGTTTAACTATCATTTCCCGCCGTGGTTTACCCGGTCACATGGTAACAACTCTGATGTGGTCACAGTAGAGGGTAGGCTTGTGGGTTATAAACATTGTTTTATTACAAAGTCTAAAAGGTTTTGGCTTAGGTTTTTACATTGCAATTTTTTGCACCTTAATTTTGATTGAGCTAGGTTTAGGTCTTAGGACTAGGTTTGAAATTTTAGTTTATATAGCATTACGTATATATCACCATAGGATTTATATTGCAAAGTTTTAGACCTTAGGACTAAGTTTAGGTTTGTCATTAAAATGTTTTTACACCATAGGATTTAGGTATATGTCCACATGAATACCGAATAACCATGTTTGAATCACATAACCATGACAACACTTTGAACCATGACAAAAAAACATTCATCTATAATCACTCGAGCACGAACTAAATGATCTGAATACTAAGCTGGACATCAGACAAGGAGCTGACTGGACCTCTCTGTTGATCTTCACTGAACAATATCCTCATGGATCAATCCTCTCCACTTGAAATATTTTGGACCACAAAAGTTTGATTTAAGAAGACATCAGCAGAGGGGACAACTCCCTCACTTTTTCGATCTCTATCCACCTCAACTTGCTTGGATTCATGCCCTTGAGTCCCACTAGAAGATATTCAAAATATCCTTGTCGGGAAGTGCGAACTCTCATGTCCAAGATGGTATCTTCCTATAGCTCATTCATATACTCAGGTTCTAAATCATCAATAGTAGGAATCTGTGTATCTTCCTCGGGATCAATAATCGTCGGAGGTTCATACAACTTCAGATTTTATAAATTTACAACTGAATAAATACGCATGTAAGGTAGTAAATCTAATCAGAATGCATTATTTCCAACCTTTTCAACAATATTCAAAGGACCATACCTGATGGGTTTCCATTTCTTACCTTCTCCTTTCAACCCATGTTTACTTATATTCAACCATACCTGATCGCCGACCTGTAAATGATGATCGACTCGATGCTTGTCATGGCACAATTTGTACTTGGCATGACTCTTCTCTAACTGTTCCTGCACTGTTTCATGTATCTATTGTATCAGTTGAATGAACTTAAATTCTTTGTTTGAATCATCGTGTCCATCCACTTTATCTTTTTCACTGAACATGAAGTCCATCGGTGACTTTGGTAGATACCCCAAACATGTTTCAAATGGTGATCGATGAGTCGAAGAATGTAAGGCTTGATTGTAAGCATGTTGCACATAAGGTAAATATTCATCCCACAACTTAGGATGTTCACTGCAGTAACCTCAAAGAATATGTATCATGGTCATATTCACCACTTTTGTCTATCTGTCGATCTATGGATAAAAAGATGTTTAAATATCATCTGTGTCGTATGTTATGCAATCACTTGCTTTTTGCACGGAACAAGAATGCACATATTTCTGAATCAATCAACCATGACATACATGTAATCATGTCCTCTCCTAGACATAGGTAGCCCTCCAACAAAATCCATGGAAATGTTGTCCCATGGTCGCAAAGGAACTGGAAGAGGCATGTACAAACCAATCTTTCGAGTGCTTGGCTTGCTTGTCGAACATATCACATATACTTTAATGTACTTCACAACTCTTTCATACATGTGAGGACAGTAAGAATACCTTTTAATTTGCACCATTGTCTTTCTTACACCAACATGTCCTGAAATTTGAGAAGAATGAGCTTCCCGAATAACCTACACCCTTTCTGTCTGTGGTATGCACAACTTACCCAGATGATATAACAACCTATTATGAATCTGAAAATTGACTTCTTCCACCTGAGTACCATGAGTTACTGATTCATTAATGTCTTTGAAATAAACATCAGTACTACACTTTTCTACGTAACTTTCAAGTTTCAATGAACTATTCTGCAGTACTACTGAAGCATTCAAAGATGGTCTAGACAACATATCCGCTACTTTGTCTGTTACACCTTTCTTGTACTTAATTACTAAGTGAAACTGCTAAAGAAATCCCATCGATCTATAGTGGCGAGATTGTTGCAACATAGTCTGTGACTGAAGGTATTGAATCCAGTAATGATCTGTGTGAATCACTATTTCCCTACCCATTATGTAGTGTTTCCATTTCTTTATACTTTCAACCAAAGAAAATATTTCTTTATCACATGTCGGATAATTGATTATTGCCTTATAAAAAATTTCAGAATGAAAACAAATTGGTTTCTAATTTTGAAGTAAGAGTGCACCCATTGCATAACCACTTGCATCTGTTTCAATTTCAAATGGCTATTGAAGATCAGGTAAAGCTAGGATTGGTGCTGTGACAAGTAAACTTTAGATCCTGTTAAATCATGTAATGGTGATGCAATAAAAAAAAATTGAGCAATAAATTTTGTCCAATACTGAACTGCTCCTAGAAAAATCCCAACTTCAGTTACATTCTATGGTATTGACCACTTAACAATCACATCTATCTTAGTTGGATCTATCTTTAGATGACCACCTCCAACTTTGTAACCAAGATAAACCAATGAATTTTTACCAATTTCACATTTGACAACTTAATGTATAATTTTTTCCTATGCAACACCTCGAAAACCTATTTAACATGCCTAACATGTTCTTCCTTACTAGAACTGAATATCAGGATATCATCAAAGTAGATAATGACAAAATTATCAATGTTTGGACAAAATGCATCATTCATAACACGCATGAAGGTTGTTGGTGCATTACACAAAAAAAAAGGTATTACTAATGACTCTAATAGTCCTTGCCTAGTTTTGAATGAAGTTTTTCAGATGTCATTTTCCGCTATCCGAATTTGATGATACCCACTACAAAAATCCAACTTAGTGAATGTTGTGAAACCAGCTAAAAAAATAGAAGAAAAGAGATATTAACGCCTTAGAAAGAAGCCACTTTGAGGGGGAAACCTCCAGTACATTACATGAATGAACAATTCTTGGATGATACAAATTACAAAACCTCCTTTCTATATATAGGAGTCCATGGGGTCACAATGTAATCCTAGTCAGGCCACAGTGTAATCCTAGATGACCTAACAATAATAATTTAAGGGCACAATAATAACAATATGGGGGTTACAGGGGTAGAATAATAACAATAAGGGGGTTACACTAACAACAATAAGGGACTATACTAGTAATATAGGGACATAACATGCCCCTCTTCTTCAAAAAAGTGTTGTCCTCAACGCTTGAGTAGCTCTGGGTGCTTATGTATAAAATTATCATCCTCCCATGTAGAATCTTCAGTGGGTATGTTCTTCCACTTGATGAGATACTTTGAAATTGATCGATTACGTAGTTGTCGAGTTCTTGTTTCCGTGACCGCTTCAGGTTCCAATATGATTTTTCCTTCCTCATCAAGTTCTGGGAATATTGTTTGAACTGGAAGATTTTCACCTATAACCTTCTTTAAGCATGAAACATGGAACACTGGATGCACTCATGAAGAAGCAGGAAGCTCCAATTTGTATGCCATAGTACCAATATTTTGCAACACCTTGTAAGGACCATAGTACTTTGGCGATAATTTATTATCCTTCTTAGCTTTCTTGAGGGACATTTGTTTGTATGGTTGTAGCCGTAAAAATACTTAGTCTCCTACATGAAAACTTCTCTCACCATGATGTTGATCTGCCTATTGTTTCATTCGATTTTGTGCCAAATTCAAGTTATCCTTTAAGAGTTGGAGAACTTTTGTTTGATGCTCGATGTGATATTCCACTGCTTGAACCTTCGAATTTTCTCTTAAAGATGATGTGATGGATGGTGGGTGATATCCACAAAGTTCCATAAATGGGGTCATTTTTGTTGTAGTATGGAAGGAAGTGTTATACCACCATTCAGCAAGAGGTAACCACTTGACCCATTGTGTTTGTTTATCAGATACAAAACAATGAAGATATACTTCCAAACATTTGTTTACTATCTCATTTTGATCGTCAGATTGAGGATGATAAGATGAGTTATGAGCTAATTGAGTACCCAAAGAAGAAAATAACTCCATCCAAAAATTTCCAGTAAAAATGGGATCTCTGTCACTTACAATAACCCTTGGGTTTCCATGTATCTTTTGAATTGCGTCCATAAATTTAGTAGCAACTGTGCTTTCTTTAAATGGATGAGATAATGCACAAAAGTGTGCATAATTGGTAAGTCTATCAACTACCACCATGATGAAAATATTTCCTTTGGACTTAGGTAAACCTGTGATAAAATCCATTAAAATCTCCTCCCAACGTTGACTTGGAATGGATAAAGGTTGTAGAAGTCCCGGGGTCTTAATTATCTCAACTTTATTCTGCTGGAAAACCAAACATTTTGCCACAAACTTTTGAATATCAGATTTAAGGCCATCCCAAAAAAATTCTTTCTTCACCCTGTGGTAAGTTTTTAAAAATCCCGAGTGTCCTCCTAAAGGAGAAGTGTGCAATTCCAAAAGAATATTTTGTTTTAGTTAGGAATTCTTACAAAGATATAAGCGATCTTTGTACCATAAAGAATCATTTTTCCAACTAAATGTATCAGATGTACTAGGATCTTGCTGCAACTTTTGAATGAGTGTCCATACTTCTTTGTCCTTCTTCCATTCATCTCTTGCTTCGGTTATCCAAGCTGGTTGGATAATAGAAATGGCACAAAGAAATGCTTCCACCTCTTCATTCTTTCTTGAGAGTGCATCTACAATTTTTGTAGATTATTTCAAAGTCATAACCCAACATCTTTGTGACCCATTTTTGCTACTCTTCTGAAGATAGTATTTGTTCCAAAAAGTGTTTAAGACTATCATGATCATTTCTTACCTTGAAGTGTCTTCCCATTAGGTAAGTTCACCATTTCTTTAGTGCATGTAGTATTGCTAACATTTCCTTCTAATAAATAGGTTTCTGTAAATACTTTCCTTTGAATGGATGACTTTCAAAAGAAATGGGTCTTCCTTCCTGCATTAGAACAACACCAATTCCATTTCCTAAGGCATCACCTTCCACAATAAAGGTTTTTGTGAAGTTTGGCATAGCTAAGACTGGTGCTAGGCACATTTCCTCTTTAAGATGTTCAACGGCCTTAGTTGCTTTAGGAGTACATGAAAATGCATCTTTCTTCAATAATGTTGTTAGAGGTGCTGCTATTCTCCCATAGTTCTTAAAAAACTTGCGATAATACCCTGTTAACCCGAGAAATCCTCAGAACTGTTTTATGATTGTGGGGACTTTCCATTCCTTAATGGGTTTAATTTTGTTAGGGTCTACCTTAACACCCTCGTGAGATACAATATGACCCATATATTCCACCTCTTGTACTCCAAAGAAACATTTGGATGTTTTTGCAATATAATTGTTTCTCCTGGAATAGTTTGAGCACCCTGTCAACATGTTCAACATGATCCTTCCAAGACCTGCTATAGATTAATATATATTCAAAAAATACTAGCACAAATTTTCTAAGGAAGGGTTTGAAAATGGAATTCATCAACCCTTGAAATGTAGAAGGTGCATTGGTAAGGCCAAAAGGCATGACCAAAAATTCATAATGACCCTCATGAGTACGAAATGCTGTTTTTGGAATATCTTCAGTCTTCATTCTAATTTGATGATATCCTGAACGAAGATCCAACTTGTTAAAATAAATTGCTCCATGTAATTCATCCAATAATTCATCAATCACAGGAATGGGAAATTTGTCTTTAATGGTGAGCTTATTGGGCTCCCTATAATCCGGACACATTCGCCATGATCCATCCTTCTTGTGTACCAATACTACAGGAGCAGAGAAAGAACTTTGACTAGGTTGAATTATACTTGCCTCTAACATTTCTGCAATCATACGTTCAATTTCGCTCTTTTGGAAGTAAGGATATCTATAAGGCCTGATGTTTGGAGGAACACTTCCTGGAATCAAATGAATAGCATGATCATGATCATGAAAAGGTGGGAGTCCTTTGGGAGTTTCAAACACCTTGGAACGATTTTCCAAGACTTGTTAGAGATCTGAAATAGATGATTTTGATGTAGCCTTCGTCCCAAATATTGCAACCATTGTCTCCTAGTACAACATCGACACCTCCCCACTTAGGAATGGAAGCATTGGACTATTCAATCCATATTCCCCCATGGTTAGCTTGATATTATGGAACTTTGAAGAGAAATTTATAGTTCCTCCATTTTCAACCATTACTTGACACTCTAGTGTTTGGTATACGAAGCAATTCAATTCCTTAACTATCTTACAATAAATAAAATTGTGGGTACTACCCGAATCAATGAGAACTATTAACTTTTTCTTCTTGACATGTCCTTCTATCTTGAGAGTTTGAGGAGTGGTAATTCCTGCCAGTGCATTACAAGATATGGTCGAATTCATTTCTTCTTTCTCTAGGGTTGGTTACTGGTGTATATCCTCTTCTTTTGAAGTTTCTTGTTCCTTTTCTTCCTCCTCTTCACAATCTATGTAAAATAATTTCTTCTCAGCACACTTATGACCTTTAGTGTATTTTCTATCTAGCCTTAGCTCAGCTTATGGATCTTTTTTCTTCAAGTTTGTTGTGGTGTCAACCTTGTAGGTTGTGGAAATCTAGGCATAGCAACACTTCCTTCTTTATAGAAGTGAGTGGTAGGCTTCCTTGTCGCCATAATTTTACATTCAATTTTTCTTGCCACCCTAAATGCCTTGTCCAATGAATCAGGTTCCAAAACGTGAACTTCATGTTGGATGTTATCCTTTAAAGTACCTATGAAGAGGTCAATCTTTTGTTCCTCTAGAATATTAGTTACCCTTATATTCAATTTTTGGAAGTCTTCAATGTGTCGTCCCACTAAACCCTTTTGTTTGAGATTTATCAATTGGCTAAAGAAGGTGTTGCTCTTTGTATCCTCATAATGTGCTATCATTTCCTCTGTCGAAATTAACCAGGTGACAATTTTTTTATAGGATCAAAGCCATCGATACCATACAAATGTATTTTGTTCTAAATGTAAAGTTGCAATGCGTACGTTTTGTGTGTTTTGCACATTATGGAAATCAAAATATTGCTCCATTTATAGTATCTATGTTACAGGATCCTTTCCATCAAACTTCCTCATATCCGTTTTTGGAATATGGTGGTTCTTCCCACCAAAATTAGGGTTTATGAAGTCACGATTAACATTTATTTTGTTCTCATCATGAGTTTCCTCTAATATCCTTTCACCATTAGGAAACATTTCTTGTATCAACTTTTTCAAACCTTCCATGTCTAATTTTAGATCATTCTTCATGTTTTCCATGTTTTTCATTTTTTCTTCCATGTCATCCATCTTAGCTTCCATGCCAGCTTCCATGCCATCCATATTAGCTTCGATTCCCTTCTTCAAACCATCCATATTCACTTCCATGCCTTTCTTCAAAACTTCCATTTCATTTTTTTTTGCTCTTTGCGAGAGCGAAATTTGGTGCACTTGCTCTTGTAATTTTGATAGATCATGTTGCAATTCTTCATCTTCATGAGTCATAGTAGAGCCTTCTGAAGGCTTGATGGGTCTTGAATTATTTCTACGGGGCATTTTTTAGCACCCAGTACTAATATATTTTCTACAATATGCCCTTGGAATAAATTCAAATTGATTCTTCAAACAAGACTTATGCAATTTGGAAAAAATTACACACCTTTTTCTTGCTTTTTAAGAGCTCGATATTTAAGTTGGATTATCTCTGTGGTTACAGCTCTTCAATATCTGAAATTTGGCATTGAGGTAGCCTTGTGAATCCTCTTTTGAATGCCACAGGTCTAAGCTGATCTACATTCTTCAAGTTAAAGTTATGTCCAATCTCCCACAATGACCTAATTATGGACCATTTCAGTAGATCAAGCTTGTATGACTTTCCACCTGTCACTGTTTCATCTTTTAGCTTTGAAATTGATAAAAAATAAACTACAGTCTGTGTACTTGTGGATAATTTTTACGGTACTCCAATCTGATGCTTAGAGAGAGAGTTATGAAGCCTTTCCCTAGATCACCTCTTTGAGATGAAATTCAGGAGCCTGAAAAAGAACTACCTTGTACAGATCATATCTCCGAAAATATTATGAACCAAGCTTTGAAATTTTGCAATGACTTTCCTTAGGATTTCAGCTTCACGCCCTAAAAATTTCAGATTCTGAACCTTCGTAGAAAAAACGTTATAGCACAAATGCCATGATGACCTGTTTATATTAAATTGAGGAGCCTGCAAAAAGACCAAAATTCCATAGATCATATCTCCAAAAATATTGTGAATCAAGATTTGAAATATCGCAACACTATTCCTGAGGATTTTGGCTTCACACCATAAAAATTTCAGCTTTTGAAATGTCGTAGAACAAAATTTATAGCGAAAATGCCACGATGACCTGTTTGGAGTAGCAAAACCCTAGAATCCAAAGCTCTGATACCAAATGTTGTGAAACCAACTCCAAAAATAGAAGAAAATAGATATCAACGCCTTAGAAATAAGCCACTTTGAGGGGGAAACCTCCAATACATTACATGAATGAATAATTCTTGGATGATACAAATTACAAAACCTCCTTTCTATATAAGGTCCATGGCGCCACAATGTAATCCTAGTGGGGCCACAATGTAATCCTAGCCGACCTAACAATAATAATTTAAGGGCATAATAATAACAATATGGGGGTTACAGGGGTATAATAATAACAATAAGGGGGTTACACTAACAACAATAAGGGACTATACTAGTAATATAGGGACCTAACACTGAAATAGACATCATTTTTCAACTGGTCAAGTAAATCATCAATCCTTGGAAGAGGATACTGATGCAGGGGCATTGGACACTAGCCAGCAATGTAGGAAGTTTTGTCCACATGTTGTGGCTAGGAGGGTTCGGAAACATCAAAATTGTAACAGCTAGGTGAAAATACCTCAGCTGACTGTTCATTTAGAATAGTTAGAGTCGTGGAAGTCGAATAGTTCAGTTATTTAATAAATTGTAATTAGACTATTGATCTCTAGAACGGTCCTCTCAAAGGAACCGAAGAGTCATCTTGATGTATATATAATTGTATTACTTCAAATGTAAGAAAGAAGGAGAGGATAGAAGAGAATTTCTGCAACCAATCTGTGTGTTCCCAACTGCTTCCAACTGAATAATTTCATTGCGCATTGCCATAGAGTCATCTTGAGTTTTATTTGTGAAGGAATTATTTGATTGTGAAGTGATTGAGCTTTGTACCAGAATAAGTGAACTCTTGTGTGAATTCTATATAATCCTGTCTGTTGTTTCCCTTAACTTATTTGAGAAACCACTTTGATTTCAATCCCGCCGCAGGCAAGGTCTCAGTGCGAAATCATGGCCATTTAAATTTCTTATGATAGCAGGGGTTCCGCTTGATTACAAAGGAATACGGTTGTTCGTTGATAATAAAAAAAAATTCTAACCAGAGTCGAAACCCTGAGTTAAGATGGACAAAGGACAAAAAAAACCGAAACATTAACCGTGGTCTAACACTGTAGCAAAACCACTAATGGTTTCCGGAGTATTCCGCACCACTTTTGGTATGGAGGCGGTATTATCTGGAGGGCTAGCGATCCCATAGGATTGTCGACGCATGGCATAGGTGGTATTGGAAGCCACCGGTTAAAGTGTGCCTTCGCGCGTTAACCCTTGTACCAGGACGCCGAGTGAAATCCACGAGAACCGTCGATCTGGCGTGGGAGCATCGGACGGTGATCATTGAACGGAGATGCGCAAAGTTTAACAAATGTGCGTGGAGGTTAAAAAGGGTACGGTGCACATATTTGATTGGTTATTGACACACATACATAGGTGGGCCCGGCGCGAAAGTTTTGTTATAAATTTGTCCAAAGTATAGGGTTATAAATAGAAAGCCGAAGGTTCAAATATTTTTTATAATGGGTCGGAGTATATATAAGGGCGTGGAGTTATAACTTTGGTTATAAAGTTGGAAATATATATGTATGTAAGACGAGAATAAAATAAACAGTCAAAGCCACGCGTTATTACAAAGTTTATTATTCATAAGGTTTGTTTCCAAAGTGCGGAGTAATATAAAACGAGAGACATAATAAATAGCTGAGAGGGTAAAGGACCACGTGGGAAAAATGAAGGGGAATGCGACTAGAGCAAATTTGTGATTGACCATCTCTCCTCAAGGCTGACTTTCACCTTGTTGCTCCATCATTTGTGGTATCAGAGCTGTTGTGGAGTTGTTTTGCTGACATGGCAGTCCGAGTTGGAAGAGGTGCTGGCAGAAGGAGACTTGTAGCCAACGCGGAGGTGTTGGGAATGTTGCAAAGGGTCGAGGCCAGAATAGATGCCATGGAACGCAGACAGCCCAGAGATCCTGAAGACATCAGCGAACCTGAGACAGAAGAAGCAGAAGAGAATGTTGAGATTCCTCCTGACCTGAGGCTCCTGAGAACTGTTCTGGGATCTATAGTTAAGCCCAGAATTGAAGTGTCAAGCTATGTAGGGGGACTGAATCCAGAAGAGTTGGTAGACTGGATAAATGAACTGAACAAGTGCTTTGATTATGAAGAAATAAGTGAAGATAAAAAGGTCAAGTTTGCAGTTACAAAGCTGAAAGGACATGCTGCACTTTGGTGGGATGGAGTGTAGGCAGAAAGGAGGAGAGTTGGCAAGCAACCTATCAAGACCTGGACCAGAATGATGGCTTAATTAAAAGGTAAATTCTTACCCAGTGATTATTAGCTGACATTATATAGACAAATGCAGAACCTGAGATAGAGGTTGCTGACAGTAAAATAATACACAGAGGAATTCTACAGAGTGAGCATAAGAGCTGGGAAATTCCAAGACACACCAGAGAAGACTGCTAGATATGTGAATGGTCTCAAGCTGGAGATCCAAGATGAGATTGGTCTCTTGTCCCCTAAGACAGTGGAAGAGGCATACCAGATGGCCTTGAAAGCAGAGGAGAAACTCCTGAGAAAATAGTCTGCCAAGAAGAGAGGTACTTTCCGTGGGAAGGGAAGTCAGGGTGGTAGAGAAAAGCCTACACCCAGGGATGGAGCTAACAGTAGCTCACCTCAGAATTCATCTACAGAGGAGGATGCAAGTGGCAGAAGGGGTCCTTACAGAGGAAAAGGAAGAGGAGGCAGAGACAGAGGCAGAGGTAGAGAGTTGAGGTGTTATAGATGTCAGGGAGTGGGACATAAGCACTATGAGTGTCCAGAGAATGTGGGTGCTGGTCAAAGAAATGATATTGTTTCCCAGGTTGAAGAAGAAGCGGAAATTGAAGAAAAATTTCTCCCAGAGAGGGGAGAGTCCTTGGTGGTTAATAAGGTCCTGTTGAAACAAACCAAAGAAGTCACTGAACCTGCACAAAGGAAGACTTTGTTTAGGAGCATATGCAAAGTCCAAGGGAAATGCTTCCAGCTAATCATTGATAGTCGCAGCACAGACAATTTTGTTTCCACTGAGGTGATAGAAAAACTGAAGCTGAAGACTAGGGAGCACCCCACTCCCTACAGGGTGTCCTAGCTGCATAAAGGGCACCAGCTGGTTGTGAAATAACAGTGTGAAATAGAGCTGCAAATGCGCAAATACAAGGACAAGGTTTTGTGTGATGTAATGCCCATGGATGTGTGTCATATACTGCTGGGTAGACCTTGGCAGTTTGACAGAGCAGCAGTGCATGATGGCAAGAAGAACACTTACAAGTTCTTCAAAGATGGGGTACATCATATATTGATTCCCATGGAAGAAGGAGAGCCATCCAGCAGAGTGATTGATCCAAATACCTTGTTGCTGAGCGGGAAGGAATATCTGCAGCAGATAGAAGAAGAAGAGGTAATCTTTGCTTTAGTTTGCAAACCAAAAGCAGTTCTTACTTCTACAAAGATTTCTGATTTGCCAATAGAAATCCAAGAGATGTTAGATGATTACTGTGACATTGTTGTGGATGATTTACCTGATGAGCTACCACCTATGAGAAAGATCAGCCATCAGATAGATTTTATCCCTGGTTCAAATCTGCCAAACAAGCAGCCTACAGAGTGACTCCCAAAGAAAATGAAGAAATCAGGAGACAAGTACAAGAGTTGGTGGACAAAGGACTGATAAGAGAAAGTCTGAGTCCATGTGCAGTACCAACAGTTTTGAGCCCAAAGAAAGATGGAGGCTGGAGGATGTGTACTGATTCCAGAGCAATTAATAAGATCACAATCAGGTACAGATTCCCTTTACCCAGAATTGAGGATTTGATGCACTGTTTGAGTGGTGCTAAACATTTTTCAAAGATAGATTTGAAATGTGGATACCATCAGATTAGAATAAGAGAGGGTGATGAGTGGAAAACTGCCTTTAAAACAAATTAAGGACTGTATGAATGGATGGTAATGCCTTTTGGGTTATCAAATGCGCCTAGCACTTTTATGAGACTTATGAATGAAGTATTGAAAGAGTTCATTGGTAAATTTGTGATAGTGTATCTGGATGATATTTTAGTTTTCAGCAGAACTAAAGAAGAACATTTAAGGCATCTTAATCATGTCTTGAAGAAGCTACACCAAGAGAAGCTGCTGATAAATTTGAAGAAATTCTCATTCATGAAAGAAGATTTGGTGTATTTGGGTTTTGTTGTTTCTACAAAAGGACTGAAGATGGACCCAGAATAGGTTAAGGCAATTGTGGAGTGGCCTTCACCTAGGAATGTTTTTGAGGTAAGAAGTTTCCATGGACTTGCTAGTTTTTACAAAAGTTTATAAGGAACTTCAGTAAGATTAATGCACCCATAATCGAGACAATAAAGAAAACCAAACAACCATTTAAGTGGACTGCTGAAGCAGAGAGAAATTTTAAATTTTTAAAGCAAAAGATAACAGAGAAGCCTGTTTTAATTCTGCCTGATTTCACCAAACCATTTCAAGTGAAATGTGATGCCAGTGGGGAGGCCATTAGAGTTGTTTTGAGTTAGGATGATAGGCCTGTAGCCTATTTCAGTGAAAATTTGAATGACACCAGCAGAAAATATTCCTCTTATGAGAATGAATTCTATGCAATTGTTCAAGCATTGAAGAAGTGGAGGCACTATTTGATGTGCAGAGAATTTGTATTGTATTCTGATAATCACGCTTTGCAGTATATTGTACAGCAGCCCAAGTTGAAACATAAGCATGCTAAATGGGTTGAGTATCTCCAAAGTTTTAATTTTTTTTTAAGACATATAAGTGGCCAAGCAAATAAAGTGGCTGATTCTTTGAGTAGGAGACATTTGCTTGTTCAAGAGACTAATTTTGAAGTTGCAGGATTCAATTTTCTCAAAGAATTGTATAAAACAGATCCTGATTTTAAAGAAGCATTTGAAGCATGTAGTAAACCTATTCTAATAGATAGAATTCAGTGGCTGGATTATTTCCTATAGGAGGACTTGTTATTCAGAAAGAACCAACTGTGTATACCAAAATGTTCCATGAGAGAAAATTTGATCAAAGAAAAGCATAGTGGTGGACTTGCTGGACACTTTGGTACTGATAAGACTTATGAGCAGCTGAGTCACTTTTATTTCTGGCCTAAGATGAGAACAGAAGTAGGTAAGTTTGTGAAGAATTGCAAGATCTGTCAGTATGCTAAAAGAAGGAGCCAGAATGCAGGATTGTACACTCCCTTGCCTATTCCAGACAGGCCTTGGGACATGGTGAGTATGGATTTTGTTCTAGGATTGCCCAAGACTCATAGAGGGAATGAAGCAGTCTTTCTTGTGGTGGATAGATTCTCCAAAATGGCACATTTCATTCCATGCTATAAAACTAGTGATGCCACCCATGTTGCTAACTTGTTTTTCAAAGAAGTTGTTAGATTGCATGGGTTACCCAGGAGCATTGTTTCAGACCGAGACACCAGATTTGTGGGGAAATTTTGGAGGACATTGTGGAAGAAACTTGGTACCAAACTAAGTTTCAGCTCAGCTTATCATCGCCAGACTGATGGACAAACTGAGGTTGTGAATAGAAGTCTAGGAAATTTGTTGAGGAGCCTTGTAGGAGAGCATCCCAAGCAGTGGGACCATATTTTGCCCCAAGCAGAATATGCATATAATGATTCACCAAATAGGAGCATAGGGCAGAGTCCATTTCATATTTTTTATGGAATTCACCCCAGAGGAATATCAGAGTTAAGAAATCTGGAAAGAGCAGAGTTAAGGAGTGCAGATGGTGAGGAATTTGCTTCAGAGATCCAGGCCATTTGAACAAGTGAAATAGAAACTACAAGGAAGCGGCATCAAATACAAAAATAGAGCAGACTTGAGCAGAAAAGAAGTTCACTTTGAAGTAGGGGACTTGGTTTTGGCACACTTGAGAAAGGAGAGGCTCCCAAAGAAGAAGTATAATAAATTGAAGTTCAAAAAGATTGGGCCATGAAAGATACTTAGAAAGTTTTCTATAAATTCTTATGAGATTGAATTTCCACCTGATGTTGGAATATCTCCCATTTTTAATGTTGCAGATTTGTGCAAGTATGAAAATGATGGTGCAGAGGACATATCAACAGACAAGGAACAGATTGAGTGGAAAGAACAACTACCTCCAGCACAACCATTGCAACCAGAGAAGATATTGGACAAAAGAGTATTCAGGAAGACTAGAGGACAAGAGTACTTCCAGTACTTTATCAAATGGAAGGATAAGCTAGAGGAATATGCCACTTGGATGACTGAAGAAATGTTGCAGAAGATAGGCAGATTAGTGGAAGAGCTCATGGATAGGAGCCCATGAAGAAGATTTCCCTCGAGAGTCTGATGCAGGGGCATTGGACACTAGCCAGCAATGTAGGAAGTTTTGTCCACATGTTGTGGCTAGGAGGGTTCGGAAACATCAAAATTGTAACAGCTAGGTGACAATACCTCAGCTGACTGTTCATTTAGAATAGTTAGAGTCGTGGAAGTCGAATAGTTCAGTTATTTAATAAATTGTAATTAGACTATTGATCTCTAGAACGGTCCTCTCAGAGGAACCGAAGAGTCATCTTGATGTATATATAATTGTAGTCCTTCAAATGTAAGAAAGAAGGAGAGGATAGAAGAGAATTTTTGCAACCAATCTGTGTGTTCCCAGCTGCTTCCAACTGAATAATTTCATTGTGCATTGCCATAGAGTCATCTTGAGTTTTATTTGTGAAGGAATTATTTGATTGTGAAGTGATTGAGCTTTGTACCGGAATAAGCGAACTCTTGTGTGAATTCTATATAATCCTGTCTATTTTTTCCCTTAACTTATTTGAGAAACCACTTTGATTTCAATCCCGCCGCAGGCGAGGTCTCGGTGCGAAATCGTGGCCATTTAACTTTCTTATGATAGCAGGGGTTCCGCTTGATTACAAAGGAATATGGTTGTTTGTTGATAATAAAAAAAAATTCTAACCAGAGTCGAAACCCTGAGTTAAGACGGACAAAGGACAACGAAAACCGAAACATTAACCATGGTCTAACACTGTAGCAAAACCACTAATAGTTTCCGGAGTATTCCGCACCACTTTTGGTATGGAGGCGGTATTATCTGGAGGGCTAGCGATCCCATAGGATTGTCGACGCATGGCATAGGCGATATTGGAAGCCACCGGTTAAAGTGCGCCTTTGCGCGTTAACCCTTGTACCAGGACGCCGAGCGAAATGCACGAGAACCATCGATCTGGCGCGGGAGCATCGGACGATGATCATTGAATGGAGATGCGAAAATTTTAACAAACGTGCGCAGAGGCTAAAAAGGGTATGGTGCACGTATTTGATTGGTTATTGACACACATACATAGGTGGGCCCGACGCGAAAGTTTTGTTATAAAGTTGTCCAAAGTATAGGGTTATAAATAGAAAGCCGAAGGTTCAAATATTTGTTATAATGGGTCGGAGTATATATAAGGGCGTGGAGTTATAAATTTGGTTATAAAGTTGGAAATATATATGTATGTAAGACGAGAATAAAATAAACAGTCAAAGCCACGGGTTATTACAAAGTTTATTATTCATAAGGTTTGTTTCCAAAGCGCGGAGTAATATAAAACGAGAGACATAATAAATAGCTGAGAGGGTAAAGGACCACATGGAAAAAATGAAGGGGAATGTGACTAGAGCAAATTTGTGATTGACCATCTCTCATCATGGCTTACTTTCACCTTGTTGCTCCATCAGATACCTATTCTTGATTTTGATTTTATTTAAGGCGTTAAAGTCGACACATATTCTCCATGTCCTGTCTTTCTTAGGAACTAAAATTATGGGTGAACCACAAGGAGATGAACTGGGTCAAATTGAACCTTTTTCAACCATCTCTTGGATTTGTTTCTTTATTTATTCATTCTCTATTAATGACATGTGATACATTCCAACATTAGGAAGAGGGGCATCAGACGTCGACTGTATCTCATGTTGTATTTCTCGTTTAGGTGGCAGAATTTTTGGTTCTTTAAATAGAATTTCAGATAAATCTATCATTTTAACCAAAATATCGTTAAACTGAGATTCACAACCTAAAAAAGCACCATGAAGATTGTTATGCTATTATTTTACAACCATGACTATATATCTCTTACTTGAACCTATTAGTCATTTCATCTGATTAGCATTAACTAAATCCAGTGAGTTTTGATTTTATGTGCTTATATGATGTATTTAATTCCATTTTTCTTAAGATGGTACGTATGCTCTTTCCTATGAAATACTGCATCACGATCATAGAGACAAGGACTCCCTACAATTATTCCAAATATGTCTAATGGTATCACATCTAAATCCACTTCATCAATGTAATTATCTATGATGGAAAATTTTAAACGACACTACTTTGTGACATTAATCTGAGTCTATTCCTTTAAGAAACCTAATGGGTATGGTCTTGGACGATTATGTGTTTCCAAACTTGATTTCTTAACCAATGATTTAGATATTAAATTTTCTTGTGACCCACTGTAAAACAATGTATCTATTTTTCGTGTGCTTAGAGTTTACCATTGTGTGAAATAACTCAATTATTTTATCTTCATTTAGATGTTTAATTTTTTGAGAAGTAGAAGAAATTGAACTTGAACTAGCGTCCACCTAAATCAGAGCCCAAGTATTTTTGGATTGTTATCGAAGCCGTCTACTCTCCTTTCTTGTTCTGGAACTTATTTGGCCTGAGTTCCAGTTGAAGTTTCCAACATATAGCTTCATCATACCTGATCCTTTGGTAGTAAGTGCAGGTAGGTCTTTCACCTTCCTTCTAAGATGTCACTGTCTTCTTTCCCTTCAAACTTCCCTTCTTCTTGTTGTCTTTGGCTTCCAATAGTTTGGATGTCTTCAGTGAAAACTTGAATGGCCTACCACCTGATTCGACATGTATGGCTTGAACACATACTTCATCAAAGCCATTAGGATTAAACATCAATAATTTATGTTGTAAATATGAATGTAAAATTCCAATGTAATTTAATAAATTTTCTTGTGTATCCAAAGGAATAACAAACACCAATGCTTTGTTTGTGAACTTTAGAGTAAACTCTTGAACATTCTATCACTACCTTGTCGTGAACGTTGCCAATCAATAATAGATTGTTGTGTATCCCAATGGATATAATTTTTTCTTGAGAGACTTTAAAAATTATACCATGAGGTGGTAATTTTACCTTTATGCTTTAAATCTATCTGTGTTTTACTCTCCCACCAGATTAAAGCAGTTCCCCTCATACTAAGGGTAGCTAACTGGATTTTTATCTTAAAATCAGAAATGTTATGAATCCTAAAATACACTTCTATATTCTTAATCCAGTTATATAGTTTCTTTGGGTTCATTTACCCATCATAAACAATTAATTCAAACTTTACATCAAGTTTCAAAAGATATTTCTAAGGTTTATTTTTTGTTTCAGAATCCAAACTAGAAGAAGAAGAAGAATATGATGATGATGGAGATGATAGAGGAGAAGGAGTTTTATCATATTTTCCTTTCCCCTTGTCCTTATTCGATGCATTTGATGAATAAGATGCATCTCTCGCCTTCTTATATTCGTAGAGTTCTCCCAACATCTTCTGAATGTTCAAAAAAATTTGATGAGCTTAATTCTAGTCCATGGGATTCACTTAAGGTGTTTCACCTATTTCAGTCCCTGTCATCGTCGATTGATGAACGAATTTCCGCTTTCCAATTTCTGGATCGAGCTCCTCAGGCATTCCTTTTCCATGTTGCAATCGCAACCTGGTTAACATCCACTAGAAAAAATACTACAAATCACAACTTGCTCTGATACCAAAATATATACTATGAATGTGATCATTATTAAGTGTTGAAGTAGTGTTGAACAGTTTCCATTACTGAAATGATTGTTAACTAAATTTCTTAATGTGGAAGACTGAAGGAAAAATAAATCATTTACAACTTAAACTAGAAGCATTTTAAACATGAAAGTATGACAGAGAACAGATAAAACAAACATGAAAATTTGATTACGGAGTTCATCCCTAGTGGACTACGTCTCCGTTTCCACTTTCAAGTTGGGCATCTGCTTTATTAGAATTGATATGAGGAAGTACTCACACGGAAAATACTCCAGACTCAATATGCTCATAGGAACCTCTAGTCACTGACAATAGAAGGCTCTCTCTCCTAGCTTTCCAACACTAGTGTCTGTGCTCAATTCCGTCTCCGGACAACCAAGAGACATGGGAAAAAAAACTACCTCTCTCACTGAAATTATGAATACAAAGTCACTCATGTGTGTTCATGGAGAAAATTTCATGGTTTTTATAAGCCTGGTCTGGAACTCGATGCCAATTTAGGTAGTGGGTTGAGGTCTTCGTCTTGTGTGGAGGTGACACCTAGTGGATATAAGATAAGGTGGATAACCTTTACACCTTGTCAAATTCAATTAAAAACCCCAAAATAGAACTTAGGATAAAACCTTAACTCCTGGCAGCTAGTTAGTGGTGTGAAAGACGAGCTGTCGGCAAGTGAACAGGCGGTCAATCTTGGTGGTTGTGATTAGTTTTATAGTTGCGGTCAGCAATGATGGTTTTGGCGATAGCCATTCAAATGATATGCATTGATCCCTGCAGTTATGGCTATGCTAACCCCGACGTGCTCTGCTTTGTGGGTTTTAGTGTTGAAGTTAACTGTAATTTCCTTCCGTGGTTTACCTACTCACATGGTAACAGCTCCGATGCGGTCACGGTAGAGGTTAGGCCTGTGGGTTATAAACATTGCTTTATTTTCAATCTTTTATTACAAATTTTGAAAGGGTTTTAGCGTAGGGTTTTACAATGCAATGTTTTGCACCTTAAGTTTGATTGCACTAGGTTTAGGTCTTAGCAATAGGTTTGAAATTTTAGTTTATATAGTGCTAGGTCTATATCTCCATAGGCTTTACATTGCAAATTTTTATACCTTAGGACATAGTTTAGGTTTGTCATTACAATGGTTTTACACCATATGATTTAGGCACTTAGTCTTAGGTCTAGGTTTAGGGTTACACTTGTAAGGAATTTCACCATAGGATTTAGGTATAAGTCCACATGAATACAACACAACCAAGTTCGAACCACATAACCATGACAACTCTCTGAACCATGACGAAACAACATTCATATAGAATCACTAGAGGACGAACTGAATGGTCTAAATACTGAACCAGAGATCAAACAAGGAGATGAATGGACCTCTTTATCGATCTTCACTTAACAAGATCGTCCTGGATCATATGGATTGGGAGAGAGCACAAAAAGAGGATTTTTCACTATTTTATATTGAGAGGAAGAGAGAAAACTGACCCAACCTTCCAGTTGGGTTTTCTCCCAAAAGGGTCTCCTAGGTTATATCTTGTGTCAAATCATGGTTTGTGAGTTTTTATTTCACATTTCTCTATTTTTTTCATAAATTATAATTTTCATTAATATGTAATTGGAAATAATATATAGATCCATAAATATAAAGATAAATACAACTATATACTTTATATTTTATATTTTTAAATATATCTTTTGTTGTGAGAAATTGTTAAGTTGAATATCCACACTAGTTTACGGGTTTATATAGTAGTTTAATTTAGTGATCAAGTACAATGTGGGAAGCACAAAAAAATTCGCTAACATGCATGCACTTACACCCATATCAAATATCACAACTTTTGGAAATCTAATGCGCATGAAACCATTCACCCGTTATGCATATAGAGAGGCATATTCAAAGGATGAGGACTTTAGGGAGGTCTCTCCTCAATTCCATAGCCAAATTCATGTGCACAATGGTGAAAACACCACTAAATACCATATACAAGATGGGTTACTATGTAGGTTAGATAATTTATGTGTTCTTAAACTTGAGTGATTGCAGCTAATAATAGAAGCTGACACCTCCAAGGTTGTATGGAACTTTGGAATAGGGAGGATAATGGCCAACTTGCATATGTATTGTTGACACCTAATACTAAGTGATTGGGTGAAATTATACATTAATGTAAATAGAAAATAAGGAAGTTGACGAGACACTGGGAAATGAATCCCAAGAGTCTAACCTCCATGTATATATTCATATGCATCCATAATCAAATCATTTAATATTTTTGGTGGAGTTAACTATTGGCCTGGCATGGTATCAGAGCCAACTCTATTCTCAGCATTCCTTCCCTTGTAACTCCCTCTTGCTCCTCGCAGAACTGTCCCCTGTTGTTCGTGAGGTAAATCCCCTCTACAGACAGAGGCGATCTGACTAGCCCTAGAGTGGGTCTAGCCGCAAATGAGACAAGTTATAATATTGATTCCTAGTTAACGAATGGATGGAGATTCGATAGATGACTTACTGGAGGTCCTACGCTGTTGTTGTCGTTGAAAGAGTGGCTGCCTCTCTCTCCTGGTTTGACAGATCACAATCTGCTCGCTTTCACGCTCGGACACCTGCACACACACAAGAAATAATGACGATATACAACATACTATTTCACATTCGTAACTATCAGTCAGTCAAAGAAGAATAAATCAATTGCATTAAATAATCAACATAACACAATTATGGAACCAACACCATAGTCGAGTATATTAATGAAAGAACGGAAGAGTACAACCAAGCTTCGATGTTGTGGTCTCCTCCAATAGGGTTCCAACGGACTGTGTCTCACAAAGGCTTGTTGGGAATTCAGACGGGGTTCTCTCTACGGAATTCTCCTTGGCTCTACCTTCTCTATAGCAATTACTCAGCTATAGTATCTCTTCTCCAAGTTCAGCTTCTTGGCTATATGTTCAGCTAGCTTTCATAAAGGTAGAAGGCCTGTTTATATAGAGAGAGAGGGAGAGGTTAGGATCCCTATAATCATGGAAGGGAGACCTATCTTCAAGGAGTGTTCCATGGGAGGAGGAAACCACTACCTAAAGAGGGAGATCTGTGGCTCATCAACTTAAACACTTCCTGTGACTCATCCCTGAGGTGGTTAGAAGGAATCTTCCACCTCTTTTTGTTAAAAAAAATTCCTAAAACAGCTTGTGCAAGCACTACATAGAGACAGAGTGCTAAGTGGGACGAGCTCTACTGTAAATCTTCCATATTGGTGCGAGGGGTGAAGTGGCTACCCACGCCAAGGCCAAAACATATGTTTTTGTGTGCTTTTTGAGGAAATGTTCAACACGATAAATGATGTACTTATGTAGAAGGATGCAAAGAAGGTGTTTGCAGAGTATGACACTGCTCACAGGTCATGGGAAAGGCCCTCCAATATGCGAGGTGAGAGATTGCAGGGACAGTGACAAAATGCTGTGTAACAGATGCCCCCTAAAGCATGAGGTCTAAGAGAGAGGGAGGGGTGATGTCACGCCTCTCATTCAAGGCAATTTTTTTTTTTTTTTTTTTTTTTTTTGTACGCGACTTCCTTATTAATTATAGGTTGTATGAATACTCAAATCGAAGGGATATTCATTTTTCTTTCCTATCCTCCACTGTTCCCTTAACATAATTGCCTTAACTACACAACTCATATGTATGCAACATAGAATATTTGTATATCTCTTATAGATATCTATTCATCCACATATATATATATCCACATAATATATATATATATATAAATACCCCTTGTGTATCTTTATACAATATATATATTACTATATATATTTACTTTGTCCATATATTTACCTCCATTTAATATATATATACAAATACCACAGGTGTATATTTATATATATACATATATATATTACTATATGTATCTAACTCATCCATAGATATATATCTTCACATAATATATATATATATATATATATAGGAATGCCACCCGCGTATCTTTTTAATTTTCACCTATACAAATGAATTTTCACCTATATGACAATTATTTTTCATAGATATAGCTAGGACCTATATATATATATATGTCAATGTATAGGGTTTATTGTAAATCCACATTCGGATATATGTGGTCAACACCGCTATATAATTATATATATCTGCAACCTTCTTATGTATTTATTCACAACTGTTAATGTAACCACGGAAGGGCGCACCCACTTCCACGTGGCATGAACTATGTATCGGTATCAATGCCACTATGCCTCTCCACAGCGTGAAGATGGCCGCCTCATCCAGTAGCTGATAATCTAAAGGGTGAAAGTGTGTTCATCTTAGATGTTGACTGTGTTTATTTGACGTTTAACCCACGGCATACACTTGCTTTCGATTATCCTACGTTTGGTCCACGATATATTGGGCAGTGTGATATCGCCGGCTGTTGGGCCGCCAGCTACATTTCCTCATTTGAAATTCTTGAAACGTGGCCCACTCTCATACGAACCCAGTCCCTTACCTCTATTGCGTATCCTGCTTCAGGATTTTCCTCGGCTCCGTGCTCTGTTTCCAGCTAACGTGTACACCCACTTCACACTGGCTGTCTGTATCCACAGAGTTCCCAACCCCCGTACTGAGTACGAGTTGCAGAGCCGCTCTCCTCGGTTTAGGTACAGCTAGATGGAATGGCTAAGAGTTTTTATAATATTTCACGGTTTCTTTTGCAGGTGGAACATCTCAGTCGAGGAGGACGACGGCGGCGTTCTGTGGCGTTGGTACAGCGCAGGCTTGATGGCTGTACACTCCAGTAAGTTTCCCAACCATCATCGGGATTTGCTGAGAGTTTATAACAGTGGGATCAGGGTTCGAGTATCCTTTAGGCAGAAGACCCTCTGAATGATCGCATTTACGAAACTTCGTTACGTTTTTTTTTTTCATTTGTGGTTTCGGTAGTTAGTGTCTGTTGCCTGGGTGGTATGGGAGAGATAGTTCTCGGCTTTCCCAGGGTCGTTCATCACTACGACTCCAGGGAGTATTCTCTCCCTACAGTTAACCATTGCTGCATTCCGTATTTTATAATCGGTTATGCTGGAGGTTTCTTATTACATACTTATCGGTTTCTGTTTACCGATCAGCTCTTTCAAGCTAGAGCAGTTTTATTTCAGTTTCCGGATTTTAAATTCCTGTTTGGATTGTTACAGTGCTCAGAAGTCAAAGGCGATTGGGATTATTTCGTTCCTAATCTCGTCGACAGTTTCTATCGTTTGGGTAATGAAAATCCCTCTTCTGCTCGTGAGTTCTGTCACGCAGCTGAAGAGATTGAACCCAGCGTTTTCTGACGGATAACCCTCAGTTAGCAGCTTTCAGTAACCTACCTACAGTACTAAGTCTATCTTGGCTTATTGTTGTAGTTATATCGCTGCATATGTTGATGTATCAGCATAGTTCTTCTGTCTGTCTTGTGCTGTCTTTATATTTTTCTGTATTTGTTTAACAATCCTTTCCATTTCTTGTAGTGCATCTGGTCCCAACACCAGTTTATCCTCTGGTTGACTCCAGCTCAAAGGAGTACGACATTTCCTCCCATAGAGTGCCTCAAAGGGACTCATCTTAATAGAGGATTGGTAGCTATTATTGTAAGCGAACTCAGCTAGATGCAGATACTCTTCCCACTTTGATGGTCTATCCATCACATATATTCACAGCATATCTTCCAAGATTTGATTTGTCCTTTCTGTCTGCCCATCTGTTTGTGGGTGATAGGCAGTACTAAAATTCAGCTTAGTACCCATTCCTGCAAACAATCCTTTCCAAAATGCTGCTGTAAACTTAGCATCCCGGTCTGAGACAATCACTTTGGGAACTCCATGAAGCCTTACTACCTCTTTTAAGAAAACATTTGCTACCTGAGCTGTCCCAAAGTTTGATTTTACGGGTATAAAGTGAGCAGCCTTGGTCAAAGTGTCTACTACCACCATTACTGAATCATGTTGGTATTTGGTTTTGGGTAGTCCTGTTATAAAATCCATGGAAACTGTATCCCATTTCCATTCTGCAATTGGCAGGGGATTTAAGAGTCCTGCTGGGTGTTGATGCTCAACCTTGACCAGTTGACACTCCATACATTTACTCAGATATTCTGCCACATCTCTCTTCATTCCTGGCCAGAACAACTTCTTTTTCAAGGCTGTTAACATCTTCTGGTACCCTGGATGTCCTGCATAGGGCTGTTTGTGATATTCATCTAGAATTTCTCTTTTCAAGGATTCTATATTTGGAATATACAACCTATTTTTGTAGTAGAGTAGCCCTTTTTGGTTTTTAGTGAAATCAGTTTTATCCTTTCTCTGTAGTTGCACCAGGAGTGCTTCATAGTTGGGATCTTGATTTGCTGCTTTTACCACCAATTCCTCTATCTCCATCTGGGCACTACTCCCAATGCTGTTTAAATGTTGACAAGCATTTCTACTTAAGGCATCAGCAACTTTATTTTCTTTTCCCTTGATATGTTTTATGTCCATATCAAATTCACTTAGAAAAGACAGCCATCTAGCTTGTCTTGCATTCAGGTCAGTTTGGGAAAAGAAATATTTAAGGCTGATATGATCAGTCATCAACGTGAACTTATTCCCCAACAGATAGTGCCTCCACATTCTTAAAGCATGAATAACAGCTGCAAACTCCAAATCATATGCACTATAATTATGTTCATGAGATTTTAATTTCCTAGACTCATAGGCAATAACTGAATTTTCTTGCAATAGGACTCCTCCTAGCCCTTCTCTGCACGCATCTGTACACACCACAAACTCTTTCTCAGGATCAGCAATTTGTAATATAGGAGCTGAAATAAGTTTCTGTTTCAATTGTTCGAAACTATTTTGGCATTTTTCAGTCCACACAAACTTAACACCCTTCCTTTGTAATGAGGTTATGGGATTTGCTATAGCAGAAAATCTCTCCCCAAATCTGCGATAATAGCCTGCCATTCCCATAAATGATCTTACTGCTGAGACATCAGTGGGGACTGGCCATTCCTTAATGGCTTTTATCTTTTCAGGGTCAACTGCCAATCCTTTTTCAGAGATGATATGGCCTAAATATTGAAATTTATCCTTATAAAATTCACATTTACTGAACTTGGCATATAGCTGGTTTTCTTTTAAAGTCTGCAACACTATTCTCATATGTTCTTTGTGTTCCTCCTCGTTTTTAGAATAGACTAAAATATCATCTATGAACACAAGAACAAATTTGTCCAAATACTTACTCAACACACTGTTCATCAAACACATAAAGGTGGCAGGGGCATTCGTCAAACCGAAAGGTAAGACTACGAATTCGTAATGCCCATACCTGGTTCGAAATGCTGTTTTGCTGATGTCTTCTTCTTTAATTCTGAGCTGGTGATACCCAGTCCGGAGGTCTATTTTGGAGAAGACTGAAGCTCCTCTCACTTGATCAAAAAGATCGTCAATTCTAGGAAGTGGATATCTATTCTTAATGGTCAACTTATTCAGTTGACGATAGTCAATACACATTCTAAAAGTTCCATCCTTCTTTTTCACAAATAACACTGGGGCTCCCCAAGGAGACACACTGGGTCTAATATAACCCTTATCCAATAATTCTTGCAGCTGCATCTTTAGCTCCATCAGTTCTGGTGGACTCATCCGATAGGGGGCTCGGGAAACAGGTGTAGCTCCCGGCACAAGATCTATAGAAAAATCAATCTCTCTTTTGGGGGGAAGATGAGGGATTTCCTTGGGAAAAACCTCCTTAAATTCTCTTATGACAGGTATAGCGTCCAGCAACTCTTCCTCAGTTTGCTGTTCTATTTCTTCTACATGCACTGCATAGACTTGGTATCCTTTTCTAGCTGTCCTTTTCAATTGTAAGGCTGATATTTGTCTTACTACAATGGGTTTTGGTTTCCCTTTTAGTATAAAAGGTTTCCCTTCCTCATCTACACAATGCAAGGTTTTATCCCAGCAGTTCATCAGGGCTTTCTTCTTTTCTAGCCAATCCATTCCTATCAGCAGATCATAGGATCCTAATGGCAATATGTTCAGATTTACTTCTGTTGGGAACCCATTTAATTGTATTGCGGTTTTGGGCAACTTATGTGTGACTTTTCTCTTAGTTCCAGTGGCCAGCTGTACCAACCATGACTGCTGAAATTTTTCAGGTTTAATTTTACATTTTTCTACAATTCCCGGACTAATGTAACTCAAAGAAGCACCTGGATCAATCAAAACAGTAACAGGTAGGTCAGAAATCTTACCCTCCATTTCCACCATGGTTGCTTGATGTTCTTCCTGTCGATTTTCCAGGGCTGCACTGATGGTTGGTATGTTTCTGGCTATGTCATTGACGGTTGTTGCCTCTCGCTCTCTGCTGATCATGTGTATATTTCGATGGGGGCAGTCCCTCATCATATGGGGTTCTCCACAGCCCCAACATTTCAGAGGTTCCTTCATTCTGACTGTCCCTTCTTTTTTATTGTTCCCTTCTACTGGTTTTGAAGCCACTTGAGACTGAGCAGTTTGACTTTCTTTTGGTTTGCTGAACTTTTTCCTTTGATGATCTCTACCAAAATTCCCTAAATATGCTGGTTTTGGTCTCCTTCCTTTGAACTCAGCCTTATTCACCCAGCTCTTCCCTTGTTCAGCTTTTCCTTTAAACTGTTGATAGCATAGTCTTGATTTTCTAACAGCTTCATCCATGGTCTTTGGATTGTCAAACTCTATTTTCTCCTTGTACACAGTAGGCAAACAATTTAGAAATCTTTGCACTTTTGCCTTTTCTTCCCTAATGTAAGGGACATACCTCAGTAGATTTGTAAACTTAGTGACAAACTCATCAATAGTGAGCTGCCCTAGCCTCAGTTCATGGAATTCCTTTGCTTTATCATCATAATAACGTTCATTCAAATAACGACTCTTGAACTTTATCTGAAAATCTTCCCAAGTAACTGTTTTTTCATCAATAGCATGCACCATTTTAGTCTCTTCCCACCAGAGTGTAGCTTTGCCTTGTAGCTGGTACACAGCTACTCTAGCCTTCAGATTGCTCTCATATTCATATACTTGGAAATACTTGATCATGTTCAGCAACCAAGCTTCAGCATCCTCTTCCTTCTCTCCATCATAGGAAGGCGGTTTGATCTTTCTAAATTCTCCCTGCAACTCTCTTTTCTGTTTATGCTGCTGTCTAGCAGCCTCATCCTCATCAGATTCATCCATCTTCCTCTTTCCGAAACCTTCGCCTTCCTGGCTGTTTCGGGAAGTTAATTCCCTGATGAGCTTTTCCTGCTCCTTGCTGGCTGATGACAACAAGTCATTCTGGCTTCTCAGTTCAGCCAACTCTCGTTGCATCCGGTGCAACATAGCCAGTACAGGGGCATTGGGATCTGGAGTAGCAAATTCATTTTGCAGATCCACATAAAATCCTTCACCTTCAGCCATTTCAACTGTATACACTTACAACACAGATTAGCAACGTTGATAAACTGCAGAAAAACAAAATACGTAATAAGAAGTGAGCACAAAATGACAGCCCAAATTGTTGTAACTAGTGCTCCGATACCATTTGTCACGCCTCTCATTCAAGGCAATTTTTTTTTTTTTTTTTTTTTTTTTTTTTGTTTTTGTTTTGTACAAGCGACTTCCCTTATTAATTATAGGGTTGTATGAATACTAAATCAGAAGTGGGATGTTCATTTTTCTTTCCTATCCTCCACTGTTCCCTTAACATAATTGCCTTAACTACACAACTCATATGTATGCAACATAGAATATTTGTATATCTCTTATAGATATCTACTCATCCACATATATATATATCCACATAATATATATATATATATATATAAATACCCCTTGTGTATCTTTATACAATATATATATTACTATATATATTTACTTTGTCCATATATTTACCTCCATTTAATATATATATACAAATACCACAGGTGTATATTTATATATATACATATATATATTACTATATGTATCTAACTCATCCATAGATATATATCTTCACATAATATATATATATATATAGGAATGCCACCCGCGTATCTTTTTAATTTTCAACTATACAAATGAATTTTCACCTATATGACAATTATTTTTCATAGATATAGCTAGGACCTATATATATATATATATATATGTCATTGTATAGGGTTTATTGTAAATCCACATTCGGATATATGTGGTCAACACCGCTATATAATTATATATATCTGCAACCTTCTTATGTATTTATTCACAACTGTTAATGTAACCACGGAAGGGCGCACCCACTTCCACGTGGCATGAACTGTGTATCGGTATCAATTCCACTATGCCTCTCCACAGCGTGAAGATGGCCGCTTCATCCAGTAGCTGATAATCTAAAGGGTGAAAGTGCGTTCATCCTAGATGTTGACTGTGTTTATTTGACGTTTAACCCATGGCATACACTTGCTTTCGATTATCCTACGTTTGGTCCACGATATATTTGGCAGTGTGATATCGCCGGCTGTTGGGCCGCCAGCTACATTTCCTCATTTGAAATTCTTGAAACGTGGCCCACTCTCATACGAACCCAGTCCCTTACCTCTATTGCGTATCCTGCTTCAGGATTTGCCTCGGCTCCGTGCTCTGTTTCCAGCTAACGTGTACACCCACTTCACACTGGCTGTCTGTATCCACAGAGTTCCCAACCCCCGTACTGAGTACGAGTTGCAGAGCCGCTCTCCTCAGTTTAGGTATAGCTAGATGGAATGGCTAAGAGTTTTTATAATATTTCACGGTTTCTTTTGTAGGTGGAACATCTCAGTCGAGGAGGACGACGGCGACGTTCTGTGGCGTTGGTACACCGTAGGCTTGATGGCTGTACACTCCAGTAAGTTTCCCAACCATCCTCGGGATTTGCTGAGAGTTTATAACAGTGGGATCAGGGTTCGAGTATCCTTTAGGCAGAAGACCCTCTGAATGATCGCATTTATGAAACTTCGTTACGTTTTTTTTTTTCATTTGTGGTTTCGGTAGTTAGTGTCTGTTGCCTGGGTGGTATGGGAGAGATAGTTCTCGGCTTTCCCGGGGTCGTTCATCACTACGACTCCAGGGAGTATTCTCTCCCTACAGTTAACCATTGCTGCATTCCGTATTTTATAATCGGTTATGCTGGAGGTTTCTTATTACATACTTATCGGTTTCTGTTTACCGATCAACTCTTTCAAGCTAGACCAGTTTTATTTCAGTTTCCGGATTTTAAATTCCTGTTTGGATTGTTACAGTGCTGAGAAGTCAAAGGCGATTGGGATTATTTCGTTCCTAATCTCGTCGACAGTTTCTATCGTTTGGGTAATGAAAATCCCTCTTTTGCTCGTGAGTTCTGTCACGCAGCTGAAGAGATTGAACCCAGTGTTTTCTGACGGATAACCCTGAGTTAGCAGCTTTCAGTAACCTACCTACAGTACTAAGTCTATCTTGGCTTATTTTTGTAGTTATATCGCTGCATATGTTGATGTATCTTTTTTTTTTCCTCTGAACCCCACTGTCGCCGCCCTTAGTTGGCCATGGCGTGACGGAGAATTATCGGGGTTCGTCCGACTGTGTTGTTCGTTTTATTTTTATGATTCTACTGTGATCGGCAACTACGTTGCCATCGTACCTTCATGGCAGCGTTTTTTCTTGGTTATTGCTTTCACAGTGCGGTCGATGGTTAGCAATAGCGCTTCCAAGCGCCGTGAGTTTCATCCGGCAGAATCACTATTCAAATTTCGTTTGCCGTAACAGACAGTCCATTATTTTGATTCATTTATCGTCGAACCGTTCATAGGTTTCCTTATGCGTCTATGTCTTCATTGTGTTTTTTTTTCTTTGCTATGTAGATCGCATATTATGCCTTCTGTTTACTGAGTTCGTGGGGTTCATTCAACGGGTTCTCTACACGCTCGGTTTATATTTGTAGAGTTTAGTTTTAAATCGGAATGATCTATTTCAGCCTTTGTTCCTTTTATTCACTTAACCATGTATTTCCTATTTCGACTAGTATTTATTACCTTGCACTCGTACGCATTCCTATATAATTGTACCGAACGTAAATCGTTCTCCTTTGTTTTTCATTTAGGGTTTACTTTCATTTTTATATGCCTGTATATATAAGCAGATCATATCTAGACTAACCGCCCTGAATCTGTTGCTATTCAATCTTGCGGCTTATTCCTTACATGCATTTTGCTAAAAGCATACACAGGAACTTTATATTTTCTTGACAGGTAATGTGTTCGATTGCGCTTTAATTATGCCGTGGATAGATAAGGATTCGACTTATATCACTTCTGGGACATATAAACTTATGCTTAGGTCTCTATATATATCTCGGGTTCGATCCTTATAAGGTTCGACCCCGGCCAAGAGATATATAAATGTATAATTACTCTTTGCCCGAATTATTCCTACGCATGGTACTGGTTGCCACATGGGTTTTGTTTGTTTTTCTCTAATGTTCATTTCAAAGTTTATAATTGATGTTAGACTTGCAAAGTATTTCATACTCGCCGTCAATAATCTAACCATTTTTATTGTAAGAGTATTCATGAATGTAATAAGCCTGTTTGCCTCCATGTTATAGGATTGTTAACAGTACCTTCGAGTTTCTTTTAGGACTAGAACTATAAATGTTGCCATGTTTATGACTACATAACAAGGAGTGTAGTTCAGATAATATATTATGCCATGCTACCATATTCCAGGAAATACAAAGAGAATTTTTTTGAGGGAATGTTTATATTTTTAGACCTGTTATAAGAATCATATAGTGTATACTGAGTGGGGTTTTTTTTTTTTCAATACACATAACCACATCATATCAGTTTGGTGTCTATGGGAATTATAACAAATTTAATCATCTATAGAGGCCAAGTAACTTCAGATCTAGACCAACTTGGGTTTAGAGATTCTGAAGTTTCTACTCTATAGGTTTATGGTCTACAACAAACAGATTCTGTAAGGTGCATCCTTAAGGACAGATCTGTTAAATGTAGCACCAAAATTTTGCAATTTTCATAAATAAAAATTTATATGTAGCCAATTCATACTATAATAAAACATAGCAATAAAAATTTCAGAACATACCACACAATCTGCAATTTGACCAACCTCCCAACCTTAGAATCCTCCTTATCTCCCAGGATTCACCCCCGAGCAGAGATCACCTCCTAGCACAGATCAACCTCTGATCAGCCTAGGAGCAGCTTATTTAAGCTCAAAATTCCCCAAAGCATGTTTCTAATTCTGCGTCCAGAATAGCAGGATGCTTTCTTTCCTGTTTAGCCTAGGCTTCCCATCTTTGGGATTCTTTAAAGCTGTTTTAAGCTTTTTCCTCAGCTTTTCCAGCTTTATCCCTCCTCTTCCCAACTACTCCTCTTCATTGGGGTAATTTAGATTCTTCTCAAATCTAAATAAATTTCTTTCAAGGAGTTTTAGAAAGATTTTTGGGGATTTGTTGCCTTATCCATCCTCATGGATTTGGCAAGTGATATCAATTCTCTTTTTGGTCAAAATGCACAATCATTTTATTTATTTCCTCAAATAAAATATGCCAATACATTCACACCATAGTCATCCCTTGGGGTCCACCCCCTTAGGATTTTAAAATTCAAATGTCTAACTTTAAAAATTCAACACAAAAATTGGGGGTGTTACATGAATGTAAGTCCATATCTTTAGCAAAAGAATCACTATTCTCATTATAAAAAAATTCTGGCTCAAGGTCCTTGTCATAATTTTGAGCAAGTTGAGGTTCCAACTCACTTTTTATGCTATCATGTTGATTTACCTTTTCAACAACATCTTCCTTTTCAGTATCATATACTGGAGAATAGGCAAAACTTACAAAATAACATTTGTGCTTTTGCTCCACTAACATCCTAAGGGCTTCATCATTTGCAAAATCAAATGCACACACATTTTAGACATCATTACAGTATTTAACCAATTCCTGGCAAGACTTTTCATATTCATTAGGTTGTTAAAATTTGTCCTTCATGGAATTAGAGTAACACTTTCCCTGATCATGTGTGCCACCAGTCTACTCCCTTCTAGGGTCATCCCATTTTTTTTATGACTGTGATCAAATCCTAGTGCCTTCTCGAAGCATATTCCATTTGAATTATTATCAACGCCATTATGGGGATGCTCTCTCACTTGAATTTTCATAATAAGCTAGCTTATATCCTTTTTTTCTTTATGGTCATGGCCAACCTCTTCATCAAAATCTGGAGGATAGAAATAACACGCGAAATATGACAGATAGAACTCAGACATGTAGGACATCGATCATCGAGGAACCAATAGTAGGATGAGTTGATCAATTATACCCAAATCCATTTACATCGGTTTGTATTTGGATTATCATGGCGGTTGTCAAAATTTCAATTTGGTATGCCCTATCTTAATCTATTTTGTTAGCACAGACATAAATCATTTTCACTTACTTGCTTATATATCCTTGGTAAGGGCAAGGCAAGGTAAGAAACAATACAATCATATAAGAACATGGTCATTTCATTAATCAGAATCTCTTGTTGCCTCTCCTTCTCGAGGAAGTCACAACATATATGACAGTCATCTCCTTGTGTAGTAAGTGACACACATCTTCTTTGCCAGCAAGGTGATTGAAATAGCCATCTCATTACTGCAATAATAGAAAAATAATTTCTTCACGCGTGATGGATGCATGTTGATCCTTTGGGTGCAAGATTTAACAACATGAATTAATCTCAATTGGACTCTTCATCTAGGTAATTTCAACTATTCATCTCTTCATAATAGCTTTTCCAATTTCAGTTTGTTCATGCAAGTCTATATAAACATGCATTTTTTGTTTCTGGCCATATCCTAAAAAGTGGTTACTAAGCAGGGATGGTTGTAGTTTTTTCTTTTCTTAAATCCGTTTTCAACTACTGGGTCCTATTTTTTGGAGAAAAGTAGTTCCTCACTTAAACCAGAATCTAATGGATTGTTGTATATATTTAGAATTGATGCTTTGGTATCAAATGGTCTCTCTAAGATGGGGTATACCTATGTAAATATAGGAGAGACAACAATACCCAAATTGACTCTCATTTCATAATTTGGGGAGTTACATTGCTAAACTGTTGATCTTAATTGTTTGGTTTTATTTTCTCTGCATACAAATCACACTTGGGCATAACCTAATCATGATCAATATGTACACCCTTCTTTTCCCTTTTATTTTCCTTTCCACCACAACATGTTTTAAATTAATAATTTTTAAAAAATATTTGTTGATCTGTTTCCCTTTTCTTTTCCATTTTATTACGATATTTTTGCAAGTTGCAGTTTCTGAAATGGATTTATTGATCTGCTTCCCTTCAATTTTCCTCTTTTATTACAATAATTTTGCAAGTATCAGTTTATAAAAATTATTTATTGATTTGCTTCCCTGATTAATTTCTTGTGATGTTCTATCTATAGGGGACATTGGTTGCAAGTGCTTCAAAATTTTTGATGTCTCGTATCAAGGCTCTTGTTGATTATGTGAACAGCAAGGGCCTCAAACTTGGCATATACTCGGACGCAGGGTATAATTCATTTTCTTTATACTTTGGTTGTGTATTTTCTTTTCTACGAGCTTCTTTCTCTTATAACTATGCGTGGAAAGTATGCCTTTTCAAAATCTCGGTATACTTTCTTTTATTTATACTTTAGTTGTGTCTTTTATTTTCTATGAGACGTGTTCTTTGATAACTATGTGTGGAAAATTTTCCTTTCCACAATATGGACATATTGGCGAGGTCATCAAAGTCAAAGATTCATGAATAGATTGTATTTTGTTTCCCATTTTTTAAATTATCATGAGCTTCTCCCTTTTTTCAGCTACTATACCTATTAGAAGCAGCTGTCAGAAGAAGCCAGGTTCCTTGGGACATGAGCAAGTTGATGCCGATACTTTTTCTTACTGGGTAAACTTATTTTCCTTTCGGGTTTTTATATGTAAACTATTAATTTTTTTATCTTTTCAATTCTAAGTAATAGATCATTTTTTGTTCTTCTGTAGGGTGTGGATTATCTCAAATACGATAACTGCTACAATGATGGCTCTAAGCCTGAAATCCGGTAAATATTTTCTCTCATGAGTGTAATCCTTCTTAGTTTGTTTTCACATTCTCTTGATTCGTAGCAGTTGGAGGAAAACATAAGATATTGAGGACAAGTGGGAAAGTTTGTTAGCTATATCTTCTAAGTAGTTTAGATAGTTTGAAATTTCTTAGGCATGTAAATCTAACATCTTTTTTGCATGAAAAAATAAGTGTAATGATGTTTGTTTAAATTCATGGCTTCAGGCAAAATTATTGATTAGACGTGATGTAACATCTATGGACAAGAAGACTTATGGAATCTTAAGTAACCCTGAGGTTATTGCAGTCAATCAAGGTGAGTGTCTTCTTCAAATTATTTTGAATATTTAGAAACTAAGGTATTGTACTACAAAATTTTCACTTTGATAAACCTAAACATGTTCTAGCTTACCATAAGCTTAATTATATTTGAATATTTCCATAATGACTCTTCTTGTTTCATTTTGATCTTCTTACCTATATGACTAATTCATGCACCGAACCAATGTAATAGATGAACATGGAATTGCAAGGTTTGTAGCATCCATGACATATGGGATGCAAGAGGCAGGTGGTGTGCATGAATGTTGCATTGTATCTCAGTGAGTCCAACCCACGACATGATCGTGTTGTTCAAGAAGCAATAACTAGGGGCGCCATTGCAACTGCTGCCGAGTTGCTAAGAAAACTCACTCATTAAGGATTGCTTGTTTTGATTCTCGTTCACATCATATTTCAAATCCCATTTCTAAGCATAAGTGTTTTGGAATGCAAAAACTTCATAATTACAAATCTTATTTCGGCTGCTCCAACTCTAACTCAAAGGAGGGAATAGTTTCCTTTCAACCATCCTTGTTAAATTTTGATTTGAGAGTAGTTAATGAATGTTTAGGCCATTGTTCATTCATCACTTCAATTTTTTTATGTGGAGTAAATCCACACTGTTGTATTTGTGGGGATTACACAATGATTTTTTTTTATCTATAACATTATTTATTTTTAATTATATTGTATTATATTGAAATTATATGAGTGTGAATTTTGACTTTAACCATAATTAGTTGGATATTAATCTTTTTTATTTTTAATTATATCTTTTTTACTTATAATTTTAATTATATTTTATTGAGATGATATGAGTGTGAATGTTGGTTGTAACAACAGTTTTTGGGATATTAATAATTTTTATTTGTAATTATATTTTGTTTAAATGATACGAGTGTCAATGTTGAATGATTGTATTTTAGTTAGATAATACGAGTGTCAACATTGGATGTACCACGAGTTTGCTAGATGTAAAAATAATTGTGACAAATATTGATTAAGCGTAAATGTCTGCTTGATAATTTCATCTTAGAGTTAACTTTCCCGCTAAACTACTCTGACACTAACATTTATTATGCACACTCAATGCACTAAACCTTAAGAAGATGATGTTCCAGTAGACCTTAAGAAGCTAACGTTCCAATACCAGCGTTTATTCTGCACACACGAAAGCCAATGGATTATTTTTGCAACGAATCGACCGACGGTAGCCAGCCTTGCTCTCTTCATAGCCAAATACAAACCAATGAAATGTCCTATGTTTATGGTTTCTCGAGAGTATACGGATAAATTGGAATCACCGAAAAGGTAATAGTGTGCATAAAACGGAACAAACCCAAATAGAAAAACTCGGACGCATTCAATTTCTTCTGTCTGCATAGTGTTGGTCGGAATTAAGAATAATTTAGACTAATAATATATTTAATCAAGATAAGTGTGTTTATTATTTAATCATGTTTTCAGAAATTTAGTTTAATTATTCAGCAAATATAGTAGAGATTTAACTTTTAATAGTATGTATAAATCAAAATTTGAAATTTATTTTTAAAGTAGTTATCTTTTTTTACTTTTTAATTAAATTGATTAATTAGCAAAAATATCATATGCACACTTTCACAAAATATTTTATAATATTTTTAGTATTATGAATAAATCAAATTTTTATATTTATCTCTAAATTGTTGTCTTTTCTTCTTCTTTTTTCAGTTTTACCCGTTGTTTATATAATATTCTAATTAAATTGATTAATTAAAAAAAAGATCATATAAACATGTGTCATCTAGAGTGATTTGTAGATTTTGGACATGTATTATTGATAAGCCGTGGTATTGCACCAAAACCTATTTATAAATTAAAGCCTATATAATAAGTATTTTCTTACTTATTATAGGTTCATGCTTATAGGAATTTTCTTTCAAATAATTATGTTTTTTTTTATCTTTTAATTAAATTAATTAATTAACAAAAGCAAATGATATGAACGAGTGCTAGAGGGAACAAGTTCTAGTTTATATGGAATGATTTATGGTTTTTGTGGCATGTAGTATCGATAAACAAAGGTATTATCCCATGGTATTGTGACAAAGCCTATTTACAAATTAAGAATCTTAATGAGTGAGGGTGAATTTCTAAAATTAAGTATGGTGTTACAAGTTTTTTTAATTGTGTATATATTTAATTTCTTTATTAATTATTTTTATAAAGAATAATAATTTAAACTAAAATAATAATTTAGTTAATTTTTATAGTGGTGCTAGCATATGAGTGTTATTGGTTATTGAGGTAGAACTTATAAATGCATAGACTAAATATAACTACCAATTGCACTGGATGTTGCAAAAAGAACGCAGTAAAATAAAAATTCAAGAAGAATCATAACATAAGAAATCACAATTAAAAGTTTTATTAATTGTGAATCACAAATTGTAAATTTCATAATAGAATGCAACTAAATAGTTAAATATATTTTAATATTTTTAAATCTTAAGCATAAAAGTGAAAACAAACTGGTGATAATTGTAAACATTGACTCATGAATATTACAGTTTGGAAAATAAAAAAATACATTTACTGAACAATAATACATATATATTGATATTTTTATTTTCTGAAGAGTAAGGAGAAATCTAGCTACCGGTTGAAATTTCACATTCCTCAATTCATGAACAGAAAAATTAAATATGTATTTAAAAATTTTCCGCCAACTCCCAAATATACAAGGAACGAATCTGGACCTGCAATTTGATAAATATGGCATAGGAGGTTGGAGAGAAATTCGGGTGGTCGTTGGTCAATGAACACAGTTTGAATTTTTGTGAACATACTCTCTGCTTGCGCTTGAAAGAAATATCGTTTCCTTTTTGTTCGTGCCTCTTTTCATGTTGTGGATCTTTCCACAATGACGATGGTGTATGTTCATGCAGCGGTGGTCATGTCTGATCTTGGATATGCCAACAACTCAGCGGTGGTGGTGTCACTCAGCTGCCCAGAGCGCTTGTGACGAGAACCAGCGTGAGGAGGGTGCCAGAGTGAGAGGTTGTGAACTGGAAGGAATAGATGGATGCGCAAGTGGACGCAAGCAATGGAGCAGCAATATATGGCAACAATACCATAGTGGCTAGAGTTTTTGTATTTATGCATGACAACTGTTTCTTGTGTTTGATTTGAGTTGTACTAGTCATCACCAGAATACTGGATGCCCATCCACTGTTGTGTGATGCTAGATATTTGTCCTCTGGTGAACGGGCTGAAATTCAGATGCAATTCCTTCCACCAGTCAATTGTAGTCATAGCAGTTGTTGCTTCGGTCCAAAGATAAAATTCCTATTGCAGGTACAACTAACTTCATGGGCATTATTTTAAAATGATAGTTTAATATAATTCGCCGCATGAAATTTTTCAATACTTCAACATTAAAAATATTTAAGAGTGAAATTAAATAGTCTATAATGTCTAGCTAACTGTCAAAAAATGACTGATTTTTTTTTTTGAAAATATAGAAATCAATACAGATGAATTAGATTGACGAAAATTATGGTTCCACATCTAGTCTCGACTGACCTGCTACACACAGCAGCTTTACATATAACATTGGAGAAAGTATTCAGAATAAAGCAGGATTCTCGAATTTGAATATTACTTTTTATTTTCTCTACCAAACACACCAGAGCTATTTTCAACTTACAAAACGATACAAATTATTTTTTCAACACGGATTGAACTAATATCGTTGCAGAGGTCATGAGACTCTACTTCACTGACTACTAATCCAACGTTCTCTTCAAAATCAGAAATCCCCGTAAAAAAAGTGAGAGTGAAAGCAATTGGCGAATGAATGTTACATGTTGGAAAATAAAAAAATACATTTACAGAACAATTATACATATATATATTGATATTTTTAATTTTTAAATAGATTATACATATATGAAAACTGAATAAATTACCATATAGTAATCCGCAAATGAAAAGAAAATTGCGGAGGTCATGAAACTCTGCTTCACTGACTACTAATCCAACTTCCTAATCCCCCTAAAAAAGAGTGAGAGTGAAAGTGATTGGCCCATGAATGTTACAGGTTGGAAAATAAAAAAATACATTTGCAGAACAATAGTACATAATATTACTTTTTATTTTCTCTAGCAAAAGCACAAGATCTATTTTAAACTTACATAACGATGCAAATTATGAGCTATTTTAAACTTAAATAACGATGAAAATTATTTTTTCAACACGGATTGAACAAATATCGTTGCAGAGGTCATGAAAATCCGCTTCACTGAATCCAGCGTCCTCTTTAAAATCAGAAATCCCGGTAAAAAAAAGTGAGAGTGAAAGCAATTGCCCAATGAATGTTACAGGTTGGAAAATAAAAAAAATACAATTATACATATATATTGATATTTTTATTTTCTGAATAGATTATACGTATATGAAAACCGAATAAATTACCAAATGGTAATCCGCAAATGAAAATAAAATTGCAGAGGTCATGAAACTTTGCTTCACTGACTACTAATCCAACTTCCTATTCAAAATCAGAAATCCCCTAAAAAATAGTGAGAGTGAAAGAAATTGGCCCATGAATGTTACAGGTTGGAAAATAAAAAAATACATTTGCAGAACAATAATACATATATGTTGATAAAAGGACTGTTTTAATATATAGAAATAATTTTTTCTCTCGAAAAAAAAATAAAAATTTATTGATATTTTTATTTTTTAAATAGATTATTCTCATATGAAAACCAAATAAATTACCGAATTCTAATCCACAAATAATGAAAGGTAATGAAAGGAAAATTACTTATAAATGAAAATTACTTATGAATATCCACTGGGGCACAAAGATAATGTACTCTTGAAAAAAATGAAAAGCCATAATTTGTTCCTAGCACAGCTGAAAATCTTGTACGGTTGAAAATTTTGAAAAGCCCGAATTGGTTTATGAATAGATTATACGGATATTAAAATCAAATAAATTACTAAATGCTAATTCGCAAATAAAAGGAAAATTACTTATAAATGAAAACTACTTATCAATATCTACTGGTGCACAAAGATCATGTAGTCCTGAAAAAAATCAAAAGCCATAATCTATTTCGAGCATGGCTGAAAATCTTGTATTGTTGAAAATTTTGAAAAGCCCGAATTGGTTTCCAAGCACGGCTGAAGATTTTGTACTGTTGAAATTTTAAAAAGCCCGAATCAGTTCTCAGTCTCACTGAAGATTGTTCCCAGCACCACCACAGAAGATTTTGTATGGTTGAAAAAATTGAAAAGCCTGTGTGTGATTCTAACAAGACTGAACCTACTGTTGAAAAAAAAATAAGAGATCATGATTTTTGAAGAAGTTGAAAATTGAGAATATTGAATCTGTTGATAAGGGTTGAACAAAAGCAAGCAGTTGATAAGAAGTTGGTTTACTATAACTATTTTTAATATGATGGCACACAATTGTTCAATCGTCTAACAATTGATCTAATGGTCAACAACAATACACAGTGGCACCTACGAGAGTTGTTTTCCAATAATAACGTCTTACGGCGTAATTATTTTATAAATTAATGTTACCATTAGTTATTAATAATCAATAAGCAAGAAAGTTCTTTAAGAACGTAGTATATTTATTACAACATATTTATTGGGCTAGATCCATCATAACCCTTGATTTATCAAGCTTAGAGGGATTACATTTATTGAGGTGCAAACCTTTTTTTAAATAAGAAGAGATTTGATCCATCTAAACACTTGGTAGATCCTGAATGGTATGGATATAGAATAATTAAAAATAAATTAATAATAATAATAATAAATTTAATTAATATAATAAAATTGAAAAAACATCCATCTTGCCATGTCTCAAGATTACAATTTTAGATGTTCCTTCTAGCTTTTAGACTATTTCTAAAGGAACCTGATTTGACACTAATTGTTGGAAAATGGCAAAATACTAAGTAGGGGTGAATTACTATTTCATGACCAATTTTAACAATTAATATAAAGATTCAAGTACTAAAAAAACGAACATGTAAAATATATAAATCACATAGCAACACCATAAGCATCATTCACATAGAAGAAACTAATGTTTACATGAAAACCCATAAAGAAAGAAAACCCCCAATTTTTATTTTTATTTTCATGTAAAAGAAAGCAGCATTTTTTTTTTAAATCTTACTGTGCATGTAAAAACATATAGGAGGATCCACACTATTTTAATTTGCAGCCACACAGTTGCTGCAAACACCAGCTACCACTGGTTATAGGCACCAACCTACTGATTTGTTTGAGGAAGCTACAAGAAAGAGACCCCAAACTTCTAATAAATGATGTTAACTTTTGTTCCTACTAACATAATTGATATTCTCTTTCAAGTACCCTATTTTTTTTATCCTCTCCAATTTTCTTATAGAAAACAACTTGAATTTTCATCCAATCTCCACCTATAACATTTGTTTTTTCCCTTATGTTCCATATATGCTTTAGATTTTTAACATTTGAGATCTTTCCCACTTGCTTTTCATGTTCATTATTTCTCTCTTTCTCTCACAGCAATAATTTGATCAAAACAAGAGAAAAATATTCCTAAATTACAACTCCAAGAATTATTTTATAACAATATCCTCTTATGAGTTGTGTATTTTTTCATTCTCAATTATCATGAGTTAATTCACTTCAGATTCATGTTGTTTGAGCTTCGGTAGTATCTTTCTTTCAAATTCAAGCCATTTTAATTCGTTGGTATTTGAATCAATATTCATGCGCCCTTGCCTTCACCATAGGGGATTCATTCAATTAACATACAACATATAACGTGAATTCATTGAATACTAAACAACAACCCAAACTTGATTGAATATTGGAAAATAACTCTAAAAATCACATTATTTAACCCCCTACCGACCCAATACACCTTCCTAATTTAAAAAATCCTACGTTCACTAGATATTGTAGGTATCCATTTTTTCATTAAAATTATTTATACCCCTTTATATTTTTTCATTAAATTTGAGCTCCATTTTGTATACCTGCGAATATAAAAATACTTTACCCCCTAATATATGATAAATATATTATGTCATCTTCTCCTCAATAAATATCCCCCAATATGAATGGAAATGATATGGTATAGGTCGTTGATGAATGCTTACGTCGCCGTTCATTTTTGGGGCATGTAATATCCCTCGCGTAAGCCACCGTAAAAGCTCTCATAAAATGAGGGTTATTAAATAATTAAATATTATTAATTACTATATTGATATTACATTAAGAATATTCTTGTAATTCTTAATTATAATAATATTGGAAGAATTATTTCTTAATTATTTTATTTAGAATAATTTAAATTCTTCTATGGAAATAAATTATATTTCCAAGTTGGTATATATTATGAGTTTTAGAAATAATGAGTAATAGTTTGGTTTTAGAAATAATGAGTAATAGATTTGGAAAAAGTATGGATAAGTGATATTTGGCTCTTTAAAAATAAAATCATGAGAGATTTATGGATTGCTTTTGTGAGTTAGAAAAGCTGGAATGCTTTTATGATTTAGAAAAGATGGAATTCTTTTATGATTTAGGAAAAAGCTGGAATACTTTTATGATTTAGAAAGGCTGGAATGCTTTTATGATTTAGAAAAGATGGAATTCTTTTATGATTTATAAAAAAGTTGGAATACTTTTATGATTTATAAAATATATTCCATTGTATTAATTCTATTTATTATAAGACTATGGGGGAAATAGAGGAGAGGAAGGGGGAAAATACATGGAGAATGGAGCCAAGGAAGAGGAAGACGGTATTCCAAGCATGCATCAAGAGATAAGTAACCATATTCTTTGAAAATATTTTTGTTTCCATATGGACCATGATTGTATAATGATTGAATTTATTTTCAATAAAAATTTTAGTGTATTAACAGCTAGATCTACACTTATTTATGCATTATTTTGATAAAACCCCTCGGGGATTTTGTTAAGAAGGCTAAGTAGTTCCAAATCTGGTATGGATTTGATGTTTCAGCCATATATCAGTTGTAGATCTGAATATTAACCTAAAGCAGCTGAAGCTCCACATATAAAATGCTGTTAAGTCTTTCTGCAGCTTTTCCATTTGTTTCTGCTATTATTTCTGAAGGATTCTTTCTCTTGCTTCAAGTAAATCCAATGCTTCTACAAAGGAACTTGATTATAGATATGATTTCTTGATGCCATACTGTAATATGAGTCTAATGGCTAATTTCCAATGTCTTCAAGCAGAGACTGCGCAATTCCTGAATGATGGTTTCTCTATTTACCAACTCTCTCCTTTAGCTGATTTTCAGCTAGTGTTGTTTGTGGGAGATCTGTTTAAACCCTCTAAACTCATTTATTTTTGCTAAAACTGGAATTTCCCGCTTCTTCCTTGGTTGGTTTTTTCTTCTCTTTTGGATCCATTTTTTAGATCTGTAGATCTAAGGTTCCTAAGAGCAGTAAAATCTAAGAGGAGTGTGTCATTCCCACACTTTCTGTGTTTCACCATTCTTCTATAGACAGAGTCTGGAACGGGCCAGGAAGCCTCTGGATTTCACCCTTCCTTGTGAAGGTGATGCATCCAGTAAATTCCCTGCTGGTCTATCTCTAGTTTATATCTATTGGTGCAATTCCATATTGCTGTGATCCCATAGTGGAATATCTTAAGATATTCCCTACTGAGCCTATTTTTTCCCATTTGGAACATTACATAATTGTATGAAAGGAAATAATTATTGTGTTAAAACCCTTCAAAATGAATAGAAGAGAAAAATATATCCTGGGATGCATTATTGGATTAGATTCCTGGAGAGGAAAAATGTTAATCACATGCTTTATTATATAAGATTATTTAGAGAAACATATATGCTTGTATGCATGGGAAAAATATAGTTTTGAGTATTAGATTTCTAGAGAAAACGAAGATGAAATCACATAATATTTATTGTGTTAGCCCTATTTTGGGCAAAATAATATGTATTTTGCAAACCTAAAGGGATTAGCTATGGTATTAGTTTTATCTTGGGAGAATATTATGCATAGTTATTGGTTATATCTTTCGGATGAGAGAGAAATGTCACTTTGATTGCATGGAAGAATAAGTGGTATGTGTTTGACCCCTGGGAAAAGAAATGTGTTTATTTTTCCATGAAATATTTATTTAGTTTTCTTTGGAAAGAAATACATGTTTGACATGCAGGAAGAACAAGATATGTTATTGCATGCACAAAAATATGACTTGTATGTTACCTTTGTTTGAAATAGAGTTGGCATTGTTATACATAATAACCATTATGAATAGATCTTGGGTGGAAAAGTTGTTTTTGGAAAAGAAGATGTATTCACATGCATAAGTATAACATCTATTGCATTAATCCATTTTGAAAAGAAAACATAAGAGTAGGAAAAAAGATAAATTTCCTGTTGGGATAGTTATCTTGAAATCTTGTTATGCATTTGCATGTACAAAATTAATATATAGTATGTTAGCTTTCTTTTGGAAATAATATGAAAGTGCATGCAAGATTTTGTTAGTGTTTGTTAGAAAGAGGATGTTTGATACTGATTTTTTGTTACTAATGCATGTGAAATGATGTTAAAGAAGGAAATTAATGTCAATGTGGTTATGTTTTATACATGCATACAAATATTTGTTGAAGTG
The DNA here is from genome assembly GCA_034641835.2 of Pinus albicaulis. NCBI lineage: Eukaryota > Viridiplantae > Streptophyta > Pinopsida > Pinales > Pinaceae > Pinus > Pinus albicaulis. The sequence goes on along the minus strand of CM076580.1, from coordinate 1,537,830,917 downwards.
TCACAAATAGATATCTATTATTGGTTTATTAATATTTTATCTAATCATGATATCAAGTGTGCTGATGACATCAATGGCAAGAAAGAAGGATGACTTGAGAAAAGGATTTTTCAAGTTTAACATTGTGGAAGATAAAGAGTTGTTAGTCTCTACAGGTTTACTAGTTCCAATTGTATGATGATCCACTGAAGGAAACCATCTGACGACAAAGACAGAGATTGATGATTCGTGGGTAAATGGTATCATGATGATTGTAATAGCTTATAGCTAGTTATGTTTCATTTAAGATTATTTTTATATGTAATTTTTATGACAATGGTCAAGGAATGGACTCCCTTATAGCCATTGAGTGAGGGGTGACAACCCTCATGAGCGTTTAATAATAAAATTAAACGTTTTCTGGTTTTCACCCTACGGGTTTTCCAAGGTATATCGGTGTCTATTTATGTGATTGTTTATTGTGTCGTTTTCATGATGTTAATTTCTTTCATGATGTGATTTTTATAGTATCAATTAGGTGATATACTAATTGAATTAATATGATCATTGTATCGATGCATAGTTATAGCAGGAAATTTAAGATAATATGCTACAACAAGGACAATTAATGGTTGTGTAACTCACTATGATTTTTACTAAATGTTTCTCTAAGTGATGATGATGGGTATTTAAATGGTTAATGCAGAAATATAAAAGGTAATTATAAGCTTACGCAGTTGTATTTTTTGAAAAAATTCCTAACTCCCTGCATTTTGTTGCGAGGTTATCGGGGTATGTTACAAATGGTATCAGCGCAAAAGGTTGCAACACTGGCACCTTTTGGGAATCGTTATGCAAAAGGATTAAGTAGAGGTATGATTATAGTGGGCATCATCTCAGGTATGATTTTAATCAAACTTGTAGTATACTACAATTAACATGAGATGCATGTTGCTTGATTACTGATTGCATGGAAGAGTAGACAGTTATAATGTTTATTTAAAAGTTGTTCTCATGAAATTTGAATATGGATGTGGATAAAAGACAATAAAACTTCTATTGTACCTATGAACCATCTTGAGCACTCAATGTTTATATTGCAGATTAATTACCAACCTTTGCATGCATAATATGAGAAAAATGATTATGGTGCATAAGGAAAAAAAAGTGGAAAAACATGGCTAAAGTTATCATGCACTACCTATAAATAATGAATGCATATATGGTTGGTGTGATAACTAAATAATATAGAAGTTGGGGTTTACCCTGAAGAGGAAAATGGAATATTGTAAAAACAGAACAAAAACAAAAATTGAATGAAACTCTTTAGTTGTTAAAAATAATCATTGAGTGAAGTATAACTCACATAGTAAAGTTAAATTCAGTGAAAAAAATCATAGTAGCATAATTATGGGTTATCTTTCTTCATTTAGAGTTGTAGAGGAAAGTTTGCATTCCATGTGTTTGACAAAAACAGGTAATTGAGATCCACAATTTTGTTGTTTTAAATAATTGCATCCGTGGAAGTTTTGGATGTGATTAATATTAAAATTAAGGGGTATTCATACCTTGAGATCATGTAACCCTCGTGTTGATACCAAGAAAAATATATGTTTAGACTTGGATCCATAATTTGGTCGACACTCCTGATTAGACTCTCCTGTAGGGATTGTTGGTTGTGTTGTTGGCAGAAATTTTACCATTGATCATATGAATATGATTCATGTTATACTATAAATTCTAGTTTAACTATCTCTTTGATAGTTTAAATATATTTATGGTAATTTATTTCATGTCTGCTAACTAGTCCCTGAATGGCGTTAGATTGTATGTTTGCTAAATATTTGGTAGAATGTCTCATTGACCATAGATTTCATGCTTGCAAATTGTTGTTATAATTCCAAGATGGATGTAGATTGCATGCTTGCAAACTATTTGTTGGAATGTAGAATTGATTGTATATTGAATGCTTTCACACTATTTGATAAAAGTCTACAGTGGTTGCAGGTTGCATGATAGAAAATTATTTTCCCAAAATTTCTCAATGTTTTTCGCTTATATTGCTTCAAGCGAATGGTAAGAGAAGAAAAAAATCACATTTTGTGTCCTAGTGTTCAATGGGATAGTTAGTTCTCTACAATATTGATGGTTGCTAAGGTGAGAACTTAAATGAAATATAATGCTATGGTATGCAATATATGTTAATTTTTTTTTTCTAAGTTGCATGATTATTATTATGTGGAAATTTGGAATTTATACCACCTATATTACATGCGATGAATTGTTGTCAATGTGTTTTGACAAATTGTGGGCCCCATGTTGTGGGTCAAGTATAGATGTGTGGTCTATATAAATATTCCTTTTCTTTAATGATAATATGAAATGGACAATTATGTAAATTAGACATTGACTACTTTTAGACATTGAATTTTTATTGGATTCAATGTATATGGAAACTGTGATGGGACTGATGTAATGAGGTAATATTTTATTTTATTATTGAGTTAATGAATACTTTGGTTGGGGTATTCAGGGAATGACTCTAGAGTTTTAGAAGACTTCTTGCCAGCTTATGAAAAGCTATTGGTGGTTAAGATCAACTTGGACCTTCCCTAAAAGTCTCCTAAAAATCCCTAGGAGAAAATAATAAAGAGGAAATATTAACATAATGGGAGAGAAAGATTATGTTAATGACTTAGTTGGAGATAAATACCAAGTTTGGTAAAATAAATCATAGCGGGACATAAAGGCATGCTTTAAAGAAAAATAAGAGTACCTTTTTCGAAAAATATAAAACAAAAAGGCCTACGTAAAATGGTTGGCATGCATTAGAGTAGGACGCTGCTAAAAATCTGTTGGGAAGAAATCAGCAAGGAATCAATGAGGTTGTTGATTCTAGTGGCAAGTAGATCTTATCTCGGTGGGTAACTATTGGATATAGTTCACGGTTGGGTGAAATATGCTCGGCTCCTTAATAATTCCTGGAAATTAACTATGATTAGATGAAATTATGTCTATGTTCAAAATTATCTAAAGATGTTGGATGTTACAATAGACTGTAAATTTCATGTCTCAAAGTTGTTGCATGTGTTATAGTTTTGCATGCATGATATATTAAATTATCTTAGCAACAATTTCGATGAAATAGGTTGTGTTTTTATGAGCAAATGAACATGTCATAAATGACTGATCTATATGCATGCATAGAGGAAATTAATTGAAATATATAAGCGACTGAAATAAATCACGTTAGATAAAATAATGAGTTATTGAAATTTAAATTCTTGACATACTAGAGGAACATGGCTGGAGATTAATGCCATGAGTTTGAATTTGAATGAAATTATTGTGGGAGAGAAAGACAATAATTTTCAAAGGAAATGGTTGGAGATAAATACCATGAGTTTGAATTTGATTGAAATTATTGTGGGAGAGAAAGATAGTAATTTGAAAAAACATTAGTGGGAGAGAAAGACTAGTGTAACTCCTAAATAAAATATAACATTCACTTGATAGATTTTTTCTTATCCTTTTGATGATTAAAGGGCTAAGTTCAGCTTGAGTTTTTGGTGGAATTATTATGATTTAAGTATTATTTTACGTTTCCTAAATAATTGGTAATGAAAATTAAAGGTTAATGTTCCAATAAGAGAAGAACATCGAGGACGATGTGCTTTTTAAGGGGGGAGTTTGTAATATCCCTCAGGTAAGCCACTGTAAAAGTTCTCATAAAATGAGGGTTATTAAATAATTAAATATTATTAATTATTATATTGATATTACATGAAGAATATTCTTGTAATTCCTAATTATAAGAATATTGGAAGCATTATTTCTTAATTATTTTATTTAGAATAATTTAAATTCTTCTATGGAAATAAATTATATTTCCAAGTTGGTATATTTTATGAGTTTTAGAAATAATGAGTAATAGTTTGGTTTTAGAAAGAATGAGTAATATATTTGGAAAAAGTATGGATAAGTGATATTTTGCTCACAAGGAAAAAACAAATATAGCTTTAAAAATAAAGGCATGAGAGATTTATGGATTTCTTTTGTGAGTTAGAAAAGATGGAATGCTTTTATGATTTAGAAAAGATGGAATTCTTTTATGGTTTAGAGAAAAGCTGGAATACTTTTATGATTTAGAAAAGCTGGAATTCTTTTATGATTTAGAAAAAATGGAATTCTTTTATGATTTAGAAAAATGTTGGAATACTTTTATGATTTATAAAATCTATTCCATTCTATTAATTCTATTTATTATAAGACTATGGGGGAAATAGAGGAGATGAAGGGGGAGAATACATGGATAATGGAGCCAAGGAAGAGGAAGAGAGTATTCCAAGCATGCATCAAGAGATAAGTAACCATATTATTTGAAAATATTTTTTTTTCATATGGACCATGAATCTATAATGATTGAATTTATTTTCAGTAAAAATTTCAGTGTATTAACAGCTAGATATACACTTATTTATGCATTATTTTGATAAAACCCCAAGGGGATCTTGTTAAGAAGGCTGAGTAGTTCCAGATATGGTATGTATTTGATGTTTCAGCCATATATCAGTTTTATATTTGAATATAAACCTACAGCAGCTGAAGCTCCTCATATAAAATGTTGTCAAGTCTTTCTGCAGCTTTTCCATTTGTTTCTGCTATTATTTCTAAAGGATTCTTGCTATTTCTTCAAGTAATTCCAATGCTTCTACAAAGGAAATTGATTATAGATATGATTTATTGATGCCATACTGTAATATGAGTGTAATGGCTAATTTCGAGTGTCTTCCAGCAGAAACTACACAATTCCTGAAGGAGGGTTTCTCTATTTACCAGCTCTCTCCTTTAGCTAATTTTCAGCTAGTGTTGATTGTGGGAGATCTGTTTAAACCCTCTAAACTCATTTATTTTTGCTAAAAATACACTTGAATGTCCCACACAACCTTATATAATGGAACCAAGCCTTCGTCTACATTATTTTCACACTGCGTTTCTTATACAACGTCCTCCTTGAGCCTATTGCAGATTTTCCTGAGAGTGGAATTTCCCGCTTCTTCCTTGGTCGGTTTTTTCTTCTCTTTTGGATCCATTGTTTAGATATGTAGATCTAAGGTTCCTAAGAGCAGAAAAATTTAAGAGGAGTGTGTCATTTCCACACTTGATGTGTTTCACCATTCTTCTATAGAGAGAGTCTGGAACGAGACAGGAAGCCTCTAGATTTCACCCTTCCTTGTGAAGGTGATGCATCGAGTAAATTCCCTGCCGGTCTATCTCTAGATTATATCTATTAGTATAATTCCATATTTCTGTGATTCCATAGTGGAATATCTTAATATATTCCTTACTGAGCCTTTTTTTTTCCATTTGGAACATTACATAATTGTATGCAAGGAAATAATTATTTTTTTAAAACTCTTCAAAATGAATAGAAGAGAAAAATATATCCTTGGATGCATTATTGGATTAGATTCTTGGAGAGGAAAAAGGTTAATCACATGCTTTATTATATAATATTATTTAGATAAACATATATGCTTGTATGCATGGGAAAAATATAGTTTTGAGTATTAGATTTCTAGAGAAAACGAAGATGAAATCACATAATATTTATTGTGTTAGCCCTCTTTTGGGCAAAATAATATGTATTTTTCAAACCTAAAGGGATTAGCTATGGTATTAGCTTTATCTTGGGAGAATATTATGCATATTTATTGGTTATATCTTTTGGATGAGAGGGAAATGTCACTTTCAATGCATGGAAGAATAAGTGGTATGCGTTTCACCCCTAGGAAAAGAAATGTGTTGATTTTTCCATGAATTATTTATTTAGTTTCTTTTGGAAATAAATATATGTTTTACATGCAGGAAGAACAAGATATGTTATTGCATGCACAAAACTATGACTTGTATGTTAACTTTGTTTGAAATAGAGTTGGCATTTTTATACATAATAACCATTATGAATAGATCTTGGGTGGAAAAGATATTTTTGGAAAAGAAGATGTATTCACATGCATAAGTATAACATCTATTGCATTAATCCATTTTGAAAAGAAAACATAAGCGTAGGAAAAAAGAGAAATTTCTCGTCGGGATAGTTATCTTGAAATCTTGTTATGCATTTGCATGCACAATATTATTATATAGTAGGTTAGCTTTCTTTTGGAAATAATATGAAAGTGCATGAAAGATTTTGTTAGTGATTGTTAGAAAGAGGATGCTTGATAGTGATTTATTTGTTACTAATGCATGTGAAATGATGTTAAAGAAGGAAATTAATGTCAATGTGGTTATGTTTATACATACATAACAATATTTGTTGAAGTGTTAGAAATAGATATTTATTATTGGTTTATTAATATTTTATTTAATCATGATATCAAGTGTGCTGACGACAACAGTGGCAGGAAAGAAGGATGACTCGAGAAAAGGATTTTTCATGTTTAACATTGTGGAAGATAAAGAGTTGTTAGTCTATGCAGGTTTACTAGTTCCAATTGTACGATGATCCATTGAAGGAAATAGTATGACTACAAAGACAGATATTGATGATTCATCGGTAAATGGTATCATGATGATTGTAATAGCTTATGGCTAGTTATGTTTCGTTTAATATTATTTTTCTATGTAAATTTTATGAAAATGGTCAAGGGATGGAATCCCTTATAATTATTAGACAGTATTTTGGCCCAGTCTACAATGGTAGCATTAACAGCAGCATTTAATAACGGAAGCCATTCAGACAAGACCTTATTTATGTGAGGCCTTCTAAAAAGCCTACATAACATAGCAGCATCAAAACAATATGGAGAGGTGAGTGAACCAGTATTGTACATACTGTGTTTGTCTTTCTTCAATGGTTCATCTCTTTTGGTCCATTCCTTTGTGCATTTCGCCAAATTTGCATTTTTCCTGGCAAATTTCTCCATAAATTGTTTGTTGTAAGTCGCATGAGGCTCCGGAAAGTGATACATAAGCCTCAAATATTTTGTAGTGAATGACCCGATGAGCTCTTGATCTGGAGTTCTAAATTGCCTATCTGAAATATCGGTGCTATCCAGCACCCATTTTACCATATCTGTATACGGAAGAATTCTCAGTCTTGCTGCTATCCGGTGCCAAAATGAACAAGCCAATTCTGTAAGATATGCTTCAGATGAATTACTTGAACCTGTAGTAGCCGCGACTTCCATTACCCTAGGATTTTCTTCTTCGAGCAGATTATGCATTCCCTCCGAGGTGGTGATACCAGCATCCTTGTTGCAAGCAGTATCTGCATACAGGGAAGCCATCTCTTTGTTTTCAGAACTTGGAGTTTTCTCTTTCTTTCCCATAATAATTTTTGAATGCTTTGTATAGTCTTCTGCTCCTTCGCGCCTGTGGTTTTACGAATTAATTGAGATTAATGACATGAGAAAAGTGACGGGATAGTTTTAAATGCTAAAGGCAGATGAAAAATATTATTTAAACGTGAAACGATCTTTCAATCAAAAGAAAATCCTTTTTATCAATAATTGACAATCCATTCATTAATTCAATCATTAAAGTGCATAACGGATATTGATTTATGAAAATATTTTCTTTTAACAACGAGATCTTAAGAATCTATGACATTGCGATCTGCGATTTTCTATGCAATATCGCAATATCGCAATATCGCAGATCGGAGTTTTCACAAATTGAAATCATCGCAAGATTGCAATTATCGCAAATCGCAATCATCACGAATCAGAGTCTCATAGCATCGTGAAATCGCAATATTGCAAAATGAAAAGTATTCGTTAAACATATTTTCTGCGACATGCGATTTTGCGATCAATATTTTTAATGTGTATTTTTTAGAGATCGCGTTATCGCAATATCGTGAATTCGCAATTTGTTCTTTACAAAGGATATCCGGTTTTTGCGATGGATGCAGTATTTTTCTTCAAAGAAAGATTATATTCTAATATATCATAAAATTAAGTTTATTTAAATATTTTCAAAGGAATTTCCCTAAGTTATGATAGTAAGTTTTATTTGAGAAATGAAACAAGCACTAATTAATTTTTTTCGATTTTTTGACTAAGGGTCCCCACTTATTTAGTATTATTACTAATACTAAATAAGAGAGGGGGTTTTTTTCTGGCCACAACAGTCCATCACAGGCTCTTTCTCCTGATCTGCGTCCTCTACCCAGGCACAGTCGTCCTCTTTGTAGGTGGCCTCGAACCTACGCTCACGGTCTCTATACTTCTTGCCTCTGTATGCTCTCTTCCCTGATGTCATATACCACAGGCTAAGCCATAACTATGCTCTGATACCAATGTAATATCATGTTTTGGGGATATCTCTAAAACAAAGCAAACTCCAACCAGAGATAGACTGGGAGGACATTTACCAGATATTTCACCTCTAAAAAGAGGCCGAGATACGGAGGCTACCAAGCCCTTTCCAGACTCTGTCTAAGAGTGAAAGATAAACACACCAAGTGGCATAGAACTAGAACGCTAAAAAACAATAATAAAAATAGAAAGCGAATATAGCAACTACGGCAACAACAACAACTACGAAAACTCAACCAGAAAACATAGAGAGTAAATTCTGAGCGATTTTATTAATCTGAGAAATGTAATGAAGTAAAATAGGTGATCTTTCTCAAATAAAGTGAAGAAAACACTCTCAGAAAAGACAAGAAATGGTTTCTCTATGAACTGCATCCCAGCTACTGGAAAAATGTCATGTAGCTGCTACTGCTGGAATGGAATGAAGGCTAGGGGCTAATCCCCTTGCCGAAATGAGCTGAAAATCGGAAAATCTCCTCTCCTCAACAACCCAAACAAGATACAAAAACCATTCCAAGAATGGCCAACCCCGGAAATCACCGTAAACTCCCTCCCCAGTGAATTACGCTGGCTTCCAAGCCTCTGCGCAGTGGATAGATGAAAATAGCTAAAATAATGCCACAAACTCCGCCAAAAGTCTCATAGGGGAAAAGGCTGACCCCTTGCTCAAAATCCCGGCGAAATCACCTGCAGAAACCCCAATCCAAAGCTCCTCCACAATGGACTGCATCCTATCTCCTAGTGACTGTGCAATCTATCTAAGCTCCAGCTCTGCAACAAACCCAATCACTAAAACAACTTACAAAATACTGAAAAACCAACCTTGCATGAGCAGGCACTCGAAGTCCCCCAGGGCTAAGGGCGAGATCTCCGACCGGAGACACTCAATGCACTAAACAGTGTTGCAGATAGGCTAAACAGCTAGCATGCTCAAGAAGACAAACGTCTCACTCAAAAATCGTCAACTCCAGAATGATCCAAAAGAGGAGGCTCCTCCATCTTTTATAGCATTGGTTTCCCTCCAAAACCCAACGTAGCCTTTCTCTCCTCCACATACTCATCCTTATTTGCACAGAAGCTTCTAGAGTGTATGTAGGCCCCCCTCCTCTATGTGGTATTTGGCCCCCTTGACTCCCCCTTGAGTCACAATGTTGTGCTACTAGGTGGATGTCTTATTCTACTTAAGTGAGTTAGACCCTCTTTAGTCACTTTTTATTTATTTACAAGCCATAGACGAAAAAACTATAAAAAATCAAATATTCTAATTAGCTGTCGCTAATTAGGAATATTACATGTGATTCATGCCTTCAAGATGTGGGGACACTATCTTCTTGGAAAAAAATTTACATTTATGACAGATCATATTAGTCTCAAATATTTCTTTTCTCAAACATATTTGGATGCTCGACAAGCCATATGGCTGTATTTTCTGAGTGAATTTGATATGAACATAAAACATGTCAAAGGGAAAGAAAACAAAATTACTGATGCGCTAAGCAAAAATGCTTGCCATAACATAAGTAGCATTGGGAGTAGTGCTATTTTTGATTTCAAAGAACTAGTTAAAAAGGTAGCAGATCAAGATCCAAAATATGAGAAGCTACAAATGAAAATACTGAAGAAATAAATGGTTGAATACACCCAAAACTAGAAAGGGCTGATATAATATAAAAACAGATTGTATATCCCCAATGTAGAGTCTTTGAAAAAAGAGATGCTAGATGAATATCATAAACAACCATATGCGGGACATCTGGGATATCAGAAAATGCTTACAGCCTTGAAAAATAATTTTTTTTGGCCAGGAATGAAAAAGGATGTAGCAGAAGATTTAGCTAGGTGCATGGAATGTCAACTAGTTAAAGTTGAACATCAGCATCTAGCTGGTCTTTTAAATCCCTTGCCAATTCCAGAATGGAAATGGGACACTGTTTCTATAGATTTCATAACCGGGTTACCTAGAACAATGTACTAGAATGACTCAGTGATGGTTGTGGTGGACAATTTAACAAAAGATGCACAGTTCATCCCTATGAAATCTACTTTTGGGACATCCCAGGTAGCACATGTGTTCTTAAAAGAAATAGTCAGGCTGCACGGGGTCCCAAAAATGATTATTTCAGATAGAGATGCTAAGTTCACAGCTGCCTTTTGGAAAGTCTTGTTTGGGGCCATGGGCACTAAATTGAATTTTAGTATTGCCTATCACCCTCAGACAGATGCTCAAACAGAGAGAACAAATCAGATCTTGGGGGATATGATGAGAATGTATGTAATGGATAGGCCATCAAAATGGGAAGACTACTTGCATTGAGTTGAATTTGCTTATAACAATAGCTATCAATCCTCCAATAAAATGAGTCCATTTGAAGCACTCTATAGAAGGAAGTGTTGTACTCCTTTAAGTTAGAGCCAACCTAAAGATAAGCTAGTATTCGGACTAGATACTTTACAAGAAATGGAAAGGATTGTCAAAGAAATAAAAAGAAACATCAAGACATCACAGTATCGACAGAAATACTATGCTGATAAGAAGAGGGTGCATCGAGAGTTAAAAGTGGGTGATCATGTGTACCTGCGTATTAAACCCAAAAAGAGCACACTTTATGCTAGAAGTTGTGCAAAATTGGCTCCTTGATATTGTGGGCATTTTGAGGTGTTAGAAAGGGTGGGACTAGTGGCTTATAAGCTGGCCCTACCATCCCATGTTAAAGTTCATGATGTGTTTCATGTTTCGTTATTAAAAATATATGTGCATGATGCTTCTCACATTGTCGATTCGAATGTGAAACAGGTGGAACCAGAAGGGGAGTTCCTTCCAGAGCCACTTCAAATATTGGAGCAGAAGTAAATTTAATTGAGAAACCGAACAGTAGTAAGAGTAAAGGTGAAGTGGAAGCACTTTACTGCTGAAGAAGCTACATGGGAAAGAGAAGCTGAGATGATGGAAAAATATCCATATATTTTTTTCAAAATGAACTCTAGTAGTTAGTTGTAAACACCGAGGATGGTGTTTGTTTTCAGAGGGGGAATATGTAACACCCCTAGTTGTATGTTTTAAAGTTAGACATTTGAACTTCAATCAAAATGGGAGTGGACCCCAATGGATAGATATGGTGTGGATGTGATTAATTATTTAATTATAAAAAAATAAATAAAATATTTCTGTGCATATTGACCAAATGAGATTTTTGAGATCACTTTCCAAATCCATGAGGTATGTAAAGAGGCTAATACTGTCCCCAAAAATCTTTCAAAATTCCTTCAAAGAATTTATTTCTAATTTAGATTTTTGAGGAAAAATATAGATTTCCCCAATGAGGTGGAGAGTATTTGGGAAGAGGTAAAAAGCTAAAAAAACAAAAATAAGCTTTAAAAGTCCCTAAATAAGGGAAGCCTAGGAAAACAGGAATAAAAGCATCCTGTAATTCTGGACGCAGAGTTAGAAACGAGATTTGGGGAGCATAAGCTTAAATAAGCTACTCCAGAACAGATTGGGGTTGGTCTATTCTAGGAGATGATCTCAACTCGGGGGTGAGTTCTGGATATAGAAGAACTCTAAGGCTGGGAGGTTGGTCATTTGTAGAAGTGGTATGTCCACAATTTTTATGAATGGTTAAATTACATGTTATTGTGAAATATGGTTAGTTATTGTAGATGTTATTGTATTTCAAAATTTTGAAATTGATATTCCTTACATTTAACAGAACTGTGTAGAAGAACTTAATCCTCCCAATTCTGTATAGTTTTAGGAATAGGAATTATGGGGAAAACCATCTAGAAGCTCTAAACCTGTTAATGGTTTAAACCTGCGGATTTATACTACTCCCATAAATAATTAAAGTTGTAACTTTAATCTGCTTCTGTAAATGTACAGAAATAAAAATCTTCTATGATAACAAGTGGTATACACATATGCATGTTGAAATAACTAGTTGAAAGTCTGAGCTTTTAGTTGAGTAACTAGTGTTAGAGAAATTCCAAGAATAAAGAATGCTAGCAAAATCCTATAGTTATTTGGTAAGTAAAATATATCAAGATAAGTCATTAATAAAATTAGGCTAACCACATTGCACAATGATAGAAGCTACTGTATATGTTGCATAAGAGAGAAAAAAAAATTGTCTCTGTATGATTTTAATAAAATTGAGGGAACCTGAAATCTCTACTCTATGTGAACAAAATTATAGAAATTATGTATATGCAGAAGTAGAGGAAAAAATTAAGGAATATTTCTAATGGAATGTATTGTATTACCATTATAGGAAGCAATGATAATCTATATTATACAAAGGAGCATATCAACTGAAACTAATAAATAAAATTATACTGATTAGTACAGAAAATTAGAAGTGAAACATTCTAGTGTCAGAATAATCTAAATCAAAATACAGTTGATCATCATCCCATAAATTAAATTAAATATTCAGATGAAGTATTCGTAAAAATAATTCCAGTGTATATCATAATATATAGTCCACAGAATATTGACAAGAAATATTCAACTAAAAAGTTATTAATTCTTATACATATGTATATTCTCAAATAAATTTGGCAGAGAGGTATTCCATCTCTATTGGAAAAAAATATATATAAAAATTTCAGAATATATATCACTTGAAAATGTTCAAATCAAACTTTAATTCAGAGATTTATGCTGGAAAATCTCCTATAGCTCTGTATATAAATTACAAAATATTCAGCATTATTGTTCCCAGAGAAATCGACTGGGGTTATTATGATGGTTCGCAACTAATAAGAATCTGTGGAGAATTCTAAACAAGTAATTGAGGAAAAATTATTTCCAATAGGAAATTTTATGTTGGCCTATGACAAACGAGAGGGAAATCGTTATCATTGGTCCATGTACAAGATACATACATTTTCCTTCACAAATAAAAATCACCGAAGGGAGAAATTACCTGCAAAAACACAAAGGGAAAATAACTAAGCATGTATTGAAGTAAATCAGTATAGAAGTACATAAGAAATTTCGGAGACAGGGTAAGTTGAAACGTACCCAAGGTCAATGGCGAAATATCTCGCAAATTTCCTGGGAGAAACCGAAATGATTTAGGTTTATAAAATGCGTAGGTTAACAAGATAGGTAATACTATATGGAAATTTCATATCATAAGAGAAACAAATCTCTTTTTTCACAAGAGAAAGCTATGCGATTTGAAAAAAACCCATCTGCATAAGACACGATGATATCATGGCTATACTTAGAGTCATTTCATGTAATGAAATGAAATTCGAGAAGGGAATAAATTATAACAGGAAGATAATTCCAAATCATGTTAGGGCCTGCGTGTTATGATAAAAAACAATCACTGAGGAAACGTCAGAATGAGAATAATAGGGATCAACTAATTCGAAAAAATTTCTTCAGCGAACACTAGAGAGGAGACGTTGAGAATATATGTTCTTAAGCCCATGAAGAACAATTTTAAGATGGACATATAGAGTCGTTCAACAAACCAATGTATTCTAACAAGGTTTTTACTGCATATCGACTCAGTTAACAATGAAATGTCATACGAATTGAAACTTGGCTCTATTGTGATGCCATTATAGAAAAATACTCAGACGAAAGAGAATTTCAAGCCGAAATAGGAAACAAATTTTAATATTCCTTCCTAATCTTAACCAAATAGTCGATATGGTTATCAATACGAATGATAACACACAGACGTAAAATAAATTGAGAAGAAATCGAATGAACCAGATGTTAAATCAAGCTAGCAGTATACTGTATCCTCATATAAATCTTGAAAGAGGAAATACAAATACATGAAGATAAAAGGTTATAACAAAAACAGGTGTGGAGGTTACCTGGAACGTTGAGCATTCGGGACGGTGTAGACTACACGAGATTGTGTAATGGCACTCTGGATAGATAACATTAAACACAAAAGGGAAGAGAGACCTCTGCGTTCTCTAGTAAAATTCTCATGTGACAAATGAAACTACAAAGTGAATAACACGAATAATATACCGAGACCAAACCCTATTTCATCGCCTATCTCCACCATCCACATGGAGATCGATGCCCAAATCAAGTCAATGCCAGTCGAAAAGGGCCTCGAAAGACAACAAAATCTTCAAAGTACAAGCCATGGATTGGCGAATAAATACAATAGTACTCATCCACACCAACAAGCCTACGAAACTGCATGAAAAATGACACGTACGTCGACCCTCATAAATGAAAACTTTCCCGAGACACAACGCAACATTACTCGAAGTTAATGAAGTAAAAATAAAATGACTTAACGTTAAATAGAGAATAAATGATAGGCAGAATTGTAGTGGCCTAGAGACTACTCCAATCTTTAAAACCCAAAAAATTATGTTTATAAACCAAATGAGTAAAGACGTCGTCGTTGGGATGGAACAACGGATAAGTACAACGAGTTGATACATTTTCCATACAAAAAAAAAAAAATATGAAACCATCGTTGCAAAAAAGGTTCTTCATGTTCGAATATTATATGTATCACAAGCCTGAGTTAAGGTTGGATACGTTGATCTATATATAAACATCTTCTCACACCAATTACATTGGGGTATTATAATAGGGAAATTTGAAGTATGGTAAGTGATTTATATCCTAATGGAAATAAATGCACTATATAAGTATAATGTAAGGGTTAGTAAGATCATAAACCTGTATTATGGTAAATATTGTTATAAAGGAATTCAATAAGAGAGAGATGTGTCACAAAAATTACAAACAAACTATGAACCAATATATATATATATAAAATAATAATACATGGGAAATACCTAATGGAACACAATATTAAAGGTTAGACATATTGAAAAAATAATAATTTGTGGTTAATTGGAGAGACATTACATATAATCCCAGATTCAAATGCTCTTTCATTGCAAATAATTAGCTATGTTGCAGGGATGGCATGCCTCACACAAAAGCGAGTTCAGAGTTATGCAAATCCCAACTGATTCAATATCCATGTATCATATAGAGGATACATGGCTCGAAAAATTGAAGGATGAAGTACAAAGTCTACGACTCAACATATCCATGGATGGCATCGATCCATATTCCCCCGAGAACACCAACTATTTTGTGTGGCCTATAGTCATGCTCAATAACAATGACCATCTTCTGCTGGCTCTCATAGTCCATGGTAGAAGACAAGTGAAAAATATGTATGTCTACTTACAACCACTAGTAGATGAATTGAAGGAATTATGGGATGGGATAAATTTATATGATGTATCGAGACCCATCAAAACAGAGAGGAGTTTTATGTTGTAAGGCATATGTGCTTACAGGACACATGATTATCCAGGCTTAGGAGTTTGCTCTGGTAAATTGCATGTTTATTTTATTGATTCGTTTATATACATAGCAATATTATTTCACATATTATTTGTTTAATTCATTGTAATATTTGTTTTGATCTTCATGATATTCTTTAACAGGCCATGCATATTAATTGTATACAGTAATCTCGCAGGTCTTGTAACAAAAGGTTATTTTGGATGTAGATGTTGCAGACCTTCTCTGAAAGCTAGGTCGTCCAAGGACCTACGAAAGCCAATGTATGATTGCTCCAATGTATCCCTCCCAGAAGAACACCCTTACGGAAGAGTAGCATCCACTTTCAATGGTAAATGGGAGAGAAACCAAAGGCCTCTAATAACGACACTAGTTGAATGGCTTAGAGCATATGAGAGAGAGAAGGAGAAGGAGTTCACAGAAATGTTTGATTCAAATGGGGCGCCTATGTTTCATGATCCAGAATTCTTCGACACCTATTTTGAGAAATTTCCCGTTAGGATGAAAAGGAAATCTATCTTTTATAATATCCCATATTGGGAGCATCTTAATATTACCCACTTATTAGATCCCATTCATATATTTAAAAATGTTTCATCTTCTTTATGGAGGCACATATCATCGAAAAAAAGTAACACATTGGCTGTTAGGAACCATCTTATTACCTCAAAAACTAAAAAGAAACATTTTCCAAGATGATTAGAAAGTACGAGATCAAAGGTAGGCATTTGTCCCTCTAATTCATGGCTTTTCAAAGAAGGTGATGTCCCATGGATTTTAAAAAAAAGATGATATTTCTTTGGCAAAGGAAGTTATAATGGGTGGTGAGGGTGCCAACTTCATACGGGTCTTCGCTATGGCACTGCTTCACAGTGGATAACCATTTGTCGGGGTTGAAATCACATGACCATTTGAATATTCTAAGAGTATGTATAATGTCAAAATCATGATTTTATTATTTGTTATATTAATAAATTTTATCCCATACGCGGATCATAAAACATAACTAATTTTGTATATTATTTCATGTGTTTATAACTTTGCAGTGTCATTATCCTTTTTTCGTGTGTGGGTGTGTTAAACATGAATTTCCTCAAGACCTAGGATGTGCCAAATCTAAATTATCTGCATTTGCACATTAGATCACGTCAAAGGAGATTCATGTGGCTATCATTCCATGGTGGCATCAAGAGATAGTTGAGATTTTTTGTATGTTTGAGAATGAACTACTGACGAGTTTCATGGACTTACAGGTTCATCTTCTAATCCACATAGTAGATGAGGTTGAATTAGTTAGGGCAGTTTCCTTTCATTGGATGTTCTTCTTAGAGATTTGCATGAAGAAATTGAAAGGTTTTGTTCGACAAAGAGCAAAACACGAGGGGTCTATGACAGAAGGGTACATATCATATTAGTCTTTCTAATATGCCAGTGAGTACATCAAGTAGATAAACAATAGACCAGGTGCAATGATTTGGGATGATGAAAGGGATGAAGATAAAAGAGAAGGGGTATTGCTCCAAAAGAGTGGAAAAAAACGCTTGATAAAAAGTAAGCGAATTATAATTTTTCAAATTTACACAAAGTCAATATTCATGTTAAATTTGATATAATGTACATTTTTATCTCTAAGTAATATATAATATCTGTTTGATATCATCAGCGAATTCAGAAATTGGAACAATCAATAAATTTGTTCTTTATAATTCTGAAGCAACACAACCTTGGGTCGCATTGTATGAACAAAAGAGGATGAAATGGGATAGTTACAGGAAATAATTCAGACAGTTGAATGGTAGAAGTGTGACTTAAGCCGATCATTGAAAATAAAATATGCCAAAAATATGCCCCAACAGTTGGGTTACTGAACAAGTCAAAGAGAAATATGACGCAACTGGTCGTTAACCATGTGCTGAAGAGGATGCACTAAACGTAGGGAATGGGTGCAACATCTCCATAATAATATTTTTAATTTATATGTAAATTTGAAACTTATAACATCTATATTTCATATTATAACTATTGGGTTATTATAAGAAAAATGACGCTATGATTTTCTTAACTTTTTATAATAGGTGCATTTGTTCCCATCTATGTGGGCATATGGACACCATTTTCACATAGAAAATGCCGATACTGGAAACATCAGAGAAGACTGTGGAGTGGAAGTCGAGTTCGAACAATCTAGTCAATCTAACCGCTATGATCAAAACCTAGTACGAGGGACGTTAGGTTACGTCAGAAAGATACAAGAGATCATTGAAGTGGATTTCTCTTCTTTCCAATTTGTTATTTTTAGGTGCAAGTGGTGGGACACCTTTTGTCTGAATAATGTAAAGGAAGATCCCGATAATACGTTGATATGTATCAACTCTAGAAAGATGTGGGATGAAGCTAAGAAACCCTATGTTCTCCCCAAACACTACAACCATGTGTTTTTTTACCCATAAGTGTTGGATAGGGATTTTTGGATCATATTTACACATGACCCTAGATCAAAACATATTTTTGAGAACAATAGTGTTATCATGCCATGCGAGCTGGAAGATAATGAGGGTGATCATGAGAACCGAGAGTGATATGGTACATGTGTTATTTCCTGAATATTTATACTTTTTAAGATGGGTTTTTCGAAACATTATAATATGTATTTTGAATTAATTGGTAATTTTCATTGTGTTAATGTTAAAATCAATATTTCACTTGATAATTTGCAATTATTTTGATCTCAAATACAATGGCGTATTGTATAAATTAGTTCTATTTTTTTTTATCTAAGATCATAATAAAATAATGATAATTCTAAAGTACATGAATTTATTTTCATTATTTTCTAAACTTTATTATGTTACAATAATTCATATTATTCTAGATTTATTATTTTACAATTATTTAAATTTTATAAATTTACAAATTTAAAATTTTTAATAAAATCATTTCACATTAATACAATTAAAATTTTACAGATATTTTACATACAATTAGAATTAGAATTAGAATTAGAATTAGAATTAGAAGTAGTATTAGAATTAGAATTTTACAAATTCACATACAATTACAATTAAAGTTACAATTACAAATTTAGAATTTTACATACAATTAAAATTACAATTACAATTTTACATACAATTAGAATTACATTTATTACAATTTTACAATATCATGATCATTTAATATTAAATTAATTAATAAGCATCATGTTCATGATAACGATTATAAAAACATCATATTTGACTAAAAAACACATTCAAAATCGCTAACATCATCGTGATCATGATCATCTAACAAAAAAAAATTAACATTATATATTAACATCATCACAAAACAGACATCAAATATACGTCTCATGTCAAATAACTCATGCTATCACATACACATCTATCTGCAAGTTGCACATTAAATGAACATATATAACATGATCTAACAATATACACATCATGATGATCAGAAACATGTAAATTAAGTACAACTGTAACATGAACATAATATACAAATGTAATATAAATTTGATGGATCAGTTGGTGGTACAACATCAAATATAGCAGTACTAGTCGAGGCTTGCTTAGTGAATGGTGCAACCTCGATGGTCGATAGTCCAACCTGCTCATGATCAAGAGTATTGCTAGATGCTTTAGGCTACTAACTGGATGTGGCCGATGGTCCAACTTGATGTCCATGATCACTACTACTAGATTCTAGTGAAGGCTGCTCATATGGTGCATCGTGAGGTGAATGATCATGAGATTATTAGTCGCTTCTCGTGGACTTTAGATCATGTGCTACACCTCGACCATGCCTATAACATGCAATGGTCCTCCTCAGCCAGGTAACCAATGTCATAGCTCCTACGACATGCCACATCACTCTGTACATGTCACGCGACATGCCTCTCCACATATGTGATAGCCTACCATTGTCCTTTATGTCTCTCATATGAGCGGGCCTGATGCTTGCCTCAAAAATCAACGCAGTGACTTGGTCACCCAATTCCATCTTATATCTACTATCAAGCTCGCCCTGCTCATCATTAGGGTCCACACCTAGATCATGTGGTGGTGACGACATGTCCTCGCCATCAAAAGACCCAATTTATGCAAAATATATACAAGTACAGAACAATAATTAGAAAATTTCATTACAAAATTTAATAAAAGAAACTTAAAGAACATGTTAGAATAAATTTAAATAAAAAAGTAATATTACCTCTATCATGCAACAACTCATAGCTATGAAGAGGATGTTGGCACACCCTCACCAATCCAGACCTACATAAGGACAAGGGACCATAATGAAGTGATGCTCATCAACACTATATAGTAACTCTAGTGCACCATTTGATATCCTCGCTGGAAACACAGTCTCACCCCTCTTGGGAATCATCTGCTCCCACATGTGCATACATCCCTCGAACATCAATCTATGAGGATACCGAAAAAAATTAGGCCTCGTCTCTGGAAATCTATGAAAAAATAAAAAAATAAAACTCTAAAGAAAATTGGAAGTTGACCCTCCCTTGTGCGTGAGCATGAGAACTATCTAAGGTTGTACAAAAATGCTGCAAAAGAATGGAATACCACCTCACAAGTCATGTTTCCTGTACTAAATAATCAATATAATATAGAAGTGAGAAACTAATGCATTTCCTGTCCCTGGTGTTGTGTGAAATGGTCAAAACGAGAAGTGAGAGGCACTTCACCTCCTCACTACCAGATGAACCGATACGTAACCAACCTCCAACGACCTAAAACAATGAAGGATATAGTACTGATTCTCTAATGTATCTCTGGGAGTACACTAACAGACTCCCTGCTACATAGACAACTCAAACCTATGGGAAAAAGAGAAAATCCACCTCTCTACTCGATAGACCTCTAATGAAATATATATCCTCCTCAGTGGGTGTGTACCACTGGTTATGACCAACTTGGAAAGCCTATTGGTGGGGATTCCACCTTCGGATAAGATGTCTCAAAAACAAACCATGGCCCTTTAGGGAAGTAGACTCCTCATAGAAATTGAGGAGGCCTACCTGCCTTAGGAGCCCCTGGGTAGATTTTGTAATAGGGCGAGGGTACGAATCTCTCTCCCTCTCTCGTGCCTCCCACAGGCGAACCATGTTATACTACTCTGCTTGTTGTTGTTGTTGTTCCCTCGCTCTCCTTTCACATCTTTGAATGATTGAAATATTAAATGCAATTTTTTTACTAAATGAGACATGTATTTAGAAATATACATATAAATATTTTTTTTGGAAAAAAAATAAAAACAGTCAGTGTGCCAGAAAAACAGTCATGCACTGGTACCGGTGTGCATTTTTATGGAGTGCACCAGCGACGGTGCACATGATAATGCGAAATGCACCGGCGGTGGTGCTTCAGAAAATTTGTAGCACATCATTGACTATGTACGATGTCAGCAGTGCAGTGCGCTGAAAAAAGCCTACAAACTGGGGCATATAGTTAAGTTAACGGAATGACCTTCTGCCATCATTACATCTTCAACGGTGTAGTCTTTTACCAGGCCGCACCATTAACCATGTCGAAATAAGGAAAGCAGTGCGTTGAAAAAAATACTCATCTCGGGGCAGATATTTGAATCAATGCACCGCATTACCGCTATTCCACTAGGTCAACGGTGTGGCCAGGTAACCGACTGCATCAAAATTTAAATATAAAAAATAAAAGAACATGGTGTGCCTTCAATATCACCCCAAAACCAGTGCATATACTCGTAGCAACAGTTTATCAGGCCACACCATTGACCCTGTCGAAATGCAAAATATAGTGCGATGACAAAATTACCCACCCCAGGGCATATATTTCCATCAATGCACTGTGTTGCCGCTATTCCACATTGTCAATGATGCGTCCGGGTAAACGACCACACCAAAATTTTTAAAATTTTTTAAAATAACACAATGTGTCTATCGGTACCACCCTAGAACTAGTGCGGATACTGTTAGCACCGGTTGGCGTGCAGACTGTAAATTTACAGGTAGCACTGTGAACTAGTGCAAGGCGAATGGCTCGAGTGCACTGCGCGACAATATTTTTTTCTTTTAGATGGTTAAATTTAAGTTTATTTGAAATGATAATCTACTAAAAGGCTTAATTATGGAAAAACAAGAAAAATACCTATACATTTGGCCATCGAGGAGGCATATTGGTTATAGAATTTGCAAAAGAAAATTTTCCCACCATTTTGCAAAATTCAAGTTGGATATTGGTGGGAAATGCACAACAGCAGTGCATGCAATAGGCTCAATGGAAGCAAAAATATCAGGGCCACTCAAACAAGGACAACTTGAACTAGTGCTTGAGAGCTCTGGAGCACTGACAAAAATGAATAATGCAGTTTTTTTTCCCTAAATTTTTTTTATTTAAATCTGTTCTGGTGCACGCGATTTTTATGGGTGCACTGATGTGGTTTATTAATATCGCACTGGGTGGTTTCGGTTTTGGCGCACTCTTTTATGATGCACCAGTGCAGAAGAGTTGTAAATCACCGATGCGCTACCGTAATATGATGCACCTGGCGGGTTTGTACGGAGCACACTGTGTCTGGTGTGCCAATGTTTTGTGTGCACTGGTGCTTTCTCTTGTTGAGCGCACCAGTGTAGTTTACTATTAAAAGCATACCGGATGAAAAACATCCACAAAAATCTCCGCTCTCTAACCTTTGCTAGAATTAGATGTCTGGGGTATTTTTATAAGGGGTTCCTCAAAAACATCCGTTAGATGGTATTTTCCTTGTAGTGCATGATGAAATTCCTTCACCTTCATTTCACATAATCACATTAGACTGTCACATTGAAGAACTGAAATAGAATTGTGATACTAATTTAAATTATCATGAATATAGTCTAAACCTAGAGTAGAAATCAAATTTCACAAATGGAAATGTAATTCACAAAAACTGTGCACGCTGGTAGTCAATACATAAATGTAATTTTGGAAATTATGCAGAAAGAGAAAGACTTTGGCTTTGTGTTTTCGTAAGAGAACTACCAGTCAAGTTTGCATTTTGACATAGGAATTTGAGCTAGAACATCTCGATGAAGAACTCTGTGGAATAGAGAGGAAACCATCTCTATAATGTTGGGGAAAAAAATCAAGTCAGTTAGAATACAAAAGGATGAGAATATAAAAGCAATTCAACTGAAACAAAAAAAATAAAAACAAAATGATGAATACAAAGACATGGAAGTTTAAGTTCAGAGCATATCAACTAAAAACTAGATGGTGAATGCATGTTACCTGAGAAAGTGGGTCAGGGTTATGAACTTAACATCGGTGCTGCAAAAGGATTTCTCCTCTCAGGACAAAACAAAAAATTTCATGGAGCCAAGAGATGAAGGCGTAACAAAGACGAATGACCGGAAAGAGAAAAATAGCAGAATGAAATGGAATAATAAACCCTAAACCCTAGTTACCATGAGATCTTCATTGTCAATGCAGAGTAAATTGAACGATTGAGAATTGCATATGTAGTTTGAGGGTTCAAGTACCAACGGAATGTGCCATGTTACTATGATACTGTGAATTAAATGAACCAAGTTCTAGAAACAAGAATATGGCTCAAATATTAGTGTACATCCATACAGAGCTAAATTTCTATTAAAACCCTCATAAATAAAAAATCGTTGTAAATCTATTGACAGGGATATTTATGTCAATGCATATGAGATTTATTTGTAATTATATAGGTCCATTTTGACAGTGTGGAACAACCACTTACAATGTGGACATGTAAATACCAAAATTTCAAATCGATGTAAGGTTTTGTATGAAAATTTAATTATATGTCAGAGAGAGTAAGTGAAATATCCATAGAAAGGTAACATAGAGCCTTCATAAAGGTAAGGGTGATTCATAAATTTTGAAAAGTGTGGCACTAATGATTATGTAGTTAGGGATATAACTTTAGACGAGGCCAAATCAAAAGGTAAGTTCGATTATAAAGAGTTATATCTATATCGAAAAGGGTAGAGGTGAAATGATATAGATATGTGTATTGTAACACCTTATTTACGGTATGGGATATAAATAACATAATGAATGGGGTGGATCTTTTATTAATAGTGGATAGAGTTAGGAAATAGGTAAGTTAGGGAAGTAATTTTAGTATAAGTGTTAAGGGTGGGACCTTAACAAATAATTTACCATTTTCCATTGGAATATAATTGGTTAGTTAATCGACATGAAAAAACTCATTGGAATTATGTAATTGGACTATAGCCCTAAAGAGTATATGTCAAGGGTAATAAAAATCATGAAATTAGTGTGATGATACAAAATGCATCAATCTCTATATCATGATCGAAGGATAGAAGAAGTAAAATATAAGCGGCAATAATTATTGAACGAGAATTTGACAATTAATTAGATTAAAGTAAAACAACTAAAATTTCTAACAGATAATATTTATCACAGTGTGATGAATCATATTAATTCTATTGTATGTGAATGGTATGAATTCCACAAATAGAAAAAAAAATTGTTGGAAGCAGAGTTGTTACAGGAACCCTCTCCATCAATATTTGGATAAAAAACCTTTTAGGATTTTCATTTCTTTAATTTTCCTAATTTTCACATTCTTTTGTTTCACTGTATTTTTTTTTTGATTGTTTCAATGAATTTTTCTTTTAGCAACATTTCCACTGATACTTGTTTCGCTTAATTTGGTTATCCAGCTTCCAAATTGCACTCCTTTGAAGTTTGGTCATTTTGTCCCCTGGGTTTAAAAATAAGTACAAAATGTGTCATATTTTAATTTTTGTAATTAAAATAGTGTTTCATTATAAATATTAACTCCTATTTAATTTTACTAATTTCTTCATTTTTCACAAACGGTCTTACAAAATGAACCAGTCAAATTGTTGAAAAGTTAAAAAAATGTACTTTTATAATCTTTGTAATTTATTCTAATTTCTAATTTAAAAACAAATAAAAATTGCGAAACCCAAAATCCCAAAATTTCAAAGTAGTTATAGTTCATCTGATAGAATTTTTAATTCGACGTGGACCCCAATTCACCTCACCTCCACCCTTCTGAAACAAAAATTATGATTTAAAAAAACCCTCATAGAAAACTCCTGATTTTAAAACCCCAATTTAAAAACTCTAATTTTCAAAAACCTCTGATATCTAATATCACAACATCGCAATATCGACATATCATAGTTTTCTTTGTGAGCTCATTTTAAAATTTTTGATGCCCAATCACTTGTATATTTTTTTTTCACGACTAAATATTTTAACCTATGGATTGGTTTTCTTTACGACTCCTTCCTCCGTCACCATGACCTCACCCTCCACCTTATCCCTCCACCTCACATTCCTCTCCTCCCTCCTCCATTAACTCCCATGGCACGTAAGCTTGTTTTTTTAGTTTTGAATTGATACGGTTTACTTATAATATAATATATATTTTTATTTTAATAAACTATATTATAATTTTAATATAATTTAAATATAATATTACTATAATATAATTATATTTTAATTAACTTTTACATCGTTTTTATTAATTAAATTTTGTTTATAATTAATTTCTAATTAATTTATTTAAGGATGTAATTAAAATTAAATTAGTATGGATTAATTAGTAATTTTGATTTAATTTGGGATTAGATTTTAATTTAAAAATTTTGTTTCTATTCCATGAAACAAAATTTCTAGAATTCTCGTAGTTTTCATTTTTCAGCTTTGGAAGCTCATAATTTGAGTTTTACTTGTCCAAATGAGGCCCACGAGAACTCGTTGGATAGATAAAATCCCAGACAGTATTTATGATGTAGTTTTGTAATATTATTTCATCATTTAATGAGTATAAATTTCATCAGAAGATCAAGCTTTGAATTTTTAAACTATATTAATTTTCTAAGTTTAATATTTTGCATTTCCATTTGCTCATAGCCTCTACTAAGTGTAGATTCATTCATCTACGTTCTCTCTGACCAATTAAATATTTAAAGGGATCAATGAAAAGCTCAAATTTCCTCTTTATTTATATATTTAATTAATTTTTAATTCGAAGGTATTTTCTTTTTAGATTTGATATTTTTTATTTTTATTTGTGTTTTTATTGGTTTTGACACAAAAGCAATTGAAGAGATATGGAAAAGAAAATTTAAATCAATGAGATGGCTCTAGCAATAGAAAAAAAATAATTTGGTCCAATGAAAATGGTTGGAGGAAAATAACTCTTCAAACAACTCTCCTATTTTTAATTCTTTTGGAAGATTATAAATATTGGTTTGTAGAATAAGCAAAGCGTGGCTTATTTTCTCAGCAATTTTGGAATTCTTAAAGGCACTATTGTAATTGGGATTTAGAGTTGTAGGTGAGAGGAGATAAAATATAATATATGGGGGATTATTGAGGATATTTATTTTGCATTCTGAATTATGGATGGAGAACAAAGCTTGCACTATCACAGCTCTTGTTTTAAAAACATAGTTCAAGATTGTAAATGACTATTATGGATTCAAAGACTTGGGCAAAAGGCCAGGTTTAATCACTTGTTTTTCGAATACTATTATTTTTAATACATATTACATTTCTTTTGATAGAATAATTATGTTATTGGATCTATATTTTTTCATTTATGTCAATATGAATTAATTTATTATAGACAAGTTATCCAATATGTTTGTCTCATGAGTGCGTTATCAATTTTGTCTTTTTCTCTTATGCATTGAAACCAGATTTCTGAGTAACTATTTACTAAGAAATTTTCCATTTAATCCTGAATTTATTACTAGTAACATTATGTGATATATTTCCTAATGTTATTACTTCATACTTCATTTTTTATATTTTAATGGATATTAGCATTATGAGAATTATTTCCTAATGTTAATGATTAATTATTTCTGTTAATAGATATTTGGATAGAATTTGTTTTTGGCATTCATAATATCATTTAATTGAACTACTTCATTAGCTTGGTCTTCACTATTAGCTAGATATATTTAAATCCCAATCATTTTTACTTCTTTTCTCTCAGTCAGGTTAGATCTACATCTTCCTAATCGAGATAGGATTAATATTTATTTCATTTTTCTTACATTATAGTATACATTTTCATATTGCATTCCTTAATGTCCTCTTGGTAAAGAGAAAATTGTTAAATGTGGCTTGGATGAGTTGTAGATCAGCTTAAGGATCACTTTATTGCCTGATCAGCAAGAGGGATGATTTGATGTCTCTTCTCTATTGGTAGGTAAAATTCATCCTTTAAGTTGGTAGAGATAGAGAGAATGTAATTGGACTTAGTTTAGCCACTTGGAACCACCATTCCAAACAGAAAATGAATTTCTCTAAGGTATGGATTAAGCGGTCTCCCTTATAATGTTGAGGCAGAGAATTTCAAGCCATTAACATTATTTATGCTAGAAGGAGGGCCTAAATAGTTTTTTTTCTATTGGAGTTTTTTTATTTTCAAGTTTTATTTTAATCACAATGGCTCCTCTTAAAATTAAAATTTGGAGTTGTATCTATTGAAATGAATCTTCCAATACTCCACAAAAAATATTAAGACACTTGTGAAAGGTAAATTTTAATGGTAAGAGAAATATTTTTGTATTTTCACATGCCTTGCAGTTCATTAAAGAAATTTAAAATTATACTTTTCATGATATTAATGAAGGTATTCTATGCAGGATTTTTACACTTACATTCCTAGGAAAAAACATGAATTGGTGTCAATCTCTTACAATTGCATCTATTCACAATTGGGATCAATTTATCAAAATGTTCCTTTACCAATTTGACGATTATGACTATGAATAGGTATGTGATGAATTCAAAGATTTACGAAGCTTCGAAAATGAATATTTCATGGATTTTACCATTATATTTCGAGTAAATTTTAGAAATTTGGCTTTTGTGATCCATAAAATATGTATCAGAAATTTTCGGTAAAAATCACATATAAGAAATTTGTGTCGACGTGTTTCGAACCAGCCAGTGTGGTTCATCATCAGGACAAGATGAGAAATCTCATGAAGAAACCTAATTAAATAGAAAGGGACAACTCCACCAAGCCGTTGGAAAAACGACTAGTTTGACTTGAATAAAAGATTTTGTCAAATTTTATTAATATTTATTTATAGTTCTCAAATATTCTATTTGAATATAATTTAATATTAATAATCAATAAATTTTAAAAATAATTTAAAATTATTTTTATTTAATTATATTTGAATATAATTTAATATTAATAATCAATAATTTTTAAAAATAATTTAAAATCATGCTTATATTTAATTATATTTGAGTATAATTTACTATAAATAATCAATAATTTAAAATTATTTTTAACATAGAAACTTAAATTATAAGTTATATATATATAAAATAAAATAAAATAAATTTAAATTAAAAAGAAATACAGATAAATAAATAAATACAATAAATACAATAAAATAAAATAGAAAATAAAGTACAGTTAATAAAAATAATGATAATATTCGTTAAAAAAAAAAAAACTAAACGAAACTAAACCAAGAGTGAAGGGCAGGAATCCAGCATCTACTAACACATCACCCATCATCTCTATTGAGGTTAACCGGCCTCTTTTCAATTTCCAAGGCTTCCCTCAACTTAAGATAAACCTTTAGAAATTGAATTTATGGATTTTTTTGAATATATTAGTTGTCTTTCTTTCATTTCCATTTCATATGAAACAATTTCAACCTTTGATAACTCTCCTTCAATTCCTAGTACAATATTATAAAAGCTATGATTCAGAGGTGCATATTAATCCTGAACATGTGGCCTCGGCCATGTTTGATAAATTTCTAAATTTAGTACACACCTCTGATGATATTAATGATAATCATTGTAATGAACCATTATCACAAATCTTGCATGAATTTGGTAATCAAATGAAAGAAGACACCATCAACAATCTTGGAGAAAGAAACTGCTACTTTGAAATAAGACAATCACTATAATTAAAAAAATCAAGCTATAAATAGAAAGTACGAGAAGAAATCAAAGTTTCTTATAATATGCGATTGTTGCACAAATTTCTGAGTTTGATCATCATCATCAAAAGAAAAATTCAGGGCAGACAAAAAATATTCTTAAAGAAAGCATTAATAGACAAATGAATGAACATAAATCTAAAATTTACAATGAGAAAAATGTACAAGAGTATGTAAATAGAGATATTTTCAAATTCATTGCTTGAGATTCTCATTTTTACCTTTATCCTGGAATTTTTATTGATAGAAATTTATCCCCTCTTTACCTTAGTGTGATTTCAAAAAATAGAGAGGTTAATATAAATCAATTTCAAATTAGTTTTTATCGAGATAGAGAATCATTCATTGATCATTCTTCTAACATTGCTGAAAATATGCTTAATATCCCTTCTTGTATTGATACACCATATGATAGTGAAAACAATTTTAATAAATATTGTGAATTTATTTATCATGATTACTCTGACATTGAGGATGTTGATTCATCTCTTTCTTCATTAAATCCTCATCATCAAAATCAAATCACACTTGAAAATGAAGAGAAACTCAATACATAAAATGTTACAAATGAATCTCAGATTCAAATATTTAATCATATTTAATTCATGAACACATTCTAATTTATGATTTTTATAATGACTGTGTTATCACTCCTATTCATAATCCCGACTCTCTAAATAATTCACAAAATGGTATTGATGATATTTCTAATTCTATTGTCATGACTAATTCTTTTGAAAAGGAAATTCTTTCAAGTCAGTCCCAATTGTGTTGTAACAATAATTGTATTACTACTGCAAATTACGATTTGATTTTCTTATTTTTCCTTCATTTATTTTATTTTATTTCATAATTACTTTCTTTTTATATTTTCCAACCTTTAGATATCCTATGTAGGCATAGTGAGCAGCTCAATATTGAACACTTAATTCATGCATTGCTTGAATGAGAAAATTAGGTTTCAAATCATAATCATGAATATCAATAGCTATCACTCTTCCAATTTCAATTAATGTTTATCACTTAGGAATCACTTATTTCTTCTCGAAATGAGTTCCAACAAGAGAGTGTATTTTCGAAATATGACCAATTATATAATTCAATTAATGATCTTCTATTAAATGTAGCATGTTTCCATCCATATTTCATTCAAACATTTCAAAGATATTTGGAAAGTTTTCCTATACAAAATTTTGTTCATAATTTCGCATATGTACATAAGACAAATAAATTCCCGCAGGCCATTTTCTCTAATAATACATTTCCATGGATTGGAATTTTATCTCTTCTTTTGAACCTCTACCAATCATTAATGAAAATTCATTCAGATTTCTATGATACAGTTGAAATTCAGCTAGAGAGGACATTTCAAGAGAAGGTGATTGTAAATAGGTTTCCTCCTGTAAATATATTAGAAATCAGTGTATATATTATATTCAAATTTGAAGAATGTGGCGAGCAATGGTGACTAGGGTTTCAGTTTCTTGCACACATTCTTATCCCATTACTGTCATGAACCAGGGATGCACAACCCTTTATATGCAAGTGCCATGGAGGCTAGATAAGAAATCAAGCTTCCATTGTTTCGAGGATAATATATCTTTATGGAATTCCCATTTAGTGCATCGTGCTTTCAACGACTCTGATGACCCTGTAATCTTGGAGAAATCAAGAAAAATGAGAGAAAATGTGGAGTGAATGGCGCTCATTCCTGGGTCATTTTTCGCCTCCAAACTCCTTTTCTACCTCAAATCAAGTTTGGTTTCTATTTTTTGGGCATGCTTGGAGTGCGGGCACTTCTCATTTGGGGATTTTCTTCTATCCCTTGGTCCATATTGTATTTATTCAGAATATGCTTTGCAGTATGTATTGTAGAAAGCACTATGGAATTGTCTTTAGTAATGTCATGTAATATGGTTTTTAACCCCTATGAAGGGATATGTGCAAGAACTTGCACCACACCTCCTACTACAGCCGACCTGCACCTAAAATACCCTATGGGTCTCAACACTCAAAGATTAGGGGAGCTACTAACTCATCATGGAACCAGTGAAGACAACAATCAACATGCAAACAAATTTAGTACATCCCATCTTTCCAATTCCCCTTCCATCCAGAGTGCACCCCCAGGGTCCAAGTGCAAAAATAGCTCCCCTTCCTTCCAGATCCAGATCTCTCTTCTCAAAGGCAAAACCCCTCTATTTTGGGTATAATCTACGGATCTAGTGCAGAGCCTCGCACATGCCCTCGTACTCAAGTTGTGGATCCCTTCTGCCCTTTAGGAATTTCTCTATGGGGGCAAAAAACTCAAAAAATCTCTTCTGCTTTCATTTTATAATATTGAGAAAAATGCTTCTCTCGTTTTAACCCAACAACTGCGAGGAGGGGCTTCCGAGTAACCATCCTCTTCTCAATATTTCTCTTAGAAGGATGTTTTCTATGCAAAGAACCCCAAGAAAATTTCCCAAACCCCTGAGTCTCCCAAGCCACTATTAGTAGATAAAATAGAGGACATAGAAGCTATTGAAATCTCCCATCCATCACTTGATAACCAGTCTCAACTATATGTAGAAAAGGCATTTATTTTCTAATTTAATGGATTATTGCCTCGCTCAATAGATATCTACCAATGGACTCACTCCACTTGGACCAATAACATCAAGGTTTTCTTCTACTCAAAGGTTTTCTTCATAGTTCTGTTCGCTTTCAATGAAGACTATAAAAAATCCTTAATATAGGGACCCTATTTTTGGGGAAAAGAAGGGTTATTCCTCACACCATGGTTCCGAGACTTCAATTCTTATACGGTTGTCATCTCCAAGCTTCATATTTGGGTCGTGCTTCCTAACTTACCGCCCCATATTTGGCACTTCTCTGTCTTTCAAGGAATCAGAAGCACCCTAGGATGATTTCTGACAACGGATACCTCCAGGGGGGAATGAGGCATATATGCATTTGGCAGAATATCTTCTGAAATAGATATTAAAAAATTCTTGCCCGATAAAATCATTCTCAAAGTGGGAGACTTCCATTGGACTCAAACCATGGATTATGAGAACACTGCCTTTTGATTCCATCATTGTCATCAAACAGGTCACCTTAATAACTCCTTCTCATGATTCCTTGCCCAAAATAAGAAGAGAAACTGAAAGTCAAAATCCAAAATATGGAAACCATGTGTACTGCCACCCATGGATGACATCAACTCCTCTACCTCGGATGAGGAAGAGATTGAAGCGTATGAGGAGGAGGAAAATTAGGAGATGGACATGACCTCGACATACCCTAGAGGACCCAACAGTCTGTCGAGTGCTCAGAAACGGTCTAATTAAGCTTCCTCCTTAGACTTAATTAAGGATCCTACTCCTTTAGCCACCAACATTCTCAAGGTGGTACTGGCCCATCCGCCCTAGGATGGCTGGTTCGAGTTTCAAAAATTAAAGGAAATAAATGTCATACGGAGGACTCAACCCACTCTGGGTAGACTCCTGTATATATGTTTTTAGCTCACATGTTCATATTCTGGGCTCTCTTTGCTTCTATGTTAGGTAATTAATTCGACCAAGGTTGATTGTTCATCACTTCTTGTTACCCTAATTTATAGCCCATCTTGTTTGTACTCCATCTTGTACCATAAGAAATTCTAATAGAATTATTCTGATTTACCAAAAAAAAAAATATTATATTCAGTTAACTGTATTTTTGTTACTAATTTTTGACCTATACTTACATGCAATAATTAAATGAGAGAATGGTTACATTTGAAATATGACTATTCCTATTCATGTTTCCTTCCATTCAGTTATAAATAGAAATAGATTAATTTGTATTTAAATACATTTTATGTTTGCATTTATCCCATTATTTCATAATTTAAATAAACAAGTAATGAGCCCAATATTTTCCCTCAGTATCCCCTTTCATTTTCTTGCAAAGTTGTTTGGAACATATCAAATTTCTTATAGAATCTATTCACAAAAACTTGTGAAAGCTTGATTGTATTTTTTTTTATAAAACTTCATAAAATTGATCATATATTAAGTATTTATAAGGATTTTCTATAGCTTTACATATTTATTTTAATTTTTTTTATTCACAAGTATTTCTAAAATGAATCATATTCACCACTCTTATCCTCCGATGTAAATTGGATTGGATGCAATATGAAAGTTCATTACATAGAGTTTTAGATTAAATAAGTAGATGATATTGAACATATGTGATTTTTGAAAAAAATGGAAGAACTTGAAAATTCACGAGGTAAACTTACAATCAATACTCTTCCATGTATGCAATTTATAGGTTCATATTCATCTATTGTTAGTTTCTATTTTTCATGTTTTACTTCTTATTGATATCTTATTTCTTTTTTCAAGTCTTAAATTTTCTTGATTTTGGAGACTTGAGATGATCGAGAAGCCAAAGATTCTAAGATGCAACATGTTTGGGGAAGTATTTGTTGTTTCGTAAGAATTTGAAGATTATTTAATTTTGATTCTACTCATTAAAACCTCGATAGGCCTTTAAAAATTAATTGAAGATTCGTATCAAATCATTATAATATCGTAAATATCCTCATAAGAAATTTCAGATAAATAATTATCTGATAAAATATTTCAGATAGTGAATTAAATTATTAAAGGGGTTTCTATTAAAAGGAAAAGTTGAGTTGGGCACTTTATTTTTAATTAAATACTTTAAGAGATGTCAGCCCCATAGGATTGCCATATAGAATCATCGAAGTGTATAAATATCAGAGTTTTGAATGTGAATGTGATTTCGCTGATCTTGGATATCCCTATCCACCGATCTTTGATAAGCTTCCCATTATTCCTCCGATATATGACTTCGTAGATACTGTGATTTCCATACATCTTTGACACTTCGATTGTCAATCTGTAATATTCCCAACCCTCCGATCTATGATACAATTCCCACTATCCATATGAGAACTTTCATATCGGGACAATCGATCAGTTGTTACTCTTTCACATCCCCAATATTAAATCTTCAATAAAGGACCTCTAATATCCCTTCATGGTTATATATTGTTTTCTAACTGTTACATTCAAAAACTCCTATCGTAAGGTGAGAATATTACATGTTTCAAATATACAGCCATAAGACTTCTCCAATATTTTTCTACCGATACAATCATTTGAACAGAACCAAGGGAATTCCTGTTTTCCACTTAGTAGTATGAGTCAATAATCATATCCTCCCTCTCATGGATGCAGCTGAAATACAATTCTTACACTCTTTATTGCTCATATTTAATACAAAAAGAGGAAAAATAGCATTAAACACTTGCAGTGAATGTTCTTATCCATTATTTTATATATGCCTGCTCCAAACCTTACAACTACCAAGTTTAGATAAACCATTGCATCCAAATAATTTATATTGTTTTCTCATTTAGTCACATTCCTTTCTTCTGAAGATACTTGCAGCCTCTGATTTTTTATTTTTTCAATCCTGATACTCTGATTTTCATTTTTTTGATACCTTTCCTCAAAATCTCAAATTTTCTGGCTTATTGAACTCTTCAGTTTGTATTGTATCAGAAGCATTTAAAACTAATTCTTAGATTTATCTCTCTGAAATCCAAATTTCCTTTTCCTTCACTATCATGTCCATTATAATTAGTAAAGGAAATGGCACATATTTTACTATATTCACTTAAATTTTGTAGTCTTAGAGTTTTGTAAGTTGATTTTGGCTTCAAAATTGTTTTCAAAATCTTTGACACCCAATTGATTCTGATATTTTTTAAATCTTGAAATCCGAGTCTGCTAGAAAATTATTTTACAGGTAAACATAAGTAATCTTGCAATCATTTTTTACAAAATTTCAAATTATATCATTATCGGAATGAAATTCATTGGGAATACTTTATAAATTGTTACAAAACTTTTATCTATGATGTGTGAATTTTTTATCTCCTAGGAAGACAATTTTCTTACATTATAAATCTAACAAGAATTCTTTATCGGGCATGATCAATATCGTATGTTCTTTTTTTTTAATTATGAAAAATTTTTGTTGCAAGATCTTGCTTCCCTTTAATATTCTAAATAACTGGGACTTCTTGTGTCAGATGTGAATTTAATTAAACTTTTGAAAACAAATGTCATCAGAAACATATGAAGCAAGGACCTTGTTTATTGGAGTTTTTCTGATTAAGAATTTTTTGGAATACCTAAGCTCTTACCTTTCACTTTGATTCTCTCAGAGACTCATAACGTCAGAATCTTGAGTTAATAATATTCGTAAGTCTCTCATCAATTCATTATGATCTTTCGCTATGTTCATATGAAATATTTTTTGATTATCTTTGTATATATGTTACTTTAATTTTATGATGGTGGTATAGAGTTTGGATGTATTTTAATCATAATGTCATCAATTTGAAGTATTAATTCATTGACATGACTTTGTGATTATAGGGATATACCATCTTCATGGTGTATGCACATTGGCATTTTGTACTCTTCTCATAAATCTACTTCACTAATTAGAAATTTCATCAATTATAGTTTGTTTATGTTTTTTCCTTTGAATCATTATCGGATGCACATTTTATTTTATCCTGGTCATATTTTAGTGAGAATATTCATTTAATACAAAGGCACTATTGAGAAGCCACTATGGTAATGCAACAATTGATAAGGAATATGGAACAGGAAAAGGTAATAAACCATGGTTGATTTTTTTTTAATTCTATTTTATTTAATTTTATTATATTGCGCTTGATAATTATCATATAAGGATTAAAGTCCTATTCATATACATAATTTCTACATTATTTGAGATTTTGAATCGATTTCAAAATTTTGGGGTTGATATAAATTCATAATGGAAAAATCAAGAGAAAAATCTTCGCTGCAATTCATTAAGAATCATATCTTCATGGTCATTACTAATGGATTTGGTTTACTTCATATTCCTAGTAAAGGAAACATTGGTTCTTTTTAGTTGAATACTTGCTTTAATTTTGATTGAATAAATTATGATTTTGGGCCGGTGAGAACTACATTCAAAACAACTTCTTTATTTTTGTAATTCTAATGAGAAGAAGAATTAATCTTTTATTGGAGAAGATGGTCTCTATGAGGTAAGATAAAATGAAACTCTCTAATGGTATGTTTGATATGCCTACTTTCATTCATTTTCATTTCTTGTTTTAAATTTTTCATTTCAGTTTCATTTTTGATTGTTTTTGTTGATCTCGAACTCCATTTTGGCATATATTCATCAACTTTTCATCCCTATACCATAGCAGATTTGGAGCTCACTCTCTTTTGCTAGGTTTTATTTTCAATTTTTTGGGAGAAACAATAATCATCCTTGTCAAATCAGCTAAATTGGGGATTTTATGAACTTTTACTTTGTTTCTTAAGCATTCTTTTTATTAGAAGATGGTTAAGATTCTTTTATGTAGGATTTTTCTTTTGAAAAATAAAATTTGTGGTAAACAAAGACTTCTCATTAGCTTGTTATCTCTCAATGTTGTTGTTTACCCTTTATATTTTGAGAGCCTCATTTCTTATAACTCTTCAGGTTAAAATTTACTATATTCTCAACAAAATATAAATGTTCACATGATTATATTATTTTTCTTCTTTTGTTGAAACATTTGTATTGTTGATCTTGTTGGGGTTGGTTCTCTAAATTTGGATTTTTGTTACAACTTTCGCTTTCTTCATTTTTTCATTTTAGAGTTTGATGATTTATTTTCCTACTTTAATTTGGATTTATTTTCATTTTTCTTTTATTTATGGTTTTATTTTGGTGACACCGGTGAGATTTATATGGAAGTAATTTTTCTCACCCAACATTGGTTGGCATATATGGGAAAATATTTACTTTATCTATTTAAGTGAATTACATTTATTTTTAAATGTATGTCCTTATGGAACCATAAATTCCTTTTGTTTTAAATATTTTTGATGGAGGAACACACATCCTTTCTCATGAAAGAACTAGCTTGAGTTTAACTCAGTGAATCACTCCCACCCATCAACTTTATAAAGCCTATGATTGATAGTTGCAGGGAGTGATTTTTGGATTCAACACTATGAAAGTATTATATCCATTAACATACGTCTCTATTACCATCTCACCTCTTTTACTCAGACACGTCCTAAACTAAAGCTTTTAAATGGGCTTATCAAAAGGGTGACTAAAAGAGGAAGCATGGGAGATAAAAGTAACCTTGTTGGGGCTATGAACACTTGCTGACAGTGAGGCTAGGCTTTTATGGCATCAAAGAAAAATTCTTCAAGGTACTATTTAAGCTTTCTGGTGGTGAAGCAATGTTAGATACCGCTCCTAAAAATGGATATATGCTTTATCAAAAAAACTCCCATTTGTACCTTCTTGTGTTTCTCATACAAAGTAATATTAAAATATTTTTCCCCAAATTCTAGATTCATGAATTTTACTCAAGTCTTATTTGAGTACTTATCTTTACAAACTCATATTCCCTACTATATTTATGTCGAACCCATGGGAATGTTTTACTGTTAGATGGTTTCATGAATTCTATTATTTTTAACCTTTGCGTAAATTAAAGTTCATTATTTTTAACCATAGATAATGTGTTCTTCCATGTTTGTCGCCATTGTTGTAGTGAAAACCCAACACCATCCATTTCAAAATAATTTACTTCAATAATGGGGACCCTTTCCATTAATTTTTGGGTAAAACAACTTTTACGATTTTCATTTACTTAATTATACTACAATTTTGTCATTTTGTCATTTTTATCGGATTTCTATTTTCATTGTTTCATTGAATTTTGTTTTTATTAAGCTTTCCATCGATATTTGTTTCACCCCCTTTGGTTATCCGATTTGCAAATGGAGCTACTTTGAAGTTTGGTCTTTTTCTCATTTCGGGTTAAAAAAAATGTATGAAATGTCTCATATTTTAATTTTTTTACTTAAAATAGTATTTCATTATAGATATTAACTTCCAACTATTTTTTACTAATATCTTCATTCTTCACTAACAATCCTATGAAATAATCCAGCCAAATTGTAGGTAGTTAAAAAAATATAATTTCAGGATCTGTAATATTCCAAATTAGGAAAGACAAGAATATTGAACAGAAAACTAGAAAGTACAACAAATATTAATGAAGAAAAATGAGAAAATCATATATCCATTATATTGTGTATAAAAACAATAAAATATACAATGTGTTGAGGAAGAAATCACTCAAACTAGGCAAACAAGCCTCCAATGCCCAAATAAACTAGAATCCCAAATGATGATGCTATACAAAAATGCCAGAGTACATGACAGTGTTGTCCCAATGATGGTTACTACAACTAGAAAATGGAAACACGTGGATCTATTGATATGATACTCAAAACAAGCTGAAAATTGAGAACTAGTCTCTCAAACACAATCCCAAGGTAACTCGAAAAGTGTTTCTTGAAATACACAAGATGAAAAAAGTGCATGTTGAAACTCTACGGCTGAATCACATTGTATCACTGAAGCTCTGCCGAAATATGGCTGAAATAAAAAATATATGGCTGTACCTTCTCCTCACTAGCTTTCCAGGTGAAAGTATTCTCCTTTCTCTAGGAAACTGGCTCATAAATAGGGCTTCTCAACCCTCCATTGCAACACCCTGCAAAATAATGCAGTTCCTCAAGGAGATTGTGTTGTGGCTGAAGGGATACTTTGACCAATTCTAGATGGTAGAAATTAAGTTGAGAATATCCCTCCTAAGTGGGCACTAAATGTCCCTCGAGGTAGAGTGTGGGATTCCCACCTGGAAATGCCCTTGTACTAAACAACACAACAAACTCTACTAAATAGATGAAGCATGAAAGATGTCATAAGACCCAAGCATAAACAATATTTTGAATGTCTCTCATGGCTTCCATCTCTTTCCTTATATGCTTGGTGAGCTTCCTCACCCTTGGCCCTACTCATTTATGATGGTACTCCCATGCAAAGACTCCTCCTCCAAAACTGCTTTGTCCCTACTAGCTCCACTCTCTCCTATGGTAGCATTGTTGATTTGGTCAATATTCACGCACTCTACATGCATTTCCCCCTTTCACACCAAAGGTTAGTTTAGTTTCGCTAGCTAAACTGATCCACATCCATACTAGAGGTGGTTTATTCCTACTAAATATATTTAAGGGTCTCTTTACCCCACTTATTCATCGAAGCTATGAATAGAAGAAACATATAATATTCCAAATAGCTAAAAGATAATTTGGAATATTACAATACTCCCCTCCCAAATGTTGCTTGTCCTCAAGCAATAGTAAAGAAGGATGTTGCAAAATCTTCTCTCCTGACAAAGTGGAATCCTCATGAGGTAGGTTCCTCCATCGAATCAGATACTCTCTAGTTGACCTATTTCTTAGCTACCTCTCCCGAGTATCCAAGGTAGCCTTCGGTTGTAAAACAAGATGGCCCTAATCATAAATGGGTGGGAGATACATGGTGGAAACCACATGTTGTCAAATGGCCTTCTTGAGGCATGTGACACGAAATTTTTTATCGATATTACTTCCAATTGGAAGCTCCAACTCATATGCTACTTCCCCAACACGAAAGATCATACTGTATGGACCATAGAACTGGGGATTAATCTTCTCATCGCCCTTATCCTTTAGTGTAGATTTTCTATATGGATGAAGATGAAGATAGAACAAATCATCAACC
The DNA here is from genome assembly GCA_034641835.2 of Pinus albicaulis. NCBI lineage: Eukaryota > Viridiplantae > Streptophyta > Pinopsida > Pinales > Pinaceae > Pinus > Pinus albicaulis. Next base: position 1,537,791,610 of record CM076580.1, on the reverse strand, counting down.
TCAAACTGCCTCTCTATCCTACCATGGTCTGCATATAAATTCTGTTGGTTTCTATTGTAGAAATGTTGTCCTTGAGGGCCCATAGTATATCCCGACTCTCCTAAATCTACTCCTTTTCTCTAGGATCCTTGCTTGCCCCAAACATTACATTAGAAAATGATTGAGAATCATACCCATAAAGAGCTCGAAATGGGTTCATGGCAATGGACATGTGAAAGTTTTTGTTGTAGCAATACTCTCCCAAATGGAGCCAACACAGTCATGCCCTTTGCTGCCCCAAAACATAGTTTCGCAAGTAGCCTTCTAGCCACTTGTTTACTATCTATGTCTATCCATCGGTTTATGGGTGATAGATGGTACTCGGTGTCAACTCAATACCCACTAACTAGAAAATCTCATATCAAAAGCCACCCATGAAGTAGCTATCTCGATTAGTGACTATAATTTTTGGAAGGCCATGTAGTCTAAATAAATCTCCAAAGAAGAGATCGACTACCTCTGAAATAGTATATCATGCAAAAATAGAAAATAAATGTGAATACTTTGTTAGTCGATCAAAAAATACAAATATACAATTCTTACCATGAACTATAGGTACACCAGTGATGAAGTCCACGGAAATACTCTCCCATTTTCCATCCGGAATAGGGAGTGGCTGCAACAATCCTGCAGGATGGTTTTGCTCCCCTTTGTTCTACTATTAAAATATGCACTCCTTGATGTGTTGGAGCATAGACCCTTCTATGAGAATCTCTCCCGAATAACTGAGTATGTCTTGGTGAATCCTTGATGCCCGAAAAATGGTGAATCATGTGATACCTACAAAATCTTCTTCTTCATTCTAGAATCTCTAGCCAAGAAGACCCAGTCTCAGTAATAGATGACCACATCCATCGCTCTATACCTCTCATCAGTCACCTGTCCATCTAGGATCTCACATGCAAAGCGATCTTTCGAATAATCCACTAGCAACAGGGCCTTCTAGTCTGTATCTATGCTCATTAAGGACAGCGTTGCTGGCCTTTGATATAGAGCATGTGCCACTACATTTCTCTTCCGTTTGACATATTCATTGTCAAAGTCATAGGCTTGGATATTTCTCACCCATTTATGCTACCTCTCTTGCAACCACTTCTACTCAAGAAATAATCGAAGACTATTGTTATAATTATTCACTCAGAATCTGTTACCCAACAAATATTGTCGAAAATTAGCTAAGGCATGCATGATATCCAACATCTCTTGATAATATATCGGATACAATCTCTTATGTGGCAACAGCTTCTCACTCTCAAAATCTATGGGGTGTCCCACTTGCATCAATACTACTCCAATTCCCTCTCCTGAAGCATGACATTTTAACACAAAGGGTTGGGAGAAATCTGGTAGAACCAATACCGGGTAGCTACTCATCACCTCCTTGAGCCTGTCAAAGGCTCTCTGTGTTGTGGTTGTGCAACTGAAAGCTCCATTATTAGTGAAATCTTTGAGGGATGCTACTATTTGAGAGTACCCTTTACCAAAATTTCGGTAGTAGGTGCAGATGCCTACAAACCCCTGAAGTTCTGTGACATTCTTTGGCTTGGATCGATCTCTAATAGCATGGATATTCTCTTCATGAACTCTCACTCCATATACTCTAATGATGTGGCCAAATAGAGCATCTATGTTAGTCCACACTCATATTTGGAGAGCTTAGAATAAAATTGCTACTCCTTAAGAATGTGTAATACTATATCAATATTTTGTAGATTTTCCTCCCATGTGTGGTTGTAAATAAGAACGTCATCAAATAAAAACAATACAAAATTCCTCAAGTGACCACCAAAAATGTGGTTCATGCAAAGATTGAAATGTTGCAGGAGCATTGGTTAGCCCAAAAGGCATCAATATGAACTCAAAATGGACATAGTGGCATCTAAATGTTGTCTTCGGAATATCTTGGTACCTCAGTCTAATTTGAGGATACACCAGTCTGAAATCGATCTTAGAAAAATATTTGGATCCTCTTAGCTCATCCATCAATTCATCTATCGTGGTAATTGGATACCTATTTTTCATTATATTTTTGTTCAAGGCCATATATTTAGAGCATATCCTGAATGTGACATCCTTTTTCTTCACTAAAACCATTGAAGAAGAAAAATTACTGGTACTAGGTCAGATGTGTCCTGAAGCTAAAAGATCCTAAATGGGTTTTTCAATCTCATCCCTATAGGATTTTGGATGCCTATAGGGTGTGTTGATAACTGCTTGGATCCCGTAATCCAACTCAATAGTCTACTCAAACCCTTGTTCAGGGGGTCTTCTTGGTGGAATATCTCCAAATATCATAAAGTAACGGTCCAAAATAGACTGTATATCTGGGTGTACTCATGCATCTTTTCCCCCTGCTTCTGACATACATAGTTCTATTGCCCAATATATGTCTCCTCTACACAAATCAGCCTTTATCCTATGTGTTGAGACAATCTAGGGTGGATAGGTGTGTATGCATTTGATTTTGTGATGTTTACCACTCCCATTCTCTCTGCATTCCATCTCCAAGGTTTCCCAATCTGTGGTAACCTTCCCTAAGTTGATTAACCACTGGACACCCAATATCACATTGGTGTTTGGAATATCAACCACAAATAAGTGGTTTGTCACTGTGTAGGTTCCCATAGTGATGGTTAATGCTAGAACATATTTGGGACACTGCATGCTTCTAGCTGCTGGAACCAAAACTGAGAAGCCCTCAAAGGCTTCTATGCGAATGCCCCTCCTCTGCACCAACTAAGTATCAATAAATTTATTGGTGGCCCCAATGTCTATCAATACCGATACTCTTTGTCCCTGAATAGTGGCTCTAAATCTCAATGTTATATACTTGGGAACTCCCTGCAAAGATGCAAGAGTCCCTCCCATTGGAGCAAATGCTCCAACCACACACCTTGTTGGTGGTGCACCCTCTCCTAATGCTACAGTGTTGGTATACTTCTCCACATCATAGAATATCTCAATACAGTGTGCCCTCCCTGCAATATATTGGTGCCCTGGTACCCAAGGCTCTCTCCAAGTGAAACACATTTTCCTTCTTATTAGATATCCCCGGACATCATCTTCAAGAGATTTCTTCTCATGATTCGCCTTTGTTTGAGGGGATAACTTCTGTTGAAAAGGGGCTATTGCTTTGTGTAAAGCATGTTGTAGGTCTCTATCCCTCTCCATATCTTCTTGGAGTGTAGTTGGTTTAGTGGATTTAACCAACCCATGCAATGATTCAACCAACCCATCAATGAACATGCACACTCTCCTAGCCACAGTAAAGTTAGACACCGTGACTGAAAGCTTTACAAATTCAGAGATATAAGTCTCTGGATCTACTATTTTCTTGAGCCTAGTTAGCTCAACAAAATGTTCTTCTGTATTCCTGGGATCAAATCTCTCCACCAACCTTCAGGGGAATTCTACATAAGAAGTGACACGAGCACGCCCAAGTGTAGATAGGCCATCAAACCAACATTCATGTGCTTCACCTTCTAGGTGCACCGCCGCTATTTTGATGGCCTCCCTTTCTAAAACTCTATTTAGTTGGAAATAGGTATCCAAATTTTCTACCCAATCCTTAACTGTGCACTTGGGTGATCCATGATAAGAGGGAAAAAAAAACCCGCCCATAGTGCATTGTAGATCTTGGTTCTACATGTACCCTCCAATTTTATGGTGATTGTGGGATCTTCTACCATCCTTGATTTGACATAGCTCCTAGAATTTAAAATGCTCCTTGAACCTTTGAGATTGAGACTCATATTATAAGAAATAATCACAAAGGCTTCCTTCTCCTAATGGCCCTCCCACCTCACTTCCCAATGATAGGAATGTGGGCATAAAGGAGCATTGTGAGGAAGGTTGTACTGATGGTTACTCAAACCATAAATGTGAAGTGCCGAAAATTTCTCCATGATGAAACCATCTAGGGGACTCCTTCTCCCTTTCTAATATGATCTACTTGATATCTTTAGAAATGTTTTGCATGGTCTGAAGAATATGTTTTTGGATCTTTTTTTGCTCCATTGCTATAGATGTATTTCCCCACAAGCTAGGCCAAGGTTATGCTCTGATACCATTGTAATATTCCAAATTAAGAAAGACAATAATATTGAACACAAAAATAGAATGTACAGAAAATATGAATGCAAACATATGAGAAAATCATAGATCCACTATATTATGTATCACAACAGCAAAATATACAATGTGTTGAGGAAAAAATCACTCAAAGTAGCAAATAAGCCTCCAATTCCCAAATACACTAGAATCCCAAATGATGTTGCTATACAGAAATGCTGGAGTACATGACAACGCAGTCCCATTGAGGGTTAATTCAACTAGAAAATGGAAACAAGTGGATGTACTGATATGATAATCAAAAGGAGCTGAAAATGGAGAACTAGTCTCTCAAAAACAATCCCAAGATAACCCAAAAAGGGTCTCTTGAAATACACAAGATGAAAAAAGTGTAGAATGAAAATATCTGGCTGAATGATGCTGTATCACTGGAGCTCCACTGAAATATGGCTGAAATAACAAAGATATGGCTGTATCTTATCATCCCTAGTTTCTATGTGAAAGTATGCACCTTTCACTATGAAACTAGCTCATAAATAGGGCTTCTCAACCCTCCACTGCAACACCCTCCAAAATAACGCAGTTCCTCAAGGAGATTTCACTGTGGCTAAAGGTGGTTTCTTGGCCCAATGTTGGATGGTGAAAATGAAGCTCAGAATAACTCTCCTGAGTGGGCACTCGAAGTCCCCCGAGTTAGAGTGTGGGATTCTCGCCTGGAAATGCCATTGTACTAAACAATACAATAGACTCTGCTAAACAACAGAAGCATGTAAGAAGTAATAATACCCAAACATAAACAATATTTTGAATGCCTTTCATGGCTTCCATCCCTTTCCTTATATGCTTGGTGATTTTCCTCACCATTGACCCTACTCATTTATGATGCTACTCCCATGCAAAGACGCCTCTGCCAAAACTATGATGTCCCCGCTAGCTCCACTCTCTCTTATGGCAGCGCTATTGATTTGGTGAATCTTGATCCAGTCTACATGCATTTCTTCCTTTCATACCAAACGTTTCTTTATTTTGGCTAGCTAAACTGATCCACATCCATACTAGAGGTGTTTTATTCCTACTAATGAGATTTAAGGGCCTCTTTACACCACTTATTCATCTAAGCTATGAATAGGAGCAACATATAATATGCCAACTAGCTAAAAGCTAATTGGGAATATGGCACAATATTGGTAATTTATTCTAGTTTATAATTAAAAATAATAATAATAATAATTTTCAAAACCCAAAATCTCAAAATTGTAAAGTGGTTGTAGTTCATTTTGTAGAATTTTTAATTTCACCTAGACTCCACTTCACCTCAACTCCTCCCTTCCCAAAAAAAGCTCCTGATTTCCAAAAACCCCAAAATAAAGATCTCGATTTTGAAACCTGGATTTAAAATCTATGATATTCAAAAACCTTTCGTATCCAACATCGCAATATCGGTGTATCACAGTTTTCTTCCGCTCATTTTAAAATTTGCGATGGTCAATCACCAATAGAGTTTGATGTCGTGGCTAAATATTTTAACCTACAGTTTTGTTCTCCTTATGGCTCCCACCTCCATCATCTTGACCTCACCCTCTACCTTATTCCTCCACCTCACATACCTTTCTTCCCCCCTCCATTAACTCCCATGGCACATAAGTTTGTTTGTTTTGTTTTAAATTTTGGATGTATATGTTTTAATTATAATATATATTTTCATTATAATAAATTATTTTATAATTATAATTTATATTATAACATTAATATAATTTAATTATAATATTAATATAATATAATTGTATTTGAATTAACTTTTAAATCAATTTTTAATTAATTAATTTTTTTTATAATTCATTTCTAATTAATTAATTTAAGTATGAAACTAAAATTAAATTAGCATTAACTAATTAATAATTGTAATTTAATTTAGGATTAGATTTTAATTTAAAAATACATTTTTTCCCCACGCAATAAGTTTTCCACAATTCTGGCGGTTTTCATTCTTCAACTTAGGAAGCTCATAAGTTGAGTTTTACTTGGCCAAATCGGGTCCGGGACGGCTTGTTGGATACATAAAATCATAGAGAGTATTTTTCAAGTGGTTTCATAATAATATTTGATTATTTATTAGCTATAAATTTAAGGATGAATTCAAGCTCCAAAATTTGAAAGGAAATTAATTTTCTGAGTTTAATTTTCTGAATTTCCATTTTCCCATAGCCTATACTGAGTGCCTATCCATTCATCTATGTTCTCCCTGACTATTTAAATATTTACAGCGATTAGTGAAAAACTCATATTTACATTTTATTGATTTAATTAATTTTTTATTGGAAGATATTTTATTTTCAGATTTGATATTTTCTATTCCAATTTTCATTTCGATTGGTTTTAATAGGAAAACAATTGAAGAGATAGGGAAAAGAAATTTTCAATCAATGGGATGGCTCCAAAAATAGAATAAATGGAATTTCATCCAATGAGAATGGTTGGAGCATAATCACTCTTCAAATAACTCTCCTATTTTTAATTCTTTTTGTAAATTATAAATAGTGGTTTATAGAAAAAAACAAAGGGGGGGTTTCTCTTCTATGCAATTCTAGAATTATTGAAAGCACTATTTTAATGGGGATTTAGAGCTACAGGTGAGAGTAGAGAAAATCTCATATTTGGGTGATTATTAGGGATTTTTCTTTTGTATTCTGAATTATGTATGAAGAGCATATCTTACACTATTTTAGCTATTGTTTTAACAACAAAGTTCAAGCATTGTAAATGACAGTTAGAGATTCAAAGAATTGGGAAAGAGCCAAGGTTTAATCAATAATTTCTTTGAATACTATTATTTTTAGTACATATTTCATTTATTTTGATAGAAGAATTATGTTATTCAATTCATATTTGTGCATTTATTGTTGGGTATGTGTTATATTCTTTCCACAACTAGACCCACACGATGTATGTTGCGCCCGACGCAGCAGGGGGGTCCCAGGGGGGGCGGCAGCGGCCCGGCAAAATTTTTTTTGTTGTGCGGTCCCACTCATAGGCAGACCCACCCATGTTTTGTGCATGAGTTTTCACATGGTTTTCGGGTACGATGGTTTTCAGCCCCTAGTAATTTTTAGATCCGGTCAAGGGAACTGCAGTTATGTTCTAATCCAGGGTTAATGGATTGGGGTTTATGTATGCTTCGACATGTATATATGTGTGTTGTAACACTAAAAGGAATATAATGAAATACCAAGTTGGTCGTCCTGATTTGGGATCCAGGGGAAAATATCTGTGTTTATCTGTTTTATGTTTTATGCTCTCACTATTGTTTAATTTCTGTTATAAGGTTCGTGTGTAGATAATTTACGTTCAGGGTTAAAACCTACATTTATGTCGATATGAATTTATTTCTTATGGATTATCTATCTAATTTGTTTGTCTCATGAATATATTATGAATTTTTTTCTTTTTCTCTTGTGCATTGAAACCATGTAACTATTTACCCAGAAATTGGCCATTTAATCCTCATTTAATATTTTAATGGTTATTAGAATTATGAAAACTATTTCTTAATGTTAGTTATTAGTTATTCCTGTTAATATATCTTTATACATAATATTCTTTTGGAATTTATAATATCAGTTAATTGAACTACTTCGTTAGCTTGGTATTCACTATGGGAGAGACATATTTAAATCCCAATCATTTAAGTACTTTTCTATTGGTTGGGTTATATCTGCATCTTCCTAATTCAGATAGTATTAGGATTTATTTCCTCTTGATTGCATTATAGGATAAATCTTCATATTGCATTCCTATAAGTCCTTTTTTCAAAGAGGAAAAACTTATTTATGTCTTAGCTGAGCCAGAGATCAACTTATGGATCACTTTCTTGCTTGATCAGCAAGAGGGATGATCTGATGTCTCTTCTCCGTTGGTAAGTAAAAGTCATACTTTAAGTCGGTAGACATAGAGAGAAGGTAACTAGACCTAGTTTAACCAAATGGAACCACCATTCCAAATGGAAAAGGAATCGCTCTATGGTCCAGACCAGGTGGTCTCCCTTATAGTTTTGAGGTAGATAATTTTGAGCTTTGAACACCACCTTATGTTTTAATTACATTAAATTTGTGTTTGAATTTGAAATGTGGTTACATTATATTTCTATTTTAAATGCAAACATGGAAAGAAACCATATTTGAATGTCTTCTAAGAGAACAAGGATGTCTTTATTTTATTCAATAATTGTATTGAATATATGATTGCATATTTTTACAATGAATTTATCATAGGAATTCCACATATCCATTTTATAGAAAAAAATTATCTTCCTAGAGTGACAATGAGAGTTTTAAAACGTTTATTTAAGACAACAAAATATTAATAAACTTTAATATTATAAATAATAATAATAATATGACATTGAAATGGTATATGAATGTATGCAATGTTGAATTATGTCACTCTTTGTTAGTATGATATATTAGATTTCAATTTATGTAATTTGATCCCTTAGTTCTATTAGTGCATTCAATTTGTAATCTAAATCTATTGGTTTTTAAATGTTCTTAATCTCTTCATTTTGTTTATGCCTTGGATTTATAATATTAATCCTATGGGTTTATAATTAAACATGTGACTGCATATTTATACATTGAAGTTATCATAGGAGTGACATATATCCATTTGATAGAAAAAAATTGATCTTCACATGATGGGAATGACAATTTCAAAATGGTTATTTAAGACAACAAAGTATCAATAAAACTGAATATTGATAATAAAAATATTGTGACACTGGAATGGCATATGAATGTATCAAATGTTGGAGTATATGAGTCTTTTTCTGTAGGTTATAATAGATTTAAATATATGTAATTAAGTCCCTTGGGTTTAATAATGCATTTAATTTTTAATATGAATCCCATTGGCTTTTATTATCAATAATTTCTTTACTTTCTTTATTTCTTTGGTTTATAATATTAATCATAAGGGTTTATAATATCAGTCCCAAAGGTTTATAATATAGTTCATTGGTCTTATCATATTAACAATTCCTTGGGATTATTAATTTATTACGTTTATAATATTAATTCCTTGGCTTTATTGGTATGTTAAACTTATAATATTGATAATTATTTTGGTTTACCAATCCTTTCCATTTACAATTCTAATATCAAGAATTTTTAAAATCTATCCTTTGGTTTTATAATATTAATCTCAACGGTTTATAGTCAAACATAGTCAACTACATTACTCACAATCCCTTACATTTAAGAATCCCTATGCTTTAAAATATTTTTTTGTGACATATATAATAATATATTAGGGCTTATAATGTGTTTATGATATTATTCTTGTGGTAGGTATATTAATCTTAGCTTAAAATTAATACTAATGTTTTTTTATATTAATCCCTTCGGTTAAATATTGATCCATTAGGTTTATTAATCCCTCAATTTTATTAATTTTATGGTTTTATAATATCATTTCCTTCATTTTTATTTTATTTTAAAGCTTGACAAGAATACATCTTGATCATTTCCAACATATTACCCCAATCGAGGTAGGGAGTTGAACCAGTGACGTCACATCAATGACTTCCTTAAAAGTGCACACTATCACCATCTATTGAAAACCCCATAGACCATTTCCTTTGGTTTTTAATATTAATCCATTGGGTTTACAATATGATCCAAGTGGATATTGGTGGACAATGAACTATTTTTCTTGGGGCCCCATCATTTTTTCTTTCAATTTTTCAGTTTCCTTAATTATAGCACGGTTTACTATTTTTAGTAGTTTTTCAGGTCGTCAACTTCTGGAGCCATTTTGAGGCCCTAATTGACTATTTTCAAGAAAAATGGGAGCCACATGGGTTTCAGACCCATGTTGCTCACTCTGAAGTTATATTCCTTGGATAGATATTTCTAATTTTGTATTGAGCACATTAAATGAAGATCGTATGCCAACATTACATCCTTGGGTAGTTGATCTACTAATTTACCCAAACGGGGCCCATAGTTTTGGTGCTTCATCTACTAGGGTTCTGTTTTTGGATGTTTAGTGTTTTCCATTGTTTCTCAATAATAAATAGGTCCTCATATCCTCATTTTAACATTGTACAGAGTCATGGAACCACCACATCTATTCTCAGAGATAAGCTACCAACACCCTAGCTAGTTTATTTCCATTTTGTCCAAAAAAAAATTTCAATTTTTGATATTAATGAAATAAAATGTTATTGCAGCTGAATTTTTTATTTATTGTTATATTTTTATTCTATTTCTTTCCTACATAAATCTAGATGAGTGGTATCAGAGTGGTTTGTTCTTTCTCCATCCTTATTTGCATGTCCTCACTAAGGTCGGGGTATAAGGAGTTAGGGCTTGATCTAGTTGAAACTTTGCAAGATCAACCTCGCAAACCCCGAAGGCTGCCCATGGGGATAAAAAAGAAATATGAGGGAGCATGAGATCCTATCAAAATATCGCCTGAGGAGGCCCTCAAAATCGAAGGAACGTGATGATGGATAGCTTTACCCATATCCTTCAACAACAACCCACCGGCAGTGCATCTGCTTCCAACAACCACTCTAGAGGTGCAAGTATTTTTAAGGTACAAGTAAAATTTGAAATTACCATATTTGACGAAAAAATAGATGCAAAAGTCATAGATATATGGTTGAATCTATTAGAAGGATATTTCTCGGTTCATGGCTTTTCCGACCGGGAGAATATTATTTTTTCACTCCTCAAAGCTACCCCCCATGTCAAGGACTGGTGGAAAATGGAGTTTGAGATAAGGATGAGGGGGAACCCTCTATGTTCTTTGTCTTACCCAATTGGAATTATTTTTGATATTCCATAAAGGAACAATATTATCCCGTGGGAAGCTATGAGGACAGGTACATATAATGGACTACGACGCGACAACATAGGGATCAAGATGTGCATGAGATGAGAAATCTATTCTATACCCTGCTCACAATGTTGGGTACCAAATATTTGGAGAAAAATTTGGTGTTAAAGTAAAACAGTTGTCTGCACAGATACATTCAGGAGGAAATGGTCACATTTTAAGTAATGTGGCCACAACCACTAGAAAATGCTCCTCCTCATGACAACAAAAAATGGACAAGGTCGTGGATGAGTACAGGAAAGTATTCACCTCACCCACAGGGGTGTCTCTTCAATGTCATGTGAAGCACCCCATCTATATGACCCAAGGTGCGCCACAACCTAGTGGACTGATATATTGGTGCTCTATTATGTAGAACGATGAAATCAAGAGCCAGATTCAGGAACTGCTACATAAAGGTCACATCTAGGCATGTTCATCACGTTGTGGGAGCCCAATCGTGTTGGTGTGGAATAAATATGTGACTTGCAGACTCTGTATTGAATATTGGGCACTGAACAAGATCATTGTATGGTATAGGTACCCGATCCCACGGATTGATGAAATTTTGGATAGCCTTGAAGGGGCGAAATATTTCAGCAAGATCGACTTGAAGTCTTGGTATCACTAGGTATAAATCGAACCCTTTGATGTATGGAAGACTACATTTAAAGCCGAGGAGGGCCTTTTCGAATGGCTGGTCATGCTTTTTGAGTTAAGGAATGCTACCACAAAATTCATGAAGATGATGGACGACATCTTGAGGCGATTCACCAAATGATGTGTAGTAGTGTACTTGGATGACATCTTGATCCTCATCCAGACTTGAGAAGATCACCTCCACCACATGTGATAGGTCCTCCAAACACTGCAGCAATAGAAGTTGTGTGCTAATTTGGAGAAGTCTACTTTTGGCATGATCTAGGTTGAGTATCTAGGATACATTATTAATGAACGAGGGTGCATGTGGATCCAACCAATGTCTAATTAATTCAGCATTGGCTGCGCCCAAGCAGTCTAACAGAGCTTCATAGCATTTTGGGCCTTGGTAATCTGTACCATAGTTTTGTGTTGTGATTATCTCATACCGCGTGGCCCTTGAGTCAAGTCACCAAGGGAGGAGCAAAGAAAAAATTATTTTGATCAGAATCTCAACAAAAGGTGTTCATAGAATTAAAACATTTCCTGTGATATGCCCCAGTGCTCACATTACCAGACTTGCAACAACCATTTGGGATTGAGTTAGATGCCTCTGACTGTGCTATAAGGGAAGTTCTTAATCAACAAGGGCATCCAGTGGCATATCATAGTGAGACACTATCTGACACAGTCCAAAAGTATCCCACTTATGGCAAAGAACTCTATTCCATTGTGTAGGATTTCTACAATGGAAGCATTACATTTTGGGGAAGGAAATGGTGATCCACACATACCACTGACCCCTGTAGTTCATATAGACACAAGGGAAGTTGCAGAGATATCTCCACCAGAGGTGGTCCATATATTTGCAACAATATCATTTGAACATTAAGTATAAGAAGGGTAGCAAAAATAATGTTGCAGACTACCTGAGTCAACCACCGATCCTGGTGCTAACCACTGTTCTCAAATCTTCTGGGCATGATACTTTTGACTGGATGCTCGTCTACAAGAGTGATCCAGGATTTTCCCACACATACAAGGCACTGTTATGTCACGTGGGACAACTTTGTGTTCCTTCAAGCAAGCGTGTCAAGATAATTTTGGAAGCACAATATAATTGATTCGTCAGCCATTTCGGGGTTGAGAAAATAGTGGAAGTACTGCAGAAGTATTTCTATTCACCGAAACTTTGACAGGTTGTTTGGAAGTACATAAGGTCCTGCATTGTTTGCACCATTGCAAAATCGACCATCATGAAGAAAGGACTCTATAATCTGCTACGTACCCCTAGTCGAACTTAGGAATACATATCCATGGATTACATGTCGGGGCTTCCTTCTACTAAGAATGGAAATGACTGTGTTTTCATGGTCGTCGATAGATTCTCAAAGATGGCCATTATGTCGGCCTGCCATAAGAATATCATAGCAAAACCCACTCCTAAACTCTTCTTTGAACAAGTGTGGGTACACTTTGGAATCCCATAGTATATCATCTAATATCGGGACAACAGGTTCCTTAGCACATTTTTGTCTAGCCTCTGGTCAATTTTGGACACCAATCTCACAAATTCCACAACTTTCCATCCCCAAACTGATGGCCAGATAGAGGTGATGAACATGAATATTGTAGACATTTTATGCATGTAAAATTCAAATAATCCAAAGAGAGTGGATGAGGGCCTTCCGTATGTATAATATATTTATAACAATGCTCCCCACCACTCAACCAGTCACAAATCCTTTTAGGTGGGCCTGGGGTTCCAACCACTATGTCCATTGGCGTAGCCATGCCATTTGGGGCTACTCAAGCTGATTCGACTCATCTCAAGTCTGAAGCTGAAAAAGTGAACAAATTCATTCATCACATTGAGCACATCCACCAATAGCTTCATGACATATTTGACAAAGCCAGCGTGAATTACAGGCAACTAATGATCAACATCAAGTTCCACACAACTTCCAGGTGGGTGACAAAGTATGGCTACATTTGCATAAGGAGCGCCTCACTGGACCTGACTGCAAGATTTTCGCAATATAACTTGGTTCGTTCACCATCACCAAGGTTTTATGTAACAATTCCTTCAAGCTCAGTATTCCACCATTCCTTGGTCTTCACCCAATATTTAATCTGGACTACCTTCGGCCCTACTTCCCACCTCTACTGGATACCTCCAACATTTCATAACAACTCACGACGAGAGATTTAAATGCATACTGTATCAAACAGGATACCAAAAATTGTATCATGGCCACGAAAATAAATAATTCTCACCAGAAGAATATCCAACTCTATCGGACTGTCAAAGCTAGCCAACTCCTTCACCAAGACAATTGGTTCATCAGGTTCGAAGTTTAGCAGAAATTTCCTCATCTCATGGAGGAACTCGATGCAATAGGTACCATTTCTTCCTAGCGAGGTAGGAGTGATATAGGTGGATATTGGTGGCTACTCACCTATTCCACTTGGGGCCCCACCATTGTTTCTTTCAGTTTTTTGAGTTTCCTTAATTATAGCACAATTTATTATTTTTAGCATTTTTTTGGGTTGTGAGCATCTGGCGCTGTTTTGAGGCCCTAAATGATGTTTTTTTGGAAATCCAGGAGCAACATGGGTGGTTGACCAATTTTAATCACTCAAAATTTCTAGTCCTAAGATAGATATTTCAAATGAAATATGTATGCCAAAGTTACGTCCAGGAAGGTGATGTACCAATTTACCCAAACGGGGCCCATAGTTTTGGCGCTTCATCTCAGAGGGTTAGGTTTTTGGATGTTTATGGTTTTCCATTCTTTATAAATAGTAAATAGGCCCTCGAGCCTCATTGTAACATAGTTTAGAGGCCTGTAGCGACCACATATGTTCTCAGAGATAAGCTATCAGATCCCTAGCTAGTTTATTTCAATTTTGTATGTAAACAAATTTTAATTCTTTGATATTAATGAAATGAAGACTTATTTCCACTGCATTTTTGTGTTTGTGGTTATATGTTTATTTTGTTGCATTCCTGCTTAAATTCGGATCATAATATTAATACATTATATGTACAATAATATGTAATGGACTATAATATTAAGGTTTATAATATTGTTTTTATGTTAGGTGTGTTAATCATAGGTTATAATATTAATCCTGAGGTTTAATATCTTTCCCCTGATTTTAAAAAATAATTCCTTGGGTTTCTTGCATTAATTAATAGGTTTTTTAATCCCTTTGGTTTATAGTATTAATAATCCCTTGGGTTTATTAATCACTTCAGTTTATATTCTTAATCATAAGGGTTTATAATATTTATACCTTGTGTTTATAACATTTATCCCATCGTTTATAATCCCTTGAGTTTAAAATATCAAGAATCCATTTGATTTATAATATTAATTGGTAGTATGTATACCCATATATTATGGTTTATAATCTTAGTGTTTATAATATTAATATTTGTTTTGAGATATCAATAACAGGGTTTATAATATTAATTGTTGGTTTTATAATCTTAATGCTGATTGTTTCTACCCATGTATTTATAATGTTAAAATGCATGAGTATGGTTTACATATACTCAAATATTTTAACCATTTATTTGAATACCATCATCGATTTTAATATTTTTTCATAAATATTACTTTCCATCATGAGATACACGTAACAACCTCCTTATTTTTTAAACAAACTATCCATGAAAATGCATATACGACTATTAAAGACTTGCATCAACAACTTAATGATTTATGTTAAATTTCAATTTATTCAAAGTTGCATTGGTACATTAGAAAAATATGTTTTAATAATAGGATTTATAATTTTGGTGTTCATATTATATTTTATATTATTGGGTTTAATATTAGGGTTAGAATATTGGGTTTAATGTTAGGATTTATCATATTGGTTTTATATTTTTTGGGTTTGAAATATTTAGTATAAAATTAAGGCTTAATGTTATCACATTTGAGTGGTGTAAAGAATTATCCAGCATTTCATTTTGATAAAATTGCTAGATTGTGACAAACAATATGGCAATCATTGTTGTAATGTTAAATTACATTGAAATTTTTTAAACGTCACATTGTTGGAAACATGGTTACATGATAACAATAATTTTTATACTCATTTTTTCAATTTTATTTTACATTATAATCTATTCATTGTCCCCTCTCAAAATTAAGAAATTAGGGTTTGAATTGAGGGATTTTATTATTGGGTTTCATATTGGGTTTATGAAACTGAATATGAAATCCATTGGGTTCCATTGTCGCATTGGAAAATTAGGGCTTATAATATTGAGTTTAATGTTATGTTTGTAATATTAGGTTTAATGTTAGGGTTTATAATATTTATTTTATATTGATAGGCTTTATAATATATGGTATAATATTTTGTTTTAATGTTGGGAAGTTTGAATGGCGCAAAAATATATCCAACATCAGATTGTGATCAAACATTGCTACAATGTGACTAGCAATATGACAATCATTGTCGAAACCTTACCTTGCATTGCATTGTTTTCAATGTCACATTGTGACAGTACAATAGGGCTTCATATTTTGACATTTTCATGGTAAAAAAATCAATCCAATTTCATATTATAACAAACATTGTCGCAAAACGACAATTGATCTGATAATCATTGTTGTGATGTTACATTACATTGCAATTTATTCAATGTCACCTCTCAACATTACAAAACTATGGTTTATAACCATTTGGGTTTATAGTGCTAATTCCTTATGTTTATTAATTCGTTGTGTTTATAATATGAATCCCTTAGGTTTATAATATTAATAGTTTCTTGGGTTTATTAATACCTTCAATTTGTAATATTAATCCCTTTGGTTTTCAATCGGTTTTGAATCTCTTTGGTTTTTAAATTCAATAATAACTTGGGTTTATTATGTTCATCCCTTGAGTTTATTATATTCATCCCTTGGGTTTATTGATCACTTCGGTTTATAATATCAATCCAATGACTTTATAATATTGGGCCCTTTATGAAACATATAATCGCTTGGGTTTATAATCCCTTGGGTATATATATCCGTTAGGATTATAATATTGATCCCTTTACAAACAATATAGTCACTTCAATTTATAATCCCTTCATTTTATAAATCCTTTGATTTTTTAATATTAATATCATTAGTTGATGATATTAATCCCTTCAATTTATTTATCACTTGGATTTATACTATTTATAATCTATAAGGTTTATTAATACCCTAGGTTTATAAAATTAATCCCATGGGTTTGCTAATAGTATTAATAAATTTTGATTTAGCAAACCCATTCAATTCTCAATGAAGGAGCATTGGACCACCCTTAGTTAAAATTGAAATTAAATGCTGCAGAAGGAGAGACGTGGAAAAGATCTGAAGAGGGGGCTATTTTCCATGAAAATTTGGTTAAAATGATACATTTTTATCTCAAGGTGGAATCAATGCATCTAGAAGAGATGATTAGTTTTATAAAATCCGCCATGTAGTTAAAATAGAGTGGTTCTGGGGATTAGTGAAGCTATTTGTGGGAGGAAATTGTGGATCCTATATGATCCACTCGTTTTTAAATTTATTTTTAATGCGAAGTCTATGTTGTATGGGAAAGGCAACACAATATAAGATTCACGCCAATAGTGGCCTTAGCCTATAACTCGAGCTCGAGAAAATAATGGAATTCATGTGCTTTTATGTATCAATGAATAATATGGATTTTTTATTATCTCTTTGTTTATTTACTCTTATTAAATTATAGGTTGTGTGAATATGAATAGTGAATGAAGTTCCTATGAACTTTGCTGTAAATCAAATTTTATGGAAGAATACAGGTTTATTAAGTCATGATTCTATCGATAGATACAAAGCAGTGTGCAGTGGAATGGATGGTGCTGATGAAATCGGAGAAATAATAGTGAACGATGGATGGACGAGATCACAAAAGATGGTTGGTGCACATCGCAATCGACGACTTTTATATTTATGTGTTAAGAAATTGCAAGTTAAATTGATTAAGTTTCGATGCGATGAAGTGGACATGTGTGGGCGTAGTCCATCGAATATCGCATAGCGCATGGTATATGGTATATAAGTGTTGACGGTGTAGAGTTAAATATTATAAATGTCAGTTTGCGATGGGTTAAATTTCACAACGTACGATAAGGTTTTTGGGCCGATTGTAGATGAGTTAAAATATAAAATTTGCGATGAGTTAAGGATTGCCATCTACGATCTGTATAATGTTGTTGAGTTGTGATAACGCAACCCACTGTTGCATGCTTCCAAATTTATATGGGCCCATAGCCATAGGTCCACGTATTGTGAAAAATATGCAGTTTTGTTACATCAAAGTGGTATCAGAGCAGGGAAATATTTCCTGAAGAGCATGTTTTGTGTGCAAAGGAATGAGGTAAAAATATGATGAATATTGGTATGCCTGTTGTCTTTATATTTTGTGCAGGTAGCAACATAAGAATATGAGAATATTTGCAGTAGCCTAGATCAAGGAGTGCTCATACGGTTCCACACGAGAGAACCAAAAATATGCCGAAAGACTGAGCTTAGAGGAGAGAAGTTTAGTGAGCTATCATGTAGCAAGGAGGAGGTTTGCTACTATAGAGGTTTTGTTGCAACTCATGAACGCTTTTAGAGAAAGATCAAAAAGGGAATTCCACAGATAATGTGGGTAGAATTGCTAAGAGAAAGAAAAGGAATTGGTACTCATAACAAGTAGTAGACTTGTTAGAGAGATCAAGAAGGCATATGAACAGAAGGTCATAATTTTTTTTTACCTTGGGAGTTTGATGCAAGAGAATTGGATCACCCTAAATTAAAATTGAAACTCAATGTTGTGGAAGGAGAGATGTGGATAACATTTGAAAAGGGGGCTGATTTCCATGAGAAATTTGTTAAAATGATAAATTGTTATCTCAAAGGTGGAATCGATGCATCGAGAGGATATGATTAGTTTGAAAAAATCTCTCATGTAATTAAAATACAGTGATTCTACAGATTAGTTAAGCGATTTGTGGGAGAAAATCATGGATTCTAGATGATACACTCATTTTGTAATTTCTTTATAATGTGAATTTTGTGTTGTATGAGAAAGGAAACACAATGTAACCTCAAGGCGAATTTGCGATTCGGGCCCATAGTGGCCTTAACCTCTAACTCGAGATGGAGACAATAATGGAATTCACGTGTTTTTATGTATCCAGGAATAATCTGGATTTTGTATTATATGTATGTTTATTTAATATTGTTAAACGATAGGTTGTGTCAATATGAATGGTGAATGAAGTTCCTATGAACTCCACTGTAAATCAAAGTTTATGGCAGAATACGAGTTTATTAAGGCATGGATCTATCAATAGATACAAAGTATTATGCAATGGAATGGACAGTGTCGATGAAGTCATATAAATGATAGCGAACGATGGATGGACCATATCATAGAAGACGGTTGGCACACATCGCAATTGACAAGTTTTATATTTACGTGTTAAGCAATCAAAAGTTAAATTGTTTAAGTTGTGATGCAATGAAATGGACATGAGTGGGCATAGGTCCATTTCCTATCCAATAACACATGAGATATGATATAAATGTTAACGACATAAAGTTAAATGTTAGAAATGTTGATTTGGGATAGGTTAAATTCCACGACGTGCGATAAGGTTTTTAGGACGATTGTCGACGACTTAAAATATATTATTTGCGATGAGTTAAGGATTGTGATCTGTGATCTGTCTAAAGAGGTTGAGTTGTGATAAAGAGATGCGTTGTTGTGTGCTTCTAAATTTATGTGGGTCCATAATCCATAGGCCCGCATATTGTGAAAAATATGAAATTCTGCTGCATCAATTCTCCATATTTTTATAATATTAATCCCTTCGGTTTATAATATTAATCCCTTATTTTTTTAATCACTGGGGTTTGTAATACTAATGCATTTTGGTTTATTAATCATTGAGGTTTAAAATAATAATCCCTTGTTTTTTTAATCCTTAAGGTTTATAATAATGATCCCTTTTATTTATTAATCATTTTGGTTTATAATATTAATCTCTTCGTTTTATTAATCCTGTGAGTTTAAAATATTAATAGCTTGGGTTTTAATTCCTACGGTTTATAATATTGATCTCCTCGGTTTATGATATTAATCACTTAGTTTTATAAATCCCTTGGGTTTATAATAATAATCCCTTAGGTGTATAATGTTAATGATTCCTTGAGCTTATAAATACCTTGGGTTTACAATATTAATGTCTTCGGTTTATTAAATATTTAGGTTTATAATTCTTAGGGTTTGAACTCTTAAACTCATTGCTTTAGTAATGGCTTTGGTTTGTAATATTAATCCCTTCGGTTTTTAATACCAAGGGTTTATAATATTAATCACTTGATTTTATTAATCAATTTGGTTTATAGTGTTAACTCGGTGGGTTTTAAAATTAATAATTCGTTGGGTTCATTAATGCATTGAGTTTATAATATTAATATATTTTGTTTCATAAAACCTTAGGTTTTAGATATTAATGTCTTAAGTTTCAATCTGTGGGTTTATAAAGTCAATCCCTTACATTTATTAATCAATTCGATTTATTAATTTATTTTCTTTATAATTCCTTGGGTTTATAATATTAATCTCATGGGTTTATGAATCCATTTGGTTTATAATGATAATCTCTTAATATTGTAATATCTATATTTTATAATATTAATGACTTCAGTTTATTAATTATTTGGATTTATAATATTAATCCCATTGGTTTTTAATCCCTATGGTTGATAATGCTAATCACCTTTGTTTACAATATCTAGGGTTTATAATATTAATACCTTGTACTTTTAATCGCCAGGGTTTATAATAATAATCTCTTATGTTTAATAATCACTTGGCTTTATAATATTGATTTTTTTGGCATATTATCCCTTCGGTTTATAATATGAATAAATGTTTTTGTTGAGTAATGGTTTGGGTTTATGATTATTTAGTCCTTTGGGTTTATAGTATTAATCCTTTGGTTTTATTGATCGCTTGTTTATATAGTCCCTAGGGATTAATACTTGGGTCTGCTGTCCAGTTTGATGATATTCAGGTGCACACATTCCTTATCTTTTTATAATACATATTTTCTCATATATTCTCATGTATGAATAATTCACCACAACTACCCCATATAAACCTTTGAAATTCTGCAGTGAAAATTTTGCGGTGAATTTTCTCGATTAATACTTTGGTCTGCAGTGAATTTTCTGGATTAATAATTGGGTTTGCGGTGAAAGTATGCAGTGAATTTTCTCCATTAATAATTGGGTTTCTTGATTAATACTTGGGTTTGCAGTGAATTTTCTGGATTAATACTTGGGTCTGCGGTGAAATTTCTGGATTAATACTTGGGTCTGCAGTGAATATCTGCGGTGAAAATTTTGCGGTGAATTTTCTAGATTAATACTTAGGTCTTTGGTGAAATTATACGGTGAAAATTTTTTCATGAATTTTCTCCATTACTACTTGGGTCTGTTGTGATTTTTTCTCAATAAATTTTTGAGCCTGGCAACTTGAGGTCTGCTGTCTAGTTTGCTGATATTTAGGTGCACACTTTCCTTATATTTTTCTAATACATATCTGCTCAAGTATGAGTAATTCACCACAGCTACCAAATATTACCAAAGGTAGACATAGCACAATTAATCTATAGAGCCTCTATGAGTATATAGAACCTTAAGAGAAATGTAGAGAACAAAGAGAAGTCAAACTACAAACCCAGTTAGAAGCCATGCTGTAAAAAAAATTCACATCTCTTGAAGACAAGATCCAAAAACAAATAGAAAATAAAATAGAACTATTGGAGAATAAAATGGAGGCAATGGAAACTAGGTTGGAGGTCATAGAAAATAAAAACCAAGATACGAACCAAACAACCCAGCAAGGAGATTGCTGATAATATAGAGAGTCTTAAAATGAAGGACATGATTAAAGAAATAGAAGAAAAAGTTAACAACAATCTCACCGTAAATAATGGGGCAGGTAAATTAGATATCAAACCAATTAAAGATGAAATGAAAAAATTGATCGAATTAGACCATGAGCGTAATAAAAGGGCCTTGAACCTTATAATATTCGGCTTGAAAGAGGAGGTAGACGAAGATACTTTAGCCATGGCCCAAAAATAATTACATAATAGATTACAAATTGAAACCACGTGCCTCACAGAGGTAACAAGGTTAGGGAAACTAACTGAGAATAAAGGAAGGCTAATCCGAATAAAGGTGAGCTCTACTGACCATACGTATGACATACTTAGTAAACCCTCAAGTCTAAAAGGAACGAGAATATTTATAAAAGAAGATATCATTCCAGAAGATCAAGAAGAATTAAGATAGGAGGTTCAAAAGGTAAAATAATCTAGGAAGGAAGGAAAATGGGAAATAATCAGAAATAGAAAAGCTGTTATTCGAGATAGAAACCAAAAATATAGTAATAAATAGAAATTCAACATGCTCCAAATTCTTTCTTGGAACTGTTGGGGCTTCCCATGGAATAAAGGCCCCAAGCTAAGTTGGATCTCAAATGATGTTGATATTATATTTCTTGTTGAAACTTGGGAGAATGAAGAATCTAAGGTCCCTAACATAGATGGCTTTGCACTATGGTCTACCTGGAACAAGCAATCCTCCAGTAGAGGCATTGGGGGCATAGCTTGCTACATTAAGAAGAACATATGCCCCCACGGTAGGATTTATAAAAATTACCCTTGAAACCAATATAGTTGAATTGAGATTACTGACATTAATGATAAAAAGAGCTATATATCAATCTGTTATTTCCCCCCCATAAATTCTAACTTATATAAGAAAAAGAATCTAGATAAAAATAGTCCTTACAATGGTTTAGAGAATGTTATTTCTAGCCTAATGAATGAAGTTAATATCCTTTTAATGGGTGACTTTAATGCTCGAACTTCAAGCAACCAAGATATTCTTCTAATAAATCATTCCAACCCCAATCCTCTTTGGTTAGAAGAAGGCATTACTTTGGCTAGTTGGTACAAAAGAAGCTCTTAAGACCTTGGGGATAATTTTTTTGGGTCGGAGCTAGTCAAGCTCTATAATGCTCAGGATCTCATAATTTGCAACGGTCTAAAGATGTGGCCCAATTCTAGCAAGATGACCTGCATCCATGGGCTTGGTAGGAGTGTGGTGGATTATGTTATTTCTGATCTCCCTCTATACAATGAAATAATAAATTTTGACATCTTAGATGACCATGATCCTTACTCTAATCATAGGCCTTTACTCATAACTCTCGATTTTTTCATGCATAGATATCCCATAGAATATAATCCTTATAGTCAAAAGAACTTAATATTTTATAGAAATAAAAATAATCTCTTTCTAAATGAATTAAAAACTAATTTTCTTCCATTATCTAGTATAGACAACATAGATGACTTCTATCATAATTTTACTACAACCTTCTCATATTCTATTAGCAAGTTCTCAATTGACGTCTCAAGTAATAAAAGAAATAGAAAAACAAACCCATGGTATAACAAATATTGTAAAAGTGCGAGGAGAGAAATTAAGCAAGCTATTGATGAATCTCTCAAAATTAACAAGATAAAAATCTACAAAGCCCTAACTAAAATGAAAAAAAGGAAATATATTTGTAAAATACAAGAGAATCTCTTACACCTCTCTAAGATGGCTCCTAAGAAATTCTGGAGGCAGATTCTAACTATGAAAACTAAAGATAATAATAAAATTGCTTTATAGGACTGGAATTCCTATCTTATAAAGCTTTACGAATCTCCAAATGCCAGGGATTTTCAACCCATGCTCATAACAAAAGAATTTTTCTCATTAGAAGACATTGATTTTGGGGTTAAACACTTGGAAAATGGGAAAGATAAAGACATTGAAGGTTACCAGGTGAAAATCTTAAAAATTGGAGGTCCTGCCCTCATCCCCCACATCCACAAGCTTTTCAACCAAGTGGTCAAGCAAGGGTTCCCTAAACCTTGGACTTAGAGCCTCATTATACCTATTTTTAAAAGTGGGGATACAAATAACCCCTCTAATTATTGAAAAATTATGATCATCCCTCTCTTAGCTATGTTATATGGTATTATTTTGGAAAAGAAGTTAAGCATTTGGCTTGAAAGTGAAGGTCAGCGGGCTAAAGGCCAAGCGGGTTTTAGAAGGCAGAACTGAACAACGGACCACCTCGTTATGCTTAGGATAATTGTGGAAGAATTATGTAATGATAAATCCAATTTCTTCTGTTGCTTTGTGGACTTTAGAAATGCTTTCGATACGGTTCCTATAAATATCCTATGGAATAGATTAGAAAAGCTAAATGTTCTATTCGAGCTAAGAGCAGCCGCTATAAGGTTATATGAGAATGTAACTGCCAAGTTAAAGGGAAATGAGTGGTGGTAAAAAGATATTAAGTGTAATATCATAGTTAAACGAGGTTCCCTCTTGTCCCCTACCCTATTTTTCATTTACATCGATAAGCTAGAAGGTTGTTTAGAGGAAGTAGGATGTGTTGGCATGATCTTAGCTGGGATAGCCATCATCCTTCTTCTTTATGCTGAGGATATTGTTCTTCTCGCAAGGTGCCCATATGATCTTGATAAGCAACTTAGAATTCTTACCATGGGTATGTTTATTAACACTGAAAAAACAAAAGTTATGATTATCAAATCCAAGAAGCACACTTACACTAATTTTATGTGTGACAATAGTAACTTGGAGGAAGTGTCTTCTTACAAGTACCTAGGAATTAGTATTCATCACAAGCTCAACTGGAACTATATCATTCAGAAAAGGATTAATAGGGGGTGGAAATATTATTTTGTTCTTGAAAATAATTGTAAAATGACAAACCTCGTAATGTGGGATAGAAAGAAGTTCCTGTTTGAAACTCTAGTCACTCCTGTTATCTTATATGGATGTGAGGTTTTGGGTTGCAGCATCTTTAGAGAATCCTGGAGAAAGATTGTGAAAATCTAGAAGAGTTTTATAACGTATAACCTTAAAATTAAAAGAAATACACCCTATCCTATTCTCCTCATAGAAGTGGGTCTTTCCCCTATCGAGAGCCTAGCTATGACTAGGCTTCTGTTGTACAAGAACAAGCTCAATAGAATAGGAGACCATAGACTTCCTAAGCTAGCTTTAAACTCCAGCCAAAATCACCTAAGGCTTAAATGAGGTTGGTATAAAGACACCATGGCTTGATTAAACCATTGGGATATCGACGAGAATGTTGCATTGCAAAACATCAATAACATTAAAAAATTGTTACTTCTAAGTTCAAAGAAAAAATGTGGTGCGAGAGAGATCTAGCACCTAAAATAAAATTAAGGTATTATAAGGAGGTCATCAACCCCACCTTAGAATATCAAAAGTATCTCTCTATTTTAGTTAGCTCAAAGAAGAAAATTAATATAGCTAAGATTAGAACAAACTCTCATGAGCTCCATAGTGAAACAGGTCATTGGACAGTTCCTAAAACACCACGGATGGAAAGGATCTGCCATCTCTGTGAGAATATGAACATCGAGGATGAAAATCACTTCCTCTTAGAGTACCCTGCGTACAACCACATTAGAGCTCAATTTCATAATATTTGTTGAAATACTAACCTTCCTAGCCTTTTAAGATGTCAAAATTATAGAGAGCACGGGAGGCTTCTCTCCAAGATTTTTGAGCATAGGAATAAAATCTTAAATCAAATTAAGTAACTCTTTTATTTAGGTCTGATAGACCAAATATTGGTCTCAGTGGACATTAACCACCACCACCACCATCATCATCAATATTAATCCCTTTGGTTTATAATATTGATCATTCCTTGGGTTTATCAATCCCTTTAGTTTGTAATATTGATCCATTCATTTTATGATATTCATCCGTTGGGTTTACAATATTGTTAATCGAATGGGTTTATTAATACCTTCAATTTATGAATAATATTAATATATGTGGTTTTATCATATCCTTCCAATCCTCGATTTGTTTCTAATATTAATCCCTTGGGTTTCATTTTTAGGTTTATAATATTAATGACTTATATTTATTAATTCATTTTGTTTTCAATCACTTGGGTTTATAATATTGATCCCTTGAGTGTAATAATCTCTTGAGTTTATAATATTAATTTTTTTGGTTTATTACTATTATCATTTATTGTTATTAATTGATAATTGTTATTTTTCTTATTATTAATATAATAAAATAATATTAGGTTTCTATAAGAAACAAAATTTAGTATTATTATTATTGTTAATCCCAATTATTTTTAACATTGATCTCTTCAGTTTATTGTTATTAATTATTTATTATTAATTATTATTAATATTAATATTAATGTTATTTTTATTTATTTATTATTATTTTTGTTAATAATTATTTAATGTTGAGAAGCAATGGAGATGCTTAAGGTTTCTAGCTCCAAGACTTCAACCGTCTCTGTGTTTCTTGTGGCCGCGGCTGTTGTAGCAGCTTCTCCACATGATCGGTTTCAAGATGTCGTCTGCCATCACAAGGAGAGCCTGTTCCTGCTGTGGAAAGACATATCCCAAGGGTTTGAGAGCCAATAAGTTTTCCCTGATGCAACTGTTGGGGTTCCCATGTTTTGGCCAGATTTGCAAGACCAAAAGATGAGACAACATCATAACCACTTTTGGACTTCAGAATCTAGCCCTCCTGGATCCAGAGAGGGATCTCTCTATATCAACTAAGGTTTTATGTCTTTGAAGCTCGGTGTTAAGATATTAGGCTAGTTATAAGGCTTAGAGTTTATTTATTTTATTGTTGGTTTGGTTGCTGTTAATCAGGAAAGAAGGGTTCAATATGAGACAAGATTGAGAAAAGAAGACTTTAGGCAAAGGAGAGATATTCCAGGGAACATTCAAGACCATTAGGCAATGGAGTCAGGAAAGGGTTTACTTGCTATTCAATATGTAGGCTTTTAGTTGGGCTAGTCATCTAAAGCATTGGATCTTAAAGATGATAGTATGACATGAGATGGTTAGAGGGGAGGAAACAATAAAGAATTAGAACACAGAGTTAAAGACCTGAGATCAGAGAGATACTTTGAACTCTCAATTCTTCGGCCTCCAGCTTGAGGGATCTTAGAAAGGTTCAATTAAGTGAAAATGATCCTAGTGAGATAGAGACAGATTTCTAGACCTCCCAGTGTTCCCAATTCGTTCAATTAAATCCTAACAAGAACATATAAGAACAGATTCATTTAATTCATACATCAGTTAGTGGGAAATGGCATCCACTACACTGGTTAAATTAACTGAAATCGATCCTTAGATAACACATTTAGCAGAAAACATCAAAGGCAAGGAGAGCAGAAACATAGGGTACCTAACAAGGGTAAATCCTATGCCAGATTTCTGATGCAAGCCAGTAGAAATGAAATGAAATGGAATGCAAGTTAATAACAAATAAAAATATAGAAAAACATCACCACTGCTTTAGATCATGATCCAAAGAAATGTGCTTGTCGTATTAAATAGCAATACCAGTCGAGCACTACATTGCCAATAGCTGGATACTTAGTTTGAAAACATCTTCCTCAGCCTATCTTACAACTTTACACAGAGACTATGTCTGAAATGAAACAGCTTGTAATTCTCTAATAACTAATCAACAAACTTTACAATGAGTTTCCTCCTATTTTTTATAGCTGAAGAATGAGCAGAGGAGGTAGGTGAAACACTAAATGAAGACTTAAAACTCAGAAAAGAAAGAGCGTCAAAACCCATTTAGTTTCAAATCCTGTGAATTTATCTCTGGCACTCTTTGAGTGAAAGAATGATCTTCTTTAGGCCTCCATTTACTTCGGTATGGCTCTGATGCACTCTAGCTGCAGTACTCTGTAGTACTTTTGGTGAATAAACAAAAAGGTAGTTAAATGACTTCGAGGTCTGCCATGCTACATAAAAAATGCTCTGGTAGCATAGGACTGTTTCGTCAAGGTGGAAATCTTCTAAGGAACACGGTAAATAAGGTAACAAAATGGGCACTTTGTCCTTTCACAGGTAAGAACGTTTCGCTAATGTAGCTACCCTGATAGTATTGTTTTCCATGTGCTAGGCCTTTTGTTCGATCCATGATGTCTTTGATCTAGTACTCTGCGTTCAAATCATTGGTTTAAGGCTCAAAATATTCAATGACAGGCCTTAAACACTTTGTTTTTCCACTGATACTCTTTTCTGCTTCGACGTTTGCCTCTGACTGTGAAATCTGTGATTTAATGGCTCTAGGGAAGACTTTACAGAGTTTAAACTCTGTTCCTTTAATGTGAGCCCTGTCACACGTCTTCTCGGGCCCTTCTTCATGAGTTTGGCTCTTGAAAATGGTCCTTTCCTATTTCTCTGTAACTATACAGAGATTGTGAATCTTGGCGGTCTTCCGCCACTCGTATCCTGCAAAAACATGCAACCCTGCTCTAAAATTCAGGCATAGGGACGATGCCTATGGAGGGCGGAGAGAATGATAGCGCGGCGGTGGTTAAAATGGTGGTTCCAGATGAACCAATGGTGATCAATGTAGTAATATGGTGCAAACAACGACTAATAGGGTTTTGGTGGAGAAATGCGCATGGACCGTCTGATCATGGTCCGGTGGCGAAGATCAAAGGTGGAGAGTTAATCAGTGTAGAAATGAATGTGAAACATTAAAATTTAATGCAAATCATGAGATTTTGGACATAGGAAGAAATGCAAAGAAATGAACGGAAATAGAATGAAAATGATCGTGAATGGTGGGACTCGGCATGGGCGGAGGGCAATTCATCCAACACCGTCGGATCTCAGGAGGAGATCGGTGGCTATGAACCAATCAGAGGGGAGTAAATGGGAGGCTAGGTAGTCCGATTGAACGATGGTTTGATTGGTTTATGGTCGTTGGATCTCGTACTAAAGGATGGTCGAGATTGGATCGGGGAGATCGCAATCGCAAAGGGTGGAAGGTGGTAGCAATTGAAAAATGCAATTGCGATTGGAGCGAGAGAGCGAAGGCCATCGGATCTATAGGAGAATCAACAGCTAGGATGGGATCGGTGGATCGCAATTGGCGATTGCAGTCTGGTGGTGCTTTAGGACCTTGCGATTGTGCTGGGAGCGATTGAGTGCCAGTCGTTGGATCTGGGTCTAGATCAACGGCGAATATTGAATCGGCGGGGAACAGAAAGGAGAGACGGGAGGGGAGCGGAATAAATCTGGACCGTTGGATCTTGGAATGGATGGACGGCTGTGATTTGATTGGGGAGTCACAATCAGGGGGAAACAAGGAGTGGCACTGTGAAAGTTTTGATTGTGATCGGAAGTGGGAGTGCGATTAGCGCCAGGCTGTCTGATCAAAATGATGGATCAGTGGTGGAGATCACAGCAGAGGCATTATGGACCAAAACTCAATCGCATCTGAGTTTTTATATAACAAAGAAATACGCCCCTCCAAAAGTTGTGATTGCGATTAGCGCTTTGAGCCTTTGCACCTAGTTTTGGCACGGGCTCACGTGGGGAAGTGATTTGCGAGCTAGCGGGAACGGGGCTAGGCCCTATTATATGGAAAAGTGGGTTTTCAGCCCATTTTTAGTACATTTCAAGGCCGGGAAAGGGTAACGATAGAAGAAAAAAAAAATGGAATCAGACTGGACAAGGGTTGAATGTAGGATTTAAAGGGGATTTTGGGAGGATTTAGAGGGTAAAAAGGGAACTTTGACAAAGGGAAAAAAGGGGTTAACATGGTACATTCGGCAGGGACACAAGGGGAAAATAAAGGCCTTTTGGAGTACAATTTTTTCATCATCAATGAGGCTTATTGACTTCAGAACAGCAGAGGGAAATTATCAAAGGGCGGGGCACACAAAGAGACTTCAAGGATGATGTGTCTACAAGAGAAATGCATTCCTTGAAGGCTCATGAAACAATTTAGCCCCCTGTTTTCTTGTCAAAAATTCATAGGGGGGCTAACAGTGGCTCCACATGGGGATGGCTTCTTCTTGAAGGAGTCAAGAATTCAAAAATGATCTTTGGAGTAGGCTAGATGCCTGCTGCTTGAGCCACATTTCTTCATTAGTTTTCAGCCGCCTAGCATTTTTTCTTCTAGGGTGCATTTGGACTAGCAGACCCTTTACATCATTTATTTTTATAAACAGAAAATAAACCTATTCTATTTCTACCCTTATTACTCCATGAGACCAGATTAAACTTGTGGCCTCACATGTTTCTCTACCTAAACTATATCTGCTAGGATTAGACTGTCTAGCAGATTTATTCTCTACATTTTAAGACAGAAATTGAAAAACAATCAAACTAGGATTAGACAGTCTAGCTTGTTGTGGATCCAAGGCATAAAGATAGTTGCACATGGACAGAAACTTGCAGAAAATTGCAAACAAAAATTTGAAGGTTTGAAATCTGAAGTTTTGAAGCATCCTTCTTCTCTTTGTAACTCAAGTTTTGAGCTTGTTAGAGTCACTTTTCTTCTTTATCTCAGCTCTAGTTTTGGGCTTGTTAGAGCTGATTCTTCTTTCTTCTTTGCTGGTTCAGGTTTTGGGCATGTTAGAACCAGATTTTGCACTTCAAAGGTTCATGTTTTGAGCATGTCTGAACCTCTCCTTCCTCAATTTTTTGAAACATTTTCTCTTTTTCATGAAAACAAAACACAACAATGGTATTTACAATGGAAATGGAAACTGGAAATTTGAAATCAAAAGAAGTAGTGTTTGAGCATCTTGCCATTGACAGGACCCCCAAACAGCTCTGTACCATCTAGTTCTTGTAGAAAAAATGCATTTGGACCCACAGTGGCCTGGATGATGTATGGAACTTGCCACAAACTGTCAAACATGTCGTGCTTTCCTTTGTCCTCTCTCCTTGAGTCCCACTTCAGAACTTTATCTCCGATTTTGAAATAAGAAGCTTTGGTTCTCTTGTCAAACAACTTCTTTATGTTTTCCTGAACTTTCACAGCTCTATTATAGACCTCTTCCCTTGTTTTTTGGAGATGAATCGTTTGGTTTATCCTCCTCACCATGTTGTCTTCTTCTGTCTGTATCTCTTGGACAAGTTTGATCACTGGTACTCCAAGGCTGGTAGGAAACACTGCTTTTGTTCCATATGCAAGCTGATATGGTGACATGCCAATGGATTTCTTTGTTGTAAGCCTGTCATCCCACGGGGCATGCACTAACTTGTTATGCCATGACTTTTTGTTCTCTTTCAGCAGCTTTTTGATGATGGTCACCAGGCTCTTGTTTGATGATTCAGCTAATCCTTTACCTTGAGGGTAATAGGCTGTTGAATGACCGAGTGCTATTTGATACCTGTGACAAAAATCAACCATTTTCTTGGATCCAAAAGCATCAGCATTATCAATGATTATTTTCCTTGGGAAACCAAACCGAGAGAGGATGTGGTCTTCTAGGAACCTAATGATGATTGAATCTATGGCATTCCTAGCAGGTATGGCCTCTATCCATTTATTGAAGTAGTCCATGGCTGTAAGGATCCACTTGTGTTGTGCAGAAGAAGCAGGGTGTATTTCTCCAATGAAATATAGGCCCCATTGCATAAAGGGACCCTCAACAGTGATGGGTTGTAGAGGTAAGGGGAGGAGCTTTCTTCTGCCTTCAAAAATCTGGAATTTGTGGCAGGAAATTATCATCTTATGGATGTCATTGAAGAGTGTAGGCCAGTAGTAACCAGCTCTGAGTATTTTGTTTGTAGTGGCTTTATAGTTCAAGTGGCCTCCACACTCTCCTGCATGGAATTCTTGTTTAATTCTCTCTACCTCATTTTTAGGAAAACATTTAAGAAATAGGCCATTTGTACTTTTCCAGTATAAGCATTCATTCAGTATGCAATAGTTTCTGGTTTTTAGCTTTAGGAATCTGGCCTTAGTCTTAGATAATTCCAAAGGTGCATTGAGGTTTATGAGAATGTACAGGATATCAGAGTACCAAGGAGAGTTCTGAAACTTCTCCTCAACAACGGGATCAGGCAATCCTTCCTGCTCATCCAAAGCATCTACCATGTTTATGTCAAGGGCTTGAAAATTTGATTCAGCCATTAGTTGAGCTAAGCCCTGATCTTTGATTAGTTTTGTGGGTTTTATCTCAAGGTCATACTCTAAGATCACAACAATCCATTTGCCCCTCTTCCCATTTGGGTCTTGGGACAAGATATCTTTGACCACTATGTTAGGCACGTAGGCTATGGTGTGGGAATGAAATATGTACACCCTGAAATCTTTCAAGGCCTTAATTAGAGAATAGGCCTGTTTTTCCATTATGTTGTATTTCAAGGGTGCATACCTCAGAGCTTTGCTAAAAAAGGCGATAGGCTATTCCATTCCCTCTGGATTTTTCTGCAGTAGGACTGCAGCCACTGTATGCTTAGAGGCAAATGAAAATATCAGGAAATCCTTTGAGAAATCTAGGCTAATTAGGATAGGAGCCTGGGTGAGTGCAAGTTTAACTGATTCAAAAGATTTTTTAGCCTCAATAGTCCATTTAACTCCTACACCTTTTTTCAGCATGTTAATCATATTCCTAAGGTGTTCAGCTAAGTTGGGAATAAACCTCCTTAGGAAGTTGATTTTCCCAAAGAAGGACTGTAAATCTTTGATGTTTCTCAGGTGTGTGATTTTTAGTATTCCCTCAACTCTTTGTGGCTCTATCCTAATCCCCTTCTCAGATATGATGTGGCCAAGAAGCTTACCTTCTTGTAGCCCAAATACAGTCTTTTTAGGATTCAATGACAGACCGAACCTTCTACATTTTTCAAACACTCTTCTCAGATGTTTTAGGTGTTCTTCTTCAGTCTTGGAATAGACAATTATGTCATCCAGGTAGATGAAAATGAAGTGCCCTATTTCATCTGAAAAGGCTATGTCCATCGCTCTTTGGAATGTTGCACCAGTGTTCATCAGTCCAAAAGGCATTTTAACATACATAAAGGTGCCCCATGGAGTGGTAAAGGCTGTCTTGAGTTGGTCTTCTGGGATTACTAAGACTTGGTTGTAACCTAAAAAACTGTCTAACAAGGAGATCCTTTTCGAGCCTACTACCTTCTGAAGGATGTGCTCCATTTTCGGCAAAGGGTAATTGTCTTTGAGTGAGGCCCTGTTAAGATTTCTGAAATCAATACACAGCCTGATCTCCCCTGTTTTTTTTCTCACAGCCACTAGGTTTGATACCTAATCAGAGAACCTCACAGGAACTATTATGCTAGCCTCATACATCTTTTTAATCTCTTTTTCAACTGCAGGAAATTGCTTTGGGTTTATTCTGTGAAGTTTTTGTTTAAAGGGCTTCTAATTTTCTTTCAGAGCTATTTTGTGCTGTATGATGTTTGTGTCATAGGCCTTTAAGTCATCATAGCTCTAGGAAAACACATCAATGAATTCCCTAAATAGGTCAATGTATTTCTTCTTCATGTTTGCTGGCAAGGACTTAGCCAATTTAATCATCTTAGGCTTGTCTTCAGTGCCTATGTTGCATTCTTCGACGTCAGAATCTAAGTGCTCTATAGTGGGATTTTTTTCTACATCATCAAAGTCAAAAAGATCTTCTAAAGGTGCCAGAACTCGAGGTATGTTCTTATCTTTGGCCTGCAACGCCTCTACTTCCTCTCTGTTTTTCGCAATTTTCATTTGGATTTCCATTCTGTTCATTTAAAGCATTTATTTTTATATTAGAGGGTGGTTCTTCCTCATCTGAGGGCTCTTCACTTAGGCAGCTATCATCAGATTTCGAGTCTGAATCAAAAAACTCAAACTCGTTCTTGCCCATCAAGAAATCTTCAATCTGTTTATCGCCCTCAAAGACCTGCCAATATTTTTTATTTTCCGGCACTGTAGGTCTGAATTTGGTCTGAATGATGATTTGCTGGTCACTGGGAGGCTTGTGATACGAACTAACCATGCAGGTTAATCCATTTTCAATTGCGTTCCGACTCCTAGGGACAAACACCAGCTCGTATTCTATAAAGGTTTTCTACAAATCCATAGCGTCATTTCTGTATGCCCTCAACCTAGGATGCTTGGTTGTATATTCACCATTTACTTGTTTTATGATCAGCTTAGTGTCTCCATGCACAGGCTGTCCTACGGGCTCCTAATTTTTTCAACAGATTCAAGCCCAGGATAAGAGCCTCATACTTCGCGATGTTATTCGTACATTTGAAGTGCAGGTTATAGGCATGGCTCTCTGCGTAATCACTCTCAGTGTTATGTAGCCACACCCCCACTCCAGCAGTTCTCTTGGTGCAAGACCCATCAAAGTTCATTTCCCATAGGGGTTCATTTTTCATTTTATCATCATTTCCTTCCATAGCATGGGTTTCACTGGTCTGTTGTATCGCGGGTTCTGCGTGGTGTTGTGGAAGTTTCCGTTCTTCACGTGCTATATGAGTTTGTGGGGGTTGACTAACTGGCTGATTGCATTTGATTTCTTGTTTGGTCTGAATTTTTGTTTCAGCGCTAAGTCTAAGGTTTTCTTCTTCGTTTTTCTCTAAGTCCATAGTGGCCATTATGTTAAAATCTATGGGATCAACCCCTCTGTTTGTATCTATGTTTTCTGATTCTGGCTCTCCCAAGGATTCATCGTTGCGGAAGATAAAGGAGTCCAGATCTGTGTGTACAGAGTACAAATGAGAATTTTTAGGCTTTTCAGGGCTACTAACCAGGAATTTCATTTATGACTCCCTGTACAGTCTTCTAAGTTGGCTAAAAATAGGGATTGTGGCATATGCCCCATCCATCTGCATTGTACCCTACAGCTTGGCTCCCCATGATCTTGACAGTAGCATACCATACTTAGGTGGCACATCTGCCACCACAACATCCATGACCATACATTTTGCTGGGATCTGGGTAAGGCTTACACATAGGTCTTTGATTAGGCCCAGACATTTTACTCTGCTAGAGTCGAATGAATATAAATCTTTATAGGGGCGGGTTATCTCTAGGCCTAGCTTTTCCATAACCACCTTAGGCATTAAGTTATGAGATGCCCCAGAATCATGCATTGCATTGTGAAGGATCTTGTCATGGATATTAAGATTGATATAAAAAGGGGGCACGACCTCTTCCTAAAACTTCCCTTCTATCTTGGGACCAAACAGGAGGGCTGGTTGATCATCACTTAGATTGACTGTGTCACCATTCTCACCTAGATTTAATGCTTTCAAAATTTGGCCTTTATATACATCCTGAGTGGCCAGCTCAGAGAGTGGTACATAGATTTTAATTTTCGCAATCTCACTTTCCAAATTGAAAGTGGACTAACTCTTTGGGATGTTCATCTCTGTTTTGTTAGCCACTGCCTTGGTGGCAGAGTCAGTGGGCAGATTCTCATTATGTACAGGATTAGGAACCATTTTATCAGGAGCACTGACTGCAGTGCCAGTGCTACTAGTTGGTTTATTTTGTTTATCAGTGTTTTGGTTGTCCTTCTCTTTGTTTTTCTCAGAACTCTCAGCTGTTGATTTGTTGCTCTCGACAGCTGCTTTAGAAGTTTTCTCAGGCCTTTTCTTGATAGTGATCTCAGAATCTTTGGGTTTGGAAGTGTCTAGGCCCTTTTTGCCCCTAATTTCATACTGTTCTTTGACCTGCATGATAGCATTTTCAAATCCAAGTCTGTAATCCTCAAATTCTAATCTCTCCTCATCCCAATATGAGGGTGAGGGCTGATCCTCTTCTGTGGAGCAACTGTGGATTGAATTATCTACTTCAACATGTTTATAGTGGTTCCCTCAAAATCTTCTATGATTCCCTCATATTCATCAAGAAAGTTCTCTTGAAATGGGGGAATAACTTGCTGATCTGATTCTCTTTGTCTGTTGGGAGTGGTATTGTTTCTCCTGAAGTTCTGGTTCTGGTTATGATTTTGGTTTCTATTCTGGTTACTAACTGTGACAACCATTTTTTCCATCATTTGCTGTAGCTTTTCCATGTTTTTAGATAGACGGTCATAATTTGGATCAGATGTGGTAGCTACATTGTCATCTTTCTATGTTACCCTTTTCTCAGCTCTCAATCTTGCCTTTTTCTCAATCAAATTTTCCTCTACACTCACTGCTCCTTTTTGCATGTCTTCAAATGTGTTGTAATCTCTCTCCCTAAGCTGGTAGGCCATGTCAGCATCAAAGCCTTCAGGGTATTTTACTAAAGCCATACCTTGGGGAGGTTTCATATGTGGAGGAAGAGCGTTGTAAACACTATTAAACCTTGTAGAGTAGTCATGGACACTCTCTCCTACGTTTCTCTTAAGGTTCTTGTATTCCGCTAAGATTTGGAGAGGGTTTGCCTTAAATTCCCATTTGTTTATGAAGGTTTGATATAAAGCAGGAAGATCTTGGATACTATTAGGAGGTAGTATTTTGAACCATTTCTTCACATCACCTCCTAAGCTCTGGGCAAAGATTCTCATTTTGACTGTATCATCATCTATTTCCATGTAGTCAAAAGAATCTTCCATCCTATCTACATGGTGTTGAGCTATGGTAGACTCTTTGGCAGTGAAATGTGGGATCTTTGATTGATAATCATTGGGTAAAGGTACTAGAGGTTGAGGTAAAACCAGGGGTGCATACCAGGCTGCCATAATGATGTTCTGATGAGGCAAAGGGTTAACTTGAGCAGCTGGTATATGGATGATAGGGATATTAAGATCAACAGAAGACTGTTGAGCAGATTTAGGGTGGAAAAGCCCCAAGTTTTGAAAGAAGTGAATATCAGGGGGTGTAGATGGAGGGGTCTCTCTATCCCTAATGTGTTTACCACTCTGAGATGGTGAACCAGGAAACTCAAGGTTTGGCTGGTTTAGGGGCACTAAATGACCTAGTTCTAGGTACTCTGTTTTGAAAGTCTAGGTCAAAAGGTGGGTCTGATAGAGCTGTAAGATCTTCTGGTGTAGATTTATCTTTATGGATATGTCTGGAAATAGTTGGTCCTTTAGGTGTAGGAGATCTCTTGAAGATGATCTTAGGGTTATCAACTATTTCAAGTGGGTTTGGGTTAGGATAAGCTCTTGTATGAACATTTCTTGAAGCCAGAATGTTGCTTAGAACAAGGGAGCTTAACCCTACTTGTTATTTTCTATTGTGGTTGATGTTGTTAAGGAGGCTGGTCTCCCAGTGGAGTCTTATGTGAAACCAAGATAATCAGCAGGCCTACTGATCACCAGTGGAGTCTTTGATCTTTCAAGAGCTATGGAGTCACCACGTGGAAGGTCTGGGATGTTTCTAGGAGGTACACTATCCACCAAAGTGCTTATGTGAGGTCCCTTTTCAAGGATATTTTCAAACACAGGAAAACTCTAACCAGAGATTGACTGCGAGGGCATTTACCAGATGTCTCACCTCTTAAAAGAGGGTGGGATCCGGAAGCTACCTGGCCCTTTCCAGACTCTGTCTAAGAGTGTGGGAGAACACAAAAAATGGTATAGAGGTTGTTTTGTGAATAGGAGTGTTTAACTGCCAACCTAACCAGAGGTTGTAGGTTTCTGAGGCTCTTATGATGTAGTAAGGTGGAAAATACTCAGAAGTTCCCCAGTATGGTCGCCATTATGTTGGGTTCCCATGTTTTGGCTAGATTGGCAAGACCAAAAGATGAGACAACATCAGAACCACTTTCAGACGTCAGGATCTAGCTCTCCTGGGTCTAGAGAGGGATCTCTCTATGATTGTCAAAGGTATATGTCTTTGAAGTTCAAAGGTTAAGATATTAGGCTAGTTATGGGAACAAGGTTTGGTTGTTTGACGCTTGTTTTGTTGTTGGGAAATTGGAAAGAAGGGCTTAAATTGAGACAAGGCTGAGCAGAGAGGATTTTAGGCAAAGGGGAGATAATTTCAGAGAACGTTCGAGACCATTGGGTGGATGGAGTCAGGAAAGGATTTACTTTCTATTCAATATGCAAGCTTTCAGTTGGGCTAGTCATCTAAAGAATTGGATCTTAAAGATGATAGTATGGCCTGAAAGGGTAAAAGGGAAGGTGAAATCAAGGAAACCTCCAAGGTGACTTTTAGAGATTAGATCTAGGGACAGGACACACCATTGGACACCTGTGATCTAGAATCCAAAGGCTAACTCTTCGGACAAGGAAAACATTCAAGATTTAGAACACAAAGTTAAAAACCTGAGATCAGAGAGAGACTTTGAACTCTCAATGCTTCGGCCTTCAGCTTAAGGGAACTTATCAGGGTTTAACCAATTGAAAAGGATCCTAGTGAGATAGAGACCAAGTTCTAGACCTCCCAGTGTTCCCAATTCATTCAATTAAATCCTAACAGGAACATCTAAGAAACTGACCTCATTAATTCATACATCAGCGAGCGATATATCTGACCACTACACTGGTTAAATCATTTGAAATCAATCCTCAGATACACATATAGAAGAAAACATTAAAGGCAGGGAGATCAGCAACACAGGGTACCTAACAAGGATAAATCCTATGCCAAATTTCTGATGCGTGCCAGATGAAATGTAATTAAATGAATTAAAACACAGAGATAGAAAAACATCACCAGCTGCTTTAAATCAGGATCCAAAGAAATGTGCTTGTCATATTAAGAGCAACACTAGTCATGTACAACATTGCCAACAACTTGAATATTCATTCTGAATACATCTTCCTCAGCCTATCTTACCACTTTACACAGAGACTGTGTCTCAAATGAAACAACTTGCGATTCTCAGATATCTGATCAACAACCTTTACAATGAGTTTCTTCATGAATTTTATAGCTGAAAGAGAGCAGAGGAGGTAGGTGCAAAACTAAATGAAGCATTAAATCTCAGAAAAGGAGGAGGGCCGAAGCCCATTCTATTTTAAATTATTGTGCATTTATCTCTGGTATTCTTTGGATGAAAGAGTGGTCTTCATCAGACTTCCATTTACTCCAGGTATGTCTCTGATGTACTTTGGCTACAGTACTCTGTAGTACTTCGGTGAATAAACAAAAAGCAGATAAATGATTTCAGGTCTGCCATACCGTGTAACAAATGCTCTGGCTAGCATTAGGATTGTTTTTAGGGTGGAGATCTTCTCAGGAACATGATATAGAATGAAAGCAGTGTGGGTCGTTCATCCTTTCGTGGGAGGGAACATTCTGCTGATGGTGACACTGATATATTGTTTTCTACGCTTGGGCCTTCTGTGTGATTTATGAGGTCTTCAATTTGGTACCTGGCCTTTAACACTCTGAATTAAGGCTTAATATTTTCAATGATGTGCATTAGAACTCCTTAACTCTTAACTGATACTCTTTGCCACTTCAACTGTCTCTTTCAGTGAAATCTAGAATTTGATAGTGCTGGAAAGGGTTTCGCATGGTTAAACTCTGCATTTTTAATGAAAATCATGCTCTAAACACCTTCTCAGGTTCCTCTCTGCGCTATCGGGCTCTGAACCTTGTTTCGCTGAACTCTGTGTCACTGCAATGGTGACTGTGAACCATGGCGGCGTTCACTGCCTATACTCTGCAAAAAACGCAACTCTATTATGAAATCCATGCATGGGGAAAATGGTTGAGATGGAATGCTTGTGATGGTGTTGGTGTGACAAGAGCGAATGCTATGGATGCACTGAAATGCGATGGGAACACGCAGTGAAACAGTGGGAGAATGTATGTGGAAGTCGGGCGAAATGAAAACTTTGATGTAAAACATTAAAATTTAGACGTTTGGCGGGATGATATCATGTTAATGCAAAAAAAAGGTTCAGACCTTTGAAACAAAATCCAAAGGAAATGCACGTAAAACATGTGAAATGAGTTTGAAAGGTGGGACCCAGCCATGGGTGGAGGGAAATTCGATCGGGACCATCAGATCAAAAGGGGAATCGACGGTGGAGACCTTCATCAGCAGATCGAAATCGGGGAGCTTAGAGGAGGGGATGTGATGCGACTGGTGCGATGCGATTGAACGACCCCTGTACGATCTGGAGACAGATCAATGGCTCACACGTAATCGGAGAAGTGGATGGATAGGGGTGGTGAGCGCAGTGCGATTAACGTCGGATCGTTGGATCAAAGGGGAAAACGATGGTTGGGATTGGATCAGAAGATCGCAATCGGGTGACACAGCAAGACCTTTGCGATTGTGATGGGGGCAGGGATGCGATTACATGCTAGCCGTTGGATCTGGCGGGGAGATCGATGGTTCAAATATAATCGGAGAGGCGAAGGGGAAGGGGCGACAGGCACGATGCGATTAGCACCGGGCTGTCAGATCTGGATGAACGGATAGCTCAGATTCAATCGGGAGAACGCAATCGAGAGAAACAAAGAGTGGCACCATTAAATAGTTCCGATTAGCAACAAAGCGAGATTGCGATGGTCGTCAGATTTAGAAGTGAATCAACGGTGGAGAGGGCCATCGGAGGGCTCACAAAGGAGTGTTAGAGGCGCGATGAAACAGGCTGCAGGCCGTTGGATCTATCAAGATCAACGATAGATATCATTTCAAGGGATGACAGATGGATACTCCATCACATCGGAGGTTTTTAACTTTACAAAGAAAAAGTGTGTTCCGCTTCGATTCTCCAATGCGATAAGCACCTTAAGGATCGGCACTTGGTCTTAGCACTTGGATTACGTGGGGAAGTGATTTGTGGGGCTGGACCGAAAGAGGCTAGGCCTTACCATAAGATGGAAAATGGTTTTTTGGCCCCTTTTAATGCAATTCGAGGCTAGGAAAGGGTAACGATAGAGGGAAAAAAAGGGGAATTAGACAAAACAAGGAGTGTGAGTAGGATTTAAAGGGGATTTTGGGAGGATTTAGAGGGTAAGAGGGGACCTTTTACAAAGGGTAACAAGGGTTAAAATGGGACATTCTGCAGGGATACAAGGGGAAAATGGAGGCCTTTTGGAGCACAATTTTTTAGAATCAATGAGACTTTTAGGATGGAAACAATAGTGAGGATATTTAAAAAGGAAATGGGCACACAGAGGCTTCAAGGATGAGATAATTTCATGGGAAATGTATCTCTTGAAGGCTCATAAAACAATTTAGCCACCTATTTTCTTGA
The DNA here is from genome assembly GCA_034641835.2 of Pinus albicaulis. Taxonomy (NCBI): domain Eukaryota; kingdom Viridiplantae; phylum Streptophyta; class Pinopsida; order Pinales; family Pinaceae; genus Pinus; species Pinus albicaulis. The sequence continues at coordinate 1,537,750,927 of CM076580.1, read as the reverse complement.
CAAAGATTTTATAGGTGGCTAACACAATCTACGCAGTCAACCACATTTCCCTACCAGTGTGTTTCTTATATCTATATAATTTGTGTACGTCCTTGATTTCCTGAGGGAGGTTAGGTCATGTTGTGCAGCTATCTATTAACACTTGAATATTTTCCACAGCCTTTGGGTTGCACATAAAATTCATCATGCTTGTAAAAAGGGCTTGAATTCCTCACCTACCTTGAGGCCTCCTGGAAGTTGCGAAGTAGACGCCTCTGCCATAGCAGAGTCTGTGCGAGTGGTAAATAGCATTTATTTTTCCTTTCTTAGATTCAAACCATCCTGCTTGATAGCTGCTTGCTGGATCAAAGGTTCGGTTGCAGTTTTCTCCCTAGACCTTGCGATGGCCATCCCACTGCGTGTTACAACATTCACTCTTGGGTCTTTGTCTTGCAATTTAGCCTTAACCCTCTGCACATTCTTCTTAGGTTTCGGTTGCTTCTCTTGTAACTTTGCTATCAATATCAGATAGTCTTCAATTGCGTGGTCCAGCTGTCTGCAATACTGGTAGGACTGCCTTGTAGGATTGGGACAGTCTCTGGAAAAGTGTCCTACTTCCCCACAATTATAACAGATTAGTTTCCCTCGTCCCCGACCTGTGCTTCCACCTCTCCTGCCTCCCCTGCCCCTGGCTGCGGAGCTACCTATGCTCGAGAGGGATCTTGGCGAGGATGGATCTGACTATACCCTATAGAAGTTCCCTCGATCGATCATCAAATCATACGTCTGGAAGTTCTGTTCAGCGTGTCTTACCAACCGACAGAACTTGCACCATTGTTGTTTTACCTCTGGGACATACGCAACAAGGTAGGGATAGTGGCTTGTATCGTGCATCCCTGCAACATGACAATATTCGTACTATAATTCCAACCCACTTGATCCTATAACTTCACTAGGGCACAATGGACTAGGTCCCCCGACCTGCATATAGTCTGCTAATAGAGGGCAGTTATCCTTGGTGTGACCATTCGTCCTGCATCGTATCCACCATCTTTCAGGGTTAGCTTCTGCCCCTCATTCCTTTCGCAGGTTTTGGATCTCCATGTACATTGCCTCCAATTGACCTTGGATATGTTGGACGCCCAACTGGGCATCATCTTTGGGTGTAGCTTTTAATTTCAGAGTGACCTCCAAAGCTTTTTCCTGTGATTCGAAAGTTTGATGACCCATAGGTACACAATGGTGAGGCAACATCATAGCAATGAACCATCATGTGTGTTTTTTGTCATCATACTGGAACCCTCCTTCTCTGGTTACCTTCTTTAGTCACTGGTCGGCATCCCACACAGACTCAGAGAGCCCCTGCTTGAAGTCTTTCAGATCAACTACTATTTGAGAGTAGGCATTAGGCTTCTTGAATTGTTGCCTCAAGGCGTTCTTAATTTCTTCAATGGTCACGTTGGCATGCTGGCCGATGTATCCCATGTACCAGTCCAAAGCTCTTCCTTTGAAGGCAAGGGATAGCTATGCCCTCTTCACAGTATCACTAGCTTGATTCTGCGTAGTCCAGACCGATCCTGCAACAAACCAGAACTGATCCATGTCTTCATCCCCCACACCCTTAAAGGTAGGCAACTTCATGTGCGCAACCATGTCACCTTCTGGTGGTGGCAGAGGTGTAGGTGAGTTCTTATCCCTATGTTGATTAGAAAGTGGTGTGGCCGGAGGGTTCTGCACAGCTGCTTCTCTTACCAGACTGTAGACAAATTTGTCTCCTTCTTTGTAGTTTATATAGTATTTTCCGCTTCGTGTCCTACTTCCATCTCGATTAGAGGTCATTCATTTGGTGTGGCTGCAAAAAATACTATTTTCACACAGTAATATATTAATCAGCAGTGGTAAGGTCCTCAGAAACTTACCCCAGAAACTCGTGAAGAATCTTCACTCTGCTACGAAGTAGGAGACAAACTATTCGATGGAAAATTCTATTACAAACCCTCCTAGTACATTGTCCACCCAGTGGTCCACCATGCGAGTGATGGTGTTATCAGTCTTCTCTAACTACTGGATCAATTCAAGGGTTCACTACATAACCCTCTCGTCCTTCCAACACTTATGAAATTTGCCCAACCTTGCGAGCCACTCCTGGAGCTTGATCGCAATTGTTACAAATCCTCGTAGATCTCCATGAAAATATACTTATTCTTCCACTCTTCGATGGTCAACCTCTTACCGTGGTTTTCTTTTACTGCAAATTCCTGAACTTGCTGTTCAAACCATTCATCAATTTCTTTTATTTTAGGTTTCCAATATGGCCTTGGCATTACCCGATCCCTCTCTCAGTCCTGACCCAGGTTCAGAGGTTAAGGTTTGCCAATAAACCCCTATACTACTGGCTCTTTTAGCAGTGACCTGCTTGCGTAGGCCAAAGTCTCACCCAAAGCAGTATGGGAAGGTGCTGGAACCAGGTTTCTGCACCTTGGGAGAGGGTAGGTAAGTCAAGCAGAGCTGTGTTCAATGTCTCAATTACTAGATTGTATATATTAGAACTCAGATCTAAAGATCCCTTCACATCCATGTGCGCAATACCAATTATAATCACAGCAATCAACAGATCATAAATTCACTGAACAATAACGCAACTAACATTGATATTCTTGCATAAAATATAACAGAAAGATGTCCACACAGCATAAGCAAATAACATAGTTACGTTCGCAACTTAACACAGAACCATACATAACATAACGGATATCTGAGATTCGTATCAACAACCTTTCGCTTTCTTTAGTCCTTCAGATCCTTTTATAATACCCAAAACCCAACCTCCACACACATCAGCAAGGTCCACACACAGCAGGACTGAGGATCTCCGTGCACATAGCCAGCAGGAGTCCTTTCCCCAATAACCCATGTTAGTCATCATTAATTTTTTCCTTGTTGATGACTAAATGATTATTCGAATATTTCTAGAAACAAATTTCATAGACATTGTGAGTTCTAGAAATCTCACTACCTTCATTATCTTTAAGATAATTTTTCACTATTTCATCATTTCATCCTATCAAGCTTTGCCTACCAGCCTCAGAAAACCCATTAGGAGCCTATGTCACTCATCTTGTGTATATGCTATCATTTTTGCCCCAAATCTCCTATTTTGTTTTTTCCTAAAAGCCCCCCACTGTTACTTAAGGCCACAAATCAAACAACTTTGTTATGTCTCCCAAAATACTCCTAAAACACTGATAGTCTCAAACTATTTCTGTAGACTCTTTAGATAAATCATGTACATTGGATTTTGGATCTTCAATACATTAGTTCATCATGAACTCTGTCTTACAGTTGATGATTCCAAATCCTATCTTTCAGTCCAAAAGCCAAGTCCTAGAAAGCCTCCACTACGTCACCTAGGGTTTCATGAGTCATAGGGTGGATTTGGCATCCTACAAATATATGTTTTATATTTATGAAGGAATTGCATTCAAATAAGAAAAGGATAAGTCATTTTGTCCTAAATCCCTCAAAGAGATCATTCAAGGAAGGTTTTTGGCCCAAAGCATGAACCTTGCAAGGGGACAACTACCCTTTGCTCACATTTCAAAAAAGCCATTAGATTAGACATGAGGTAAGGTAAAAGAGAAAATCAGCATAAGAAGACCATTCATAGCAAGAAGAAAGAAACAAACATATGTTTGATGGGAATAAGGGTTTGTAACAATTTTGACCAAACAAGGAATCAGTTCTAAGGTCACAAAGGCAAAGGCCACCTCAACTCCTTCAAATGCTCAATGAAGACTTTTTAGGAATGATTAATGAGTTTTGTGAAGTTTTTGTGAACCTAGAAGACAACACTATTTACTCTTTCCCAACCAGACCTAAAACCTAGGAGTTTGGGAAGATGGAAAAAGTTGTTCAAATGGTGACAAAGAAGCCTCCTTCATCACAATAGATGGTTTCTGTTAGCCACCTATAAATTTTTTGTCAAGCAAACATGTGGCTAAATATTTTTCTGAGCCTTCAAGAGATACATTTCCTATGAAAATCTCTCATTATTGAAGCCTATGTGTGTCCTTTGCCTTTGAAAATATCTTCACTGCTATTTCCATCAAGATAGCCTCACTATCTGTGAAAACATTAGGCTCAGAAAAGCCTCCATTTGCCCCCTTGTATCCCTACAAAATTCCCCATTTTAACCCTCTTTTCCCTTTCTCAAATTTCCCCTTTGACCCCAAAAAATCCCTTCCTAAGCCTACTAAATCATCCCAAATCCCCTTTAAACCTTGCAAACACCCTTTTTTTGGCCTAAAAATCTATTTTTCCCTCTACCAAAAGCCTCTTTTTAGCCTTAAAAACTCTGTTTTTAGGCTTAAAAACACCTATTTTTCATATAACAGGCTTAGCCCCTTTTGGCCAGCCCCTAACCGCTTCCCCTCCTTGAACCCGAGCACTAAGACCAAGCACTAAGTCAGAGGGCACTAATCAGAATTGGAAGATGTTCGGTAGCGCATTTTCTTTGTTAAGGTGGAAATCCCTGATGCAAGGTGTATTTTCTCTTTCGGCTTTTGGAGTGTTACTAGCAGTTGATCTGAAAAGATATAATGGCCCATGCCCATTTCATCGCGCCCACCAACATTTCTTTGTAAAACCATCGATGGCCATCTCCACTATCGATTCACTTTTAAATCCGACGGCCATCGCAACACCGCCTTCATCGCCAATCAGAGATTTTAGAATGTGCCACCCTCTGATGCCCCGATTGGCTGATCCCTGATTGAATCTGAGCCGTCCATCCATTCTGATCCTATGGCCCAGATTTCTTCTTGCTTCGCCTCACTTCCCTGATTGGTCACCCTCCAATCCAATCGCGACCATTGATCTACCGCCGATGCAATGATCCAGAGCCAATCGCTTCATGAGCCCATTGGAGATTTGGCCCCTGCCTTCTTCGGTTACGATTAGATCCCGACCATTCATTCCTTTTGATCCGACAGCTCATATTACTCCCAACCACTATACATCCCCTCCACTATTTCTCTACCTCTGCAGATCTCAGCCATCCATCACACTGATCGGACAGTTCACAATGAACCACCTTCTGCTTGACCCCACCTTACTGACCATGCACATTCTTTGTATCACGCTGCTCCATCACCGTCAGATCTCATAGTCCCAGATCCAACGGCCAGCATCAATATCGTGTTGTTTCCTCATCCGAAGTTTAATAGTTAGAATTTATGCGATATGGGCATTTTCTGAAAGCCACGTGTCAGCTGGAGACCTATATCGAATTCGAAAAGTGAAAACCGCCTTACCAGCCTTTTGCCATGCGAAAACAACTATTTCTTCAGAAAATCCACTTCCCCACTTCCCGCCTCCGAAATTCCATTAAGAGATCTCGACCATTGATCTATATTGATCAATGACCCTCGTTGCATCTCGCACTCCATTCACATTTTGTTCATCGCGCGACCATAGAACTTCTTCGGATCATCGCAGCCGTTGATCTCCTCCTGAGATCTAACGTGCCTAATTAAATTTCCCTCTGCCCATGACCGGGTCCCACCATCTAAAGTCCATTTCATATGTTTTCCATGCACTCCTTTGTATTTCGTTCAAAGGTCCAAACCTTATGTTTTGCATTAAAAAATCTGTTTCTCTGCTCACATTATAACTTTAATGTTTTACATTAAAGTTTATTTCATTTTTCCCAACCTTCTAAAGGTCATTCCATTGGTTGATCTCCACTGTATATCATCGCCTCTAGATTTTATCGAAGGGTCCGTGTCCATTTTTCCACCAAACCTCCATCAACTGCATTTTCCACCAGTTTTCCCTTGCATCCACCGTTTTCATCCATGTTGCACTGCCATTCTCACGGCCTTCCACTGCATCCACCACCACTCCGCATGGATTTTCTTAACTTTGTATATGTCTTTTTGCAGGGTTACAGGCGGTGGAAACCACCATTGCTCACATTCACTATCATAGTGACACAAAGCGCAAAGAAGGCTAATTTAAGAGCCTGAGATTACAGAGAAAAGCCTGGGAAGGTGTTAAAACGTAATTTTCATTAAAAGAATAGTGTTCAACCCTGTAAAACATCTAGTGCCATTAAAGTTCCATTTTCATAGATAAAGACAGTCATGAAGCGGCAAAGAGTATCAGTGGAGAATTAAAGAGTTCTAATGCCCATCATTAAAGGTTTCAAGCCTTAATCCAGTTTTTAAAGGGTGACTGTACCATATTGAAGACCTTGTGATTAACACAGAAGGCCTAATGAGGCCTAATGCATAGAAAACAATATTATCAGTATTTCAAATCAGCAGAAGTTTCCCTCACGAGAAAGGAAAAAGTACCCATACTGTTTTTATTCTACATCGTGTTCCTAAGAAGATTTCCACCCTGACAGAAAGTCCTAATGCTACCAGAGCATTTTTTATGCAGTATGGCAGACCTCAAAGTCATTTATCTACCTTTTTTCCTGTCACCAGAGTACTACAAAGTACTACAGCAGAAAATTACATGAAAGAACATACTTGGAGTAAATTTCAGCCTGTCGAAGACCACTCTTTCACCCAAAGAGTATTGAAGATTAATGCATAGATATTAAGGCAGAATGGGCCTCGAGCCCTCCTCTTATGTTTTTGTTTTAATGTTTCATTTAGTGTTTCACCTACCTCCTCTGCCTCTCTTTCAGCTATAAAAACTCAAGAAAAACTCATTGTTGGTTGTTGATCGGATATCTATGAATTGTAAGCTGTTTCTCTTGAGGTATAGTTCTCTGTGTAAAGTTGTAAGATAGGTCGAGGAAGATGTTTTCAGGCTGAATATCAAGCTATTGGACAACTTTGTACATGACTGATGTTTCTCTTTAATATGAAAAGCACATTTCTTTGGATCCTGATTTAAAGCAGCAGTGATGTTTTCTTGCTTTGTCTTTGTTTTCCTTTGTAATTCATCACATTTCATTTCTCTAGTACACATCAAAAATCTGGCTTAGGATTTACCCTCGCATGGTACCCTATGCTTCTGCTCTCCCTATCTTTGATGTTTTCTACTGATTGTGTTATCTAAGAGCTAATTCAGGGTAATTTAACCAGTGTAGTAGCTAATGTTGACACCTAATCCTATGGATGGGTGTGCATATGTATTTTTGTATATTATTTAATATTAGGAAATAAGGAAGGCCAAGATTCATTGGGAGATGAATCCCAATAGCCTCACCTCCCATCTATAAAAGCATGTACATTCTTCAGCTAATACACATTCTGATTTTGAGGAGTTACCTCCTGGTTTGACATGGTATCAGAGCCAGCTCCACTATTGGCATTTCTGCCCTGTGGTGTAACTCCCTCTCCTTTGCTCAGTCAATTTTATTAATAGTTTTTGCTGCTCATTAATTGCTAGACTGTTATTCTGCATTTTTTTTCTCTATTTAACCCTGACATTTGCAGCTCCAGCTCCTGCAGCTCCTGAAGACTGCAGGCTCCTCTGTCAATATGCAAATTGCAAGCTCTGTCATTATGCAAGATTCCATTTCAAAAAAATTTTGTAACAGCCCTTTGGGCCTCCTCCACTCTCCCAACGCCTTACCTACCCAACGCCTCTCCACACTCCGCCCTCACTGCTACATTCTCCATACAGCGCTTTGCATTTCCCTATCGACTTCTCCTCTCCCCTCATTTCAACGCACACACTCCCCCCACTCTCCTTGCCTCGCCCTCTGCGCACCTGCCACATTTATATACACTGTTGTCAAAGTTTAAATACCTCCACATTCCACAGCGTTATACGTCCTCCTTCACTTATAACGGTGCTCCAAGCTACTCCATTTCTTTAACGCCTTGTCATCACGGTATCATACGACTCAGTATCGGTCTCTGGTGGTATTTTATAGTCTATCTACGAAGCTCCAGCATTTCCATATGCCACCTTCTATCTATTTAATACGCTGGTTTAATACATTGTGACTCCAGTTTGTCAATACATATTGCTCCGCCCTTCATGTTTTTTACAGTCGACTCCAGTTTGTAATACATCCACACTGTCATACCCTGTCACGGTGCATATATTGTAATATGCTGTATTTTATATTCATTTTAACACGCCCTCCACGTTGCTATACCACTTATATATCACGCTGTCATATGTTATAAACGATGTTTTCAATTCTATATTTTATACCGCCATTCATATTTTTTATACAGCGCCTCCACCTTTAATACAACGCTGACTGCCCTCCCATATTCATTACGCTATGTATCCATTCCATATTTGACATGTAATACAACGCTATGTATCCATTCCATATTATATATACAAGTGCTGTCTGAAACAAACAGACCTGGTCGACACCACCCAATACGCCCTTTCAAATTTTAATACGCCCTATCATTATGCCCTTTCAAATTATAATACGTTGGTTTGACAGTATATACAGCGCTGGTTTTTATTAATTATATGGTATGCGTTGTATTGACATGCGTTGTATTATAAAACACCATTTAAACGCCCCTCCCATCGTTTAATACCGCCCCCTCAACTCTGATTTACCACTCCTTTTATATTATACCCCCCCCCCCCCCCCACCACCATTTCACAATATCGCCCTCCCTACCATTTCATAAATTTTTTCCCAAACAAAAAAAAAATATACATATATATTTTTTTTGTGCAGAATTCAGTTTATAGCAAAGAGTATTTTTGTGTCTATTTAAATTCAGTCTTCAGCAAGAGTTTTTGAGCAGAATTAGTTTCTAGCAAAGAGTTTTTTTAAACTCGGAGTATTTCTCCAGCAAGATTTTTTGCCCCTTTATTTGAAAGATTTCAAGAGTTGAAAGTTTTTTTTCCTCTTCAGAAGATTTTTTTTTTTCCAGCAAAGTTTTGTTTTTTCTCTCCTCCTTCAAAAGAAGATGACAGTCCCTTCATCTTCTAAAGAGGCTGCCTACTTGGCATAGAGAGAAAAGAGACATGCTTCAGGTCCATCCAAAGGAAGAGAAGACAGAAAACGAAGAAGAAACTTCAGAGAAAAGGGGGCAGACAATCTAAAGCTCAGCAGCAAACAAATCAAGACAGAGGTAAAACTGATGACAAAGACAAAGGTAAACCAGCTGAATCAACTAATTCTATTCTAGCACATTGTAACAATGGAGTAACTGAAAACCTATTTGATGTTTCATTTACTTCATGGAGAGATGATTGGTTGCTAGATTCAGGAGCAACATGTCACATGAAATTTAGAAAAGATTTTTTTGAAGAATTCACTGACAAGGTTGATGGAGCAGTATATTTCGCAGATAAATCCAAACTCAAGCCATCAGGGCTTGGCACAGTTAGGATTAAACTGCCTGGTCTTCCTGATCATATTCTACATGAGGTTCTATACCTCCAGGAGTTGAAGAGAAACTTGCTGTCCCTGATCGAAATCCGGCAGCAAGGACACTCAGTTCACTTGTTTGATGGCAAGGCAGAGGTCAGATCAGCATCAGATCACTCACTTGTCATGGAGGGAATAGAAAAAGGGAGACTCTTGAAGCTGAAAGGTTCATCTGCCCATGCTCAAAACTTTGCATTCAATTCACATCATGATGAAGGTACATTTCCATCAAGTCTTTTATGGCATGCTAGATTTGGACACTTAAACTATGACAACCTTCGTTTGTTGAAGAAAAATGGTGTTGATGGACTGCCTACAATTCCTAGAAAACCTAAGGAATGTGATGCTTGTATTCTAGTAAAGCATAGCAAACAACCATTTCATGATTCACACTCAAGAGCACATAGGAAAATTGAACTTGTTCATTCAGATTTATGTGGCCCTATGCCTATTGCTTCTGCAAATGGAAAAAAATACATGATGACATTTATTGATGACTACACCAGAATGTGTTGGATTTACTTACTGAAGAATAAGCCTGATGCTTTTCAAACTTTCAAGAATTTTCATGCATGGATTGAAAATGATGCACAAACACATATTGGCTCTCTACATACTGATAATGGAAAAGAATACACTTCAAACGAATTTGAAAATTATCTTCGTCAACATGGAATCAAACATCAAACCACTGTGCCATATAATCCACAACAGAACAATGTAGCTGAAAGAATGAACAGAACTATTTTAAATATGGTCCGCTCCATGTTATTTTTCAAGAATGTAAAATTGATGTTTTGGGCTGATGCAGTTCTATGTGCTGTTTACATAAAGAATAGGTGTCCTTCAAGTTAAATTAGAAACAAAACTCCTTTTGAAATGTGGCATGGCCACATTCCTTCGGTAAAGCATTTCAGGGTCTTTGGGTCCACCTATTATGCCTTGATACCCAAGGGTCAAAGGAACAAACTTGGTGCTAGAAGCAGAAAATGTATCTTCTTGGGGTACTCAAATACCTCCAAAGGATATCGTCTCTATGATGAAGCAAATAAGAAGTTTGTGATAGCAAGAGATGTCATATTTCTTGAATCTTCCAAGAGTGACAAGGTTGTTGAGCGGCAACTTGATCGCCTGGACAGATTCACACATGCAAAGTCTTTCCAAGAGTTTGATAATGTGATTCCACACCTTGAAGGGGAGATTCCGATATTGAATCAAACTGTGGAATCATATCCTGAAGCACTCTCTCCCCCGCATGAAGAAACAACCACGGATGACACATTGGATGATGTGATTGACAGAATTGGGAGATTGAATCTTGAATCAATCCCAACTCAGTCAAGTGACCAGCCGGGGCCATCTCAGAAAGGTCCTCCCAAATGGCTAACAAAGACACTAGAGGATGTTCATCCTGATGAGGTTGGAAAAACAGGAACAAGAAGTTCCACTCAAGAAATCGAAGGTGATGTAGATAATTATGATTCCCCTGTTGATATGGATATTGCTTATAATTGTGAATTGAGTTTGTCTACAGATCATGAACCAACTTCCTTCAAAGAAGCCGCTTCTCATGATGAATGGAAAGAAGCGATGCAGAAGGAGTATGATTCCTCGATAAAGAATGGCACTTGGAAGCTAGTTGATTTGCCTTTGGGAACGAAACCAATTGGCTGTAAGTGGGTCTACAAGAACAAGTACAAAGCAGACGGCTCACTTGACAAGCACAAGGCCAGGCTTGTGGCAAAAGGATTCGCACAGAAAGAAGGAGTCGATTATGAAGAAACTTTTGCTCCCACAACAAAATGGACCACCATCCGGACTCTCTTTGCCTTAGCAGCTCAGAGTGGATGGAAAGTCCATCAGATGGATGTAAAAACAACGTTCTTGAATGGAGATCTGAAGGAGAAAGTTTATATGTCCCAGCCAGAAGGATTTGTGATAAAGGGTCAAGAACATAAAGTTTGCAAACTTGTGAAATCCTTGTATGGCCTCAAGCAAGCACCACGAGCCTGGTATGAGAAGTTGACCGAGCATCTTCTGAAACTTGATTTCAAACACTTTGATCTTGATGATGCAACTTTGTTTGTTAAGAAAGTTGGAAAAACAGTTGTATATCTTGTGTTATATGTAGATGATCTTTTGATAACAGGAAACAATGAGAGCTATATTGCATCCATGAAGAAAGAGTTGAAGAAAGGTTTTGAAATGACTGATTTGGGTCATGTTCATTACTATTTGGGTATTGATGTAATTCAACATCCTAAATTCATATTTCTTTCTCAAAAGAAGTACATTGGAGATCTCTTGAACAAATTTGGCATGGATGATTGTAAACCCTTAAGCACTCCAATGGAACAAAACTTGAAGCTCACATCTATTGAAGGAAAGGAATTTGAGGATGCAACTAAGTATAGACAGCTTGTAGGAAGTCTTATCTATCTAACCACCACCAGACCTGACATTTCATTTGCTGTTGGAATCCTCTCAAGGTTCATGCAAAAACCTTGTGAAGGACATTGGTCTGTTGCAAAAAGAGTGTTAAGGTACTTGAAGGGGACTCAAGACTTTGGACTCAAATATACACAGGTAGGTGACTTCAACTTGATCGGATACTCTGATTCAGACTTTGATGGTGACAAAGAAATAGGGGTGTCTACTACAGGTTACACCATGAGTCTTGGATCAGGAGCTGTCTCATGGAGATCACGCAAACAGTCAGTTCCAGCAGATTCCATGACTGAGGCAGAATATGTGGCAGCAGCTGAAGCAACAAAGGAAATTGTGTGGCTCTGGAAAATCTTGGAAGATTTGCAGATGAAACAAATGTATTCCACTCCACTCATGATCGACAACACTTCTGCAATAAAGTTGGCCAAGAACCCAAAGTTCCATGATCGAACAAAGCACATCAATACAAAGTACCATCTAATTCAACATCATGTTTAGGCCAAAACCATCCATCTACATCATTGTTCCACAAATGAGCAAACTGCTGACATCTTCACCAAAGCACTTGGAAGAGAAAAGTATGAAAAGTTCAGATCGATGCTTGGACTCACCAACATCCCTTCGGATTAAAGGGGGGAATGTTGACACCTAATCCTATGGATGGGTGTGCATATGTCTTTTTGTATATTATTTAATATTAGGAAATAAGGAAGGCTAAGAGTCATTGGGAGATGAATCCCAATAGCCTCACCTCCCATCTATAAAAGCATGTACATTCTTCAGCTAATATACATTCTGATTTTGAGGAGTTACCTCCTGGTTTGACAGCTAATATTTACTGCTAGCTGATGTATGAATTAATGAATCTGTTATTATATGTTCTTGTTGGGTTTTAATTTGAAATAACTGGGATACTGGGAGTTTATAATGCTAATTCTATCTCACTAGGGTCTTTTTCAATCAATGGAACCTTTCTAAGTTCCCTTAAGTTGGATACCAAAGCATTGAAAGTTCAAAGCCTTTCTCTGATCTCAGGTTTTCTCCTTTGTGTTTAAATATTTTATGTTCAAAGAGGTGGATCATAGGTGTTTAATGGCATGTGCTATCCCTAGATCTGTTCCCTAAGTGGTCACCTTGGAGGTTTCCTTGTCATTCACCTTCTTTCCTTATCCTTTCATACCACCCTATCATCTTTAAGATCCTATGCTTTAGATGACTAGCCCAATTGAAAGCCTTGAATACTGAATAGCAAGTAAACCATTTCCTGACTCCATTGCCTAATGGTCTTGAGTGTTCTCTGAATTATTTCTCCTTTGCCTAAAATCCTCTTTTCTCACCCTTTGTCTTATATTGAACCCTTCATTCCCATTTCCCAACAACCAAACAAACAAAAATAAACAAACCTTGTGCCTTATAACTAGCCTAATACCTTCAAAACAAACTTCAAATACATATACCTTTGCCTTCATAGAGAGATCCCTCTCTGGACCCAGGAGGGCTAGATCCTGAGGTCTAAAAGTGGTTTTGATTTTTTCTCATCTTTTAGTATTGCCAAACTTTCCAAAACATGGGAACTCCAACATAATGGCGACTCCACTGGGGAAACTTTGAGTAAAACACACCTTTAAACACTTCTAAGACTCAAAGAAGACCAAAGTAGCCTGATTTTGGTGGTTAAACACTGTGGTGGATATTCAAACCTTCCTGAAACATTCCAAACCTTCCACCTGGCGACTCCATAGTTCCTTAACGATTGAAGACTCCACTGGTGATTAGTAGGCCTGTTGATTATCTTGGTTTATAGAAGACTCCACTGGGAGACCAGCCTCCATAACAACATTAGCCATATTAGAAGTAACAAGTAGGATTCACCTGCTTTGTTTGAAGACAACATTCTGGCTTCAAGAACCGTTCATACAAGAGCTTATCCTAACCCAAACCCACATGAAATAGTTGACAACCCTGAAAGAATTCTCGGGAAATCTCCTACACCTAGAAGACCAACTATTTCCAGACACATCCATAGAGCTAACTCTGCACCAGAATACTTTACAGCTCTATCAGACCCTCTGTTTGACTTAGACTTGCAAACCAGTCTACCTAGGACTAGGTCATTTAGTGTTCTTGACCAGTCAGACCTTGAGCTTCTGGGTTCACCATCTCACAATGGTTAACATATCACGGATAGGGAGACTCCCTAATCTACACCTCTAGATATTCATTTCATTTAAAACTTGGGGCTCTGTCACCCTAAATCAGCTCAACAAGGTGTTTCTAGTCCTACTATCCCTGTCATCCACATACCTGCCACTCAAGACAATCCTTTACACCCTCATAACATCATCATGGTAGCCTAGTATGCACCTCTGGTGTTACCACAGCCTCTAGTTCCGTTACCCAACAATTATCAATCAAAAATCCACATTTCACTGCAAAGGAGTCTACCACGGCTCAACACCATGTAGATAGGATGGAAGATTCTTTTTACTACATGGAGATAGATGATGAGACAGTCAAGATGAGAATATTTGCATAGAGTTTAGGAGGTGATGTGAAGAAGTGGTTTAAAGGCCTACCTCCTAATAGTATCCATGATCTTCCCTCTTTATATCAGTCCTTCATAAACAAATGGGAAGTCAAGACCAACCCTCTCCAAATCTTAGAAAAATGCAAGAATCTTAAAAGGAATGTAGGAGAGAGTGTCCATGACTACTTTACAAGGTTTAACAACATTTATAATTCTCTTCCTCCACATATGAAACCTCCCCAAGGTATGGCTTTAATGAAATATCATGAAGCCTTTGATGCTGATATGGCCTACCAGCTTAGGGAGAGAGATTACAACACATTGGAAGATATGAAAAAAGGAGCAGTCAGTGTAGATGCTAACCTGATTGAGAAGAAGGCTAGGATGAGGGCTGAGAAAAGGGTAACATATAGGGATGACACTGCAGCTTCCACATCTGATCCCAAGTATGACAGTCTAGCCAAAAACGTGGAAAGGCTACAGCAAATGATGGAAAAAATGGTTGTCACAGTCAGTAATCAGAACAGAAACCAAATCATAACTAGAACCAGAACTTTAAGAGAAACAATCCCCCTAACAAACAGAGAGACTCTGATCAACAAGTTATACCCCCATTTCAAGAGAAATTTCTTGATGAGGATGAGGGGATAATAGAAGAGTCCAAGGGAAACACAATAAATATGTTTGAAATAGAAAACTCAATCCATAATTGTTCCACAGAAGAAGATTAGACATCACACTCACATTGGGATGAGGAAATATTAGAATCTGAGGATTATAGGCTTGGATTCGAAAATTCCATCATGCAGGTTAGAGAATAGTATGAACTTAGAAAAAAAAAGAGCCTAGACAATTCCAAACCAAAAGCTTCTGAGATTACCATTAAGAAAAGGCGTGAGAAAACTTCTAAAGTGACTGTTGAAAGTAGCAAATCAGCAGCTGAGAGTTCTAGGGAGAACAAGGAAAAAGACAGCCAAAATACTGATAAAAAAAGTCAATAGACTAGCAGCACTAGCACTACAGCTAGCGTTCCTAATAAAATAGCTGCTAGCACTGTACATAGAGAGAATCAACACACTGATTCTGCCATCAAAGTAGTGGCTAAAAAAACAGATTTGAGTCTTGCAAAGAGCCAATCTCCCTTCAATTTGGAGAGTGAGATTGCTAAATTTAAAATATCTGTCCCACTCTCTAAGCTGGCCACTCAGTATGTATATAAAGGAAAAATTTTGAAAGCATTAAATCTAGATGAAAACAATGACACTGTCAATCTAAGTGATGATCAACCAACCCTTTTGTTTGGTCCAAAGATAGAAGGGAAGTTTCAGGAAGGGGTAGTACCTCCTTTTTATATCACCCTCAATATCCATGACAAGATCCTTCACAACGCAATGCATGACTCTGGGGCATCACACATCCTAATGCCTAAGGTAGTTATGGAGAGGTTAGGCCTGGGGATAACCCGAACCTACAAGGATTTGTATTCATTTGACTCTAGAAGAGTGAAGTGCCTTGGCCTAATCAAAGACCTTTGTGTGAACCTTATCCGAATTCCAGAAAAAATGTATGGTTATGGATGTTGTAGTGGCGGATGTGCCTCCTAAGTATGGCATGTTGCTATCGAGGTCATGGGGAGACAAGTTGCAAGGTAAAATGCAGATGGATGGGTCATATGCCACAATCCTTGTCTTTAGCCAGCATAGGAGATTGTATAGAGAGGCACAAATGAAGTTCATGTTTAGCAGCCCTAAAAAGCCTGAAAATTCACCCCTGTACTCTATACACACTAATCTGGACTCCTTTATCCTTTGCAACGATGAATCCTTAGATGAGCTAGAAGACAGAGATGCAGACAATAGAGTAGAGCCCCTAGACTTTAACATAATGGCCACTCTAGACTTAGAAGAAAACGAAGAAGAAACCCTTTGACAGTGCACTGAATCTAAAACTCAGAGTGAACAAGAAATAGACTATGAATAGCCAATCAGTCCTCTCTCTGAACTACATACACATCATGGAGAAAAAAACACTCCACACGATGATGCAGACCACGTATTACAACATAACAGTGAAACCAACGTTAGGGAGAAAAATGATGTTAAACCTGAAAACGATCCCTTATGGAGAATGAATTTCGATAGGTCTTGCACTAGAAAGACTGTAGGAGCAGGAGTGTGGTTACATAACACAGAGAGTGACTATGTAGAGAGTCATGCTTTCAATCTGAATTTCAAATGTACAAATAATATTGCAGAATACGAGGCTCTCATCCTAGGCTTGAATTTGTTAAAAAAACTAGGAGCTCAGAGGATAGTTGTACATGGGGACTCTAAGTTAATCATAAAACAAGTGAATGGATAGTATAGAGCTAAACACCCTAGATTGAGAGTGTACAGGAATGATGCTATGGATTTACTGAAAACCTTTATAGAGTATGAATTGGTGTTTGTTCCTAGGAGTCAGAACATCATCGCGAATGGATTAGCCTGCATAGCTAGTTCATATCATAAGTCTCCCAGTGACAAAAAAATCATCATTCAGACCAAATACAGACCTGCAATGCCTGATAACGAGAAATATTGGCAGGTCTTTGAGGGCGACAAGCAGATAGAGGATTTTCTTTTTGGCAGGAACGAGTTTGAATTCTCTGATTCAGATTCTAGATCTGATGAAAGCTACCTGAGTGAAGAGCCCCCCAATGAAGAAAAATCACCCCATAGCATGGAAATAAACGTGTTAACTAAACAACTAGGAAATCCAACCGAAGAGTATAAGAATGCAGATAAAGAGGAAATAGAGGTGCTATAGTCAAAAGACAAGAATATACCTTGAGGAATGGCACCTTTAGAGGACCTTTTTGATTTTGATGATGTAGCGAAAAAACCATCTATAGAACACTCAGACTCTGATGTCGAGGAATGCAACATAGGCACTGAAGATAAGCCTAAGATGATTAAGTTGGAAAAGTCCTTGCTCGCAGAAATGAAAAATAAATATATCGACTTATTCAAATATTTCATCGATGTGTTTGCCTGGAGCTACGAAGAATTAAAGGCCTACGATACAGACATTATACAACACAAAATCCCTTCAAAGGAGAACCAAAAACCCTTTAGATAGAAACTTCGCAGAATTAACCCAAAATAGCTGCCTCTAGTCAAAAAGGAAATCAAAAAGATATATGAGGCAGGAATCATAGTGCCTGTGAGGTTTTCTGATTGGGTTTCCAACCTTGTAGCTATGATAAAGAAAATAGGTGAGATCAGACAATGAATCGATTTCAGGAACCTTAACAGAGCCTCACTTAAGGAAAATTACCCTTTACCAAAGATGGAACAAATCCTACAGAGGGTAGTGGGCTCAAAAAGGATCTCCCTATTAGACGGTTTTTCAGGCTATAACCAAGTATTAGTACTCCTAGAATACCAGCTCAAGACCGCTTTCACCACTCCATGGGGCACTTTTATGTACGCAAAAATTCCTTTTGGACTAATGAACGCTGGTGTGACCTTCCAACGAGCAATGGACATGGCCTTTTCGGAGGAAATAGGGCACTTCATTGTCATCTATCTGGATGACATAATAGTCTATTCCAAGACTGATGAAGAGCACCTAAGACATCTGAGAATAGTTTTTGAAAAGTGTAGAAGGTTCGGTCTGTCTTTAAATTCCAAGAAGACTGCAAGAAGGTAAGCTTCTTGGCCATATTATATCAGAGAAGGGAATTAAAATATACCCACAAAGAGTTGAGGGAATACTTCAAATCAGTCACCCGAGAAACATAAAAGAGTTGTAGTCCTTTATTGGGAAAATTAACTTCTTGAGGTTTATTCCCAACTTGGATGAACACCTCAGAAATATGACAAACTTGCTGAAAAAGGGTGTAGAGGTTAAGTGGACTGTAGAGGCTAAACAATATTTTGAATCAGTTAAACTTGCACTCACCCAGGCACCTATCCTAATTAGCCCAGATTTCTTAAAATATTTTCTGATATTTTCCTTTGCCTCCGAGCATATATTGGCTGCAGTGTTGCTGCAGAAAAATCTAGAGGGAATGGAAAATCCTATCGCTTTCTTCAGCAAAGCTTTGAGGGATGCACCCTTGAAATATAACATAATGGAAAAACAGGCCTACGCCTTGGTAAAGGCCTTGAAATACTTTAGGGTGTATATACTGCATTCTCACATCATAGCCTACGTGCCTAACATAGTGGTTAAAGACATTTTGTCCCAAGATCCTGATGGAAAGAGGGGCAAATGGATTGCTGTAATACTGGAGTATGACTTGGAAATAAAACCTACAAAACTGATCAAAGGTCAGGGCCTAGCTCAACTAATGGCTGAATCAAACTTGCAGGCCCTTGACATAAACATGGTAGATGCCTTGGATGAACATGAAGGATTTCCTGATCCTATTATTGAAGAACAATTTCAAAATTCTCCTTGGTATTCTAATATCCTATATGTACTCACAAACCTCATTGCCCCTCCTAATTTATGAAAAAATAAGGCCCGATTCCTGAAGCTAAAAGCCAGAAACTATTGCATACTGAATGAATGTTTATTCTGGAAAAATGCAAATGGTCTATGGCTTAAATGTTTGCCTGAAACTGAAGCACAGAGGATTAAACAGGAGTTCCATGCAGGAGAGTGTGGAGGCCATTTAAAATGGAATGCTACTGCTAACAAAATACTCAGAGCTAGCTATTACTGGCCTACACTTTTCAATGACATCCATAAAATGATAACGGCTTGCCATAAGTGCCAGATTTTTTAGGGAAAAAGAAAGCTCCTCCCTTTACCATTACAACCCATTACTGTTGAGGCTCCCTTTCAACAATGGGGCCTAGATTTCATAGGAGAAATACACCCTGCTTCTTCTGCTCAACACAAGTGGATCCTTACAGCCACAGACTACTTCAAAAAGTGGATAGAGGCCATACCTTCTAGGAATGCCACGGATTCTGTCATCATTAAGTTCCTAGAAGACCACATCCTCTCTAGGTTTGGCTGCCCAAGAAAAATAATCACTGATAATGCTGTTGCTTTTGGATCCAAGAAAATGATTTATTTTTGTCACAGGTATCAGATAGCACTCGGTCATTCAACTGCTTATTACCCACAAGCTAATGGGTTAGCCGAATCATCAAACAAAATCTTGGTGACCATCATCAAAAAACTGCTTGAAGAGAATAAGAAATCATGGCATAACAATGTAGTGCCTGCTTTGTTGGCTGACAGGCTAAAAACAAAGAAATCCATTGGCATGTCACCATATCAACTTGCTTATGGAACATAGGCAATGTTTCCTACCAGCCTTGGGGTACCAGTGATTAAACTAGTCCAAGAGATTCAGACAGAAGAAGACATTATGGTAAGGAGGATAAATCAAACAATTCATCTCCAACAGACAAGAGAAGAGGTCTATAACAGAGCTCTGAAAATACAATAAAACATAAAGAAGTTGTTTGATAAAAGAACAAAAACTTGTGACTTCAAAATTGGAGATAAAGTTCTAAAATGGGACTCTAGGAGAGAAGACAAAGGAAAGCATGGAAAATTCGACAGTTTGTGGCAGGGTCCATACATCATACAATCCACTATTGGTCCAAATGCCTTATTTCTGCAAGAGCTAGATTGTACAAATCTGTTTAAGGGTCCTGTCAATGGCAGGATGCTCAAGCATTACTACTGCTGATTTCCAGTTTTACAGTTTTCATTTCCATTGTAAATACCATTGCTTTGTTTTGTTTTCAAAGAAAAAGAAAAATTAAAAAAAAAAACAGAGAGAAAGAGAGGTTCAGACATGCTCAAAAATTGAACCTCTGAAGTGCAAAATATTGGCTCTAATATGATCAAGACTTGAGCCAAAGGAAGTAAAAAAACTAGTTCTAATATGCTCAAAATCTAAACCAGCAAAGAAGAAAGAAGAATCAGCTCTAACAGGCCCAAAACCAGAGTTGAAGTGAAGAAGAAAGTGACTCTAACAAGCTCAAAACTTGAGTCACGAAGAAAAGAAGGATGCTTCAAAATTTTAGATTTCAAGTCTTCAAGATTTTGTTTTCAATTTTCTGCAATTTCAGTCCATGTGCAGTTGTCTTTATGCCATGGATCCAAAGCAAACTGGACTGTCTAATCCCGGTTTGACTGTTTTTAAATTTCTATTGTAGAATGTAGAGAAAGAAATCTGTTAGATAGTTTAATCCTAGCAGGTATTAGATTAGGTAGAGAAAATATGAGGCCAACAGCTTAATCTGGTCTCATGGAGTAATAAGGGTAGAATTAGAATAGTTTGTTTTTATGCTTTCAATAAAAGAAAAATGATGAAGAAGGTCTGCAAATTCAAATGCACCTTGAAGAAAAAATGTTAGGATTGTAGGATGGGTAGGTAGATTGTTTGGGGAATGTTTTTTTCTGATTAATATCCATCATGTTTATAATAGCTGAATCAAAGAAGAAAGATGGTTCAAGGATCGGGCATCTGGCCTACTCCAAAGATTGTTTTCCAAATTCTTGACTCCTTCAAGAAGAAGCCATCCCCATGTGGAGCCACTGTTAGCTACCTATGAATTTTTTGGCAATCAAACAGGTGGCTAAGTATTTTTTATGAGCCTTAAAGAGATACATTTCCTATGAAAATCTCTCATCCTTGAAGCCTCTATGTGTCCTTTTTCTTTGAAAATATCTTCACTGTTGTTTCCATCCAAAAATCCTCACTAACTGTGAAAAAATGATGCTCAGAAAAGGCCTTGATTTTCCCTTTGTATCCCTGCAAATTTCCCATTTTAGCCTTTTTTCCCATTTTTAGATTCTCCCCTTTGTCTCCCAAAATCCCTTCCTAAGTCTCCTAAACCACCCAATTCCCCTTTAAAAACCAAGTGAAATTCCTTCATTTGATTCTAAATCCCTTTTTTTCCCCTACCAAAAGCCTATTTTTAGCCTTAAAAATCCATTTCTAAGCTAAAAAACCCATTTTTTAACATATTATAGGCTTAGCCCCTTTTGGCTAGCCCCTAACCACTTCCCCTCCATAAACCCGAGCGCTAAAACCAAGCGCTAAGGCATAAGGCACCAATCGGAATCGAAAGATGTCGAGAGCGCATTTTCTTTGTTAAGGAGAAATCTTCCAATGCAAGGAAGAAATATGTTGTTGGTCTCGGAAGAAATGCCGACCGTTGATCTTAAAGATATGACAGTCCATGCAGGTCCTATCATGCCCCAATCCTACTCCTTTGTAAACCTTCCGATGGCCATCTCCACCATCGATTCACATTTTTATCCGACGGCCATCGCTGCGCCGCTTCAATCGCCAATCGGAGATTTTAGAATGTGCCACCCTCTGATGCCTCGATTGGACGATCCCCAATTAAATCTGAGCCATCCGCCCATTCTGATCCTATGGCCTAGATTCCTCCTTGCTTTGCCCTGCTCCCCTGATTGGTCACCCTCCGATCCAATTGCAGCCGTCGATCTCCCGTAGATCCGATGGTCCAGAGCCAATCGCTTCGTGATCCCATCGGAGATTTGGCCCCTGCCTCCTCTGGTTCCGATTAGATCCTGACCGTTCATCCTTCTTGATCTAATGGCTCATATCACTCTTGCCCACTAACCATATCCTCCGCCTTCATTCTCTCTCTCTAGATCTTAGCCATCCATTCATAGATCGGACGACCCACAATGAAAATGCCATCCGCTCGACCCCACTTTACTAACCTTGCACTTTCCTTGTATCACGCTCCTCCATCACCATCAGATATCGCAGTCCTAGATCCAATGGCCTGAATCAATATCGCGTTGTTTTTGGGTCCGAGCTTTAACAGTTAGAATTTACGTGTATGGGTGGTTTCTGAAAGCCATGTGTCAGCCGGAGACCCATATCGTGTTCAAAAAGTGAAAACATCCTTCCTCCCTTTTCGCCATGCGAAAAAAATGGTTTTCATTCTTAAAACCACTTCCCCACTCCTATGCCCAAAATTCTATTAATAGATCCCGACCATTGATCTGTACAGATCAATGGCCCATAATGCATCTCGCGTTCCATTCATTGTTTTTCATTGTGTGACCATTGAACTGCATCGCATCATCGCAATCGTCGATCTCCTCCTGAGATCTAACGGTCCTAATTGAATCACCCTCTGCCCATGACCGGGTCCCACCATTCAACCCATTTCATATGTATTTCATGCATTTCCTTTGCATTTCGTTCAAAGGTCCAAACTCCATGATTTACACTAAACATTATTTCTTCAGCCCGCATTAAAATTATAATGTTTTACATTAAAACGTTATATCATCCTGCTTAACGTTAGAAATTTAATGTTTTATGTTAAAGTTTATTTCATTTCGCCCCAAACTTATAAATTCATCCCTTCAGTCAATCCCCATCGTCGATCATCGTTAGCCCATCTGATCTAACGGTCCACATGCATTCCTCCACGAAATCTCCATCAGAGCAGATTTTCACCATTACTCTACATTTTTTCACCAGTTTCCCTTGCATCCACCATTTTCATCCATGTTGTGCTGCCATTCTCACAGCCTTCCACTGCATCCATCTTCCCACCGCATGGATTTATTAACATTTTTTATGCCTTTTGCAGGGTACAGGCGATGGAAACCGCCATTGTTCACAATCACTTTTATAGTAACACAGAGCACAGAGAAGGCTATTTTCAAGAGCCAGATTTCACAGAAAATGCTTGGGAAGGTTTCTGCACGTAATTTTTCATTAAAGGAGCAGTGTTCAACCCTGTTAAACCTCTCTAGCACCATTAAAGCTCAATTTTCACAGACAGAGACAGTCATGAAGCGACAAAGAGTATCAATGGAGATTTAAGAGGTTTTAAACATGTTTTTTAAGACCTTAAGCCTTAATTCAATAATTTAAAGGCAAATGTACCAGATTGAAGACCTTATGATTAACACAGAGGGCATAATGAGGCATAATGCATAGAAAACAATATATCAGTGTTTCACATCAGCGGAAGTTTCCCTCATGAGAAAGGACACAATACCCATACTGTTTTTATTCTACATTGTGTTCTTGAGAAGATTTCCACCCTGACAAAAGTCCTAATGCTGCCAGAGCATCTTTTATGCAGTGTGGCAGACCTGAAGTCATTTATCTGCCTTTTTTTTTATTCACCAGAGCACTGTAGAGTACTACAGCTGAATGTACATCAAATCACATACCTGGAGTAAATTTCAGTCTGTCGAAGACCACTCTTTCATCCAAAGAGTACCAAAAATCAATGCATAGATATTAAGATAGAATGGGCCTCGACCCTCTTCTTCTACTCTATTTTAATGCTTCATTTAGTGTTTCATCTACCTCCTCTGCCTCTCTTTCAGCTATAAAAATCATGAAGAAACTCATTGTAAAGGTTGTTGATCGGATATCTGTGAATTGTAAGATGTTTCTCTTGAGGTATAGTTCTCTATGTAAAGTTGTAAGATAGGCTGAGGAAGATGTTTTTAGACTGAATATCAAGCTGTTGGACAATGTTTTACATGAATGGTGTTGCTCTTTAATATGACAAGCACATTTCTTTGGATCCTGATTTAAAGAAGCGGTGATGTTTTCTTACTTTGTCTCTGTTTTCCTTTCTAATTCATCACATTTCATTTCTCTGGTATGCATCAGAAATCTGTCTTAGGATTTACCCTTGCATGGTACCCTATGCTTCTGCTCTCCCTACCTTTGATGTTTTCTACTGATTGTGTTATCTAAGAAATAATTCAGGTTAATTTAACCAGTGTAGTAGCTAATATTTATTGCTAGCTGATGTATGAATTAATGAATCTGTTCTTAGATGTTCTTGTTGGGTTTTAATTTGAAATAATTGGGATACTGGGAGTTTAGAATGATGATTCTATCTCACTAGGGTCTTTTTCAATCAATTGAACCTTTCTAAGTTCCCTTAAGTTGGATGTCGAAGCATTGAAAGTTCAAAGCCTTTCTCTGATCTCAGGTTTTCACCTTTGTGTTTAAATCTTTTATGTTCCTTTTTCTAAAGAGTTAACCCTTTAGGAGGTGGATCATAGGTGTTTAATGGCATGTCCTATCCCTAGATATATTCCCTAAGTGGTCACCTTGGAGGTTTCCTTGTCATTCACCTTCTTTCCTTATCCTTTCATACCACCCTATCATCTTTAAGATCCTATGCTTTAGATGACTAGCCCAATTGAAAGCCTTAAATACTAAATAGCAAGTAAACCCTTTGCTGAATCCATTGCCCAATGGTCTCGAGTTTTCTCTGAATTATCTCTCCTTTGCCTAAAATCCTCTTTTCTCACCCTTTGTCTTATATTGAACCCTTAATTCCCGTTTCCCAAAAACCAAACAAACAAAACTAAACAAACCTTGTGCTTTATAACTAGCCTAATACCTTCAAAAAAAACTTCAAAGACATATACCTTTTCCTTCATAGAGAGATCCCTCTCTGGACCCAGGAGGGCTAGATCCTGAGGTCTAAAAGTGGTTTTGATGTTGTCTCATCTTTTTCTATTGCCAAACTTGCCAAAACATGGGAACTCCAACAGTTTCAAAAGGGTTTCAAACTGTCCATTAGGGTGTGGCCAAGGGGCACTTAATACACTTCATCAAAAGGGGAAATTTGAGGTTTTAAAGAAGATAAATTGAGATAGAAATATCAATTCAAGGCTGGTCTTTTCAAACAAAGGACACGAACATTTTTCAAAGAAGTCAAGGAGGCAAGCATGAGGGAAGAAATTGCCAAAAGAAGCAACTATGGAAAACATGGGTCATTATTGATAAAATAACTTGTCCAAGTTCAAAAGAGACAGTGATCAAAGGAAGAAAATGTGTAGGCACCTACAAAAACAGAAGTGGCCTACAAAAGCACAAAAATGGTTTAGAAAGCTCACCTCCCTCACTGAACATACATCATTTGAAAAATAATCAAAGGAAAAAATAGGATTATTACAAAGTTGCCTATAGGAAAGTTTATGAGGATAAAAAGACCAAGTGTTTTCCGCCATGTTTGCCCACATAAAGACTAAAGGGGCTATTGATGCTTGATATTAGGGTTTTCAGGCTGAGAGGTTGTTCACTGTTTTAAAGAGGAAACCTGACAGAATTTTCAGTCAAAGGAAGTATTTCTAAAGATCAAAAATTTTCTCTGTGAAAGTGTTAAATATTCTAAAAGAGGGTTCATGGTCCAAAGTGGTTTGAAGGCACCTGATTAAACTTGATGAAAGTTTTATGAACACAAGAAAGGCATCTAACTACTCCTGCAAAAGAAAAACCCAATTTTATATCAAGCTGACACCTACAGGACTAAAGGGGAAAAAAATTTAGTGAGAAAAAGTAAAGGGAAATAAAATGTCAGGAAAGTGGGTTGAGCTCACAAATTTGTTTTTCAAAAGGAGTATAAAGTCTCCTCGACCTCTGCCACACTTCATTTATCCCTGCAAAGAAGAAATAAACCATTGAAAGCGATTTTTGAGGGTTTCTGAGCAAGTTTGAAGAAATCTGCAGGCGCTACGCACCTGGCCCTCGGCGCTACTTACAGGTGAGGTGGTTGTAGTGTTATTTAACACTGTGCTACACACCTAAAGCCCGGCACTATGCACCTGGGCAAGCGCTACGCACAGGCACAGGAACCCACCCAACCTTGCAATCATCCACCCAGCGCTGCGCTCCGACAGGCCTGACAGGCCCATCTCTGGCCTGAGTCGACCCAGTGCTACACTCTGATAGGCCCGACAGGCCTTTCCTAGCCCAAAGTGACCCAGTGCTATGCTCCGATAGGCCAACTCGACCTGACCTGAACGTGCAGTCGGGCAGGCGCTACGCACAGACAGAGTGTGTCCCAATTTGCTCAAAAGCATTCAAAAATAAATATTTTTGCATCCAACTCTTCTGTAAATGGTAAAATAAGGTTGGTAACTCTTGTTCCTCCTTTCCAAGTGTTCTTCTCATAATCTAGGAAGGCATTGTTTCACCTAAGGTAACCAAACCCTAGTTTCCATAAAAATCAATCTTTTGAAATCTTAAGGGTAGGCTTTGCAAAAAGAAGGGTTTTTATTGATCCGGATTTATGCAGGAACGCAACAGAATACAGAAATAACCATAATCATAGATATGCAATGAAAATATTATGTCATTTCATTAATATCAAATAACAGAAATATGCTTACAGACATAATGGAAATAAAATAGCTAGGGTGCTGGTAGCGAATCTCTGAGGAGAGATGTGGTGGCTATAGACCTCTGAACTATGTTACAATGAGGCTCAAGGGACTATTTATTATTGAGAAACAATGGAAAAACTGAAAAGTCCAAAAACCTAACTCTAGGAGATGAAGCGCTAAAACTGTGGGCCCCCATTTGGGTAAGTTGGTGTTTCAACTTCCCGGGGACGTAACTTTGGCATCCGATCTCCATTTGACGTGCACAATAGTTCATTAGAAAGATCTATCTGATTACAACTTTCAATATGACCCATGTTGCCCTTGGTTTTCCCAAAAAATGTCGTTTAGGGCCTCGAAACGGCTCCAGAAGTTCAGGACCCAAAAAACTGCTAAAAATAATAAGTTGTGCTACAACTTAAAAACTGAACGAACTGATGGTGGGGGTTCAAATGGAATAGGTGGGTGGCCACCAATATCAACCTAGATTATTAAGGCCCCAAAATGGCTCTAGGAGTACAGGACCCGAAAACCTGCTAAAAATAGTAAGTGGTGTTGAATGTGAAAAGCTGCAAGAATTGATGATGTGGGTCCAAATGGAATAGGTGGGTGCCCACCGATTTCCACCTGGATCATTCCTCCCTCCTTAGGAAGCAATGGTCCCCATTTCGTTGAGATCCTCCCTGAGATGAAGAAAATTCTGTTGAACTAGGTATTAGATTTGTTGAAGATGTCATGGACCTGTGGGCAGACATGCTGGATGCATTAGTAAATTTGGTTTCTTTATCAACCTCAAACAATACATGTGTGGATTATGTATGTGTATTTTTAGGAGGTATGGTAACATCAAGTGGCGGTGCATTGGGGGTCAGATCAATGGAGTACTTGTCCTGATAGTGTAGAGGAACCTCTATGAATGATTAGAAAATGTCCTCGTATTCCTCCATGAATTTATCCATCTGTTGCATCTGTACAGGGGAGCCCTGTTTCGGGGTTGTGGCCATAATATTCTTCTTTCCCTATGAGCGAGTTGTGAGGAAAATGAATTTCCTCATTTGGGAAACAATCTTACTGTGTTGTTTTGCAGTAGTCAAAGAGATGACAAGAAGTAGTACTACCTCTGGCATCATGTACAAGTTATTTCCCAAAGTAATAATAACAGCACGAGGCCTAGACTCATACAAAGCATGTCACCTCCACAAGTATGGTTGGCCTAATAATACATCAGCTACATCAAGAGGATCAACATCACATAATACCTCATCTGTGAATGGATTGATGCTGTACGGAAGGCGGCATTGTTGGCAGATGCAGATATCTCTCCCTAGGTGAAGCCACCCGATGGCATATGGTTGCGGGTGTGCTATGGTCGGTAGGCCAAGTTGCTTGATGACCTCTATTGAAATTAGGTTCTTTTGGTTTCCACTATCAACAAGGAATTGCAGCGGAGAACCCTTCACCCACATTTGCGAATGGAAGAGGCGCTGCCCCTCCTCTGGATCCTCTGGGTCCTCCTTCTAGATCTTGGTGGTGGCAACAATGGCATTGGGATCTACATCAATGATCTACTTCCCTTTTTCATTTCCTTTGTCTGGTTCTGACTCAAGATCAGAAAGTGCATCTGATTCGGGTGCCTTTAGTTTGGCCACCAATGACTGTTTGGCCTGACACTCCTTTGTGCTGTGAGTGGGGCTGTTATGAAATTCACACCACTTTCCTATGTCCTTATTTTGATTTGTGGTGTTGTTCTGAGTAGCACCGCTTTGGCCTTGCCCCTTGTTCTTCGGTTTGGGGGCACCTTTCGGATTCGGAGATCCAAAGTCTCGCTTCTTCTGCTTAAATTTCTGCTCGATCTTGGCAGCATAGCGATATGCCATGCCAAGAAATGTAATGTCGAGGAACTCCATTTCCTCCTAAATGTGTTTGTGTAGATAGCCAAGGTAGTTAAGCACCAAATGTCTCTCTGAATCTTTAATACCCAACTTTATGTGGAGGGTATGGAACAGATTCGTCAGTTTGTGCACATATTGATCCCTTTGTTGCTGCAGCATGGTCCATTGGATGTATTTGTCCTCATAGCTCCCCACGAGGTTATATTGTTCCTTGATTCTGTCTCGGAACGAATTCCAAGTGGTTGTGGCTAAGAACAGAGAGGGTTCCCCTTCGTCCTCTTTTAGATGGTAGGTTTCCCCCCAATATTTGACATGGGGGGCGGCTTTGAGGAGTGAAAAAATAAACTTTTGCTGGTTAGAGAAATCATGGACCGAGAAATAACCTTCCAGCAAATTCAACCATCTATCTATAGTGTCTGCATCTATTTGGCCTTCAAATATAGGAATATCAAAGTTTACTTGTACCTTGAAGGGAGTGGCACCTCCAGAGTGGCTGTTGGATGCAGATGTGCCGTAGGTGGGTTGTCGTTGAAGGATATGAGAAAAGTTATCCATCATTGCGTTCCTTTGTTTCTCGAGGGCCTCCTTGAGCAATATTTTGATAAGATCTCCTGCTCCATCATCTTTCTTTTCTTCTTCCATGGGAGGTCGTCAGGGTTTGCGAGGCTAATCTTGCAAGGGTTCAACCAGATCGAGCCCTAACTCCTAATACCCTGCCCATGTTGGGGACATGCAAATACAAACAAAGAAAGAGCAGACCGCTCTGATACCACTGATCCAAATTTATTTAGGAATGCAACAGAATACAGAAATAACCATAAACATAGAGATGCAATGGAAATATTGTGTCATTTCATTAATATCAAATAACATAAATATGCTTATAGACATAATGGAAATAAAATAGCTAGGGTGCTAGTAGTGAATCTCTGAGGAGAGATGTGGTGGCTACAGACCTCTAAACTGTGTTACACTGAGGCTCGAGGGCCTATTTATTATTGAGAAACAATGGAAAAACTGAAAAGTCCAAAAACCTAACTCTAGGAGATGAAGCGCCAAAACTGTGGGCCCTTGTTTGGGTAAGTTGGTGTTTCAACTTCTCGGGGACGTAACTTTGGCATCCGATCTCTGTTTGATGTGTTCAATAGCTCATTAGAAAGATCTATACGAGGAGTAAAACTTTCGATGTGAGAAAAATCGGTCCATGGTCCCATTTTTCTCCTGTTTTCCCAAAAAAACGTCATTTAGGGCCTCAAAATGGCTCCAGAAGTTCAAGACCTGAAAAACTGCTAAAAATAATAAGTTGTGCTCCAACTAAAAAACCAAACGAACTGATGGTAGGGGTTCAAATGGAATAGGTGGGTGACCACCAATATCCACCTGGATTATTAAGGCCCCAAAACGGCTCCGGGAGTGCAGGACCCGAAAAATTGCTAAAAATAGTAAGTGGTGCTGAATGTGAAAAGCTGCAAGAATTGATGGTGTGGGTCCAAATGGAATAGGTACGTGGCCACTAATATCCACCTAGATCAATTATATATGTAAATACACTCAGTGACCAGCAGACCAACCTCTAAAAGTTGAACCCACTCCTTGGAAGCTTCATCTTAGCCCTCATTTGCAAAACATTTCCCTCACATCACTCATTGCCATCCTTTGACCTAAAAATCTCCCAAAGAAAGTGACACCGTATATGCCAATCTTTGGGATAGTGACACCATATATGCCAATATGGAAACTTAAAGTCCATTTGATTCACATATGCAGTACCAAAAGAGATTAGTAATCCTTTATTTCCTTTCTCAAAGTGCATAACCATAACGAAAACGAAAGGTGGACCACAACATTAAAGTGTGTTTAGATTCCCCACTTTCTAAATAAATTGTGGCATGACCACAACATGCTTGGAGGCACCTATGACCCTCAACCATACAAATCCTAGATATCAGCCAAAAACAGCACTGAAACCCCCTTTCTCTGATAGGTCGCACATCCAGGTCATTTCCTAGGACAGGTCATAGTTTTATGCCAGTACCTACTACCCAGGACGCAGAACAGACCCCAAAAAATGTGACCTGGCCTGTTCATGAGCTCTGGGTACCTAAATTGAACTTTCAACCCAATGAGATGAAAGATTAGGATTAGGCATCTTACCTACAACTGATAGATCTCAAATTCCAATGGTCTGTTTGTCTGCTACGATCACCACAAGATCTAGGGCCTCCTCTCCCCACTACATTCACCACAACTCCACATGAAAATGAGTGAATTTGGAAGGAAAATGCCTTATTAAAAGAAAACCCCTGTTTTTTCTTTTGCCTTCTGTGACCAAACCGTAGCTCAGTTTGACGAACCATCTATACCATTGGAAAGATCTCACGAAGCCCTCAAAAAGGTATCTGTTAGTTTTTAGTGACTTGATACTTCACCAGGACACATCTTTTCCATGATGCATCACTTCACCCCTCCTCAAAATCAAATTTCTTCACTTGAAACACTTGTATTGGGGGCATCAATTTTCCTCCATACTGGTCCACACTCGTGTCGACTTTCGTCATGAGTTACCATCTTGTACTCATGTTTTCATAGTCCCCACTGGCCCCTTCTTTTTTTTGTGGCAGCACCATTGACTCACCCTTGTTTAGAGCATCTGAGTTGAGTCATCATTGCATTCATGGAGTATATCCCGAGTCCCTTTGCATCCTGCTATAGTCCTCCATCATTCATGGCTTAGTCCCTCTCTCGCGTCGCACATTATGGCCTTTAGTCCCAATGTCCCCTATCCCTCATGATGTTGTGTCTGTCATTTCCAGGTTATCCATGCCCTTTATGCTCTAACAAGAGAAGTGGTCCATTCGCTACTCATCCCCCCCCATTTCATCATCATCATTGGTTTCAGTTTGTCAGTCACTCTACTATTTTCTCTCGTAACCTAGTTGAGGATCCCTTATTGCCTCACCTATGGCAGAACTCCTTATGTCTACACCAGCTCATTCATTCTAGAACACAGGTCTAGAGGGTGGTGTACCTTGGTTCCAGCTTCCACTCTTGTTTAGTGCCTTGGATCAGGCAAAGGGACTCCTTATTGCCCTTTGACTTGATTGTTTCTCAGCTCCAGCTCCTTTCAGCATGATCGAGATCCGTATACTCGATGGTTCAATGATGCAATAGCTGACATCGGTGATTCCCGGGTGTGTGTGAGATGTATCAGCCCTCATGAGTGGGTGGCCCTATAGGTAGCCCCCCACACACTCGGATGACCTCTTCATCACAGCCTTCGATGCAGCTCCATACATTTGATGATGTCAGTCTCAGCTACTTGCAGCACCTTTTTGTTTGCATGTATCAGTCAGATTTTCAGAGCCCTTTCCTGTGTTCAGGAGCATCTAGGTTGCATTTATATCTCATGTACTCAGATATTACTGTACAAGTCCTGGCTGTTATCCCAGGCACAATATGTATGTGGGATTCATTAGCATGCTATTTATCTGGCTCATGTTTATGCCAGCATATCCTATATTATTCCATTCCGTGGTTTTCGGACACCTTATTGTTTGTACTATTGCCTCGGTGGGCATAGGTATGCCTCCCCTACTTCCTATAGCAGGTACTCACTCGTCAAAGAGACTTGTTGCACCTGCAAGTCGCCTCCTCAAGGTCTAGTTCTTTCAGCACTTTGGTCTACCTTACAATCCTCTCTCTTTGACTTTCCCTTTGACATCTAGTGATTGAGTTCTTACAACATACTTCGATCATACGATTAGCTCCTAACACTCACACGTTGGGGGGAAATCTGTTACACCATTTTTTGGTCATCTAATCCATTGTTATTATATGGACCCAAGTACACCAAGTAAGACCAATTTTACCCCAAGTAAAATCGCATTCACTATGAAAAATAACTTAGTAAATCACCTTTATTAAGTTGTTTATGGTCTAAACAGGAAACCTCACGAGGAAATATTAAATAAATCTATATTTGTTTGATTATCCTCAAAAGAATAATTAGTTAAACAACAACTTAATTAATATTCCTGGTTATATTTAACCCAAAACAAGGAAATTAATTAGATAAATCATTATTTATCCTATTATTTTCTAAGAATAATTATTTAAACATTACTTAAATAATATTCTTTGCTAAATATGACTAAATCTCCCTTAAATAATTAAATAAATCATTATTTATTTTATTATTACTCAACTGTATCCTTAAAATGATAAATAAATCATTTATTTATTTATTATTACTTAATCACATCCCTAAAATGATAAATAAATCATTTATTTATTTATTATTTACAAATAAGGGTATTTGACTCAAGTCAAATTCCTTTTCCCTCCAACAAATATAATAAAATATTCCATAAAAGTTGGATCTTGATTTGGTTAATAATATTTTAATTATGCACCAATATCTAGACTAACTCAATATTTTGTTATAAATATAAGGGTTTTTCCATTCATTTTTCACCTTTTGTTGCTCTAGATCTCAACTCTTGGTCTGACTATTGATCCACCATCATAGCCATATTTTTCCATTTTTGTCCAGGTTTTCTACACCATCAAGAGAGAGGAATTCTAAATCTAAAGTGTTAAGGACTTACAAGAACCCATCCCATTGAGGAGAACAGGGAACACCCTCTTGTGTTTTCCTCGCAGGTGCGATCAATACAAAATTTATTTGATATATTCTTGTCTTGTCTATTGGATGCATGGAGTAAATCTTATCTTTTCTACTATTTAATGTCTTCTAATGCATAGATCTAGATTTTTGCAGCATTTATCTTGATCACCTAACTATAGATCTGAAGATATTAGCAGTCATTTCTGCTGTTAGGGTTGTTTGTTATGTGCAACTAAAGTGGTCTTTTTTCATACGCTTGGAATTAATATTCATACTAACAACTGGCGACTCCACACAGGTTTACAATTACGATCACTGTCATTTTTATGATCCTTGCATATCCAGCTGCTTCAAACCCTAGGATTTCTCTTCATCCCCTTGTTTTTTCTTTTCTTGATGTTGTTTTAACCTATAAAACCCTAAAACGATAAAAACTCTAACTTCTGCGTGTTTTCGGACCCATTGCGTAGGTGACAGACATCAGCCACAGTTGAGAGGACAACTTTTTTTGAAACTTGTGGCTGAGAGTTCCGGAGGTGTAGATCACACTTTTAAGCCCAAAACCTATGACATGGAACCTCAAGGCACACATTACAACCCAAAAACTGCGACATGGACTTTTTGCAGGGATTTTTCTGAAAGTTTTCTGGGTTTTTCTGAGCCTCGGTTCAGGGTTGTCTGACCTCTTTCTCCACCCATTTTGGACCTATACTTGTTTTGTTTCACTCAACTAAGTGGGACATTAGCCCCCTTGGGCTTCCATACCCTCCACTTTTTGTGGAAGAGTGTTTGTTGTTGCAGGTTGTCTGAAATTTCAGAGTCTTCAACCATTTTTTTCAGATCTGATATCTCACCTTCAGATCCACTTTATATTGGCTTGTTATCCATCCAAACCACCTCATCTATCTTTGTTTGGGTTTTCCTCTAGGGTTCACTCTGTTTCCCTTTAGGAGATAGCCTTTCACCACCTCTTTTATGGCAAATTTTCCTCTAATTTGTTGCTGTTTTCTGCACCACTTTCTAGCAAATTTTGTCTTTTAGATCCCTGTCCCTCTTGACCTTAGATCTATTATTTTTTCTTTTAGTTTGTTTTGATTATTTTTTTACTCATCTATAGACTAGTTGTCGAGAGACTCGCCTCCTTGGGTTTAGATTATTGCATTATTAGCTATTTAGTTTCTATTTTTTTAGGCCTATATACTGACATTTGCAGGTTTATTTACAACTATACGACACACTTTTTACTTTTCTCTACAAATGTATGGGTTTAAAAATTAAAATTTACACACTTTTACACAGACACCCTAAGCGAAAAAGGGCTTGGTTAACACCACCAAGGAAAGAATCTAAAACATTGAAATCATTTTATCCTGCACCTCTTTACCCTTATTTCAACATTGTAATCACTTGATCCTGCACCTCCCTGCCCTTGTCGGTCTCTTTTTCCTTTGTGCCATGTTTGTGTCATCACCATTGCACCACCAAGGTGTTTATCCCAGAGACTTATTGGCCTTCATCCTCAGTTTCTGGTAGGAAGACTTACTCCTCCACTTAGGGTTCGAGTTATTCCTCCACCGAGTCCACACACCGACTCTTCTTTTGGTCCTTTGGGTTCTCCTTCTCACTCTGCCTTCAGTTCTCCACCTGACACCTTCACTATGTCTAGTGTAGGACCTAATGTTGGTGGTAACCCTGGCCCTCCCACCGAGAATACCACTAGTGGGACCACAACGGACACTACCTTGGCTGCGCCCCTGCTCCCCTTCATGGCAGGTCTCAACCTCCATGATTTTGACCAACTGATAAATGACCCTATACACCATGACGCTAGATGGCCTGTTATGCCAACAAAGCTCCCTTTAGACATCCCAAAGTTTGAAGGTCTTACTGGACAATATCCTTCAAATCATGTTCGATCTTTCCATATGTGTTGTTCGTCTAATTCCATCACTGATGACTTTGTCCGTCTTCGGTTGTTCCAATGAACGCTTACTGGTGAAGCTTCTAAGTGGTATGTTGATTAAGCCCCTTCCTCTCATACCACCTTGACGACTCTTTCCCTGGATTTTTTGTCTTATTTCTAGCTTCCCCTTCGTTACGACACTGGTACCGAGCTCTTGACCTCTTTCTGCCAATCGTCTGCGACCTGCCTATCTGACCATGTTCAGGAATGGTGGAGAAGAAGGAGCCTATGTTGAGCCCCTACCTTCGAAGACTATGTCTACATGGACTAGTTCCTTAGGACTCTCTTGCCGCCTATCGGAAAAGATGTCTCATCACACTTTCCTCAAACCGAAGAAGCCGCTCTCCAAATTGCGTTAAAATATGACCTGATCTACACTCAGTCGGGTTATGTTTATATTGTTCTACCTGATCTTCCCAGACCTAGTGGTGCCAATGCACCAGGGGCATCTCACGCCGCCGACGGTATCATTGGAGCTCTCTTTAATCTGCATGCTCAACCTCCCATGGGCTATGGTTTCTCTCAGGGTGGGGCCAACACCTCCGGCACTTTACCCCCTCCCAGTAGCACGTATCCAGGATATGGCATGCCTCCTCTTTTCGTCTAACCTTTTGTTTACCACACTGTTACCCAACCTCCTTATTATCCGTATCCACAGCCTGGTGCTCTAGTTCCTCCAGCATTGGCGCCTCCTCCTCCCTTTCCTTCTCAACCCCCGCAACAACAACCACTGCTTCCTCCAGGGCAGGTGTACACACAGCAGGGCATGACTAATCCTCCTCCCTCAAAAAGGAATAGGAAAGGCACTCAAAATCAAGCTGCCCCTGTTAATCCTGGACCTAATCAAGGTAATGCTCCTAACACTACAAACCAGCAACAAGGCACTTAGCCCAAGCAGGATAGGCCTATTCGTACGAACAAGGCCTGTTCTTGTTGTGGTGCTTATGGTCATTATATGCATGATTTTCCTCTTCTGCCACATATGAGATAGCTATGGGAGCCTGAAGCAACATTGAGAGGACAACAAGCCATCCATTTCGTTCCTCCCAGTCCTGCACCTAGTCAACCAACTGTTCTTACTGATCCTTTCCATCAGCAGGGATTTGCGGCTAGCCAACCCCTCAAAGGTTAGTTGGCCACTCAAATTATTCCATCTGGTTCCCTCGATTACCAGATCTTCATGATGACCTCTGATCAGCCTTCTGAACCTTCTTCTCCTGGCCCTTTATCTTCAGCTGGAACTCATGAGCACCTTTATCCTCCTGGAACGATTTCTCCAGGCCTTAACCATCTTGGAGTCATCCCTCCTAGTCATTACCCCTCTAGTCAGATACTGTTCCTAGCTCCCCCACCAGGAGTGTACACGGTACTTGTTATGGCCACCCTCTCTCTTCCTAACCTGACCCTTGGGATTCCCATCTGGTACCTCGATCCTGGTCAACCCAAACCTTATCTTTCTTTGACCCCAGTTCAACTGGTCCCTATGACTTCTCCTGCTACAACAATGCCTCAATCACCTCAATAGGAACCACCTCCCGTTGCAACCGCTTCAGGTAAGAAGGCCAAGGCTCGCAAGGGGGCATCAAAAGACAAGGTTGCCCTAACAAACCCTACCCCTTCTTGGCCTCCAAAGCGTACCATCCAGTGTGCTTTGTGTGATGTTGTCGGCCACGCCACCCATACTTGTCCAGAATTTCCCCACCTTAATTCCATGGTCAATGAGATGTTTCCAGAATTTGATATCCCAAAGGTCTGTGTCATTATACCTGATTCAATCCTGAAACTCAAACCATTGCACACAAATCACCCCTGTGCTTTGTGTGATTTCCATGGCCACTACACCCACCTCTGTCCTCGCCTCGAAGAGTATCATTCCTCTTTAGGATCCTTATGCCAATTCGAGGTCAAGCGCAATGAGTCCACCGCTCCCTTATTTGTGCATCTTGCTTCGGCAACACCAGAGGACACGAATGCTCCCATTGACATTCCCCCTTATGATGTCGAAATAACGGAGCCTTGGTCCTCCATCTACTATCTATCATCATCCATGAGACCCTTGATAGAAGTCCCCTTAGAGACTCCCCCTGATGGTTCGCCTGACTTCCCTTTAGTTATCACCTTGGGCTCAACATCGGTAGATCCTTTATCTAATTACTCTTCTGTCACCACTTGTGATGATGCGCATGTGACCCTCTCGCCTCATGATGATGAGTCAGGTAGCTTCGCCGCATTAGGTGGTATTTCTTCCACCAGTCACGACATTGTGGAAGTAGGCACCACCCCTGACTTTATCTTCCCCCCCTTACATCAAACCCATACATTCGAAACACAAACATCTTGTCGCCATTACATGGACACCCAATGTTCGGGTAAGGGGGCACTCATATTTGCGAATCTAGGAGAAGAAATTCTCCACAACTCTCCGAGTGTATCTGGTCGTGTCGGCTTTAGTACAATTCTTCTTCTACATTTATAAGAACCTCTAGAGTCTCGTATCACTTCAGATCACTCTAGGGATGATACCCCTCATCATTCCTTCCTGTTACAAAAACAACCCAGTCCTTTCAGCATTGTTGTTGACCAACCTGTGAGTTTTCTGGGAGAGCACCAATTCATTATCCCAAAATCCCCTCTTTGGGATAGTAACACCATGTATGCCAATCTGGAAACTTAAAGTCCATTTGATTCACATATGCAGTACCAAAAGATATTGGTAATCCTTTATTTCCTTTCTCAAACTGCATAACCATAATGAAAACAAATGGTGCACCACATCATTAAAATGTGTTTAGATTCCTCGCGTTCTAAATACATTGTGGCATGACCACAACATGCTTGGGGGCACCTATGCCCCTCAACCATAAAAATCCAATATATCAGCCAAAAATAGCATTGAAACCCCCTTTCTCTAACAGGTCACACTTTCCAGGTCATTTCCTGGGACAAGTCGCAGTTTTCTGCCCAGTACCTGCTACCCAGGACACAAAACAGACCCCAAAAAATGTGACCTGGCCTGTTCATGAGCTCTGGGTACCTAAACTAAACTTTCAACCCAATGAAATGAAAGAGTAGGATTAGGCATCTTACCTACAACTGATATATCTCAAATTAAAATGGTCGGTTTGTCTGCTACGATCACCGCAAGATTTAGGGCCTCCTCTCCCCACTACATTCACCACAACTCCACCTGCAAATGAGTGAATTTGGAAGGAAAATGCCTTATTAAAATAAAACCCCTGATTTTTCTTCACCTGCTACAGCCAAATCATAGCTTAGTTTGATGAACCATCTATACCATTGGAAAGATCTCATCAAGCCCTCAAAAGGGTATCTGTTAGTTTTTAGTGACTTGATACTTCACTAGGACACATCTTTTCCATGAAGCATCACTTCACCCCTCCTCAAAATCAAATTTCTTCACTTGCAACACTTGTATTGGGGGCGCCACTTTGCCTCCATACTGGTCCACGCTCGTGTCGACTTTCGTCGTGAGTTATCATCTTGTACTCATGTTTTCATAGTCCCCATT
Source organism: Pinus albicaulis (assembly GCA_034641835.2). NCBI lineage: Eukaryota > Viridiplantae > Streptophyta > Pinopsida > Pinales > Pinaceae > Pinus > Pinus albicaulis. The sequence continues at coordinate 1,537,712,433 of CM076580.1, read as the reverse complement.
GGCCCCTTCTTTTTGTGTGTGGCAGCACCATCGAGTCACCCTTGTTTAGAGCATCTGAGTTGAGTCATCATTACATTCATGGAGTCTATCCTGAGTCCCTTTGCATCCCGCTATAGTCCTCCATCATTCATTGCTTGGTCCCTCTCTCATGTCGCACATTATGGCCTTCAGTCCCACTGTCCCCTATCCCTCATGATGTCGTGTCAGTCACTTCCAGGTCATCCATGCCCTTTATGCTCTAATAAGGGAAGTGGTTCAGTCACTACTCATTCTCCCAATTTCATCATCATCATTGTTGTCAGTTTGTCAGTCACTCTACTATTTTCTCTTGTGCCCTAGTTGAGGATCCCTTATTGCTTCACCTATGGTGGACCTCCTTCTGTCGACATCAGCTCATTCATTCCAGAAGACAGGTCTAGAGGGCGGTGTACCTTGGTTCTAGATTCCACTCTTGTTCGGTGCCTTAGATCAGGAAAAGGGACTCCTTATTTCCCTTTGACTTGATTGTTTCTCATCTCCAACTCCTTTCAGCATGATCAAGAACTATATACTCGATGGTTCAGTGATGCAGCAACTGACATTGGTGATTCTCGGGTGTGTGATATGTCTCAGCCCTCATGAGGGGGTGGCCCTACAGGTAGCCCCCCACACACTCAGATGACCTCTTCATCACAGCCTTCAATGCAGATCCATACATTTGATGATGTCGGCCTTAGCCGCTTGCAGCGCCTTTTTGTTTACATGTATCAGTCATATTTTCAGAGCCCTTTCCTGTGTTCAGGGGCATCTGGGTTGCATTTTTATCTCATGTACTCAAATATTATTGTACAAGTCCTGGCTGTTATCCCAGGCACAATATGTATGCGGGATTCATTATCATGTTATTTATCTGGCTCATGTTTATGCCAGCATATCCTATATTATTCTGTCCCGTGGTTTTCCAGACGCCTTATTGTTTGTACTATTTCCTCGGCGGGCATAGGTATGCCTCCCCTGCTGCCTATAGCGGGTACTCACTCATCAAAGAGACTTGTCACACCTGCAAGTCACCTCCTCGGGGTCTAGTTATTTCATCACTTTGTTCTACCTTACACTCCTCTCTCTATGACTTCCCCTTTGACGTCTAGTGGAGTTCTTACAACGTACTTCGGTCATACGATTAGCTCCTAACGCTCACATTTTAGGGGGCAATATGTTACACCATTTTTTGGTCATCTAATCCATTATTATTATATGGACCCAAGTACACCAAGTAAGACCAATTTTACCCCAAGTAAAATCACATTCACTATGAAAAATAACTTAATAAACCACCTTTATTAAGTCGTTTATGGTCTAAACAGGAAACCCCATGGGAAAACATTAAATAAATCCATATTTGTTTGAATTTCCTCAAGGAATAATTAGTTAAACAACAGTTTAATTAATATTCCTGGTTATATTTAACCCACAACAAGGAAATTAATTAGATAAATCATTATTTATCTTATTATTTTCTAAGAATAATTATTTAAACATTACTTAAATAATATTGTTTGTTAAATATGACTAAATCTCCCTTAAATAATCAAATAAATCATTATTTATTTGATTATTACTCAACCATATCCTTAAAGTGATAAATAATTTATTTATTTATTTATTATTTACAAATAAAGGGATTTGACCCAAGTCAAATTCTTTTTCCCTCCAACAAATATAATAAAATATTCCATAAAATTTGGATCTTGATTTGGTTAATAATATTTTAATTATACGCCAGTATCTAGACTAACTCAATATTTTGTTATAAATATAAGGGTTTTTCCATTCATTTTTCACCTTTTGTTGCCTAAAGATCACTCTGGATCTCAACTCTTGGTCTGGCTATTGATCCACAATCATAGCCATACTTTTCCATTTTTTGTCTGGGTTTTCTACACCATCAAGAGAGAGGAATTCTAAATCTGAAGTGCTGAGGACTTATAAGAACCCATCCCATTGAGGATAACAGGGAACACCCTCTTGTGTTTTCCTCCCAGGTGCCATCAATACAAAATTTATTTGATATATTCTTGTCTTTTCTATTGGATACATAGATTAAATCTCGTTTTTTCTACTATTTAATGTATTCTAATGCATAGATCTATATTTTTGCAGCATCTATCTTGATCACCTAACTGCAGATCTGAAAATATTAGCAGTCATTTCTGCTGTTAGGGCTGTTGGTTATGCACAGCTAAAGTGGTATTTTTTCGTACACTTGGAATTAATATTCATACCAATAGTGTCTTATCCTTCAAATCCTCATGAGCCTTTGAGGAGGTTTGCAACTCAAGAAGGGATTGTAATTTTTCTACGATATTGGATAAAGCTTTTGAATCTGATTCCTTTTTTATTTTCCTATTTAATGATTATTCCATCAGAACATTTTAGATTATGATAGGAGACTCCCATATATATTAGGATAAATGAGTCCCTTTTTGTTTAAGTAGGTCTAATATGGAGGGATACTTGAGCTAGGAAGGATTTAATTTAAAGGTAATAGGAGGTTTTGCAGGAAAGGGCTCCAATTCCAAAAAAATAGTGGAGTGATCCAAGTCACCCCTATTGAATTCCATTGTATAATTTTGAGGCTAGTGATGAGCAAAACATATGAGGTGAGGAAACAATCTTGTCATTTCATGATTATAGCTAAATTCATTTGTTGTTTTTTTAGGTTGTAAGAATTTTTGGGGGAAGTATGTCAGAGAGACCCAAATAATTTTGGAGATAGATAAGGAAATCTCAGAGAGGAACATGTATGGAATAAGGCCCACATAATTAAAATTTTTCTAGAGTAAATTTTAGATACCATCTAATTAAAACTCTCCTTGAATTAAAAAGAGGGAGAGTTGTGAAGGAAAACTATAAGTCCTTTTTTCTCTATATACAAATTTATGCACAAGAAGGACATGTCCAACTATGAAGAGTGTAGGTCCAAGAGGAGACCTGACCTGAAATACCAAGCAATAGAGAGACATATATGATAGGGATTTCATCCCATGATGAGTCCTATTGAGCTTCCATTAGCATCAGTAGCCAAAAAACCCCAATATGGAAGTAAAGGCCTTAGAAGGTTTATGACCTTGTCCCATTTTAACATCATTTATTCAAGAAATAATATATGTGGAGTATGTTATTCAATAAGACTTTTTATTTCTAGTTTCCTCATAGGATTGGAAATACTCCTACAATTTAAATATAGTAGATTCATTTGAGAACCATGAGAGGTATCAATGATCTAAGTGCCCTTATTATTGATGACTATTTTCCATATTTAATTTCAAAAGAGGGTCATATTTTTTCCTTTGATATAATATATTGTCATCCTCTAAAACATTTGGGGTGGGAGGTATCAGTGAAGGAAGCCAAAATCCCACTAGGATTTAGAGTGGGGAGGTCTGAGGAAAAAAATAAGGACATAGGGAATGACCTAGAGAGCAGAGGTTATAGTGTGGATGGGTGGGGTAGACAGGAGAAAAAAATAGGGGAGTGGGGGAGAAAAAAATAGGGGAGGGGGAGAGTGAAGGGAGAGAGAGGTGATGAGAGATGAAGAGAGGATAGTTGGGGAAGGGGAAGCAAGGGAGAAGAGGGGGAGGGATATAAGGGATGAAATACCAATAAGGGATTTAAAGACTTATTTAGTATGGAAAACCACAAGTGAGGTACATGTAGTGGATCCAAGAGAACAAATACCATTAAAAAGAAAAAAGAAAAAAACATAAATAATAAAATCCCATGTATTGGGCTTCATCTTACATGAGGAGGGATGGCCCTTTGAGATTTATTTTATTTTACTTCCACGAAAAAAAAATAAAAAATAAAAAAATCTGGGGATGGCCTATATTTTAACTGCGATGAAAAATGTAACTAATGTCGATCTTCATAATTGTATTTCAATAATAATGTAATGCATTTATCAAAATAAAGAAAAATAAATTTTATTATAATTTAAATTGACTTATTAAAGCACAAGTTTCATGCTTGGGTCAATGATTTTTATGTCATAGCCTCCATTAAAGGCTTCTAGGTTTTCTCAAGAGTTATAACAGTCATTGCAAAATTTATTAGACCCTTATTGGGACTTTGTATCATGTAAATAAATTTATTTTTTATTCAAAGAAATCATTTGTCCCTCCTCACCAAGTTGGCCCTGTCTTAGAGAAGTCAACCCTATTGAAGGCAATTCGACCTCATTGAACTAGTATAAATAGAGGGAGCTCAATTCATTTGGATACACACATAAACAAGTTTTATCTTCATAGAGATAGAGGAAGAAAACATAAGAGAAGTGAAAGAGAATAATACCTAATCAAATAAATATGAGAATAAAAGTTTTTATGGCATTTCTCTCACACGTGCGAATTTTTCTAGGGCTTTTGCACTAAATTTGGGGGGTCGAAATTCTGGATTGAATATGCATTTAAAGAGATGACACTTGGGAAATTTAATAGAGATCATATATTAGAAGGAAGGGCTAACTTGGTGATTGAAGGAGGTTAGTGTCTAGGTTTAAAGGGTCTTGGATTGTCTTTTCTTGATTTACTAGTGGAAGATTTTGTCTTGGTTTTCCCTTATAGAGTGGTTTTAGCCCTAACTGAGTGACTATATCTGGTGTTGTTCATATTCATGTTTTTATTTGATGATTTTTTTGTGAAAATAAGATAAAATAAGAACGTAAAAATAAGTTAATAATATTATAAGAATATCACAAGTAAATATCAATATAAGAAAATATTTTTGCCTTTTTTATTTTTTAACATGGTATTAGATCTAAGGTGAAGAGGGAAAGCAAAAATGAAGCTTGAAGATCTATTGAAAGGGTCAAAGGATAAGGATCGTATAAGAATAGGAAGGTCTACTATGTATATATATATATATACATGATAATGAAGAAAAAAAAGCTATAAGTAGCTCCAACTACAAGGCATGGAAAAGAGGATGGATCTTATTCTTGATAAGAATCAAGTTTTGGATTTTTCTCAAGGAAAAGTTAAGAAACCTACATATGATGCTGGAAAGGAAAAGTACATGCAAACATACATCTTGTACTTGAATATAATAGTAGATGGAGTGAAGGATAAGTTAATCCCATACATATCCAATATAGACTCTTCACAAGAAATGTATGAAGCCTATTGAGATTCAACAAGATGATGAGCTTAGTGAAAATGAGTCACCTTCACTAAGTGGGCCTGCAGGCTATTTTTGGTGCAAGTCTATTTTCAGACTATGTTTATTTTTAGACATGGTGATCATATTTCAAAAGTTGCAGGATGCTATTTGTGGATGGTTGGTCAAGCTAGAAAAATAGATGAAATTATATTTTTAGAATATTGGGTGAAGTCTATTTATATATCGTCGATATAAAAATAGAAGTGTCGATTATTATTAGCTATTATTCTCTTGGAGCACTCAATTTCAATGCAAAAATTTGGAAAATCAGTGGGCTGAAGGAATTACACAATTCCTAGGGTTTACTGGTGGTTCATGCATGGAGGACTCAGTTAGAACTGAAGTGGCAAAGTTATGACAGAGTTGGAAGATTAGTTCATGGCAGGGAAAATTGTAGGGGTTAATATTCGTAGGTGGGCTAATTTCCCACGTTTTTTCCTAAAAAAAGATTTGCCAATTTCCATATTTTTGAAAACTGATTCGCCCAGTTTTTATATTATAAAATTATTTTACCCTAAAAATCGCCATAATTTAATATATACTAATATAAAATAATTATAAACCTAAATATTTTCACAAAAATAACATAAAATTTTTTACAATTTACATATTAGGGACTAGTAAGATTCGCCGAGGTTTCTAAACTTTAAGATAAACTCCCATCCTTAAAATTTTCCTTGGTTCATGGAGTTTTTATTCAGTTTAACTTAGTTAATGGATTTAAACTCAGTTGGGATAGTTGTATCTAGTCTAACTGAATGATACACTAGTGAGAGTGGAGTGAATTAATTAGTTAATTAATTCACAAATAATAATTCATTAATCAACTAAAAAATAAAACAGTTAACTACAGTGCATGGCAGTTCCAATGGAGACCCAGTGGAGAGATAGGTGAAAGGGCAAGATGGAATATCTGTTGTGACTATAGTAATGCATTGATTTCACCACTCACACATTGGAGTTTCCAATGAGGATTGTGCAGTCAAGGCAAGGGTAATTCGAATTCATTCAGAGCTATTCTTCAGCAGGGATTACACAGTGGAGGCAGGCTAGTAGGTGACAAGAAATCGGTGCATGGATTTGCATATTTCTTCTGATTAGTGTGTGATGATTGATTGTACTGAGAGCTTGATGTAATAAGATTTGTATGAGATTGTTACACGATATCCATGATACATAATATATGATATTTTGGGTTTTCAGCTGTAGGCTTTCCCTTTAAACAATTGTGTTATGTGCGATTGTTTTTATTGCTTCATGTGTTTGCAATTGATTTTAATTTCTACAAAAGATTAACAGTGAAAAGATTTTGTGTTTAGAAAGAAGATAAATATTTTTAGATCCAGAGAGTTTGTATATATAAATGCATCTTTTATATAATTTCTACATCGTATCAGAGAAATGTTAATTCTTGAAGATTGCAATTGTGAATAATTCCTCAGTTTGTGCTGGTGGACAATTCGAATTTGCTGCAGAAAATTATTGGTGCGACAGTTGAGTATACGTTGAAATGTCTTTAAATGGGTTGTGATTGGAATGCCCTTGATGGGAGTTTGAATTACATAGCCTGGAAGGATAGGATGGATGCGGTGCTGGAGGATAATGGACTGAAGGAGTTCATCGATAGAAATGTTCCTAAGCCGGGATCTAGTGATGCCGCATTACTTGACGCATGGAAAAATAATATAGCAAAGACAAGAAGAATTATGTTGGAAGGTGTGAAGGACCATATTGTGTCCAACATTCATGGGAAATCCGCTCCATTCTTAATGTGGAAGGCTTTGACAAATTTGTTCCAAAACAACTGCGACCAGAGGAAGTTGGCGATGAAAGACAAGCTCAGAAAAATAAAAATGGAGAAGGGCGACAGTATTCCAAAATATCTCATGAAGTTTGTCCACTATAGAGATGAACTGGGAAGTGTGGGGATTATTGTTGATGATGAAGACTTGGTGATCTTGGCTCTCCTTGGGCTTCCGAAGAGTTGGCATAGCTATGAAGGCTCTATCAATGGACGAGAGAAACTGCCAGGATGGGAGCAAATTTGGTCGGATCTTGTGCAGGAGGATATAAGGTGAGGTACCAGGGATGGCTCTTCATCGAAGAATGAAGATGAAGAGAATTTTTCTTTGGCTTCCAAAGCAAGAAAAGGGAAGGGGAAGAAATTTCCTTCAAAATCCGAAGCTAAAGGCAAGAAGCAGGATTTGTCCAAGGGGAAGTGTTTTGACTATCACGAACATGGGAATTTCACCACTAACTGCCCACAGAAGAAGAAGAACAGGAAGGCTGATCGAGCTGCAGTTGGAGAGGCCTTAGCCTCACAATTTGAACTTTATTTCTCTTTGATCGCATGTTTGGTTTCAAGCTATATGGATCCGTTAGATTCGGGTCCTTATAGCCTCCGTCGAGATCATTTTGAGATTTTGCATATCATTTAGGTGTCTCGCCGCTGCTTCACTTCGTTGCATTTCGGTAGGGGCATGCCATTGACTGATGAGGAGGTCTGGTTTTCTTGTGTTTCCTCATGCTTGTACCTGCAAGGCTAATTAAAATTCCTCAAAAATCACTAAAGTTCATGGTCATAAATGATTAGTTTCGTTAAAAAGAGTCTTTAGTCCTAGAGTCTAGGGTTTTCAGTCCTTTGCATACATGTAATAAAAGCCCGCAGGCCATGAGGTTGGTTTCAAAAGATTCTCATTTCATATTATTATTCTCAAAAACATTTCTAGTCCAAAACTCTGTTTTGGAACTAGAAATTGTCAAATTTCATTTTTTGTAATAATTGTGTATTTCTTTCATCATAAGAAGTTTGAAGGCAGCCTCTAATCTTTGCCAAAGCCAAATGCCGAATCCCTGCAAAAACAACCAAGTATCATCAGTCCAAAACTCAGAAAAATAATAAAAAGCCAAAGGACAGCATTGTATTAAATGATCAAATGACAAAGTGCCAAACATTATTAAAGTGGGTTATGGAGCAAATTTAAATCAAAGTTGATTTTTATGAGATATTTTGCAATCCATATAAAGCATTGGAGACAACCCATTTGCATAGATTCCCAAAGCAAAGGTCGAATTGCAGGTTAGAAGGGCGAAAGCTCGTTTTCAAAACTGAAGACCGGAGGTGTAAGAGGCACGCTACTCACAGAGGAGGCACGCTACTCATATAAAGCGCGTTACGCATATAGCCTCCCCAGCCTGTGTAAATTTACAAGTGCGCTACGCACATGCAGCGTGCTACGCACTGGGTAAGAGCGCTACACATATAGTCTCAGAGCCAAATTTTTTGCCCTTGCGTCCAGTTTCATGGAAAACGCCTCAATCGACTTGCAAGTAAGTTCTTCACGATTGTTAAGTGATTTTTGAACATGATTGTGGTATTTTAAAAGTGGGGAAACAAGTATTTGATGAGGAGAAATGTGTAAACCCTAGGTTCTTTGAAAATTCATTTCTTGGGGTTTTGAAAGACATGTTGATGGTCTTGTGAAGGATTTCCAAGCTTGTGTTGTTGATATATATGTTTATACATCTACTGTCAAAGTGTCACGGACCTCACGCTCTCAGTTTCCCATTTCATCACTACTGTCATCACCATTATATTACCACTGTCATTGCTATTGTTTTACTATGGTCATTTTCACATTTTTTCCCATTCTCCATTGAAAAAACACAGTCCCATACTCATTTTGCCTTTGACAAATCTTAGCCAGCATTACAAAGGCTGTACACTACATTACACTTTTTTACTCATTTGTCAAATTCCCTTGTGATCAAAGCAGTGGCTGTTTTTATGCCAATCCACTTGACAGAGCCATCACCACTGTGGCTTGTTTTCCTATGATACTTTGATACATATGTGACATATTTGGGTTTTGAGCATACATTGAAACTTTTGTCTTCACTACACCTATATCAACATACATATTGCAGACATCTTGTTTTCAAAGCCATGTCAGAGACGGATTTAGTTTATGAGCAGGAGTATGACAGTGATTCCACAGCGGAGGGTAATGTGCCACGGAGGTCTCACAAAAGTGGAAAAGGTGGTAAGCATCTCAGGGAGGAGCCTACTTCTTTGGCTCAATTGCAGGCTTGCCCGCTTGCAATGGATTGTTTTCAGCGTCAGTCATGTTTCCAATACTGTGAGATGATTTCACAAACCCAGCATCATCGTGAACTGGCTCGTCTATTTGTTCTACATTTACATGATGGTCGTGTAAACCTCGCCGGAGTAGATTTCATTCTGTCACCAGAGACTATTGCTCAGGCCACCGGGATACCAAATATAGGAGAGGAATGGAACAAACGTCAGCAGTTAGAGAAATTCCACTATGAGCCATACATCAAACCTGGGTTTATGAGGCACCTCAGCAGGGTTTTTCCTTTCAGATTCCTGAAGGATGAGTTTGCACCATTGATGAAACTCATCATTCGGTATTTTAGTTGCGAGGGCAGATTCTCGCGTCTCTATGCGTACCATGTCCGTTTGTTGATGCATTTCACGAGGGTACGTATGATGAACATTCCATACTTCATGTATCGCAACATAGAGAGGATGATGATTTTTGTATAGAAGAAGACCCCAACACAACAGCATAGAAGTATATATCATTACGCGCTGATCAAGATCGTAGTGGTACACCAGTTGACACAACAGGGCATTACTTGGGAGGATTTCATCTCCCGTGACTTCTTCACACCGCCACAGCCGCCTCCCGAGGTAGTTCATGATGAGAGAGAGCCTTCACATCAGCCGGACCTCCCTGAGATCGAGCATATCAGTGCCCCATTGTATGTGACATACCAGCGAGGCCACAGGGCCTTATTTGCAGCTACACGACGAGTACTATCTCCACCCGGGGTGGAAGGGGTCTCGTTGACTTCATCAGCAGCGCGAGTATTATCTTTACCAAGGGTGGAAGGGGTCTCGCCTTCTTCTTCAGCACAGGTACAGATTCAGGACAGAGGCAAGAGGCCTATGCATGATGAGGGCCCATCAGGTGGTCGAGACACTGATTTCACATTCATCGATGTTGATGCGAGCTCACCTAGCTCGAAACTGAAAGAGATCATCCAGGAGAAAAAGGCCGAGAATGACGCGCTGAAAGAGAAATTGCAGAGGGCTCAGTGGGTGATAAACTACCTGGAGCAGCGTAACAAACAGCTAGAAGATCAGCACACACTTTATGAGCTGCGGCGAATCCGTGAAGATCGACAATTGGCCCGGAAGAGACCTGGCGACATGACACCAATCGATCGAGATTCTTGCCCCTGCTACGTGCAGCTATCTATTCGGGATAAAGGCAGCAATCCACGAGACAAAGATGCAAGCCACATGAAAGGTCATTATTGGGCCCGCATGCACGTCTGCAAAGCAAGATTGAAGATTCTGAAGAGGAGATTGAGCGAAGCACTAAAACGGCGGAAAAGGCCTGATCCACTCTGGATTTTGGCTGAGGCTTCGTTGGCTGGGCATGATACATGATGGAGGGTCTTCGCTCTAAATTTGAGAAAATTTGGAGAAATTTTTGTCATTTTGAAATATTTTGGTCTCAAAACAGATTTTTCAGCTATACGAGTAGCGCGTCGACGCGCTCGCTTTTGATTGGGACACTTGCTGAAGGAAAAATTTATATTTTTGGGTTTTTCATGGTAATTTATGCATGCTCCAGTATTTCCAAAGCATTTCATCAAGTTTTGGATGATCAAAAGGCCCAAAAACACCATGAAAACCACCTTGCTGCCACCTTTTGCACCAGCAGGATGTACTTCTGGGAGAATGAAGTTTTGGAGGGGAAAATGAGCTCCAATTTGGGAAATTCCACTTTGGTTGGATAGCCAACATACAGGGCTTTCCAACGAGCTATCATGAGCTCACTTTGGATGCCAGGAAGTGCCCAAAAATTAGGATGAAAGACGCGCTATGCATATGGCTCAAGCGCGCTACGCATATGGACTTTTGGTCAATTTTTCACCTTCCAGCTCAGGATTTCGGCCAGTTGGACCAGTTTTTCTTGTGGGTGTAATTTTTGAGTTATCTTGATGTAATTTTATGGTTTTCATGTAACTTGGACTCACTTTTACTTATTCTAGATGATTCACTCCTAAAAAAGTAAAAATCAAATGTAAGAATCAGTTTCCTTCCTTTTAGAGGCAAGTTGTTTGGTTGCCTATATTCTAGCTCCTTGTTTAGAATTAGTTGAAAACTCAGTTTTGTATGAGTGAATTGACCCCAGAGTGTGAAGGGGGTTAGGGATGGGTTTACATGATGTAATTTATGACATTTTACAAAGTTGACCAAGATTTTTGGCAATAATTATTATGCATATTTTTCATATTTTCGCTAAGGAAAGATCATGCTTTAAAAGACCATACCTGTATTGCCTGATATGTTTTCAGCTTATTGTACTTATTTATGTTTACTGTATACCATTCCTTCATATGTTTCTAAACTAAATAATGAGTAAATGAGGATGAATCCATTTGCTTACATTGCTTCCGCTCAACTTGTTTAGCTATATAGCGATTGTCAGAGAGGATCCATGTTCTCCCTTGCCCTCTTCAGCTCCTTGTCATTCTGATCCATCCATACACCTGATCAAAAGCATCAAGACTACTGCCTACCTTGCCCCAACTCGAATTCTGCAAAGATCTGGCCTTATCCCCGGACCCAGAATTGTTTTCCCATCTTTTCAACAAAAACCCAAAAAATAAAAATCAAACTTTCCTATCTCTTTACTAGCCTAAAATCAGTACCAATTATAAGTCATCTCACACCCTATTGCTCAATTTATCGAGATATACCCGGAGAGAGCCCTCTCCTGTCCTCGTAGGGCTAGTTACGAGGTTGAGCGTGGTTTGATGCAGCCTTGAGTTTTACCTTATTTCAGCCTAAGGTAGATTTGAGCGCTAACACTCCGCAAAGTAATCTCCCACGTATGCCGGTTTCTGCTCCTGCTGTGCTCCTGCCCCAATTTCTGTGGCAAGAAAAGTAGGCATTTTGGAACAGGGAGGTGTGTGTGATGCCATCTATTGCGCTGTGAGGTGCTCTTGTAAGTGATGAGATGTGCCCGAGCTCTCTCCAACATGGAAACCCCTTGGGGTCTCACGCTATGTAGACTCTACTATGAACCTTTGCCCCATCTCTTCGATCCACCTCAAAAAATCCTGCACTGATTTGAGGAGGAGTTCCCTGAAATCCTTCTCGGCATCTCTTTCCTCCGCCATTGGTTCCTCTTCCTCTGCGTCCACCACTGGAACGTTGTCACCTTTCCCGAAGGTGAGCTCTAAACTCCGTTCTTTTTCTTTATACTTTCTTCCCTGGTAAGTGATGTATGGTTTTCCTACTGGTGTCATAGACAATCTGCTTCACATGCTGAGCCAAGTCTATGAGCTTTGATACCACTGTAATATCCCGAATCGAAATAAACGGAAATATAAAGCACATAAACAAAGACATACAACAAATAGAGACAAATCATAAGAAAAATAGACAATATGGAGAATGCTGAGCCATTTTATTAATACTGAGAAATGGAAATGAGTATAGAGGTGATCAGAATGATGGCACCTCGGCTTGCAATATGCAAGCCTAGAGAGACTCTCAGGAAATGACTTGGAATGGCTGCTCCCTCAGGACTGCGTCATCTCCAGAGCTGTTGGTACTGCTACTGTGCTGCTGCTACTGCTGGAATGAATTGAATCTTTGGGGCTACTCCCCACCTCGGAAAATTCTGAAACTTCAGGAATGACCTCTACTCCCAATACCCAGAAAATCCCAGAAAGCTTTCCGAAAATGGTTGACCCCTGAAAATGGCTCCCTTGAGGCACTATGCTATTCCTTAAGGAGGGACACTGGCTTTGAATGATCTGCTCCAAATAATGGCCCCTGACTCCTCCAAAATATTGGAATAGGGAAGGGATGGCCCCTTTCCCACTATCCCGGGTTGAATCCACCAACAAAACCTCAATCTAGAACCACCTCCTCTGAAGACTGCATCCTCCCTCTCATTGACTGTGTTGTCTCTCTAAGTGAACACTCCGCTTGTGGTTGTTGCAACTCTCTCTAGCAAAACAGGGATGAAAATCCTCACCCGAGTAGGAACTCGAAGTCCCCTGGGGTTGAGGTTGGGATATTCGAACGGAGACACCCAATGTACTGAAAAGTATGTGCAGAATTTGCTAAAAAACAAGCATGCTCAATGTCAAAAGACAAATATGAAAGATGCATAATCAGAATGAATCAAAATGAGGAGACCCTCCCTCCTTTTATGCTTGGTGAGCCTTGCCCTCACCTAGGCCCCACCATCAACTGTGCTGTCTCCTTGAGCCACACTGTCCATCTCTCTCTACGCTAGCTTGGTCCCACGCTGCCTACGCCGCCCTTTTCCCATGCTGCCACTTGACCACTAGGCCCCACGTTGCCCACTAGTCATGTCTCTTAAGTGACTATAGGAAATAATTTTTATCATAAGTGTGAGTTAAGTGTCCCTCTTCAACCACTTTATTTATAACTTAACTTTATAAAGGAAAAATAGTCAAAATTAATATTTCCAATTAGCTCTTGCTAATTTGGAATATTACAAAGTATTGCCTGATGAAGGAGAGGAGGCAGTGGTCCTTGAGGGAGACAAGATTTCATCTTCAGGAGTAGGGGTTGTCGTTAGCTTAAATTTTGTGAGCTGATTTTTTTGGGTGTGGCACAACCTGGATCTTGCTAATAGTTCATCAAATGGCTACTCAAATGCCTCCTCGGAGAGCTTACCTGCTAGTTGATTGAGGTCACGATAAATGTGGGTGAAGGATGACCATTCTAGCTCCTGAATGCCAAGCCAAATTTGAGATCAGGGATTGAAGCCGCACATTCTACATATAAAACTTGCATTAGCTTGGTCAACAATTATTTTATGAAGTTTAGAGCCACAATTAGGACAATTAAGACACTTGTATGTTTTATGAAGTTTAGAGCCACATTTATAACATCAAATGTGTACTAGCGACTTTTTCTCTTCTTTCCTTGCTTTCTCTTGTTGGATTTTTTCGGCAGCTGCTTGAGTTATTTTTCTTTTATGCAATCTAGATCCTTCTCCTTGTGGGCATCTATTTGAAGGATGGCCTTGCTGAACACATAGCCAAACAATTAGTTTGTTCCATGCTTCTTGTTTTTGTGTCCTAAGATGGATATATTGAGGACAATAGTAGTGAGATATGGGGATTCTTTTGTAATAGCCTATGTTTGAATTTATTCTATATTTTCTAGGCTATGGAGAGTGGTTGATCTTCTTTTTGGATTTTTTCTCTATGGATTTCTTTATCCTTTTCCTGTGTACAACTAGATCATCTAAGGATAATCCATAATTATTACAAATTGATCTGATGTCAGGTGATCAAGATAATTTATTCATAGACATATTCATGCACATACAAACTAGAGATTTAGTTATTATGCAATAAATCTCTCCCCATGTATAAGATTCATATGGATTTTGAAAAAATTCTTGAATCTTCAAATAATCTATAAATTTGGAGGGAAGAGTTGCAAGATGTACTTGTTTCCGCATGAAATTTTTGTTGTTTTTACCACATATATTCTTTGAACCCAGTCTCTATGGAAATAATCATATTGGGACATCTTTTTACATTTTAAATTCATTAGGACCATTGAGTGCTTGTCTGAAATTTCAGTTTCAACACCACACCAATGTTCAAATATCATTGATGTGAGTTCTCCAATCATGTTATTCTATGGGCTACCATCATCATTCATTACAACATAATCTCCTTCATCTTTTACCACTTATGCCATTTTTTCAATAAGTACGGGGGGAGATTCAACTTCCCACCATCTCTGAAGGGTACCAGTGAAGCATTGTATTAGTGTCTTACAAGCTTCAACTTCACTTTTTCCTTTCATACGCATCAGTTTATATTCTGTGAACATTTGATATACCATTTTCCCGATTTCTCCTTAGCTTAGATTGTCCACATTCCATTCTTTTTGAGGATCTGGATGAAATATTTGTGATTCGGGCAATCTTCCTTTACCACTTAAATCGGGAGAAACATACGAGATATATTAAAAATCCATATATAAACCAAAAACTGTTGGCCAATTCATATATAAAAAATTTATGTACGCCCATGTAATTTAATGGAACTTGTTCCCCTTAAACCCACATTTTAATATTTCACCTTTAATCCAAACTCCCTTGGAGTTTAACACCTCCAACTCGCAAACATAATATATATATATATATATATATATAAACACACACACGATATTTCACATATTTCTAAAAAATTTAATATAATTATTCTTATTAAGTTGAGAGGCACTCTACAACCCCGTATAGGAAAGATGTGTAGATGTAATGTAAGAAAGTAAATATTTTTAAATATCATTCAATTTATAAGACATAAAAGATATAATTCTACTCAATTATTGGAGAGATGTCATAGTATCATTAAAAATTTAAAATTAATCAATATAATAAAATTCATTTTGTTATAAGTTGAGATACATTTTACCTTATAAATTAAAGTAATGATTCTTTAACCATATTTAGATTTAATTAATAAGCACATAAAAACTTTAATACTTACAATACACTTACATTATAACAACATTTTTAACCTTATATTCACACCCAGTTTACCATAGATTTTATTAGCTTGTAAAGAAGCTTTGCTACATTACCATGACCCAAAAACTATCTCTCATTTCAGAGTCAAAATATTTTATAACTATTTTATTGAATTTAATTTTATAACATTTTTTTAATTAAATCTAAAAGCAAAAAGATTATAATAGTTAATTTTAAGATATATCTAAATCCCCTATCACATTAAAATGTATAAGATATAAATAGTAGCTATAAATTAATATCCATTTTACCATATAAGTTAAAATAATAATTTTGTAACGTATTTAAATTTCATTAATTGTTGGTTGGATAAGTATTTTTATCCACGTCTATGATGAACCACACTTGGTGGTTGGTTGGATTAGTATTTTTATCCATTTTCTGATGATGAACGACATTTTGTGGTTCCTCGTGGACAACAGAAAAAGAAATGTGATCTACAAGAAGTATTCTCTCATAAGCACATAAAAAAATTAATACTTACAATAAAACAAGCTTTTTAACCATGGGTATTCACCCAGACTTTACCATGGATATTATTAAGTTATGAAGAGATGTTGTAATGTCATGTTATGTTATTTTATCCAAAAGTTTTGACTATGTCAAATTACATTAAAAATTGAAATTTATATATTAATTAAAATTTTTTGGCCCAATGAAATTACATAAAAATAGAAAATAAATTAAAAAATAAAATTATTAATAATTAAACTAGACTAGATCCATCTTAACTCTGATCTATCAAGCTCCAAGAGGGATCAAATCTCTAGAGGTGCAAACCTTTGCTAATTGTTACACTCAAAAAACATGTTTGCACCTTCAGAGATTTGATCCCTCTAGACCTTGA
This sequence comes from Pinus albicaulis, assembly GCA_034641835.2. Taxonomy (NCBI): domain Eukaryota; kingdom Viridiplantae; phylum Streptophyta; class Pinopsida; order Pinales; family Pinaceae; genus Pinus; species Pinus albicaulis. The sequence goes on along the minus strand of CM076580.1, from coordinate 1,537,695,750 downwards.
TAGATCTGAAGTTAGGATGGATATATATATATATATATATAAACATTAAAAAAAAATTAAAACCCTCATTCGTACGGAATGGAAACAAAGAGTTTATTAAATATTTCAGCCCTTCGAGGCTAGAATTATTTCAATTTTCACAAATTACTGTTGTGGTTACTTTAATTAACTATCATTGTGCCTTTCTTGGCACCATTATTCTGATTCCAGTGTGAAATTTTGACCAATTTTAACACAAGGAGTTTTGTCAAACCTGCAATTCTTTGATTCTGCTTAGCACTGGGTCCAATCAAGCCCATAAATCATTAAATTTGACATATAGTTTCAGTAACAACTACAAATTATTCCTTAATGGAATTTTCTCTAAAAATAATGATTTTTTTGTTATTTCTGCCATATGTATTTTCGTCCAACACATAGCAATTAACCTAAAATTTCTAGCCCAATTCAAACCCAATATTGAAACTAGGCTCTGATAGGCTCTGATACCACTCTGTAATATCTCTGATCCCAAGTCAGGAAACACTAGTACTCAGTCCACACTGCTTAAGTCTCTTAAAATTAACTACAAAAGCGATTATACGCAAATATGCTACAATTCACATATTTTTTGGTAATTACATTTATTATAGATGCAACACTCTATGCCATATACTGGCATTTAATATCACCGTGATTGTAATTAAATATCCTCAGAGGAATAAATAAATCATATTCAACAAATATATAATTCATCCAATCCAACAACATTAACTCTAACAAATTCACATTAACGTGCAATGGAAATTTAAACTTAAGCACCAAACTGACCTGGCTGGGATTGGTATATACTTCATACAAGTAAATACAACACAAGGTACTCAACAAACACCTGAATTAGGGTATATAACCAGACCCATAAATTTACATAAAATACCCAACTTATCTCTAGAGCCCATAAGTACACATATAACCCATATTTATGTCTTGTGCAACATAGTTAACATTGATTTTAATCATACTAATGGATAATAACATAACCTTGAAAATTATGGTTTCACCATAATTTCATAATTTTAACATATTAGGGCACACAAATACTTATATAAATGAGAATACCAACTAGATGTAGGCTCTCCATGCTCCACCTATCCATAGACCCAGTGGTTTATAAGCTTAACCACTGGGTCACCCCCAAGTTATGACAACAACTCAGGCAAAAATAACTGAAAGTATCCACACATCCCTAGACAAGGTACCAACCCAAAGGTAACATTACTCCAGGGCTTTAGGCACCCTCCAGGTTATTTTTCAAGGCTCCAACCAACCATTCATGCTGCTCCAAGGCTCCAGGCACCCTCCAGGTCATAAAATGCCATTGAGTTCCAACCAAATATCCATGGACACCAAGCCATAAGTGGGGCCATCAAACCCTCAGAGCACCAAGCTCTTAGAGCCAACATAGGGGCTTGCATCATAACCGGATGCATCTATATGACATGGTTAACTTAATAATCGTGCCTCAACCAGTCCAAATTCCAACCCCAGGACTGATTGGCCATCAGTCTGTCTCAGAGTCCACCCCAAAACCTCACTGAATAATTCCCTCTCAAACCATCCCCTGGATAAATGAATGATTTTGCAAGAAAACACAATCTTTTATAACTACATGGTTCTAACTATCCATGTGGCACTCACTAGAGCCTTGTGGGCCCCAGGGCACACTTTTCACCAAAATAATACACTCGTTTCCTTTTCATCTAGATTTGCGCTCCCCATACTCTTTCCATGGAGTGGGCTCCATAGCCATCCTTATGTTATTATTATTATTATAATATTTTATTACAATCCAGGCTCTCAGGCCTCACAACCTTTACAAGCTTATAAAGTTTTCGAGCACGTTGGCTCCATAATATATTTAATATTGTCACATGGGCATGTTGGCCTCATAAAATCATTATGGCTCGCTAAACTAAATAATAATCTTTAATTACATTATGAACAATAAGGGAATTACACTAGTCTCCATTGAATAGGCTTAAGGATTCAAGAAGACTGATTTGTGTTCTAAAGGGAGCAAGTAGTAGCAAAAGGATGGCAAGATAAAGAAGTTGTGGCAAAAGGATTTTCCTAAAATAAAATAAGGATCTACTTACGTGATAAAGGAAGAAATAGTGAAAAAAGGTGTTGCTTACATGAAAGAGGGCCCAACAATGGAAAAATGACTCGCCTACTTAACAAACAATAGTAGAAGGGCATGCTTGCATTGAAAAAGAAAGTTGTCATGGTAGAAGGAGTTGCCTAAGTAGCAGGAAATAACAAAATAACTTGCTTATGTAACAAAGGAATAGTAGACATGGTAGTTTTCGTAACAAAGGGAGCAACCATGAATACCACAAGGAGGCTATGCTTCAACTTCAGGGGGAATTAACCTCAGAAATTGAGATGAATGATTTTGATCTTATGTATTTCATTGGATATTCCTAAGTGAGAGGATGTATGGTGTTCAAATTTTTAGATATTTTTTAATATAGTGCACTATATTTATGGATTAAACATTTTCACTACAAATGAACACCTCGAGCTAGTATATGGTTAATTTGAGGTAGATACATTAGGTCACTATAAAATATGTATTACATGTATGCTATAATTGGATATGGGCCAAAGAGGAGCAGTGAAGCTCCAATACATATCCACAAATGAGTATATTTCCTAAATAATAGCTTCTATACTTCATAAACAAGCTTATCAATATGTTTCCCTCATTAAGAGGGAGTGTTACTGTCTTCATAAGATATAATGAACCATCTCTTAAAGCCTAAAGGACGTGGCTTCCATAAGGGCTTTATTGGGTCATAAAGGGCTTTGACTAGGGGAGACAAATGCATTCACCCAAGTCAGAAAGACTTGGATTCCAGAAGGACTTGGCTAGGTCATAAAGGAATTTGACCCTAGGGAAAAATTATAGAATTGGAATGATCTTCTCCTAGAAGCTAGAAGTATTTGGCTAGGTCATAAGGGAATTTGACTAAAATGAGATAGATGCAGTTCACCTTAGCCATAAAGGAATTTGGTTGGGTGAATAGTCCAAAGGAAAACCCTCTCTGAAGAATCCATAAGGACTTGGCTAGGTCATAAAGGACTTTGACCATATGAGGTTGGTTCATTTTCCTTAAGTGTCATTAAGGAATTTGACAAAAGAGCCTTGGATGTTCAAGGATGGAGCGACCTATAAAATCATGCACATTATAAGTCCCAATTTATACTCCATTTGACTATAGACATCGCCATGGAAAAATTTTCTGAAGAAGAATTTCCATCTAAGGAGAAATTTGTTGCAGGAGAATACCTCCCTTGCTAATAGGGAGTGTTGAATTTTTGTGTAGAATCGGGAGGTATTCCTGCATGAGAAAAGGGCTCCTAGGTCGAGCAAACAAAATTATGCAAAAAAAAAATGATTTTTTTGTTTTTGGGGTTCATGAAGGCCACAAAGTGACAAGTTAGCCCCACTAGTGAATAGGTGTGACGCTTGGTGAAAACCCACCTCAATTGAAACCCACACACACACACACATACATACAAGTTAACTTCCTCATCTCAACCAATTTGGATCACACACTTCTATTCACACGTGTGAAGTCAAGGAGGACAAAAATTGAAGGATAACCTAGTCCTTGAAGTTTCCATTTGACAGAGTTCTTATATGTTCTGGTTGACCAAATTTTTGTCCTTGTTTGATCGAAAATATGAGCAAGTTTAACTGAAAGAAGGGAATATTTGACCACTGAATTGACCTCATTACAAACTTTGACCATGGCTGTAACTTCAACTGCAAAAGTGTTGACCACATGTTGAATTTGATTGCAAGTCTTGATCATAGGATGAAATTGACCTCGGGCCGGATTTTGATATTTGTCCAGCATTTACTTTTCTACTCTTTTTGGATCGTTTGACCAGTTGGTATTTTGGCCAAGTTTGACTACTATTTTGGATTTGGATTTGGCACAAAATTCTAGATAAATTTTGAATTGTAAAATTGAAGGACAATTTTCCCTAAGAAGAAAATTTTGTTGGGTTTTTCCAAAGTTTGGGTTTTCCCATGGTAAATTTGTTGTCTCTATTGTGATTGGTTGTCTCTTATTGATCCTACTCTCATCATTGTATTACTATTGATATTTTCTATGTATGTTTGCTCAATGATACATGTGGCATGAGATAAATTGAATGATAAATCATTAGGAAGTAATTATCATAATAGAAGATCAATTTCTCTTAAAGAAAAAAACAACAATTAGTCATTCTAACACACTCAAATAAGTATAAATGTTATGCATATTTGGATTATAGGCTATGACAATCCTTGTTATGTTGTTGAATGTTCATGTATATTCATGATTGAATGCCTAAAATCAATTGTTATACTCATTAACAGTTGTCTTATATGCTTATCATTATAATGAAGGGTTGCACTCTGAAGTTGCTGTCATACTCATGATTTGCAAGCTATCTTAGATACAATGAGTTGAATGAATATCTAGTTTATACTTATGACTACTTAGTTTCTAAATCAAGTGATAATCAATGGGTTTATATATACTCTTTCAATCTTTGTCACTGAGTATTGCAATAGTTTTTTATGCTCAAAGATTTCATATTGTGTAAAAGATATATTGTAGGTCTCTTTGAGTGGTATGCATCTCTATAATTTTTATGGATTCATCTTTCATTGCATATGTTTGATCAATATGAAATCGACAACAGAGTTGGATTGCTTTGAGTGCATTTTCCTTAAACAACGTTGTGATATGTGTGAATTGGCCTTTGAGGCCATGCTATTTGTTTCATCTGGGAGCTGGCATATTTTGGGCCTTGTGGGTGCCCTTGTTCCTTTTTCTTATTTTGGTTTTTGCTCTATGATCCAGAGATCAATGTTCAAGTCTTGGGCCACAAATATGAGAATTCTTTAATTTGGGTGTTGCTTCTATGCCTTAAGAAATTTCCCTATTCTTTTGTTTCCTTAGTGCATCGGCAGAATCCAAAAGATCTAAGGGTTTGGGGCTGGCAGAGAGTAGACACTTTTATGACGGCCTGAAATTCTCCATAGCCAGATTTCCTTCTAAGTGAAGTTCGCATCCAAGGGTGTCATCCCTTATGACGACACGTATATGACTTGGGTCAAATACCAATTGGTGTGCCCTACGTCAGACTTAATACATAAGAAACGAATATGAGGATTCAGGGTTCTAGGGATGTCAAAGAGAACACACCTTTGGAAAGCCAATATATGTTTGAGGCTCAAATAACAACCTTCCTAGCCTTTATATGGGGCCCTATTCGCATAACGTTTTTGGGGCCCGTATTAGTTACTTTATACAAGGATTAGATCTGGGGGTGACAAAGGGTGCACACCTTTCGACAACCCAAATACAACTAAATTTGGATCTCGATCTCAATGTTGGAGGGTTGGCCCACTAGTGGAACTTTATCGCATTAGAACTTTTCCATAAGCTATCCAAAAGTCCAGGAATCTGGGGGTGGCAAGTGATTGCACAAATATGCAGGCCTAGATCTAACTAAGGCCACATACACTCATGATGCAACGGAGGGTTTTTTGGACCCTCATTGTGTTTTCATGGCAGTGACACATGGGCTAGGGAAGGGCTCGTGGAAGTCACGTGGAGATTCATGGAAAAACGCTAATTCTTCTTATTAACAAAACTTCTAACGAGCATAAATTTCGATCTGGGAGTCAAATCAAGATAAAATGTATATTGTCAGAAAGCTCTTTATGAGCTGAACAAAACAGTGGAATTTGTTTTAAGATTTGAAAAAATTGAAAAAAAAAGTCGCGTGATCCATCTTCATAACAAACCTTGATAATTAGATCAAATCAAACCAATAACACTTCCCACAACTCAAAAATCCTTAAAAAAAAAAATAATAATAACTTTATCTTTACTTTAAATTACTTACAATTACTTACCTTAAAGTCGCTACATAAAATTTTAATGGCTCTACTTTAACTATATACCTTATGCGTTAAAGATGCTACTGAGAGTTTTATTAAGTTAAGATAAAACCCGTAATCAATAACGTTACCTATAATACTTTTTAATAAAATGGATGTAACCTTGAATCACATTTTACGTTATTCCAAATGTATATAAGAAAATTTGCATCCATAAGATTATCCAAACATGTAATTGTCATCAATGAATCATTCGTTAAAAAAAAACATCTAAAAGGTTATCCAAACATGTAAGTGCACTCCATGAATCATTGATTTGAATTTATACATTTGACTTCATAATCCGTGAATCATTCATTTGAGTTTATAGATTTGACCTTATAATGCATGAATCATTCGTTTAAGTTATATATTTGACGTTATAATTGGTATTAACGTGTGGTAATGAATATTAATCAATGAGTCGTCGTATAAGAATTATACTTTAATAAGTTACAAATTTAATTGGAAAATTAGTAAATTTTTTTTTATAACAAATCATATTAAAAGTTATACTTTAATAAATTACAAATTTATTTAGAAAATTATGAAAATTTTGGTGAGATTTTGAAAAATTTAACAATTTTTTTTAAAAATCTCGTCAAATTTCAGACCCAATTTTTTTTATGATATTAAATCTATTTCTATCCTAAAAAATTCAATTTAAACACTCCGTGATTAAATTTCGTGAAAACAATTACCAAATTCCAAATAATTACTCATTCATTTGCGTTTATAGTTTTGACTTCATAATCCATGAATCATTCATTTGAGTTTACATATTTGACCATATAATTGATGAATCATTCATTGGTATGCACGAGTGGTAATCAATAATAGTTAATGAGTCCACATAGGAATGGCAATTCTCCGCTTATAGCCAACCATACCAATGCCATAAAATGAAATATTATATTATTATGGGAAGAAATGAAATGAAATATTATATTATCATGGCAAGAAATGAAAAGAAAAGTAACATGACTTTTTATAAATTTTATAGAAAAATGTGAAAAATGTTGTGATGTTAAATTATATTAGATATTACTTTTGGGATTTAATTGTGTTAAGAAAGTCATTAAATTATGATTATTTCCATGAGAGGTAGTTGTAATTGACTAATTTCTCATGATTTTTTAATAGTCTATTTAGCATTCATTATATCAAGTAATGCTCACAGGGGTGAAGAAGTGAGATTGAAACTAGTGAAATGAATCACATAGCGGCAATCGTCATTTGCGGGGCTTTCACCCAGTAACCAAGACTTCTCGAATGGTCACCCATCCCAGAACTCCTCTGGCTCAAGCGCACTTAACTGTGGAGTTTTCCCATAATCAAGCCCACTTAGCTTGCTACCCCATTTGCAAAACCTTAACAAGTATTGTGCCTCATGAACCATTCAGATAAAGCTCCTTTTAAAAATATTTTTATTAGTTAATTTTAATGAAATGAAATTATTATTATTATTATTGTTATTTTTAATTAAGTTGAATTTAGATTAAGATTAATTTATTTATTTAATGAAAGAATAAGATGTTATTATTAAAATCGTGTGAAATTTGATCAAATTTAAACATTTTTTTTAAATAAATTAGTTTCAAAAATAATTTTAATCCTCAATCCCTTTATATAAAATTTAAACTTAAAATTTAATAAAAATTAAATTACACTCAAACTAACTAAGCTATACATCATGGATAAATTATAAAATTAAAAATATACATTATAAAATGCTTATCTTCTCATTTATTGATATGGTCATAAAAAGATCACTATTGTGCCCTATAGCATGTGCATAGGTCTCCATTTAACAAAGTAAAAAGATCACTATCATATAAGTTTCATGTATATAAATCTCAACTATTGAGGTTATTCTCTTAATACCTCTGAATTCATTATTAATGGAGTTGGAATTGATTTTCTTCTTTATCCGATTATTATTAATACTATATATATATAAAATACGGGATTATTATTAATAAAATTAAAAAATATTAATACAATAAATATATATATATATATATAATGTGTGATTATTATTAATAAAATTAAAAAAATATATATTTTTTAAAAGAGAGTACAAAGAAGTGAACTATGTTTAGGTTTCTGATTTTGATATATTGGAATTTCATTTTAAATTATATATATAGTATTATTTTATGAAAATAAGTTTATATGGTTTTTTATACTTATTTTATTCCATAAGTTTCTGTTATAGTCTAAAACATTTATAGATTCTTCATTATAAAGCTTTAATTTCATGAAAATCACATGAAAATCACAGAGCAGATCGTTTAAACCACTATACCAAGCATAACACCTCTTTTCAAGAACAAAGCATATTCAACAAAGAAAAATATAATACCAAATTGCACCTAGGTCTCACTTAGTTGTTGCTAACAAACCACAGAGCATTTGAATCAAAGAGTAAATCGCCTCGCTCCAAGTACAAGACACATTCAACAAAATAAAAAGAGATGTCCAATTGAACCCATACCACACTTGACTATTGCAAATGAACCACAAAGCATATTGCCCCACTCCAAGTACAGGAACCATATAACAAAACAAACAGAGATCTCATCATGAAACTGTTGCAAACACTAACATACAAGTGGAATAAAATAAAATTCTTCAGGAAAGACTTCACAAAGAGAGACTACAAGCATTACAAAACTCATATAAACACCAACTAATCCATGTTCTCTCCAAATATGAGACCGATAGAAGCTACGAATACAAGCATCAGCACCAGGATATCCACCATAGCAAGCCAGAAAATACAAACACCAACACCAACATATATACAGAGCAAGCCAAAAAACCAAACTCCAAATAAGCGTACGCCTACGTTGAGCCAAGAAACCATATAGGGAACACCATCAAGAAACCATACCTTGTTGTTCAAACTTAAGAAAATCCAAAATGGACTACAAAAACATCAATGCCCACTACAAAAACATCAATTCCCACCAACATTAATCATGTTCTAAATATGAATGTGTGGTCAGAGTGTGAGCACTTGAACTAGGGGGGTTTATAAGATCTCCACTGTCATATTCATTCACTGGGTAGCCCTCTACATGATAAAAACGAGAATCAAGGCTATCTTGTAAAAAAATTTGATTACAGAGCATTATTTTAATATCCTCGAGGGAGGAGAAGACATTATAATTATTTGTTTTCTTGTCTTTGAGGACCAATCTCAACAAGGTTAACATTTTCTAATGCAAAGCTAATGAATTCAATAATTTTTTCTTCTTTCCCTTGGTATTCCTAGGGTCGGGAACCCACTTCAAACCTTCATGAAGCAACTTTGAATCTGAATGGGATTGGTGATCCATCCCATCTTGAAGCTCTAGCCCCCACATTTCCTTTCTCATTTCTAGTAGGATAACATTGAAGAAGGTGGCGATAGAATCATAGGTGAAGAGTCTGGCCCTCCTCTACCCCATAGAGGCGTTGCCATATCCACCTCGTTTTCTACTCATTTGTTGTCAAAGAGGCATCAATACGACAGAGAAAAAACACTTTGGGCAACTAATAAAAGTCTCATGCCCTATAAAAAAGAAATAGAAAGGACTAGACACACCATTTTGACAACATGACGAGAAACCCACTAAGTCATCACCAAATCCTCAAAGAAATGGTTCAAGATCCACTGAATTAACAGGTGAGACGATAAACACCCCACAACCTAGCACCATGAACCATAAGACCCAAATATGCCCAACATTAATGTAAGACTCAATACAAATAAAAATAAAAATAAATATAGCATTATAAATTTGGTTGAAAGGAGAGTATGTGAGTATTAGGTCTAGTAGATAATATTCAAATTTTGCATAAATTTTTCCTTGAAGAAATTGTAGGTTTATAAAATTGCTATAAAATTTGGTGTTATGGTTGACCAAAAATTCTTGGTTAAGAAAATTTGAGAGTTTACAAGTTCAAAAATAATAAGTGTCTTTCTTGCATTGCTTCACATATCATTTAATGTTGATTGCACTATAACTCATTATCAATCCTCTAATATGACAAAATTTTGTTGCAGGTTATCCTTCTATTTAGCCTTAGGTAATTCATTTCAAGTTGCTTTTAATCTTATTTAGTCATATTTTTCCCAAATAGTATGTTCCCTAAGTATTTCATTGGTATTTTTAATTTTAAAAATTTATAGAATAAATACATTGTCAAACACAATTACAACAATAGTTACTCTTGTATTTAATCATTTGTTATCATATATGCAGACCACCTAGGAGAAATCGAAGACATGGGTTATGTATCCCAAAGTCCCAAGATGGATGAGCTCCTATCCGCTCGAACAAAATCAATCCCGAGATGTGTGGTCAACGTGTGCGGTATAGCAACAAAAACATACAAAAACTTTGGTATTTTTGCTCAGATTTGATTTTTTCTGATTCTCTCCACGATCTGAGCCTTGAATAAGGTCGACTTGATATATCTATAGTGCTAGGATATCCCATAATGATTAGCAAGGAGGATTTTTGGGTTTTTAGTTTTATTTTTGCTTATAAAAGTATGCAGATATTGCTTGCTAAGTAAGTTTGTATTTAGAAGACAATGAAAAAATAGCTTGTAAGCTTAGAGTCAACTTTGAAGCTTGCTTAAAGTTTATTTCATATAATATGCATTGTTCCTTTGATCTCAAACCATTGGTAGTCACTTGGTGTGCTTGTTGAGGCGTGGAGGGACCCCACAACCGGAGCTTGTAGACTCGATTTTGTTTGTTATTCGACTGGTAAATGTTGGTATATCTTATTCATATGTATTTATTTTATGTTCATATCTTTTAACTTTCAGTTTCCATTATATTGTGCATATTACTCATTTTATGTTAATGTGCATGTAATTTACATGTGAGACTATTATTATATTTTACTACAAATTGTTGTCTATATTTATTACACATTGATGTTTACATTTCAGTGTTCAAAGTGTTATTCATAAGCCATATTTATCATAAGGTAGTTGTTGCCTATGAGGACAAGCTAGTTGACAAGTCGAGTAAAGGATTGGGAGTGCAATCCACTACCTTTCTTAGTGGAGAATGCCCTAACACTTTCATCAATTTTCACTTAGTATTGTATCAATAAGAACCATAGCTCCATGTTTTCTTAAAATCATTATTCATTTCTTGCTTTCCTAGACTAAATCAATGACTTAGGCATACACCAATTAAAAATTTGAGTAAAATACTACTTGAGTAACCATCCATTTTCTCTCTCATAAGTGGAGAAGGCCATATTTCATTCTTGTTGAGATTCAACAAGATGATGAGCTTAGTGAAAAGAGTCGCCTTCACTAAGTGGGCCCGCAAGCTATTTTTGGCGCAAGTCTATTTTTAGACATTATGATCATATTTTAGAAGTTGCAGGATGCTATTTGTGGATGGCTGGTCAAGTTGGAAAAATAGATGAAATTCTATTTTTTGTGAATATTGGGCGAAGTCTATTTATAGATCACATCAAAATAGATGCATGTCGATTATTATTAGCTCTTAATAATAATCGACACTAAACAACTTATTCTCTTGGAGCACTTCAACAAGCACATATGTGGCACATCAGTGGACTGAGTGGGAATTATGCAATTCCTAAGGGTTTACTGGAGCTATTGCATGGAGGACTCAGCTAGAACTCAAGTGCCAAAATTATGACAGAGTTGGAAGAGTAGTTTATGGAGTTGTATTCAGTTTAACTTAGTTAGACTCAGTTGAGATAGTTGTATCTAGTCTAACTGATTGATACACTAGTGAGAGGGGTGAACACCCACAAATGATAACTCATTAATCAACTGAAAAATACATCAGTTAACTACAGTGCATGGTAGTTTCAGTGGAGACCAAGTGGAGAGATAGGTGAAGGGGAAAGATGGACTATCTGTTGTGACTATAGTGATGCATTGATTTCATCACACACACATTGGAGTTGCCAATGATAATTTCGAATTCAAGGCAAGAGTAATTCGAATTCATTCAGAGCTATTCTTCAGCAGGGATTGCGCAGTGGAGACAGGCTAGTAGGAGGGCAGAGATCGGTGCATGCATTTGCAAGATTGTTCCTGATTAGTGTATGACAATTGTACTGTACTGAGAGCTTGATAAGCTTTGTATGAGGATTTTCATATGATTCCATGATACATAATATATATTTGGGGTTTTCAACAGTTTTCCCGCTAAAAACTCGTGTTATGTGCGCATTGATTATTTTGTTTATGCTTCACATGTGTGTGCAATTAATTTTTCGCAAAAGATTAACAAGTGGAATTGATTCAAAGATGGTACAGTTAAATAGTGGAGATCGGTGAATCAAGGAAATATGCATGCTTACTACATAAAATTTGACACAAAAGATAGGTTTTTAGGTTATTGTTGATTGAAGATTGCACTAGAAGTGAATTTGTGCCGGGTGGACAATTCGAATTTAAGGCGAACATTCTTAAAAGTGTGGTTGAGTATACATTGAAATGTATTTCAACGGGTTGAGATTGGAGTATGCCCTTGATGGGAGCTCGAATTACATAGCCTAGAAGGACAGGATGGAGGCAGTGCTGGAGGATAATGGACTGAAGGAGTTCATCGATATCGATGTTCCTAAGCCGGGATCTAGCGATGCTGCATTACTTGACGCATGGCAAAAGAATACAGCAAAGACGAGGAGAATTATGTTGGAAGGTGTGAAGGACCATATTGTGTCCAACCTTCACGGGAAAGCCACTCCATTCTTAATGTGAAAGGATTTGACAGAATTATTCCAAAGCAGAAGTGACCAGAGGAAGTTGGTGCTTAAAGACAAGCTCAAAAAAATAAAAATGGAGAAGGGCGACAGTATTCCAAAATACCTCACGAAGTTTGTACACTGCAAGGATGGATTGGGAAGCGTGGGGGTTACTGTTGATGAAGAAGACTTGGTGAGCTTGGCTCTCCTTGGGCTTCCGAAGATTTAGCATAGCTACGAAGACTCTGTCAATGGACGAGAGAAAATGCCGGGATGGGAGCCACTTTGGTTGGATCTTGTGCAGGAGGAGATAAGGCGGGGTACCAGGGATGGATCTTCATCGAAGAATGAAGATGAAGAGAATTGCGCCAAAGCAAGGAAAGGGAAGGGGAAGAAACATCCTTCAAAATCCGATGCTAAAGACAAGAATCAGGATTTGTCCAAAGTGAAGTTTTTTCACTGTCACGAACATGGACATTTCACCACTAATTGTCCATAGAAGAAGAAGAACAAGAAGGCTTCTGGATCTACAGCTGGAGAGGCCTTAGCCTCACAATTTGAGCTTGATTTCTCCTTGATCGCTTGCTTGGTTTCAAGCTATATGGGATCGGTGTGGTATCTTGATAGTGGTGCGTCTTTCCATATGACGGGAGACAAAGATTTGTTTAATGACTTGGAGGAGAAGGACCTCCAGATGCATATAGAGATGGGCGACGATGGTCGATACAGTGCGACTGGAATTGGGACCATTACCTTTGAGAGGGAGTCTGGTAATCCATTCTGTTAGAATAAATGTTATGCATGTTCCTGTGTCCGAAGAAGAACTTGGTCTCGGGCCGTTAATGCTTCGGAAGACAAAGGTTATGATGTTGTTTTCAAGGGAGGGCGTTTCCTTCCTCTTTCCTCGATATAAAAAACAACCAGTCAAACCAAGAGGATAGGGGTTCGAGTTAAGAATCTCTACAAGCTAGAGGTAGATGGTTGTGCTGCAATGATGGGCAAAGCAGAAGAGGTGGTGAGCCAGGACGAGGGTGAATTATGGCACATGAGATTGGGCCATCTTCACCATGACACTTTGAAGATTTTGTAGCAGATTTCTACTAGAATTCCCAAGGGTAATCTTGTGCAGTCATATCAATGCAAGGGATGTACTATGGATAAGTTTGTGAAGAACACCTTTCATGAGAAGGAGAACCGTGCTTCGGTGATCCTTGAGAGAATTCACACATACGTGTGTGGACCTTTCTCGGTTGCTTCAACAGAAAAACACAGGTATTATGTTATTTTTGTTGATGACTATTCTCGTAGATGTTGGATATTATTCATGCAGAAGAAGAGCGAAACGTTTCGTGTCTCCGTGAGTTCAAGGCATTGGTGGAGAAGGAGTCGAAGTAAGTGAAAGTTTCATTGGGATGAGCAATTGTATAAATTTTAATAAATGATATATTATTCACCGAGATTATCCCGATCACACACTATTTTAGCTTCATGCACAATACATAATCTCTTCTACCATTGATCATTACATGCGGAAATAAAATCAATTGCATGCGCACATTAAAACCATAAACAATCACACATATGAACACAATATTTCATGGGAAAGCTTAAAGCTGAAAACCCCAACTATCTGTATATTATATGTCATAGAGATCATGTAAAAATCATCATACAAAGCTCCTCACAAGCTCTCAGTATAATCTCCAATTGCTACACACTAATCAAGCCCGATCTAGCAAATCACATGCTCCAATCTTCTCCACTCCGTTAGCCCGCCTTCTACCGCGCAATCCCCGATGAATATTGGTCTGACTCAGTTCGAATCCACCTGCATGCACTACGCAACTCTCATTGGCATCTCCATCAATGTGGTAAATTCATGCACTAAGATAGCCAACAGATAGTCACACTTGCTCTTTCACCTACCTCTCCACTTGGTCTCCACCGAAACCGTCCATGCACTCGTTAACCGATGTATTCTTTAGTTGATTTATGAGTTATTTCACTAGTGAATTAATTAATAATTAATTCACACCACTCTCACTAGTGTATCAATCAGTTAGACTAGATACAACTAGCCCAACTATGTTTAACCGAGTTAAACTGAACACAACTCCATTAACTCCTCAATCAACTCCACCAAACTCTGTCACCTGAGTTCTAACTGAAGTCTCCATGCAATAGCTCCACTAAACCCTAGGAATAGCGTAATTCTTTCTGTCAGCTGCATGTGCCACATCCGTGCACTTAATTGAAGTGCTGTAAGAGGATAAGATAATGTTTAGAGTCCAAATATTATTAAGAGCTAATAATATTCGACATATCTATTTTTAGACTGGAAATCTAAAAATAGATTCCGCCCAATATGTCTAAAAATATAAGTCCATCTATTTTTTCCGAATTTACCAACCATCCACAAATAGCATCCCGCAACTCATAGAACATGATCCATATGTCTAAAAATAGACTTTGTGTCAAAAATAGCCTGCGGGCCCACTTAGTGAAGGCGACTCCTTTCCACTAAGCTCATCATCTTGTTGCACCCCACCAATAAGGTTGAGGAATACATCTCGGGTGAATTCAAAGACTTCTGTATCAAAGAAGGAATTCGAATAGAACTCATAGTGCCTCATAAGCCACAGCAGAATGGGGTCGCGGAGAGAAAGAACAGAGCGATCGTGGGTGTTGCACGAGCGATGCTACATGACCAGGGCCTACCGATGCACTTGTGGGTGGAAGCATGCAACACTGCGGTTTATGTGCAAAACCATTCTCCTCATAGAGTACTTGGCATCAGTACAACTGAAGAATATTTTACTAGTAAGAAGCTTGATATTTCTCATTTGAAGATTTTTGGCTCACCTGTTTACATTCATGTGACAAAGGATGCCAGGAAGAAGTTGGAACTGATCGCAGAAGCTGGGATATTTGTGGGGTACATAGAAACACCCCATAATTATCGTGTATTTTCCGTATATTTGACAGATTCTAGTAAAGGACGGGATATGTTCATCTAATGAGGTGAAAGCCATGAAGTTGTCGCTTGAGAGGGAGCTACACCTGCATGCAGAGGAGGAACTTCTGTTCCCAAAGATGAACCTATGATGTGGATTATCCACAGAGGAGATTCATGAGTGGAGGAGTCCACTCAAGTAAGGTAAATCAAACATCGACAAGGCAAAAAGCATAACACATAAGCTAAGGACCGGCTTGATGCGTACGTAATGGTGGTTCCTGCGATCACAACACAAGATAGAGAGAGTCACCGACTAATTTATTGGATACATGTAATCTTTGGTGAGCAAGTGTATCGTGATTGTTTCATCTTCTTTGAAGAAGTGTGTTATGTTTAAGCCCACATGGGTAGATGCCATGGTGGAGGAGCATGACTCCATTGTCAGAAATAGTGCTTGGGAGATTGTTCCAAGGCCGGTGGGAAAATGAGCTATAGGATCAAGATGGATCTACAAGGTAAAGCAAGCCACTGATGGGAGCATCAATAAGTATAAGGAAATATTTTTTTCCTGGGGCTTCTCACATATCGAGGGGATTAACTATGAAGAAACCTTTACACCTAGGGCATGGTATTATTCCATATGGACCATCCTTGCTCTCTCAACGTATGTATACAGTACATTCATCAAATGGATGAAGACTAATAAGCATTTAATGGGATAATTGAGGAAGAGGTGTACATTGAGTACCAAGGATTTGAGATCTTCAAACAAAGTTGCATGTGTGTGCACTAAAAAGAGTTAATCGTATGGGATGAAACAAGCAAAATCTCCTGTGCTTTGTACACTTGAATCGACAGCTATTTCATGGGACTTGGCTTCACCAAGAGTGAGGCGGATGCAAACCTGTACCAGATTGTGGTTGAGGGTAAGCTTTTAATCATTATACTTTATGTTGATGATTTAATACTAACAGATGATGAGCATTTGATACACTCATGCAAGCAAGATCTTGCAAAGGAGTTTGACATGAAGGATTTGGGCCTCCTTCATTATTTGCTTGGATTGGAAATATGGTAGCGGGAAGGTGAACTATTTGTGTCTCAAGGCAAGTATGCCCGGGAGATAATGGAGAAGTTTCACATGCAAGGATGCAAGCCTATCAACACTCCTCTTCTAGGAAATTGGAAGAAAGACGATGCTACATCGACAGAGGTAGTAGGTATGGATGCCACTATTTATCGATTGGGGCTAGTGGTTCAAGCCATGTATTTAGTTAATACAAGACCGGGCATATGCTATGCGGTGAACCAATTTTCACAAGTGATGGTTAGACCTACCAAGCTCTTTTGGAAGACAAGCAAGCATGTTTTGAGATATCTCAGGGGCACATCTGAGTATGGTTTATGGTACAGACAGACGGATGAGGTGAATTTGCATGGCTTCACGGATGAAAATTGGGTAGGAAGCCCAACAAACAGAAAGAGCACATCAGGAGGTATTTTCAGTATCAGATCTACGACAATTTCTTGGTACAGTAGGAAACAAAGATCCATGGCACTCAGTTTAGCGGAAGCAAAATACATGGAAGCAACTCAAGCTGCATGTGAGGCTATCTGGATGAGGAAGATTCTAGTTGGTTTGTTCGATTCACATTTAGATCCCACACTGATACATTGTGATAATCAGAGTTGCATTAAACTCTCGGTTAATCCCGTGTTTCATGATAGATCTAAACATATTGATATCCTAGATCACTATATCGTAGGGATGGGTGAAGACGTTGCTTCGCACATTCCTAGGAGGATCAGATGCGATATTCCCGACGAAGGCGCTCACCAAGAGAAAATTTGAATACCATAGAGGCAGGATCGGGGTGAAGGATAATCCCTATCTTGTTGAGAGGGAGTGTTGAGATTCAACAAGATGATGAACTTAGTGAAAAGAGTCGCCTTCACTAAGTGGGCCCGCAGGATATTTTTGGCGCAAGTATATTTTTAGACATGATGATCATATTTTAGAAGTTGCAGGATGATATTTGTGGATGGTTGGTCAAGTTGGAAAAATAGATGAAATTCTATTTTTAGAATATTGGGTGAAGTCTATTTATAGATCGATGCCCTAAAAATAGATGCATGTCGATTATTATTAGCTCTTAATAATAATTAGACACTAAACAACAAATTATTCTCTTGGAGCACTTCAGTTCAATGCACAGATGTGGCACATCAGTGGACTAAGGGAATTACACAATTCCCAAGGGTTTACTAGAGCTAATCCATGGAGGACTCAGTTAGAACTCAAGTGGCAGAGTTATGACACAGTTGGAAGAAGTAGTTATGGAGTTTTATTTAGTTTAACTTCAAAGTAGACTCACATATTGTATCTAGTCTAACTGAATGATACACTAGTGAGAGTGGAGTGAATTAATTAGTTAATTAATTCACAAATAATAACTCATTAATCAACTGAACAATATAGCAGTTAACTATAATGCATGGCAGTTCCAGTGGAGACCCAGTGGAGAGATAGGTGAAAGGGCAAGATGGACTATCTGTTGTGACTATAGTGATGCATTGATTGCATCACACACACATTGGAGTTTCCAATGAGGATTGCGCAGTCAATCCAAGAGTAATTTGAATTCATTTAGAGCTATTCTTCAGTAGGGATTGCGCAGTGGAGGCAGGCTAGCAGGAGGCAAAGATTGGTGCATGGATTTGCAAGATTGGTCCTGATTAGTGTATGATGATTGTACTGTACTGAGAGCTTGATAAGCTTTGCATGAGGATTGTCATATGATTCCATGATACATAATATATAGTTGGCGGTTTTTAGCTTTAGGCTTTCCCGGTTAAAAACTGTGTTATGTGTGATTGATTATTTTTGTTTATGCTTCACATGTGTGTGCAATTAATTTTTCCGCAAAATATTAACAAGTGGAATTGATTCAGTATTTTGCATAAGGTTAAATAGTGTGAGATCAGGTGAATCAAGGACATATGCATGCTTAGTGCATATAATTTCTACAATTCTTACGTTTTTAAATGGTGTTAGGTTGCATCTTGAAACTCAAGGCAAAACAATGGATGGGGATTCATTATTTTCCTCTCTGATTCTCACTTTTTCAGGGTGAAAATGGGGTTTGGTTTAGGAACTAACAATATGGCATAAATCTTGGCTTGAAAAAATATGCTCTTTTTATCTCTTGCTAATGGTTGTACACAAATCCAAGCATATGGGAACTCCATGATGATAAAAAACTAGATGAATAACATTCAAGAATGCAAGAATATTACTCATAACTATTTTAGAAGAAGTGACTCAGCTGAAAAGTTCTTTTAATTTCTTCTCATGTTCTCACATATATAGGGAAAGGAATAAAGAAGTAGACCGCCTCTCCAAAGAAGTATTGTTAATGGAAGAAGGGCCTTGGGATATTACAAAACAATGTGAGGGTATTATTGTTACAATTTTTTTCTAATGCCCTATAGTAATTTACCTATAGTGAATGAAATAATTTAACGTTATGCAACATCTTCAAATCAATTTTGATCAATTTTATTTTGTTCATAGTGTTTAGATAACACTTACTTGTCAAAAGGACTCTTATGTATTATTTCACCATAGATAGTATTTTTTTGTTGAAAGTATACTTTTTTGTATTCGTGTTTTAAGATAGCTACATGAATCTAAAAAACATTTTGTATTCGCATGCACCCACAATGTTCATCTACATAATGTAATTTTATCATTTTTTAATTGAATGGAATTTCCTTTTTGTTCCTTTGGAGGGAAAAAAAAGTGGTGTTAGGTTGAAGTCTACTAGATTAGATAAAGGAATATCATAGTGTCCACTAGTTCTAATCAGCAAGAAAGGCCCTAGTGCACTACCAATCCATTAAACTAAAAACCCTTAATCATTGTTTCCAATTTTGGTAATTTACAAGCATTTGAGTATGAGAACTTGACATTTTTTAACATTATTGTGTAGAATACTGTGACCTATGTGAGATGACTCTTACTGCATCCCCAACCGTGAGTGTTAATGATTCAAGTGTGTGTGTTATGTTTCCCAAACATTGTGTTTAGTTCAAAAGTTTTGTTTCATGCTTTCTTGGCTTTGCTTTAACTTTTTTCATAATTATAACTTTTGATTTTGATTAGCCTCACGCTCGTGACTAGAGAAGAAGACATTGTGTTGATATTTTTAATGAATAAAACCCATAATTAGAAGTTTTAACAAAATTGAGATTTCAAGTTTGATTTTGTTTATAGTAATTTAATCCCTTTATATAAAAAGCATATTGTATGGATGTTTTAAATGACCTTTAAAGATAGATACATGTGGATAGGCTAAAAACAAAGTATACATTAAGTTCATCTTGTCAAATTGTTAACTATGGTTGCAATTTTTGTTGTGGGGTCGTTTCATCACCATTGACACCTTTCATGGTGCATTTTATGACCTAATATCCTTACCACCTTTAGCAAGTTGTGTGGTCACTTGTTTTCAAGGGAAGGATCCCTCTTCAAGTTATGAAGTAATAGGCAATACTACCAATGTATCTGTGTCTTAGTATTTTCTTTAATTGTTTTTGTTGATATTTCCTTTAGTTTATGAAATAAATCTAGAAATGAAATGGATCTTGTTAACTCAAAACAACATGCACCCAAGAGGACCTAAAAGTATATACATAGGTGTGGTCCTATATTTTACTAATGCCATGGCATAATGCCACATTTCATATATCATTATAGGATGAAGATTAACAATTAAAATTTTCTAATACTCACATATTAACTTTTATACATGTTCAAGGTTTCTTTGTTACCTCCTTCCCTGCTTCTTCAACCTCTATTCATGTATGTTTTAATTTCATATATTTTTCTTTAATATTGAAATTTGATTTATTTCCTATGTAAGGATTTGGAAAGACGATCTTCAAATACCTCATTCGGTTGTTCCTCATTGAGTGAAATCCATGTTTAATGGTTTTACTAATTAAATTTTGGGTTTTGTCTTGTCTCAAATACTAGAGTATATATTTTCCAAATTGTGAATTTAGAGAAACAAAGGAAGAGAACCTGAAATGTAAGCATCTATGAAAAATAGAGGGCGGTTGAAAAGTTCTCAAAATCAAATCTAAGTCCAACCTTAAACACCCTCTTAGCTTGGCTTGCTTAGTATCTAATATATCTAGAAAGGAACACTGGAGCAACAAGAGTGTAGACTCATCCTCGAAGATAAAAAATCCCAAGGAGAATCTAGAAATCAATAATCTTATTGATAAGGATGAGGGTTTAGTTGAATATGTAGGGATTAATTAATTGTAATTCCCTTATCCTAGAATATAAAAAATCTAGGAAGCTAAAGGAGTTGGCATCTAGAAGGACCTCATTTGTGGCTATGATTACTGCTACATTAAGGCATGATTTCCTAAAATGATTTTTTGCAACTTGGTGGGTTTCCCCTATTGAATGAGTATCTGAAAGAAGCTTATAAAGGAAAACTTAGAGAGGCTGGAATTTTAAATGGATGTGGTAAAACCATAGCTGACCTAATTTTGTAATATTCCTAATTATCCCAAGCTAATAGGAATATTCATTTTTTTTTTTGTTTTTCATGCTTATGAATAAAATTGTAAAGGAGGACCAATAATAACTCCTAAACATCAAAATAAATCGATGCTCAATGTGAAACAAGCTAAATATGAGCTACTTTTATAAACACACATAAGTGTGAACGAGGTTGGGCCAATTGACTGGGTCAACAGGACCAAATCCACAGTGCTATCTACATGCAATGTATCTCCTCAAGGCACAATGCAGTTCATGTTGGAGGTCACTCATGAGAATGAGGCTAAATCATCAAGGTGGTTTAGGGTTTGACAAGATTTCCAAATTATAAAAGGAGGAGGAGGAGTTCAAGGAGAGGGTTGATTATTTGATATTTATCAAGGTGTTGTCTGTTTAGACATTCCTTATTCTATGGATGTTTAGCTGAGAATAGTGTTGTTTAGCACTTGGGTGTTCTTGGTCGGGAATCCCACCTCCTTCCTTGAGTAGCTCTTGGAGGAGACTTGTTCTATCTTGTCCACTATCAGGCTTTGGTCCAAGCTTCATATTCCAACCACAATTCAGATCCTGTTGAGGGTTTGATTTTTTTTGCAAGCTGCAGTAGTGGAAGCTAGATCTATTCAGATCTAGGAAAATCTAGTGCCTCTTCTCAGTGAGTGTGTCTTTTAACCTCCTGGAAGAGTGTATTGGATCATTAGAGTTGAAATTTCAGATCTAGGCATTAGGCCTATTCAGTACTGAATCTAACAACACAATTTATCTCCCATAACTGCGTTATCTGCAAGAGAGAAGTTGCAGGATGTTTGAGCAACGTTTTGGAGGAGTGATATCTAGTGTTAAGGGGCTCTCCTTGCACTGTGGTGATCCATGGATTGACCATCCAATATATGTTCATTTTAGATCTGATTTGAATTTGGTTCTATTTAATACATAATTCCTGAATATTATTGCATGACTGCAACTTAGATCTCAGATCTACTCACTATTGTTCATGATTTGCTCAGATCCCCAAGGGGAGTGTATTAAGGAGCCCATCTAGTACACAGATATGTATTGGATCTATATTTTTGTGTACAGATCTACTCTATATCTGATGTGTAATATATATCAGCTGTAGCATCAATAAAATAACGCTGTTAGGCTTTGCAGTCCCATTTTTTTGTTGCAACACCTCAATCTTGAGGGTTTCTTCATATAATTCTTCTGTTTATCTATTGTACATTGTATGAACCATGCTATAGATCTTATTTACTGATTTCCACACCATATTGAATCCATCACCTTCAGAAAATCACGCTTCCTATGCTTCAGTAATTCTGCAGTAATCAAGTCTTGGGGATTGGGCATTTTTAAGCCATACCAGGAGTGGGAGACCTATTTAACATAGCTAGAGTCATTTTTTTTTGCTGAAATTTGGTATGTGAGTCCCACATGACCTAAGATATGATATCCCACTGTCACTTTCCCTTATTTTTATTCTCATCTCTGAAATTAACCTTTTTAGGGCATACATTTCTGCTTTTCCCCAAATTTTGGCTCATAAAAGGAAGTACAGTTTGCTGCTGTAGCTTGGATTTATGGCTATGTTTTTTTAACACATCCTATGAGCTTATTTAATTTTTCATATCCATTACTGTGTTCATACATTGCTGCAGGTCCTCATTGGGCATTTATCAAGCCATACTAGGTGTGGGAGGCCTGTTTGCCCGACCTAGAAGGATTTGTATTTTATATCCTCTTGGATATAGGACTTAGATACTCAGATATAAGGGATCCAAGTTCTGGTTTCAATCTTGTAGCAGCCATTCCTGGAAAATGCGTTTTCCAGTCATGCCTTGCTAGTGTTAGGCCTTTGTAATTTAGTAGAGTGGCAAGACTAAATGCTACAGAGACTACATCAAAAACCACTTTGGGATTCTAGGATCTAGCCCTCCTGAATCCAGAGAGGGATCTATCTATAAGTGCAAATATTGATTTATCTTTAAGGCTTTTAGTATGATATTAGGCTAGTTATTAAGAACAAGGGTTTTTTGGTTTGTTTAGTTGGTCAAGGTATGATCTTTAATTGGATGGAATATCACAAAATGAAAAGAGTTCCAAAAGGTGAAGATGCAAGTATATTGAGAAATGGTCAGCAAATAGGATAAATATGATGCAACTTTAAACCATTGGGCAATGGAGTCACAAAAGGGTTTAATTGTACAACAATTTCAAGAGTGGTCCAAGGGGCAAGTCATCTATATCAAAATATATTTTTAGATTGAATGATGGAATTGAACATTAAAAGTGTTGAGAAAGTGGAAAAAGCCAATAATTTCAGCAAGGATTTATCAACTTTCCATACAAGAAAATCCTTTTTAAGCAACTGTTTGAAACCAACCAAAGACAAGGCTAACCTTAAACTTCTTTGGACAAGCTTGTATTAAAGCTAACTTATCAGACAAAATTCTAGTAATCACACTAGACTACTTTCAGAAGGGATGAAAACAAATAAGGAAACAAAGTGCAGCTTAAGATTAAGTTAGATGCATTAAAATCTAGGCCTGCTTTCAACATACTCTTAGGGAAACTTTCAAACAACTTTTGGAGAAAGAACTAGAAGATAGGGCAAATCATAAAATTTTCTAGTTTAACTCTACTTAGCATGTAATGAAAATATCATTCAAGAAATTCCTTTCAAGCTTTTCAAATCAAGACATGGACTAACCAACATTCCTTGATAATGTTTACACTTAATTTAAGTCATTCCTAAATACACAATTGGAAGAAAACATTAAGATAAAGCTTATCAGTCAGAGTAGGGTACTTTTGACAGTAAATTTTAGCTCTATGCTTGATGTTCTTTATCAGAGAAAAGTGAACAAAATGGCATACATGAAAGGTAAAAAAAATACAGTAAGAGGTACTTCACCAATGATATAGACCAGGATCCCAAAAATCAGCTTGTATATTGATGTCAATCCAGTTACATACTTCAAGTCCAATGTTTCAGAACAACAACAACTTCTCTCCTCAACCTAAATTCTTCAATAACTTAACAGAGCTTCAGAACTTCAGGAATTTATTTACATTCAACAAGTATTCGATACAACAACTATTACATCAGAAATCCAATAACCAACCAACCAACCAACCAACAATCTCTCATCTTCTTCAGAAGTTTTTATAGAAGGAAAGAGGAGGTGGGATCAAGAATAAAATGTCTAGTTCAATTAATACAAGTTTTAATGCTTCTATGCTTTTGAGAGGCTCAACGGAGAAGTTTTCTGATATTTCTCTGTATTAATTGGTTTTCATTAAGTTCTTAGGCTACTTGGAAGTTTTTGTTGACTTTAAAGCCCTTTAGGCAAGCTGGAAATAACTCTGGCTGTCTTTAGGCAAAATATCACTGACTGGGCAATAAATATGCCTTCTTTTGATTTATTGAGGCTGCAGGTGGCATTTTGGTAGCTGAAGAGGATTCAATTAGCCTTTGATGTGGCAGTGGAGGCCTCCTTTGATGATATTTTCCTCTGTTTTACCTTAAAACATCTTTAATATGCCTTACTCTGTGTTTAGGCTTGATTAAGCCTTGATCTTAGTCTTCGGGTCCTCATTCTTTGATATTGGCTTTATTTCTTTAAACTGGAGGATTAAAAACCTTGATTTTCAGGCTTAGGCATTAATCCCTTTACTGTAAATTTCTTCCCTGATACACTCTGTTTGGCTTGTTTACACAGGTCGCTTTATGTAGTTGGAGGGTTTATGTTAAATCCTGGATCGTGCTCTAGATGATGTATTTGAGAGCGTGAAACCCTGCTGGTTCCTTTTCTTCATTGGATTAAGGCTCAGAATCGTCACTCCAAGCCTTTTTGTTACCTATCTATGATTGCGGAAAAACACACATCAATCACCATTAAAACCCTGCAAAAACACACAAATTCATTAAGAAATCTTGTGGAATTGGTTTTAATATTGCTTCATAGGTTAAATGGAGGGGATGGAGCTGTGCGGAATGGAGGAATTTGCAGCAAAAATGGAGGAATACCCTTGGCAGAAGCGTAACAAGAGCAAATGGAGTTTGGGTGCGAGATTGAACAGGAGCCGTCGATTTAGATTGATCAACGGTCGAGATTTCTCAACCAAGTCATTTGGGGGAGGGTTGGGTGAATTGTGGTAAGATTAAATCAGGGCCATTCGATCAGGATCATGAACGGTGGAGATTTCCCGACGAGATCGTTTGGAGAAAGACGGAAGACAAATGAACAGAGTTCAGGATATAATGCGGGCCATTAGATTAAAGGATTCAACGGTGGAGATCAGCCAGTGGCATCGTTTGGGAGAAAGGACAAAGGGCGAAAGACTTGGGGTGCGATATAATGTGAGCCGTCCGATCTCAAAGATCGACGACCAAGATTAAAATGTAAATACATTGCGGAGGACAACGGTTTGGGCAAAAAACCATTAATGGTTTTCGCGCAGGCTTTGAGGGGGTAAATGGTTTTCCGAAAAATAACGCGATACGATACGTCGCGCGACACGTGGATTTACAAAACTACCCATTTCACGTTTTTTTTGGAATGTTAACCATTGGGCGCAAAGAAAATGCGAAACGCGTCGTCGACCATCGGATGATTGGGTGCAGATCCGACGGTGCGGATCACACGCGATGGGAAAAGTTGCAGGTCAAAGAGGACAACGGGGCCCAGGATGACGTGCGGTGTTTTGTTGTGGAGCGGGCGGGTTGAACGATTCATCGGGTTTAATCCCGATCGTCAGATCTTTGAAAATGAACAGTCAAGATTTGATAAGGGGTGGAGAGATGAGTGGAGAGAAAAGGTAAGGCAGAAGGGAAGGAGGAGATCAGGTTCCAGGATGATCGTTGATCTGCAGAGATCAACGGTCCAAATTAAATTTAATCTTTTCGTCGGGGAATGAAAAAAATAAAAGGAAATAAGGGTTATGACGGGTTTTGGAGATGGGTTTTAGGACTTTAGCGCCCGATTGCGGGGCTGTAGGACATATGAAGGTTAGGGCTTAAGGTAATAAGCCCTCAGGGGCTTAATGCCTTTGTAATGCAAAAAGACTATTTTTAGGCCAAAACAAGGGTTCCGGTAGGTGAAATGAAGGGTTTTAAAACCAAATAAAGGGGAGATATAAGGTTTTAAAAGGGTCTTTGGAGTGATTTAGAGGTTAGATGAAGGGTTTTTAAAGGATTTTATGGAGGAAAAAGGGTGAAAAAATGGAATTGTTTTATGAATGAAAGGAGGGATGAAAATGATGAAAAATGGGGTTTTAAGCAGTCTTTCTCTTGGCAAACAGTAGGTTCTTTAGGATAAAGAGGGAAACAACAGTGAAGATTAACTCAAAGAGTAAAAATTATCATAAGACTTTAATAACTAATAATTTGGTCATGAATTGTTTCTTAAAGGCTAAAAAGAGATTTAGCCACCATTTGGTATGACAAATTTTA
The DNA here is from genome assembly GCA_034641835.2 of Pinus albicaulis. Lineage (NCBI taxonomy): Eukaryota > Viridiplantae > Streptophyta > Pinopsida > Pinales > Pinaceae > Pinus > Pinus albicaulis. The sequence continues at coordinate 1,537,669,032 of CM076580.1, read as the reverse complement.
CTGGTGGCTAACAGTGGCTCCACATGGGGATTACATCTTCTTGAATATGTCAAGAATCTTCAACTATTGATCTCTGTCTTTCAGTAAACCAGTGTCTTATCCATTGGGCAACAACCTTTTTTTGACTTGATGATATTTGCAGCAAATTGCAATAATGGAATTCTATCAAAACAATCATCTCTACCTACCCAATCCTAATAATCCTAACATTTTTTCTTCTTTCAGAGTGCATTTGGATTGGAAAACTCTTTTCATAACCATTTTATTATTTTGAAAGTAGGAAACTAATTTAATTCTACTCTTATTTCTCCATGAGTTCAGATTCAGCAGTTGAACTCATAAGCTTCTCTACCTAACTACTATCTGTCAGGATTAGACTGTCTGACAGACTTTTATTCTCTAAATTCTAGACAGAAAATTTAAAAGCATGCAAGCCAAGATTAAGCAGTTTGAATTTCTGCAGGTCTATTTCATAAAAACAAGCTGCACATAGATTTTATTTGCAGAAAATTAAAGCAAAAAGGTGAAGGCTTAAGATCTGAAAATTTAAGAACATCCTTCATTATTTCTTCAGCTCTGTTTTTTATTTTGTTTGAGCTATCTTTTCTCTTTTCTGGTTCACATTTTGAGCTTTCTAGAACCAGTTTGTTTTCTATCCTAATCTACCTTACTGATAAGCCAAGATTATGCTGTTTGGCTGATCTAATTCACTAACCTATCAGCAGTAAATTGAAAAACTAATTAGTCATGATTAAGCTGTATGACTAACTAGAAGTCTGTTTTTTAGGAGTGGCATTTGAGCTTGCACACTTTCAGACCTTGTTTCTCTTTTTTTTTTTTTGGTATGGGGCTATACCTTTCTTGTTTTTACAATCTGCCCTCTTTTTATTTTTCATTGTTTTTGTATTTTTTCCTTTTCTAACTTTGAAAACAGTGAAAGATATGATATTTACAATGGAAAATAAAAAAGCTTCAAATTGATATAGTCAAGAAAAATAATGTTTGAACATCCTGCCATTGACAAGACGTCCAAAAAGTTCAGTTCCATTCAATTCCTACAAGAAATAAGCATTGTTACTGGCATTAGAATGAATGAGATAAGGGCCTAGCCATAAGTTATCAAATTTTCCATGTTTTCCCTTATCTTCTCTTCTGGAATCCCACTTTAAAACTTTGTCACTAATGCTGAAATCACTGGCCTTGGTTCTTTTATCAAACAACTTCTTGATGTTTTCTTGCTTGTGTAATTCTCTGTTGTAGACTTCCTCTCTGGTTTGTTGAAGATGTATAGTCTGATTGATTCTCCTTGTCATATCATTCTCTCCAGACTGTACTTATTGGATCAGCTTCATGACTGGCACTCCTAGACTTGTTGGAAAAATTGCCTCTGCTCCATAAACTAGCTGATAGGGAGACATTCCAATTGATTTCTTAAGTGTTAATCTATCAGCCCATAGTGCATGTACTAGCTTTGTGTGCCATGATTTCTTATTGTCTTCCAGCAACTTCTTGATTATGTTCACCAAAATTTTGTTTGAGGATTTTGCCAACCCATTACCTTGAGGGTAATAAGTAGTAGAATGGCCCAATCTAATCTGATATTTGTGACAACATTCAACCATATTTTTGGATCCAAATGAAACAACATTATCAGTGATTATCTTCCTAGGACAACCAAATCTAGATAGGATATGATTTTCAAGGAATTTTTTGATGACAGAGTCATTGGCTTGCCTAGAAGGGATGGCTTCTATCCATTTGGTAAAGTAGCCTGTTGCAGTGAGAATCCATTTATGTTGGGCAGATGAGGGATGATGGATTTCCATAATGAAGTCTAGACCCCACTGCTGAAAAGGAGCTTCAACAGTGATTGGATGGAAGGGTAAGGGAAGCAATTTTCTTTTTCCTTCAAAGAGTTGGCATTTGTGACAGGGAATAATCATCTTATGGACATATTGAAAGAGGGTGGGCCAATAGTAACCAACTATAAGGATTTTGTTGGCAGTTGTCTTCCAATAGAGGTGGCCTCCACATTCTCCTTCATGGAACTCATGCTTGATCTTATCTGCATCATTCTCAGGCAAACATTTAAGCAATAATCCACTAGCATTTTTCCAATATAGACATTTATCTAAAATGCAGTAATTAACAGCTTTCAACTTTAAAAATCTTGCCTTTTTTTAGACAAACCAGGAGGTGTATTCAAATTGAGAAAAACATATAAAATATCAGCATACCAAGATGAAAACACAAAATATTCTTCAACAATGGGAATTGGCAACTCCTCCTGTTCATCTAATGCATCTATCATGTTAATATCAAGAGCTTCAAAATTAGACTCAGCCATCAATCTTGCTAGTCCTTGGCATTTTATGAGCTTAGTGGGATTGGTTTCTAAATCATATTCAAGTATCACAGCAATCCACTTTCCTCTTTTTCCATCTGGATCCTGAGTTAAAATTTATTTTACAACTGAATTTGGCACAAATGCAATTATATGGGAATGTAAAATATAAACTTTGAAGTCTTTTAAGGCTTTGACTAAGGCAAAGACTTGTTTTTCCATGATATTGTACTTCAAAGGTGCATCTCTTAATGCCTTACTGAAGAGTGCAATTGGCTGCTCTTGTCCCTTAAAATTCTTTTGTAATAGGACAACAGCTACTATGTGTTCTGATGCAAATGAAAAGATGAAGAAATCCTTTGTAAAATCAGGACTAATAAGAACTGATGTTTTGGTTAACGCTTGTTTTACCAGTTCAAATGATTTATTTGCTTCCAAGGTCCATTTAACTCCTTCTTCCTTTTTCAACATATTGGTCATGTTTCTAAGGAGTTCAGCTAAGTTGGGTATGAACCTTCTCAAGAAATTAATCTTCCCAATGAAATATTTAAGTTCCTTGATGTTTCTAGGATGGTTGATTTGCAAGATACTGTCAATCCTCTTTGGGTCTATCTTTATTCCTTCTTCTGATATGATGTGTCCAAGTAGTTTACCTTCTTGGAGACCAAACATTGTTTTCTTTGGATTTAAAGATAACCCATATTTTCTGCTTTTCTCAAGTGTTCTAGGTGTTATTCATCTGTTTTGAAAAAAACAGTGATATCATCAAGGTAAATAATGATGAAGTATCCTAATTATTCTGAGAATGCAATATCCATGGCTCTCTGAAATGTAGCACCAGCATGCATTAAACCAAAGGGCATTTTCACATACATGAAAGTACCCCAAGGTGTGGTAAAGGCTGTTTTAAGTTGATCATCAGGATGTACTAATAAATGATTGTAACCTGAGAAGCCATCTAGCAAAGAAATTCTTTTAGAATCCACTACCTTTTGTAAAATATGATCCATCTTGGGTAAAGGGTAGTTGTCCTTTAATGAGGCTCTGTTTAACTTTCTAAAGTCAATAAAAAGCCTTATTTCTCCTGTTTTCTTCCTAACTGACACAAGATTAGACACCAAATCTAAATATCTAATAGGGACAATAATTCCATCTTTATACATTTTCTTAATTTCTTTCTCAACCAAAGGTAATTGAACAGGGTTGATTCTACGCAATTTTTGTTTAAAAGGTTTCTGGTTTTCTTTGAGGGGTATCTTGTGCTGAATTATCTCTGTATCATAGGACTTTAGATCCTCATAACTCCATGCAAACACATCAGAAAATTCCTTAAAGAGCTCAATGTATTTCAGTTTAATGTGAGCTGGTAAGGTTTTAGATAGTTTAATCATTTTTGGCTTTTCTTTACTGCCTATGTTACACCCTTCTACTTCAGTTTCAATAGGTTCCAGTCTTGGTTTTTTGGCAACATCATTTGAATCAAATAGTTCTTATAATGGGACCAGCCCCTTTGGCAAGCTTTGAGTGATAGATTGCGAAGTTTCTAAGTCTTCTTTTTCTAAATCTACACTAATATTTGTTGTATGTTCAAGTTTATTAGATAACAGATTTAAATCAGCAATCTTTGGAGACTTTACTTGTTCTTCAAGTATATTTTCTTCAATAGGACAGTCATTTTCATAATCTGAATCTGAACTTGGTAGCTCAAACTCATTTTTGGACTGTAAGAAGTCTTCTATTTGTTTGTCTCCATCAAACACCTGCCAGTATTTCTCATTTTCTGGGACAACTGGCCTAAATTTGATTTGGGTGGTGCATTGTTTGGTTTCATAAGGTGTTAGACAAGTCCTAGCAGCAAAGGCTAAACCATTAGCAAGGATGTTGTGGTTTCCTGGGACAAAGATCAGTTGGAATTCCTCTAATGTTTTCAATAAATCCATGAAATCATTCTTATAGGCTCTAAGTCTGGGGTGTTTGGCACTATATTCCCCATTCATTTGCTTGATAATAAACTCTGAATCACCATAAGCTTTTATCCTTTTGGCCCCTAATTTCTTCAATAAGTGTAGGCCTAAGAGAAGGGCTTCATACTCAGCTATGTTATTGGAACATTGAAATTTTAACCTATAAGAATTCCCTTCAACATGATTGTTTTTAGTGTTTTGTATTCATATGCCTGCACCTGCATTGTTCTTAGTGCAAGATCCATCAAAATTCATACTCCAAAGAGGACTAGTTTCAGATTTACTAGTTTGGTTACTATCCTCTTTACCTTGTGTGCTTTTGGATTGTTCTTGATAGTCAGTATTGTGTTGAATTTGTTTTAGTTCCTCATGTTTTTCATTATGTTGAGGATTCTCCTCTTGACTCTCAAGATTGAAAAACAATGGATGACTATTTTGTAGCTCTAGACCTGTGTTTAGTTTGCTGTGATTTTCTGATTTGACCAACTGTTTTGATGCTTCTGTTTTGTTTTCCTTCTTTTCTGTGTTTGCCAATAAGTTTTATTGAGGGGTGGCTGCTAATTCAGTTAAGGTTTCTTGCTCATTGAATGTTTCATGATTGAAAGTAATAAATGAGTCAAGGCCTGTATGTACAGAACAAAGAGGAGAATTTTCTGATCTCTCTTGGCTACTGACCATGTATTTCATATGAGATTACCTATAAAGTATTCTTGTTTGATTAAAAACATGGATAGTTGCATATGTCATATCCATTTTCATTGTTCCTTGTAACTTAGCTCCCCAAGATCTTGACAACAACATACCATATTTGGGTGGTACATCAGCCACTACAATATCCATAACTAAACACTTGGCTGGAATTTGAGCTAAATTCACACAAAGGTCTTTGATCAAACCTAAAATTTCACTCTACTGGAGTTAAAGGAGTATAGATCTTTGTATGGTCTGGTGATTTCAAGGCCTATAATCTCCATTACTGCTCTGGGCATTAAGTTGTGAGAGGCCCCTGAATCATGCATAGCATTGTGCAAAATTTTGTCATGAATCTTCAAACTAGCATAAAATGGAGGAACTGGTCCTTCTTGGTATCTTCCCTCAATATTTGGACCAAATAAGAGCTTTGGTTGGTCATCACTGAGGTTTACAGTGTCATTATTTTCTGCAATGTTAAAAGCTTTCAAAATTTGAGATCTATAGACATCTTGGGTGACTAATTCAATGAGGGGAACAGAGATTTTAATCTTGGAAATTTCTTGTTCCAAACTAAAAGGAAACTGACTTTTTACAACATTTGTTTCAGCCTTATTAATCACTACTCTATCAGTAAAATCAACTTGCTGATTTCCTCTATTTACATTGGACAAAATTGTTTTAATAGGAGCACTAGCTGAAGTGCTAATGATTCTAAGATCTGCACTCTGTTTTTCATTAATTTGAGTGCCCTTCTCTTTGTTTTGGTCAGAATTTACAGCCACTATTTTGTCCTTTTGTTTTGTAACTTTGGTTTTGATCACAGGGTTGTTTTTTGTAGAGTTGTCAGAGGTTTTGTTCTTGGGAGCTTCCTGATTCTTTTTACTCCTAAGGTCATATTCTTTTGGTGTTTCTATGATGACATTTTCCAGCTCTTGATAGTAATATTCATCCACTGTTCTTTTATCATCGTAAGGTGTGTATAGACCTTGTTTCCTATTGTAATGAACATCAAAATTATCATTGTCTACTCCCAACATGCTTATGTCATCTTCCTCTGTTTTCTCATTTGTTTCTTCAACCTCACTTACATAGTTTTGATGAAAAGGAGGTATAATATGTTGATCATCCTCTCTTGGTCTGTTTTGAGGCCGATTTCTCCTAAAATTTGGATTTTGATTTTGATTTCTGTTTTGAGGAGCTGATTGGTTTTCTCTAGCTTGTGCTCTCTCAAGTATGCTCATCTTTTTCATCATTTCTTCCATCATTCTTTCCATTTTTAAGCTAGATGTGGAGGGTGCAGATTCTTCCCTAAATGATACTTTCTTCTCATTCCTCATTCTGGCTCTTTTCTCCATCAGATTAACTTCCACAGCTAGAGCCCCTTTTTGTGTGTCTTCTAGAGTCGAAGGGTCTCTTTCTCTTAGTTGATAGGCCATTTCAAGATCAAATCCTTGGGGAAACTTGTTCAAGGCTGAGCCTTGTGGAGGTTTCAAGTCTGGGGGGAGGGCATTGTAAACACTATTGAACCTAGTGAAATAAGCTTGAACACTTTCTCCAGTGTTTCTTTTGAGATTGTTGTAGTCTGAAAGTATTTGGAGAGGGTTTTTCTTAACTTCCCATTTTTTTAGGAATAACTGATGGAGAGCTTGTAGATCATTAATACTGTTAGGGGTTAAGCTTTTAAACCATTTTATAGCTTCTCCCCCTAAACTTTGAGCAAATAGTTTAATTTTGACAGTTTCATCATCAATCTCATTTTTTTCAAAATAGACATTCATCTTGTCCACATGTTGTGAAGCAGCAGTAGCACCACTGGCATCATATAATGGTATCTTGGACTGATAGTCCTATGGTAGATTGACTAGAGGTAAAGGAAGGAATAGAGGGGCATACCATGTTGCCATGATAGGAGGTAAATGTGGATATACAAGAGGTGGATTGAAAAGAGGAAAAGTGGTCTGAAATGGAGTGTTCTGGACAGTGGGTGTGTGAAGAAAAGATGTGGATGAACCAGCAAGAGATTTTTGAGAAGATCTTGGATGAGAGAAACCAAAATTATGAAGGAAATGTAAATCAGGTGGATTAGTTTCTTTGCTACCAGGATGTTCAGTTCTTTCTTGGGATGAGGATGGAGACTCTAACTCTATCCAATCTGTATCACCAAGTGACCTAGTTCTGAATGGGTTTCTTAAGTCAACTTGTGAATCTTGTAGAGCTGTAAGGTTTTCAGGAAAGGAATTAGCTCTATGGAGTGATCTAACAATAGTTGAAGCTTGGGACTTAGGATATTTCCTAAGAATTATTTCAGGGTTATCAACTATGTCAGGAGGATTTGGGTCAGGATATGCTCTAGTATGAATTCTTTTAGAAGCCACAGTGTTGCGTTTTTAGACCCAACAACAAGAAAAGTTTAACCAAATATGACAATCTTTAGTAGGCTAATTGATATTTGGCAAGAAAAATTTAATCATCAAAGTTTCTTAACTGAGTTTGAATGATGATATGATAGAAATGGGTTTCTCAGTGGAGTCTTCAGGTCTATTTAGGATTGTGGACTCACCAGGTGGAAAATTTTTAGCGTTTTGTGAAGGTGAAATGTTTTATGGTTCCACCACCATGTTTATTATGAGCTAATCTGAAATATTTTTGAATTTTCTGAGTTTTTTCAGTCCTATAGGTTATGAGAGTGTCCTAAATCTGTTTCAACACTTAGCCATGGTGATGAGACAAAGAAATTTTACTCTTATGGTTTAGGTAGCTGATTCTTTCAAGGTTTTATGAGGCTCTATGAGAATCCTAAGGGTTAATTAGTTTGTCACTGATTAAAATAAGTACTATCATGATTACCATTTGCTTTGGCAGTGCTTGAAGAGAGCTACTTATACTACACTGAATGCTGAGTGTTTTGTTTTAAGGATTTCACTCAGAATTCCCAAGTGGAATGTCTCTTAGAAAACTAAGGGAAATCAACAGGTATACTGATGTTCAGTGGAGTCACCAGGTGAAGGATTTTACTTTATTTCAGGGCTTGAAAGTTGTTTACCATCAACAATCAAAACCACTCTAAGCAGACACTTGATTCATTTAAAAAATGGGATTATCTGAGTTGTGAAGTTATTTATTACTTCAGAATGTTCCCAAGTATGGTCGCCAGTAAATGTTAGGCCTCTGTAATTTAGTAGAGTGGCAAGAATAAATGCTACAGAGACTACATCAAAAACCACTTTGGGATTCTAGGATCTAGCCCTCCTGAATCCAGAGAGGGATCTCTCTATAAGTGCAAAGATTGATTTATCTTTAAGGATTTTAGTATGATATTAGGCTAGTTATTAAGAACAAGGGTTTTTTGGTTTGTTTGGTTGGTCAAGGTATGATATTTAATTGGATGGAATATCACAAAATGAAAAGAGTTCCAAAAGGTGAAGACGTAAGTATATTGAGAAATGGTCAGTAGATAGGATAAGTATGATGCAGCTTTAAGCCATTGGGAAATGGAGTCACAAAAGGGTTTAATTGTAAAACAATTTCAAGAGTGGTCCAAGGGGAAAGTCATCTATATCAAAAGATATTTTTAGATTAAATGATGGAATGAAAGATTAAAAATGTTGAGAAAGTGGAAAAATCCAATAATTTCAGCAAGGATTTATCAACTTTCCATACAAGAAAATCCTTTTTAAGCAACTGTTTGAAACCAACCAAAGATAGGGCTAACCTTAAACTTCTTTGGACAAGCTTGTATTAAAGCTAACTTATCAGACAACAATCCAGTAATCACACTAGACTACTTTCAGAAGGGATGAAAATAGATAAGGAAACAAAGTGCAACTTAAGATCAAGTTAGATGCATTAAAATCTAGGCCTGCTTTCAGCATACTCTTAGGGAAACTTTCAAACAACTTTTGGAGAAAGAACTAGAAGACAGGGCAAAACATAAACTTTTATAGTTTAAATCTACTTAGCATGTAATGAAAATATCATTCAAGAACTTCCTTTCAAGCTTTGCACATCAAGAAATGGACTAACCAACATTCCTTGATAATGTTTACACTTAATTTAAGTCATTCCTAAATACACAATTGGAAGAAAACATTAAGATAAAGCTTATTAGTCAAAGTAGGGTAATTTTGACAGTAAATAATAGCTCTATGCTTGTTTTTCTTTATCAGAGAAAAGTGAACAAAATAGCATACATGAAAGAAAAACAAAATACAGTAAGAGGTACTTCACCAATGATATAGACCAGGATCCCAAAAATCAGCTTGTATATTGATGTCAATCCAGTTACATATTTCAAGTCCAATGTTTCAGAACAACAACAACTTCTCTTCTCAACCTAACTTCTTCAATAAATTAACAGAGCTCCAGAACTTCAGGAATTTATTTACATTCAACAAGTATTCGATACAACAACTATTACATCAAAAATCCAATAAACAACCAACCAACCAACCAACAATCTCTCATCTTCTTCAGAAGTTTTTATAGAAGAAAAGAGGAGGTGGGATCAAGAATAAAATCTCTAGTTCAATTAATAAAAGTTTTAATGCTTCTCTGCTTTTAAGAGGCTCAATGGAGAATTTTTCTGATATTTCTCTGTATTAATTGGTTTTCATTAAGTTCTTAGGCTACTTGGAAGTTTTTGTTGAATTTAAAGCTCTTTAGGCAGGCTGGCAATACCTCTGGCTGTCTTTAGGAAAAATATCACTGACTGGGCAATAACTATGCCTTCTTTTGATTTATTGAGGCTGCAAGTGGCATTTTGGTAGCTGAAGAGGATTCAATTAGCCTCTGATGTGGCAGTGGAGGCCTCCTTTGCTGATATTTTCCTCTGTTTTACCTTAAAACATCTTTAATCTGCCTTACTCTGTGTTTAGGCTTGATTAAGCCTTGATCTTATCTTCAGGTCTTCAATCTATGATATTGGCTTTATTTCTTTAAACTGGAGGATTAAAAACCTTGATTTTCAGGCTTAGGCATTAATCCCTTTACTGTAAATTTCTTCCCTGATACACTCTGTTTGGCTTGTTTACACAGGCGGCTTTATGTAGCTGGAGGGTTTATGTTAAATCCTAGATCGTGCTCCAGATGATGTATTTGAGAGCGCGAAACCCTGTTGGTTTCTATTCTTCATATGATTAAGGCTCATAATCATCACTCCAAGCCTTTTTGTCATCTATCTGTGACTGCAGAAAAACATAGATCAATCACCATTAAAACCCTGCAAAAACACACAAATTCATTAAGAAATCCTACGGAATTGGTGTTAAGACTGCTTTAGAGGTTAAATGGAGGGGATGGAGCTGTGCGGAATGGAGGAATTTGCAGCAAAAATGGAGGAAAACCCTTGGCGGAAGCGTAACAGGAGAAAATGGAGTTTGGGTGCGAGATTGAACAGGAGCCGTCGATTTAGATTGATCAACGGTCGAGATTTCTTCTCCAAGTCATTTTGGGGAGGGTTGGGTGAATGGTGGTAAGATTAAGTCAGGGCTGTTCGATCAGGACCATGAACGGCGGAGATTGCCCGACGAGATCGTTTGGAGAAAGACGAAAGACAAATGAACAGAGATCAGGATATAATTTGGGCCGTTGGATTAAAGCATTCAACAGTGCAGATTTTCCAGTGGCATCGTTTGGGAGAAAGGACGAAGGGAAAAAGACTTGGGGTGCGATATAACGTGAGCCGTCCGATCTCAAATATCGACAGCCAAGATTAAAAGGTAAATACATTGCGGAGGAGAGCAGTTTGGGTGGAAAGCCATTAATGGTTTTTGTGCAGGCTCTGAGGGGGTAAATGGTTTTCTGAAAAAATAACGCGATACAGTACGTTGCACGACACGTGGATTTACAAAACCACCCATTTCAATTTTTTTTGGAATGTTAACCATCGGGCACAAGGAAAATGCGAAACACATCGTCGACCATTGGATCATTGGGTGCAGGTCCGACGGTGCAGATCGCACGTGATGGGAAAAGTTGTGGGTCAAAGAGGACAACGGGGCCCAGGATGATGTGCGGTGTTTTGTTGTGGAGCGGGCGGGTTGAACGTTTCATCAGGTTTAATCTCCATCGTCGGATCTTTGAAAATGAACGGTCAAGATTTGATAAGGGGCGAAGAGATGAGTGGAGAGAAAAGGTAAGGCATGAGGGTAAGGAGGAGATTGGGTGCCAGGATGACCGTTGATCTGCAGAGATCAACGGTCCAAATTCAATTTTATCTTTTCGTCGAGGAATGAAAAAAATAAAAGGAAATAAGGGTTATGATGGGGTTTGGAGATGGGTTTTAGGACTTTAGCGCCTGATTGCGAGGCTGTAGGACATATGAAGGTCAGGGCTTAAGGTAATGAGCCCTAAGGGGCTTAATGCCTTTGTAATGCAAAAAGACTATTTTTAGGCCCAAAATAGTGATTTTTCGGCAAAAACAAGTGTTCCAGTAGGTGAAATGAAGGGTTTTAAAACCAAATAAAGGGGAGATATAAGGTTTAAAAAGGGTCTTTTGAGTGATTTAGAGGTTAGATGAAGGGTTTTTAGAGGATTTTATGAAGGAAAAAGGGTGAAAAAATGGAATTGTTTTATGAATGAAAGGAGGGATGAAAATGATGAAAAATAGGGTTTTAAGCAGTCTTTCTCTTGGCAAACAGCAGGTTTTTTAGGATAAAGAGGGAAACAACAGTGAAGATTAACTCAAAGAGTAAAAATTATCATAAGACTTTAAGAACTAATAATTTGGTCATGAATTGTTTCTTAAAGGCTAAAAAGAGATTTAGCTACCATTTGGTATGACAAATTTTATAGGTGGCTAACAGCTAGCAGATCCCATTTTGGGATATTACAAATTTTGACCTTGTTCCAAGCTCTAGAGAAGTTTCCAATGGAGTTTTATGCTTTGAAATCTAGCAAGGTCTCAAGGTTAATGATGATCTTGAGATATCACACAATCTCAAAAATTGATAAGAAGGAAGATAAGTTTTGAACATATTCAATCGTTCTTTGTTATTGTATTCCCTATTTCTTCAGCCTATATTCATAGTAAAATGATGGTTGTACTGAATAATACCTGGAGTTCCAATATTTATCCGTAACAATTATTTATTAAATCATCTTTCAATGGTGTATGGGATAATACATGAAATCTTCCATGAGATGAAATGGGAAGTATCCCACTACAAAATAGAGCCTAGTTTCCATGGCCATTGTATTTGAAGAAAGAATCCTAGGAGACATGTATCTTTGGCATCATCTATAACAAAGAATAAATTGACTTCATTAGAGGAATTCAAATTATGGATAACCACAATTGTGAACAACAAGAAACATATGAAAAATAGATAATATATTAGGCCCATACATATAAAAAGTGGCTGAAAAGATTATGGGAGAAGGTATTTGGATTTTTAAATAGTAGAAACATTATAGAGGAATGCAAGTATATTTTTTCATCAAGTAATAAACCAAGGATGCCATGTAGATTTCATTATTAAATCACCAATTCAAGTAATGCAATAGTTATTTTGCACTTTGGTAAGTGATTTCAATGCTTATATTGTTTGAAATAAATAAATATATTTTCTATAATTGACTTGTAGTCAATCTACAATGATTACATTTATAAATCAAAGAAGTAGTTGCAACAACAAATCATAGGGTGAATCATGGAAGATATTAGCGTCAAAATTGCGTATATATACGAATTTGCAACTCTTGCATGTGATAACTATGATGCATACGTGTAGAGGGAATGCAAACTATCCATAGTAATGAAGCATTCAATTAGGTTCAATTCATGTGTTATTCCAACTCTTTGCTTCCAATAGTATTTGGTGCCAATCCATCTCCTTCTTTCCTTCCATTGCTAAGTAATGACACATAAAAATCAAGTTATGGTAATTTTAGTTGTATTAAAGGAATATTCATGCACATACGAAGATAAATACACAACATGACATATGGCCACTTCATGGTCATTTCGGGCATTGCCAAGAGTAATGTAAGAGGACGACTTAGGAGTTTTCACTTGCATCCAAAGTAGAGGGTGTCAAGGTTGGACATGTATATATATTAACACTTTGATTACAAATTCATTAATGATGTACATGGTTAACTATGAGAACAAATCAAAAGGAATCCTACAATGAAAATCCATACATATTAATGTTTATCTAATGTTTTCTAAAAATACATTCAAAACTAATGAAATGTGTTCTACTTGGAAAAATGTTATGCAATATTTGCTAAAAATGTATTGAAAACTTCTTATACATCACATTTTTCTTCTTCTTATTTTTTTCCTTTTATTATTATTATTTTTTATATTTTAACTTTAACAAATACTTAAAAAAAAAAAATCTACAAATATTTTCACGATATCATTAAAAAATTAATAAATAAATTGCAATATTTAAAGTTAAATTATATTTTATAAAAGAAAAAAAATTACTAATTTTTTTTTTGAAAAACTGTTCTGAAATAGATTTGAAAAAAATCATTAGCCTACAATTAATGCAATGCGTGTTGAAATTAGTGTAGCTTGGGAGGTACTCCCACAAGTCTAGGGTGCTTGAGTTATGTGAAGAAAACCCACTTTGTGGGAAAAGTACCCAAGCTTGTGGGTTTTGGACCCAAATTCATGGGCTCAGAACCCAAAGAAATCATTTTTTTATTCTAATGTTATGAAGGGCACCTTTGATGGACAAAAGGGGCTCCTAAGAAAACATTAGAGAGAATATATGTTTGAGAGACCATGAGAGGTTAATCACCATCATAACATTCCATCCTTGTGTTAATAGTAAAGCCAAGATTGAGTCACAAAACTTCAAAGAGAGCTGAGGTTGAGTATATATAAGGACGTGGAAATATATAAAAGAAGGTTAAGTGCATTTGTGTGCTTTCTGAGCATACAAAGTCATAGTAGGTGATGGTTGAGAGTATGTTATTTTCATGAAGGAGGGTCAAAGCCTTGAGGAAGAGGTTGAGACATATTTCAGTCTTAGAGTAGGCCAAAAGGGCCTAAGGTAGAGCACAATAAGGTCAAAAGTCATCAAATTGGACAGAGCACACTATGGGAAGGTCATGACCCTTGAGAAGGCTTGGAACTATGAAAAAAGTAGACTAATTTTGTGGAAGAGTTATAATGTTATTATTATGCGTTGTAAGGGCATTGAGTATTCACTCGAGCTAATAAATTCAAGTGGACTGAATAATTTGTCGATTGTGAGCATTTGGGTATGCAGAGAAATTAAAGGATCCATTTCCCTATGAGTTTGGAGGCAAAGGACAACCAAGTAATTGTTGACAAAGAAGAACTAAAAGGTTTTATTGTGAAGGGCTACATTAACAAGTAAGATTGTTTTGTCATTTTTTGGGGAAATTGAAGGTCTAAAGGAATTGAACTCAAGCCCTACTTGTACATTAGTCTTGTATCAGGTTTCATAAAGGACCATGATCCCTAGTACGAGAGCCCTATGTTTTTTTTATTGAAGGAAAAATAATAAAACATTTTGGGCAATCTATAAATCTATGTACTTTATTGTTTCACTATTGTTATAATTTTGTTGTGAAAATTTGTTTTGGCTGAACATTCCTAGTGTGTTTGTGTGCTAGTCTAGCCATAGACCAAACCTAGGGTGTAAGGAAAACTCAACATGGTATCAGAGCTACTTTAAAGGGACAACTAAATTAGAGTGTGCATCAGAATCATCTCAAGAGGGAGTTGGTTTATTTTTTGTTGAAGGACTAATAGCATGGAAAAGGTTATTTATAGTCTGAGATATGAGGACATGTTAGATATATTGTTCAACTATATTCCCTGGAAAGAAAGGATTATGCCAATATTGTTGGTGAGCAAGATGTGGGAGTTTGCTGACAAGGAGATTGTTAATCCAATAGCTCCTAAAGAGATGGTTGAGTTTAAAGATTTGGATGTGAAGGCCAAGATGATCATCCCAGATGGAGTAAAGGATAACTTGATACTTCATCCTACATGAAAGAACACTACGCATGATATGTGGAAGGCTCTTCAGGATTTTTTCCAGAATAAGAATGAAAATCGGTTGATGGTATTGAGAGAGAAGCTCAAAAACACGAAGATGTTGGATAGTGAGAATGTGCCTTTGTATATGATGAGGGTTTCTAAAGTTTGTGATGAGATTTATTCCATTGGTGATAACCTTCCAGAATATGAATTAGTGAGGACTACCTTGAAGAGCTTCACCGAGGAATGGAAGCCATTTATAAAAGGAATAGTTTCTCGAGATAAATTTCTAGATTGGAACAGGTTATGGGATGACTTTAACCAAGAGGAAATGTGGGACAAATATCTTAATAATAAGAAGAAATCTAATGGAGAGAACATGGCTCTCACAAGTAAGATGAAGGGCCAACATAAGAATAAGGACTTGACCAAGGCGAATTGTTTCTCATGTAGAGAGCATGGTCACTATGCAAGTAAGTGTGCACATCGACAAAAGGAGATAATGATAAGAAGAAATATATTTCAATGGATGCTACATTTTTTGTCAAGAAGGCTGACTTCACTAGAAGGTTTGAAGTGTATTTTTATCTAGCCTATCATTTCTCTGAGGGTGAATGGTTCTTTGATAGTGGATCATAAAAAAATATGGCAAGATCGAGGGAAGTATTTGAGACTCTAACTGAATGGGACTGTAAATTACACATGGAGGCTGACGATAAGATTCATAAGATTGTCAGAAGGTAAGACATGGTGTCATTCAGGATGGATTCTAGAGGGTTGCTAATAACCCAGGATGTACTGTGGGTTTCAGAGCTCAAATGCAGCATGCTGTTTTTCTCAGTGATTAAGGCTAAGGGGTTTGAAGTGTTGTTCAAGATGGAAATGTGATGCTCAATCCTAAAGGCTCTAACTCCACAGGAGCAGTTGTTGGATTTAAAGAGAATGGATTATGCAATCTGAAGGGAGATCCTATATATCAAGGGAAGAAGTAGGTTCATGAGACTCAGAGGGAATTAAGTTTGAGGGATTTTTTTCATAGTTATAGGTATATTTTGTAACCTAAGAAGATCACATGGTCAACACGAAGTAAGGAGACTTCTACAAATGGCAAGAAGGAACCTTGGAATTTCCTAAAGGCCTATCAAGAGAAGAATAAGTGAAAGGCTTCTAGTGGCAAGGACACTTCCAAGGAAAATTATTGTTTATTCTATAGGGTATGCTACTGTTATGGATGCTAGAGATTAGGATTTTTCCTTACAAGTTACTTCCAAGGAATGGAAGTACCTCCCTCACTAAGAGGGAGTGATGAAATTAGTGTAGCTCAGGAGGTAATCCCACAGGTCTAGGGTGCTTGAAATGTGAGGAGAAAACCCATTTCATGGGAAAAGTAACCAAGCCTATGGGGTTTGGACCAAATTTAGTGGGTTTATAACCCAAAGAAATCATTTGTTTATTCTAATTTTTATGGAGGACACCTTTGATGGAAAAAAGGTGCTCCTAAGGAAACATTAGAGAGCCTATATATTTGAGAGACCATGAGAGGTCAAGCACCATCATAGCATCTCATCCTTATATGAATAGTAAATCCAAGAGTGAGTTGTGTAACTTCAGAGAGAGCTAATATGGAGTATATATAAGCACTTAGACATCTCTAGAAGAAGGTCGAGTGCAATTATTTTTGTTTTCTTAGCATATCAAGTCATAGTAGGTTTTGGACGAGAGTTTTCTTTGTTCAGGAAGGAGGGTTGAATCCTTGAGGAAGAGGTCTATACCTCTATTAGTATCATAGTAGACCGAAAGGGCCTCATACCAAGTATAAGAAGAGGTTGAGAGTGCCTCACGCAGAACATAGTAAGGTTGAAAGACCTCATATTGGGTAGATCACAGAGTGGGAAGGTCGTGACCCTTGAGAAGGATTAGAATTACGAATAGAAGTAGATAAAGTTCTTGGAATAGTTATAAGGTTGTTATTCTATGTTGGAAGGATGTTGAGTATTCATTATGAAGTTTGTTCACTAATGAAGGTGTGACCAACATTGTTTAGAGATGATAAATGCAAGTGCATTGAAGGATATTTCCATTGTGAGTAGTTGGGTATGCAGAGAAATTAAAGGATTCATTTCCCAGTGATTTTGGAGGTAAACTAGTATAGATCTAGCATGGATATAACATCAGTCGAGATGCATCAGTGGAATTTTGAGGTCTAAAATGGGCCTCCTAAGGAAAATTTACAATCAAAATTCACTTTATGAGAACCAATCACATTTTAGGGGATAACATCATCCCCAATGGTCAAGGTGGCATTGCTTGAGTTAAATGTACTTACTTGTTACATTCTCAATGGTAGATAAAAACTCAGGGTTAACCATGGTATTGCTCTTTTAAAGTCATAAAGTAAAGTACTAATAATAAATGTCATTTCATACTTTTTGAATAAAATATTATTATTGTCATTTCATTTTTTTGGAAAGAAACAATGCATATCCTTAAATAATCTTCATGTCTTTACACATTTTTTAATAAATATTATATTTGCATATTTTAATATATTTATTTTTAAATTATATATTCATCTCTTTTTATTTAATATTATAATTTAAAATTAATTATAATTTAATATCTATACATATATATTATACATATGAAATCAAGATAAATAAAAATGTAACCTTGTAATTTTATGATAAATCAAATCTATGAATAATATTATTTTAATATTAATAACAATACAAACATATTAAAATTAAAGAAAAAAGGTATATTAGTTTTGTATGGTGAAAAGATGTACATCAGTTTTTTGTAATAAAAAAAAATATATTAGGTTCAACATAGTTTGGGGCAAAAAAAGTCTAAAATTTCAATGTATATAAATTTTATATTATACTTATAAATATAAATTAAATCTATTTCAATACTTTTTTTTCTTTAATTTTAAATACAACTAAATTAATTTCATTATGATTATATTAATATTATATATTATTATACATAATATTATGAAAAATAATCTAAATGTTATAGAATATAGAATATATTCTTTTTTATATTATAGATGATTTTTTCTTATATTATAAATCGAATCAATTCAATATGTAATATAAAAAAAAATACATAAAATAATATATTGAATTTATTATATTATAATTTTTTTTTTTAATATATTATATTAATTACATCATATTATATAATTTAAATAATATAAATTTTAATTATTTAGTATATCATACACTTATGAATTTATGAATTTATATTTATAATTTATTTTAAGTTATTTAAGTACAAATGACAAATGCATTAGTTGTTCAATGATAATTACATTTTATTGAAAATCACATTCTTATTTATTGTCACATCAATACAATTTTTTTATTAATTTTATTTGGTACACCTTTTCAATTGAATTTAACCATGGTTACATGGATTGTGGTGCAAAAAGTAAAATGCAAATTCATAAATATTATTTTATTGGTTTAACTATTATTTTATTATTTCCTTAGAAGACCCATTTTAGACCTCAAAATTCCCCTAATGGATCAAATTTCTTCAGGTGAAAACTTATTTGAGTGAAAAAAATGTGTACTTTTTCATTGTTTAAATTGTATTTTTTAATGTTATAGAGATTACAAAACATGTGCATCGAAATGGTTTTTTTATTAATATTTTTTTAAGCATACACCAATATTAATTCATATTAAAATATTTTATTCATAACCCACATTGGATATTTGATTCTATACAACTTTTATTTTTGTAAGTTTGGTAGTGCCTCTCTATTCATTCAATTTTAAACAAAACAACATGTTACATAATATAGAATTCTTGGTGGCTTCAACTTGCCTGAAGGAAACTAGGTCTGTTGGCCACCTCAGTGAGTTATAAGCCAACAAAAATTTAAACTATTTTATTTTTTCCTTCCAGGCCTTATACACTATGATATCTACTATCCCATTAAACATACCACTATAAAAATAAATACTAGTCGACCATATCATATAACCAGAAAAAAAATTATGCAGTGCACCCTGTAGTTATTCATCAGATGATTCAATCGATGTCGGGTCCTTTTCACTTGACCCGGGCATGTCCACTTGATGCAAATTTTGGAGTTGTTTTTCAATTCGACTAAGATGCACATTTTTATGGTGAAGTTGCAGTTGAATGACTTGAGTGTCTCGATGAATCTCTGCAAGACTCGATTCTGCCTTTGGGTTTTCTCTGTAATATCCAAAAATAGGAAAAGACAGTAATACACAACATAATAACTAGAAACTACAACAATATGGAAATAAATTGAATACACCATAAAAATAGATAGAACAACTAAGCCAATTTATTAAAAAGGAGGTGAAATACAAGTACAAAAATGCTAAAAAATAATAGCACTCAAGCCAACATAAATGGCTAGAGTGACCCTCAAGTCCTCTCACTCAGAACACTGCGTAACTGCTGCTTTGCTGGAGGCCATACTGTGCTGTCCCTACTGGAAATGTTGGAAATATAATTGCTGGATGAAATGGATGCATAGATAAGGCTGTTTTGGAGCTCATAGAATGTCGGGATTTGAGATCCAGACTTTATGATGAAAACCCAAAATAACCTAGAAAGGGTTTCCGGATTGGCTCACCTCGTAAAATAACCCCCTAGGGCTTGCAATACATAACTGATGGGTATGCAGATCTATGGCATGAATAGAAAGATATAATGGCTTCAATAATACTCAATCAACTCAATGCATGAAGGGTTGGTCCCTTCTCCTGATTCCCAAACTAGAATCTTGAGACCTAGCTCCTCCTTCCTCCTCTCAAGTTACAACTGCTGAAATGCACAACTGCTGGAAGTGATTGCGTTTTCAAGAGGGCTGAAGTTGTAGCCTACTGCTAGATGATGCAATAATTTTCACATCTGATGGAAATATCTCACCAAAGTGAGGGGATGGTCCCTCATAGGATTCCAAGTTGAAATACTTGGAACTTCCTTCCTCCTCTGAACCTACACTGCTGGAATGCGTAATTCTTGCAGGAGTTGCTACTACATGGAGGTGTAGAATGATGGCATGATTCCGGATGTAGAAATGATACTCTTGGAAGACTGAAATGGATGCATAAGGTGAAGGTTTGATCCCTCCACATATTTCCCAACTAAGATACTAGAAACTACCTTCCTCCTCTCAAACCCTAAGGCATGAATGCGTAATTCCTGAAGCTGTATGTGCTGAAGAGAGGGGTTAAATGTGGCACCAATGCCGGATGATGAATGGCTTCTCAAAGAAACCTTTCCAGAGTAGAAACTCGAAGTCCCCCATGGATAAGAGTGGGATATCCACTCAAAGACACTAGTGTGCTAAACAACACAACAAAATTAGCTAAACAACTGAAGCATGCAAAGAAATGTCGAAACGTCAATACAAGATCTCAATCCAGAATGCTCTCTATGGCTGCCCTAACCTTCTTTTTATGCTTGTGAACCTTCCCTAACCTTGGCCCACCTCATTACTGTGCTGCACATGTGGCCACTATTCTCCATGAAGAATGCAATGTCCTTCATGATCTCCATCATCTCTACATTTACTCTCCACTTCCTCCATCATGTGTGAATTTAATGCACCAATTCCTCCATTATCTCATTATGATTTCTCCATGATATTACTTTTATTCCTCCACTATCTCCATCATCTTCCTCATTATTGCTCCATGATCTCCACTCTTCCTTCATTAATAAGCTACACCACTACTCCATAATTTTGTTCCACTATCTAACTAACCCAAATTCACACAACAGAAGTGGATTTTATTCATCTATGGGTTTTATGGGTCCCTCCACCCTTTTATTTACTTAACTAATTAATAAAAGTAAGAAATCTAATATTCCAATCAACTGATGGAAAATTTGGAATATTACAGTCCTCCCCACCAAAATGTTGCCTGTCCTTAAGAACTGCAAAATTAGATGCTACAGAAATCCATCTCCCTCCCTAGTGGCATCCTCATATGGAAGGTTTTCCCATCTGCTCCAATGTGGTACAAATTCCCAACTCCATAGATGCCTCTCTAGAATGTCTATAATGGCCTCCAAATGTGTAGCTAGATGCCTCTCCTCATCAATGAGTCCCCAAGTGGCTACCATCTATTCTCCAAGAGCCTCTTCTCTGCATGAGATATATGAAGGGTAGTGGTTCTTTCCCCAAGTGGAAAGTCCCAACTCATAAAATATCTCTCCAACCCATGCTACATTGAGTAGGTGGTGTTTCATCATGCTCCAATCCTTGGCCCTACTGGTCCTGCTTGCTCCAAGCATCATCTCAACACTGTGCAAAATAGGAAATAGAGACATATGGGTTGACATGTGGAATTTCAAACCATGCTCTCCCAATAGCAGCCACCACAACAATGCCTCTTGTTGCCATTCCACCTCATCATCATAGCAAGTATGGTGGCCATACTCTCCTAACAGAAGCGAATGCAGCAAGGCCTCATGTTTCCATCCTACATCATCATCATGCAAGATATGGGAGAATGTCAGCCCATATTCTCCCAAGAGTAACCAAAGCAACAATGACTCTTGTTGCCACCTCACATAATCATAATGTAAAGCATGAAGCAATGATATACTGCTTGAAATGTAGAAATGTCACATCAGACCAAAATAACCAGGCTTCCTGCTTCCACATCATATGAGTTCCATGAAATGTCCCAAACAACTATACATCCATTAACATGTGATATGCCAAGTGATGGCCAAACTCTCTCAAAGTAACCAGCGTAACCGTGCCTCCTGTTGCTGCATCACACTAGTGCTATGCAAGTCATGAATCATGCAAATGTGAAATGTCGGGTGGTAACTATACTCACCCAAGAGCAGACAACGCAACCATGCTTCCTATTACCCCGTGTCATAGATCTGCAAGTTTTCAATCACTTTCGTATCAACCTCATCCATCCATCCAACTGTGGGTGATGACTCATATCATGCTCCAGCTCGGTATCCACCCAATGGAGAATACCATCATCCACAACCTGATGACAAACTTTGAACTCCATGATATGTCAGGGTGCATCCTCCTTGAGGTTTCTCCATGATCACCTCTCACTGATGGCCCAATAGAACCTATGAGGTTCTGAATAGGTTGTATGCAGAAGCTTCTCTTTGAGTTATGAGATGCTCATCAAGAAGGCTCTATCCTGATAATGGAATATGTTATCCATCATAAGATGTATACCATCTACCATCTACATATCCAATTCTTCCTAAGTGAAGCGGTCACCAGAATGCTCAAAGAATAATTTGGCCCCCAAATGATCACTGCTCCTCAGTGACAGCACTGCTGATATCCATGATAGTGCATCTGCTATCTCATGGCCCTCTCCATACATAATGGTGAACTCATAGTCCTGCATTGTACTGATCCACCATTTTTTCCTCTCTTGCAACCACTTCTGCTCCTCAAAAATGATATTGGAGACCATGGTGGTTAGTCTTCACCCTAAATCTACTGTCAATAAAAAATGGTTGAAATTTGACCAATGCATGCATAATGGAAAATATCTCTTTGTCGTAAATAGAATACGATAGTTCATGCGATAGTAACCTTTGGTTCTCGAAAGCTATTGTATATGATGCAGGAGCATCCAGATTTAGCCATCAATGTGATTGTGTGTTCACATGTTGTGGCTAACATGAGGTGGATAAACATTGGTTATTAATATTTTACTTAGTTTTAAATGAGAGAAGTTAGTTTGTTTTGATTTGATAAATTGATTAGGAATAAAATAGCAAATTGGTTTCTCCCTGTGAGGAGATTAAGCCAAGTAGGTTAGGGCATTTAGATAGGATGGAAAATTTTTGTTAGAGTGGTTCAGCAGAAATCTAATAAAATACAAAGCGAACTGCTTCAGGTGTGTATATATATATATATATATATATATATATATATATATATATATATATATATATATATATATATATATATATCTATCTATATATGCATGAATAGGTGTGAGAGAGGAGGGTGGAATAGGTGTGGAATAGGTGTGAGAGAAGAGTGAGAGAGGAGTAATAGAGAGCATAAATAAATGTAAAAACCAACCATCCAAGGGCTTCACTCTGTGTGTTTCATTTCTAATTTAATTCCAAGTGTTTTGTATTTTAATTGGGCTCTTTGTTTTAAAATATCTGTTTTATTTCTATTTTGAATTGGATATCGCATTCATCGCACAACAGAGGCCAATCGGATTTGCAAGCAGCAGTAAGGATCGTTTGATCCGACATAGATCAACGATGGGGATCATATCGCAAACCCGTGAAGACTTCACACATCACAAGATTTAGTGTTTGTCGTTAAGACTTCGCAAGATAAGTTATTTACCTTGCGATGCGAGGTAGATCGACAAAGAGACAAGTGTGGACCGTTGGATCCAAAAAAGGCCAACGTCAAAGATCAAAGTGCACCGGGAGCGATTTCACAAATCACAACTTTTAGAGTTTATGCTAAGGCGTCGCATGGTAAGTTATTTTGTATGCAATGCGAAGTGGAGAAGGGCATGTGTCGACACTGTGCATTATCACAGATCACATGGAATAAGGTTTAACCACTAAGTTAAATTATAAAGTGTGAGAAGTGCAAAGTCGCGAAATCACAAGTTTATTAAATTGTTAAAAGTGTGAAGTTGTGGGGAAGGTAAATCATAAAGGTTGTGAATTGTGATCGCTTGTGATTGGTTTATACTTTTGTGGGACCCTCCATAAAAAATTTCTGCGTGTATGTAAGTGATCTGGGTTTATGTGAGTCCTGTTTTAAGTAACCATTTGTTGATTCTGCGCATATTCTGATTTTATTGCAGCTTGTTCTCGAAGGTTGGAGAAAATATGCCACCTAGCAGAGGAGCCGTCATAGGTCAGGGAAGGTAGAAAGCTAATGCAACTTTTCTAGATGAGATTTGACATCTTCGTACATGAATGGATACAGTGGATATTGCTCAGAGGAGAGCACCTGATGAAGGAGATGTCAGTGTAGTAGAGGAAACTTCTGAGGAAGAAGAAGCGGTAGAAGACAAGGCAGCTAAATTTTTCAAGATATTAACAAAGGTTAGTGGGAAACCAAGAGTGGAGATTCCTTCATACGAGGGGAACCTTAATGTGGGCGAGCTGATGGATTGGATCAGTTCAATGGATAAGTATTTTTATTTGGAAGAGATTGAAGATAAGAAGAAGCTAAAGTATGCAGCTACCAAGTTGAAGAGCCATGCATCTATCTGGTGGGATGAAATACAGACATCCAGAGTTAGAAAAGGAAAGCATAAGATCAAGCAATGGGATAAAATGATAAATAAGTTGAAGAATAAGTTTATGCCAAAGGAATATCAATTGAATCTTTTCAAGTAATTACAGAATTTGAGGCAGAAAGGAATGACTGTCAAGGAGTATACAGAGGAGTTTTACTCGTTGAGAATTAGAGAAGGAAACACTGAATATGATATGGAGAAAGTATCCAGATACATCAATGGTTTAAGGTATGAAATACAAGATGAAATCATTTTGTTAAGTCTGAAGACAATTAAGGATGCCTGCCATGCAGCTTTGAAGGCAGAGGATAAAATGTTGAGAAAGAAAAGTTAGAAGAATAGAGATAAAAGTCCAGCAAGAGGACGAGGAACATTCAAATCAAGATTTCAGAACTCTCAGAATGAAACAGGAGGTTTGAGTAGCAGACCACCATAGAGAGGAGACTTTGGTAGAGGGAGATTTTCACCTAGAGGCAAATGCCGAGGAAGATAAATTTGGTGCTACACATGTGGAGAATGGGGACACGAATCATGGGATTGTCCTCATAACAAACCAGAAAATCAACAGAATGTGAATGTAGTTGAAGTAAAGGAATAAAATCCTCAGGTCACGGAAAAAGAAGAACCACCTGAGGCATGAGAGTCTTTATTGCTCAAAATAGTATTGCTTAAGGCAGAGAAGGAAGTAAATGAGCCAGCGTAGAGGAAGAGCCTATTCAGGACTGTATGCAAGTGTAAAGAAAAGTGCTGCAAAGTTGTGATTGACAGTGGAATCATTGATAATATTTCTTCCACAGAGATGGTAGAGAAATTGGGGTTGAGTAAGATAGTACACCCTAATCCTTACAGAGTGACATGGCTATGGAAGGGACATCAGATTTTGGTGATAGAATAGTGCAAAGTAGAGATACATATCAGTACATATAAAGATGTCATATTGTGTGATGTGATGCCAATGGATGTGTGCCATATATTGCTGGGAAGACCTCGTAAATTTGACAGAAAAGCCATTCATGATGGAAAAATGAATACCTACACCATAAAGAAGGATGGAAAGAAGCACACATTTCTACCTTTGAAGGATGAAGCAGATAAAGGAAAAACTGAGAATAATGTTATGCTTATTAGTGGAAAGGAGTTGCTGCAAGAAGCCAAAAAGGAGAAAGAAATGCATTTTGTTGTTGTGGGTAAACCTAAGGTAATTCTGGCATCTACAAATTTAGACAATATGCCTCTGGAAATTAAAAATCTGTTAGATGATTATGCTGATATAGTTGTTGATGAATTACCAAGTAAATTTCCACCAAACAGAAGTATCAATCATCACATAGATTTAATACCTAGTGTAAGTTTACCAAAAAAAGCAGCATATAGAATGACCCCTTGGGAGAATGAAGAAGTTGGAAGATAGGTATAGGAGCTGTTACATAAAGGACTCATCAAATAAAGTCTTAGTCCATGTGCAATACCAGTCGTGATTAGTCCAAAGAAAGGAGGTGAGTGGCCCATGTGTACTGATTCCAAAGCCATAAACAAGATCACTGTCAGTTAGAATAAGGAGGAGCATTTGGAGCATTTCAAGATGGTGTTAAGTACTTTGCAAAAGGAGAAGTTTCTCATAAATTTGAAGAAGTTTAGTTTCATGATGAAGGAGCTCATTTACTTGGGATTTATAGTCTCATAAGAAGGCTTGATTGGCCAACTTCGAGAAGTGTATTTGAGGTAAGGATTTTTCATGGTCTTGCAAGTTTTTGAAGAAAGTTTATAAGAGGTTTTAGTCAGATCTGTGCACCAATAATTTAAACAATAAAGGAGAGAAACCAACCATTTAAATGGACAGAAGCAACAGATTGGAATTTCAATTTGTTGAAAAAGAAGATCACTGAAAGACATGTTTTGGCCTTGCCAAATTTTGATAAAATATTCCAAGTTGAGATTGATTCCAGTGGGATAGAAATTGGAGCTATCTTGAGTCAAGAGCAGAGACCGATAGCTTATTTCAGTGAAAATTTAAATGAGACCAAGAAGAAGTATTCATCCTATGATAAGGAGTTCTATGCTATTGTGCAAGCTTTGAAGAAATGGAGGCATTATTTTTTGCCTAAAGAATTTGTGTTGTATTCAGATAACCATGCACTGCAGTTAATAAATAATCAGCTGAAGTTGAACCAAAAGCATGCAAAGTGGGTGGAGTTTTTGCAGAGTTTTATCTTTGTAATAAAAAACACAAGTGGTAAGTCAAACAAACTTGCTGATGCTTTAAGCAGAATAATTTTGGTTCTACAGGAATCAAAGATTGGCATTTTGGGGTTTGAAGAGATAATTGACATGTATAAGGAAGACACAGATTTCAAAGAAATATATGCAGCTGTTAAGAATCCAGTGATTCATAATAGAAGCTAGTGGTTGGACTACCTGATTCAAGGAGGATTGCTGTTTAAAAATAATAAACTGTGTATACCTAAGTGTTCCATGAAGGAAAATCTAATTAAGGAAAAACACAGTGGAGGACTGTCTGGACACTTTGGACATGATAAAACATTTTCTCAAGTAAGTGCTTTTTATTATTGGCCAAAAATGCAAACTGATATCAAAAAATTTGTTGAGAAACTCAGGATTTGTCAACATGATGAAGGAAGAAGCCGAAACAATGGGTTATATTAGCCATTTCCAATACCGAATAGACCTTGGGATGCTATCTGCATGGATTTTGTTTTAGGTTTGCTGACAACTCAAAGAGGAAATGATTCTATCTATGTTGTTGTAGATAGATTTTCTAAAATGGCACATTTTATTGCTTGTAAGAAAACTAGTGATGCAACTCACATTGCTAATTTGTTTTTCTCTAAAGTTATAAGATTACATAGACTGCCTGTGATTATTGTTTCAGACATGGATACAAAGTTCGTAGGACACTTCTGGAGGAATCTATGGAGGAATCTGGGTACAAAAATCAATTTCAATTCATTCTATCATCCTCAGATGGATAGACAAACTGAAGTGGTGAATAGGAGTTTGGGAAACATATTAAGGAGTTTGGTTTATAAAAATCCAAAGCAATGAGACTTAACACTTTCTCAAGCTGAATTTTCATATAATGATACTCCTATTCAGAGTACTGGAATGAGTCCATTTCAGATTTTTTTTGGGATGCATCCAAGAGGGGTGTATGAACTTAGAGATTTGAGAAAACAAGAGACAAGGAGTGAAAAAGCTAAATAATTTCTAGAACAAATACAGAAGTTGTAGGAAGATGTCAAGTAGAGCTTACAGAAAAACACCCTAAAGTATAAAAAAAGAGCTGATATGAAGAGGAATGAAAGGGAGTTTCAAGTAGATGATTTATTCATTATTTATCTAAGGAAGGAAAGGTTTCCAGTCGGGACTTATAACAAACTAAAAATGAAAAATATAGGCCCATGTATAATTTTGAGGAAGTTTTCCTCAAATGCATATGAAATTT
Organism: Pinus albicaulis; assembly: GCA_034641835.2. NCBI lineage: Eukaryota > Viridiplantae > Streptophyta > Pinopsida > Pinales > Pinaceae > Pinus > Pinus albicaulis. Next base: position 1,537,641,323 of record CM076580.1, on the reverse strand, counting down.
AATTACCAGCAGGAATCAGGATATCACTTATCTTTAATATTGCAGATTTGTACCCATACAAAGAAACAAAGGAAGAACTACAAGAAGAATCTATAGAATAGGAGGAGAAAGCTTTGAATTGGAAGGAACATATGCCAAAGACAACAAAGAAAGAAGTGGAAGCCATTCTGGAGAAAAGAGAAGCAAAGAAGACCATGGGACAAACCTATTATCAGTATCTAGTCAAATGGAAAGGACACCCAGTCGAAGATGCCAGTTGGATAATAACAACAGAGTTACAGAAGTTTAATGTAGATCCTAAGACATTTATGGATCAATATTTTCTTCCTTGGGAGTCTAATGCAAGAGCTTCCGAATTTAGCCAGCAATGTGATTGTGTGTTCACATGTTGTGGCTAACATGAGGTGGAGAAACATTGGTTATTAATATTTTACTTAGTTTTAAATGAGAGAAGTTAGTCTATTTTGATTTTCTAAATTAATTAGGAATAAAATAGAAAATTGGTTTCTCCCTGCGAGGAGATTAAGCCAAGTTGGTTAGAGCATTTAGATAGGATGGAAATTGTTTGTTAGAGTGGTTCAACAGAAAGCTATTAAAAGACAAAGCGAACTGTCTGTGTATATATATATATATATATATATATATATATATATATATATATATATATATATATATATATATATATGCATGAATAGGCGTGAGAGAGGACGGTGGAATAGGTGTGGAATAGGTGCGAGAGAAGAGTGAGAGAGGAGTAATAAAGAGCAGAAATAAATGTAAAAACCAACCATCCAAGGGCTTGGCTTTGTGTATTTCATTTCTAATTTAATTCCAAGTGTTTTTTATTTCAATCGGGCTCTCTATTTTAAACTGTCTGTTTTGTTTACCTGTTGAATTGGATATCACATTGATCGCATAGCGGATGCCAATCGGATTTGCAAGCAGCAACGAGGATCGTTCGATCTAACACAGATCAATGTTGGGGATCATATCACCAAACCATGAATACTTCACACATCATAGGATTTAGTGTTTTTGGTTAAGACTTCGCAAGATAATTTATTTGCCTTGCGATGTGAAGTAGATTAGCAAAGAGACAAGTGTGGATCGTCAGATCCAACAAAGACCAATGATGGAGATCGAAGCGCACCGGGAGTGATTTCACAAATCACAACTTTTAGAGTTTAATGCTAAGGCGTTTCATGGTAAGTTATTTTGTATGCGGTGCAAAGTGGAGAATGGCACATGTTGGCATTGCGCATTATTTCAGATCGCATGGAATAAGGTTTAACCACTAAGTTAAATTATAAAGTGTGTGAAGTGCGAAGTCGTGAAATCACAAGTTTATTAAATTGTTAAAAGTGTGAAGTTGCGGGGAAGGTAAATCATAAATGTTGCGAAGTGTGATCACTTTTGATTGGTTTATACTGCTGTGGGACCCTCCATAAAGAAGTTACGCATGTATGTAAGTGATTTGGGTTTATGTGAGACTTGTTTTAAGTAATCGTTTGTTGATTCCGCGCGTATTATGTTTTTATTGCATCTTGTCTGCATCAGTATAGCTTCCTTGCATAAGGACTATGCTCATCCCATCCTATGAAACTCCATAATCCAACACAAAGTGTTGTGTGCATATCAAAAATGTAAAATTGAGATTTTTGGGGTCATACCTTGCTGCTGCAAACCAGCAAGGTACTCTCACCCTTGGTCATGCATTTTCCCTGATGGTATGACCCCAAAAATCTCAAGATGAGGTGCTGAAATAATATGGGATGGAAATTTTTGCAAACCTTGGATCAGCTGATACTTGGGAACATCTTGAAAAGTTACAAGAGTTCCTCTAACTGGTGAAATGGCTTCTCCAACTGCTAGTGATGGTGATGGCTACTCCTCTACTGTTGGAAAAATGCTGGTATCTACTTCCTCCTCCTCATGCATCATGCCTGGGACTCTCAATGTAAAATTCTCAAGACCATCTTGCAAAGATGCAAGTGCTCCTCCCACTGATGCAAGTAATTCTACCGATGAGCTCCATCATTAGACATATTTGGAGGGGTTAATAGTCACCTTTCTGCCTTCTTAGATTTCTTTTTCTTGCATTATTATTATTATTTGGTTTTATGATGATAGTATAGGTGGTGATTAAGGCTAACATACTCTAAGTGCCTAATATAAAGTTGAGTGTAGAAAATCATGAATTATTAACCATATTTATAAGGATTTTATCATAAAGACTCGGAGGAGACAGCAAAGAGGAATTATAAGATGATTGTCCACCCTCAAAGGCAACCGAAGGATACCAAAGATTCTCTCTAGCAATTCAAATTCCAAAAGTAGCCAAAGGATCCCCAAGAATTCTCTCCAACAATTTGAATTCCAGAGGCAGCCAAGCAACTCAAAGAGGAGTGCACCCAATCCTTATTCACTGGGAGTCAAGTGGACTCAATCACCATTTTATATGGAGCTGTTGGTAGCTGCCCTATAGAATAAATAGAACAGAGCTAGAGCTAGGAAGAGTTAGTCTATTCTAGTCTCGATTCCATTCATAACTATTGTTGTGAACTATTGAGTTTTTTGTTTTATTCAGTGATCAAACTCTCAGAGAGGTATGAAGTTATTCTTTTATGAAATGATCAGAATGATTTCATTCAACTAATTTAAGTCTTAGATGGCTAGGCTCATGGGTTAGGGTTCAATCCATGTGCCTCAACTTCTCTGTTGTTTCTGTTATCACTCTAATAATTCTTAAGTTGTGAGATTTTGATTTAAAGTCTAAGAACATTAGAGGTAACCACAGACCTACTTTTAAAATCTAGGATCTAGCCTTCCTAGGGTCCAGAGAGGGCTCTCTCTTTAAGATTTAACTTTGTTTTAAATATATGATATTAGGCTAGTTATGACGTGAAAATTGGTTTGGTTTGGTTTGGTGAGAAAAAATCACTTAATGAGATGGATAGTGATAGATCTGTTTGTCCATTGGGCTAAGGAGTCAAATGTCAAGCAGACAGAACTAGGATCATGGTCAAAAAGTCAAATATTTTCAGGGCAAGATAGACAAGTCATTGAAGATCTTGGAAGGCCGATTGGTGAAGTGGTTTGATCAGGATAAAGAGAAATCAAGGATTATTTGATCCGGATAAGGAAGGAGTAGACATAGGTCATTCAAAAGAGGGAGCAATTAAGGGTTCCCTACTCTGGAAATCAACAGAAAACATAGAAATGATAAATAGTTAAAGACAGGGTGCTTTTAACAAATCCTGTAATAATATTCTTGAGTTATCATTCAAATTTAGAACACATGTATGGATGTATGAAAACATAAGAAGATAAACAAATATAGTAGAAAGTACTTCACTTCAATGGCTCATCACATGAATCTTGAAATATGATGCTAGATGATTTGATCTAGTCTGCTACTTGAACTTGCTACAAAAAGCCTTCAGGTACATAAATATTGACTATAGAAATCTTCAACAATTTATTCCACAATAATACTTCAAAAGATGAAGTATATATACAAAAATGTTTACAAAATATCCTAGAATACTCCTAGGAATTTTCTAAGGAAAATAAAATATCTTTTACAACAAAATAGTGGTAGCTGCTTAACAACTTAGCAAGTTGTCCTATTTATCCAAATAAAATAGAAGTGCTGTTTTGGATTGGGTGAAGCTGGATGCCTTGTTGTCTTCTTTGCTAGCAATGATATTTCAAATATGTTTTGAAATATTATATTCTTAGCTGATACTCTTTAATTCTGATATACTTTAATCACTGTTTAAACTGCTTTACTACTGTAACTTCTGTTTTGACTGTGTAAAATCAACAAACTGTTTTTATCCTCTTCTCTGCAATTTGAATTTTACAGTAAGTCAATGAGTGATTCCAAATATTCTTCATCAAGAATTCTGATCTTTTTCAGCTTCCTAACATTCTCATCTGCCACAGTGTACCTAGCAAATGTTGGTTTTATAAAAAATAGGTGTTTTACGTCATGCTGTAGATAAAACAAGTCTTCAAAATTTTTATGTAAAACCTTTCCTGTAGGAATTCCTTGTCCTTCTATTTTGTCTACCTACTCTTTTGCATGATATCTTATCTTCTTGTTGCAGTCTTCCTGTGGCATGAGTTTATCATTAATAACAAGGATGTTTGGCAAACCTCTTTGCCTCAAGATCTCAAACTTAACCATAAATTTGGCTATGGCTGTGTTCATGTTTTCACATTTTTCTTCTAGCTTCTTCATTAAATTATTCTTTGAAATTACTTTCCTTATTTCAAGGATTGTCTCTGTTCTATCAGTAATTTCTATCTCCTCTAATTCTTGCTTGTTCTTGCTGTTGAGAAATTTGATTAATTCTAGGGCCTGTTCAGGTTTGGCACCTAGTTCCTTCTTTGTTTTCTAAATCTCTTCTTGAGCTGCCTTTAGTAAATCATTTTACTCATAAATTACCTGTATTGATGGCCAAACATCATTGATGGAATCAATGATTTTACTCCATATTTGACTCTTCACATAGGACATTAGCTCTTTCAAGGTTAAGTCCTTTTGTAGATTCTTCAATTCAACATTTAACCTATTACCCTTTGTTCCTGAGTTTTAGAATTAATTTGGGCTAGCTTCTTAGTGTCTTCAATATTTTTAATCACTTTCTTCAATCTATTGATTTCATTGGTTTGAAGTGTCATTTCCTCCATGGCCTTAACTAGTTTACTAGCCTCATCAAAATGTTGAGCTGCTGTGGTAGAGGATTCTGTAGCTGAAGTAGTGGATGAGGCCACTAGTACTTTTGGTGCCAAATCTTCTGCTAGAGTTGAAAGCACAACTGTTGTTACCATGGGAATTACTGTAGGAGCTTCCTGTGATTTTGTAATTTATCTTTCATGGACAATATTGTCCATTTGGATTTCCGTTTCTTTTATCCGTGCTGTCAATTGTAAAATCAAGTTCATCATATCATCTTTTTGGCTTTCCTCTTACACCATTTCTTTGGCTTGTGGAAGTTATGTTGGTGGAAGCTTGAGTTGTTTCCTAAGTGCTGCAATGTCAGCATTCTTTTTCTTCACTAATTCTTCTGCAACTTTCACATTGGCAGGATCATATCCTACTTGAATAACCAATTCTTCTAAAGACTTAATCAGGACAAAGATCTTTAGCAAATGAGGAATACTTATCAACCTTAATTTTATCTCTCATATTTATTATTGTGTTCTGGAGCTTTTTGGCACTCATTGCCTTTGTAGTTATGGTAGAATAAAGCATCTCAGAATTTTTCTTGTAAAACTCAATTTGATCTAATGCACGGATATTTTTTGTAGGCACTTCAAGATCAACTTTTTTGTAATCTGCCACTGTTTTGGGAGTCTTAAATGTTGGTTGAAGCACTGACATAATCAACTTATTTTTTGAATAATGAAAAGCAGACAGAAGTCTATTTTGGATCCTTGGTGTTTGTTTTAAATACTGAGAATATATATCATTCTTTATTTCTTCAATCTTGGCCTTTATCTACTTATATTTCTCCCTGATGTCAATATTTTTATCCTTTGCTGGCTGTGAGGAGGATGCCTCCATACTTTGCTTCTTCTCAATTACCTGTGTGTTTGAAGTAGCAGGATGTTCTTCACTTATAATATCTGTGGCTGGCTAATAGGTCCCTATATTACTAGTATAGTCCCTTATTGTTGTTAGTGTAACCCCCTTATTGTTATTATTGTAGCCTTGTAACCCCCATATTGTTATTATTGTGCCCTTAAATTATTATTGTTAGGTCGGCTAGGATTACATTGTGGCCCCACTAGGATTACATTGTGGCCCCATGGACTCCTATATATAGAAAGGAGGTTTTGTAATTTGAATCATCCAAGAATTTTTCATTCATATAATGTATTGGAGGTTGCCCCCTCGAAGTGGCTTATTTCTAAGGCATTGATATCTCTTTTCTTCTCTTTTTGGAGCTGGTTTCACAACATTTGGTATCAGAGCTTCGAGATTCTAGGGTTTCGCTCCTCCAAACAGCTCATCGTGGAATTTTCGCTATAAATTTTTTTCTATGAAGGTTCAGAATCTGAAAATTTTAGAGTGCAAAGCTGAAGTCCTGGGGAACATCGTCGCAAAATTTTAGAGCTTGGTTCACAATAATTTCGGAGATATGATCTGTTCAAGTTAGGTCATTTTGCAGGCTCAGAATTTAACCTAAACAGGTCATCGTGGTATTTTTGTAATAACTTTTTTTCTACGAAGGTTCAGAAGCTGAAATTTTTAGAGTGCGAAGCCACAACCCTTAGGAACATCTTCGCAAAATTACAGATATTTTTTCACAACATTTTCGGAGATATGATCTATGGAAGTTAGGGCTTTTTGAGGCTTCTGAATTTCATCTCAAAGAGGTGATCGTGGGAAAATATTCATAGCTCTCTCTCTGAGCATCGGATTGGAATGATGTAAAAAGTTGCCGCAAGTACACAGAATTTCGTTTTCGGTATATCAATTTCAGAGCTAAAGGAGGAAACAATGACACGTGGAAAGTCTTACAAGTTCGCTCTACTGAACTAGTCCAAAATTTTTCATTGTGGGAGATTGGACATAACTTTTCCTTGAATAACCCAAATAAGATCAGTCCTATGGCATTTGAAAGAAGCTTAAGAGGGCTACTACATGGCTGAATTTCAGATATTTAGGATATGCAATTATAGAGATAATTTAATTTCAATATCGAGCTCCTCAAAAGAAAGTAAAAGGTGTGTATTTTTTTTTTTCCGAATTGCATAAGTCTTGTTTGAAGAATCAAGTTGAATTGATTCCAAAGGCATATTGTAGAATAGATATCAGTATTGGATTCTAAAATGGCCCCTAAAAAGAATTCAACACCCATTAAGCCTTTAGAAGGCTCTACTATGACTCATGAAGACGAAGAATGGCAACATGACATATCAAAATTACAATAGCAAGTGCAACAAATTTCGCTCTCGCAAAGAACAACAAAAAATGAAATGGAAGTTTTGAAGAAGGGTGTGGAAACTAAGATGGATGGTTTGAAGAAAGGCGTGGAAGCTAAGATTAATGGTATGGAAGCTAATATGGATGGCATGGAAGTGGGCATGGAAGCTAATATGGATGACATGGAAGCTAAGATTGATGAAAAAATGAAAGACAACATGGAAAACATGAAGAAAGATCTAAAAGTAGACATCGAAATTTTGGGAAAGTTGATACAAGAAATGTTTCCTAATGGTGAAAAGATAGTAGAGGAAACTAATGATGAGAACAAAATAAATGTTAATCATGATTTCATAACCTCTAATGTTGGCGGGAAGAACCACCATATTCCAAAAATGGATATGAGGAAGTTTGATGGAAAGGATCCTGTAACATGGATACTACAGATGGAGCAATATTTGATCTCCATAATGTGCAAAACACACAAAAGGTACGCATTGCAACTTTACATTTAGAACAAAATACATTTGTATGGTATCGATGGCTTTGCTCCCGTAAAAAAATTGTCACTTGGTCAATTTTTACGGAGGAAATGATAGCATATTATGAGGATACAAAGAGCAACACCTTCTTTAGCCAATTGATAAATCTCAAACAAAAGGGTTTAGTGGGGCAGCACATTGAGGACTTTCAAAAATTGAATATAAGGGTAACTGATATTCCAGAGGAACACAGGATTGATCTCTTCATAGGCACTTTAAAGGATAACATCCAACATGAAGTTCGCGTTTTGGAACCTGATTCATTGGAGAAGGCATTCGGGTTGGCAAGAAAAGTTGAATGTAAAATTATGGCGACAAGGAAGCCTACCACTCAATTCTATAAAGAAGGAAGTGTTGCTACGCCTAGATCTCCACAACCTACAAGGTTGACACCACAACAATTGGAAGAAAAAAGAGCAAAAGGGCTTTGCTACAGTTGTGATAGCAAATACACTAAAGGTCATAAGTGTGCTGAGAAGACATTATTTTACATAGATTGTGAAGAGGAAGCATAAAATGAACAAGAAGAAGATATACACCAGGAACCAACCCAAGAAGAGGAAGAAATGAGTCCGACCATATCATGTAATGCACTGGCAGGAATTACTACTCCTCAAACTCTCAAGATAGAAGGACATATCAAGAAGAAAAAGGTATTAGTGTTGATTGATTCAGGTAGTACCCATAATTTGATTCATTGTAAGGTAGCTAAGGAATTGAATTGTTTCCTATACCCAACACCAGAATGTCAAGTGATGGTTGCAAATGGAGGAACTATAAATTGCTCTGGAAAATGCCATAATATCAAGTTAACCATGGGGGAATATTTATTGAATAGTCCAATGCTTTCCATTCCTATGGGAGGTGCTGATGCTGTACTAGGAGTACACTGGTTACAATCTTTGGGGAAGGTAGCTTTTAATTTTAAAGAACTTCTCTTGAAATTTTTTTTAGAAGGAAAGGAAGTCGAATTACGGGGTATTGCAGGGAATATGGGAAAGATAATAAGCTCTAATGTCATGACAAAGCTTCTAAAGAAAGAAAAACAAGGCATAATTGCACAATTATGCTCACTAGAATTTCCAACATCAAAATCATCTATTTCTGCAGATCTCCAAAAAGTCTTGGACAATCATTCCAAGGTTTTTGAAACTCCAAGAGGACTCCCACCTATTCATGATCATGATCATGCTATTCATTTGATTCCAGGAAGTGTTCCTCCAAACATCAGGCCTTATAGATATCCTTTTGTCCAAAAGAGCGAAATTGAACGTATGATTACAGAAATGTTAGAGGCGGGTATAATTCAACCTAGTCAAAGTTTTTTCTCTGCTCCTATAGTATTGGTACACAAGAAGGATGGATCATGGCGCATGTGTCCAGATTATAGGGAGCTAAATAAGCTTACCATTAAAGATAAATTTCCTATTCCTGTGATTGATGAATTATTGGATGAATTACATGGAGGAATTTATTTTACCAAATTGGATCTTCGTTCAGGGTATCATCAAATTAGAATGAAGATTGAGGATATTCCGAAAAAAACATTTTGAACTCATGAGGGTCATTATGAATTTTTGGTCATGCCTTTTGGCCTTACCAATGCACCTTCTACATTTCAAGGGTTGATGAATTCCATTTTCAAACCCTTCCTTAGAAAATTTGTGCTAGTATTTTTTGATGATATATTAATCTACAACAGGTCTTGGAGGGATCATGTTCAACATGTTGACAGGGTGCTCAAACTATTGGAGGAGAAACAATTATATGAAAAAACATCCAAATGTTTCTTTGGAGTACAAGAGGTGGAATATCTGGGTCATATTGTATCTCACGAGGGTGTTAAGGTAGACCCTAAAAAAATTAAAGCCATTAAGGAATGGAAAGACCCCACAACCATAAAACAATTGCGAGGATTTCTCGGGTTAACAGGGTATTATCACAAGTTTGTTAAGAATTATGGGAGAATAATAGCACCTCTAACAACATTATTGAAGAAAGATGCATTTTCATGGACTCCTGAAGCAACTAAGGCCTTTGAACATCTTAAAGAGGCAATGTGCCTAGCACCGGTCTTAGCTACACCAGACTTCACAGAAACCTTTATTGTGGAATGTGATGCCTCAGGAAATGGAATTGGTGCAGTTTTAATGCAGGAAGGAAGACCCATTGCTTTTGAAAGTCGTCCAATCAAAGGAAAGTATTTACAGAAACCTATTTATGAGAAGGAAATGTTAGCAATGCTGCATGCACTAAAGAAATGGCGAACTTACCTAATGGGAAGACACTTCAAAGTAAAAACTGATCATGATAGTTTTAAACACTTTTTGGAAAAAATAATATCTTCAGAAGAGCAGCAAAAATAGGTCACAAAGATGTTGGGTTATGACTTTGAAATAATCTACAAAAAAGGAAAGCTTAATGTTGTTGCAGATGCACTCTCAAGAAAGAATGAAGAGGTGGAAGCATTGCTTTGTGCCATTTCTATTATCAAACCAGATTGGATAACCGAAGCAAGAGATGAATGGAAGAAGGACAAAGATGTATGGACACTCATTCAAAAGTTGCAGCAAGATCCTAGTACATCTGATACAATTAGTTGGAAAAATGATTCCTTATGGTACAAAGATCGCTTATATATTTGTAAGAATTCCCAACTAAAACAAAAGATTCTTTTGGAATTGCACACTTCTCCTTTAGGAGGACACTCAGGATTTTTAAAAAATTACCACAAGGTGAAGAAAGAATTTTTTTGGGATGGCCTTAAATCTGATATTCAAAAGTTTGTGGCGGAATGTTTGGTTTGCCAGCAGAATAAAGTGGAAACAATTAAGACCCCGGGACTTCTACAACCTTTATCCATTGCAAGTCAACGTTGGGAGGAGATTTCAATGGATTTTATCACAGGTTTACCTAAGTCCGAAGGAAAGAGTGTCATCATGGTGGTAGTTGATAGACTTACCAAGTATGCACCCTTTTGTGCATTATCTCATCCATTTAAAGCAAGTACAGTTGCTACTACATTTATGGACACAATTCAAAAGCTACATGGAAACCCAAGGGTTATTGTGAGCGATAAAGATCCCATTTTTACTGGAAATTTTTGGACGGAGTTATTTTCTTGTTTGGGTACTCAATTAGCTCATAGCTCATCTTATCATCCTCAATACGATGGTCAAACTCAGATAGTAAATAAATGTTTGGAAGGATATCTTTGTTTTTTTGTATCTAATAAACAAACACAATGGGTGAAGTGGTTACCTCTAGTTGAATGGTGGTATAACCCTTGCTTCCATACTCCAGCAAAAATGACCCCATTTATGGCACTTTATGGATATCATCCACCATCCATCACATCATCTTTAAGAGAAAATTCGAAGGTTCAGGTAGTGGAAGATCACATCGAACATCAACAAGAAGTTATCAAACTCTTAAAGGACAACTTGAATTTGGCACAAAATCGAATGAAACAACAGGCAGATCAACATCGCAGCGAGAGAAGTTTTGATGTAGGAGACTGCGTATTTTTACGGCTACAACCATACAAAAAAATGTCCATTAAGCAAGCTAAGAAGGATAATAAATTATCTCCAAAGTACTATGGTCCTTACAAGGTGTTGCAAATATTGGTACTATGGCATACAAATTGGAGCTTCTTGCTTCTTCATGAGTGCATCCAATTTTCCATGTTTCATGCTTAAAGAGGGTTATAGGTGAAAATCTTCCAGTTCAAAAAATATTGCCAGAACTTGATGAGGAACGAAAAATCATATTGGAACCTGAGGCGGTCACAGAAAAAAGAACTCGAAAGCTACAAAATCGATCAATTTCAGAGTATCTCATCAAGTGGAAGAGCTTACCTACTGAAGATTCTACACCGGAGGATGAGAATTTTATACAGAAGCACCCAGAGCTACTCAAGCGTTGAGGACAACACGTTTTTGAAGGAGAAGGGCATGTTAGGTCCCTATATTACTAGTATAGCCCCTTATTGTTGTTAGTGTAACCCCCTTATTGTTATTATTGTACCCTTGTAACCCCCATATTGTTATTATTGTGCCCTTAAATTATTATTGTTAGGTTAGCTAGGATTACATTCTGTCCCCACTAGGATTACATTGTGGCCCCATGGACTCCTATATATAGAAAGGAAGTTTTGTAATTTGAATCATCCAAGAATTGTTCTTTCATGTAATGTATTGGAGATTTCCCCCTCGAAGTGGCTTATTTCTAAGGCGTTGATATCACTTTTCTTCTATTTTTGGAGCTAGTTTCACAACAACACGGCTCATTGTTTTTCACACGGAACATACGTATCTTTCATACATTAAGTCCCTATATTAATAGTGTAGCCCCCTTATTTTTATTTTTTTACCCACTGTAACCCCCATATTGTTATTATTGACATAAAAGTATTATTGTTAGGTCGGCTAGGATTACATTGTGGCCCACTAGGATTACATTATGGCCCCATGGACTCCTATATATAGAAGGAGGTTTTTTTCATTTGTATCATCCAAGAATTGTTCATTTATGTAATGTATTGGAGGTTTCCCCCTCGAAGTGGCTCATTTCTAAGGCGTTGATATCTCTTTCCTTCTATTTTTGGAGTTGGTTACACAACATTTGGTATCAGAGCTTTGGATTCTAGGGTTTCGCTGCTCCAAATAGGTCATCATGGAATTTTCGCTATAAATTTTTTTCTATGAAGTTTCAAAAGCTGAAATTTTTAGGGTACGAAGCCAAAATCCTGAGGAAGATTGCCTAAAAATTTCAGATCTTGGTTCACAATATTTTCGGAGATATCATTGTGGAAGTTAGGCCTTTTTTCAGGATCCTAAACAGGTCATCGTGGCATTTTCACTATAAATTTTTTTCTACGAAGGTTCAAAATCTGAAATTCATATGGTGCGAAGCTGAAATCCTGAGGAAATTCTTCAAAAAATTTCAGAGCTTGGTTCACAATATTTTTGGAGATATGATCTGTGGAAGGTAGTGCTTTTTCAAGCTCTTGAATTTCATCTCAAAGAGGTGATCGTGGGAAAATTTCAATAACTCTCTCTCTGAGAATTGGATTGGAGTGCTGTAAAAAAGTGGTCACAAGTACATGGACTGTAGTTTCTTAGATATAAATTTCAGAGACAAAGGAAGAAACAGTGACACGTGGCAAGTTTTACAAGTTCGCTCTACTGAACCAGTCCATAATTAGGTCATTGTGGGAGATTGGACACAACTTTGTCTTGGTGAATCCAAATCAGGTCAGACCTATGGCATTTGAAAGAAGCTTTAGAGGGCTACTACAGGGCTGAATTTCAGATATCGAATATTTTCAATTACAGAGATAATTCAATTTCAATATTGAGCTCCTCAAAGCAAGTAAAAGGTGTGTATTTTTTTCCGAATTGCATAAGTCTTGTTTGAAGAATCAGTTTGAAGTGATTCCCAGGGCCTATTGAGAATATATTTTAGTATTTCATTCTAAAATGCTTCCTCAAAATAATTCAACACCCATTAAGCCCTCAGAAATCTATACTATGATGCATGAAGTGGAAGAATTGCAGTATGAGATATCAAAATTACGGTACCAAGTGCAACAAATTTTGATCTTATGAAGATAAATTGAAGATGAAATAGATGGTTTAAAAGCAGAAATGGAGGCTAAGTTGGATTGTTTGAAGGATCAAATAATAGCGAATGTGGATGATAAATTAGTGGAAGATCACATCGAGCATCAACAACAAGTTCTCCAACTCTCAAAGGATAACCCAACTTTGGTGCAGAATCTAATGAAACAACAGGAAGATCAACATGACATCAAAAGAAGTTATGAAGCAGTCATAGAAACAAGAACTCGACAAGTACGATCAATTTCAGAGTATCTCAGCAAGTGGAAGAACTTTCCTGTAGAAAATTTCACATGGGAGGATGAGAATTTTATACAGAAGCATCAAGAAATAATCAAGCGTTGAGGACAACACTTGTTTGAAGGAGAGGGGCATGTTAAGTCCCTATATTAATAGTGTAGCCCCTTATTATGTTAGTGTAGCCCCCCTTATTGTTATTATTGTACCCCTGTAACCTCCATATTGTTATTATTGTGCCCTTACATTATTATTGTTAGGTCGGCTAGGATTACATTGTGGCCCACTAGGATTACATTATGGCCCCATGGACTCCTATATATAGAAAGGAGGTTTTGTCATTGTAATCAAATTTAAATTCAATTTTATACTTAATATGTGGAGGTTGCCCCCTCGAAGTGGCTCATTTCTAAGGCGTTGATATCTATTTCCTTCTATTTTTGGAGTTGGTTACACAACAACTTCTATGGTCTCTTTTTCTTTATCAATTGGATTGATCTTAGGATTTTTGTTATATCTGAGTTTAAACCTAGTCTCCATTATTGTTTCAGTAGTGTAGGTAACTTCTTCTCTGATTATTTTAGTAGCTTTATCTCCTTTATTTACAGTTTGCAAGGTGTGACTAGTATCTCCCTGTTTAACTACTTCTACCAAGGTATTTTCTAGCCACTTTATTTGATTAACAAATTGTTCAATATTTGGTCTTTTATCATGAATATAAGGTGTCAGTTTTCACTTCACCCTCATTTTGCTGAGTATTCCCTAAGGATCATAATTCCATGAAAATCTTTCTTCAAATTTGTTTTCAAGCAATTGTTTTGCTACTTCTATTCCTGCATCTCTGTGATTGCAAATAAAATACCCTACCTGGTTCTTCAACTTAAATTGGGTCTTCTTTTTGGCAGCTAAGAAGATGATAGAATCTTAATTTAGGATTTTCCTGATGTACTCCAAGGAAAAAAATCTCATTGACACATACTTAGGTAGTTTATAGGGTAAAATATTTGACCCAAAAACTCTGATTTCTGTATGTTTCTGATATAAGTAGCAATCTGCCATTCTATTTTGCTCTGATAGCTGTAGAACTTTCTTTATCTCATCACTAATTCTTGGTTGTACTCTGTTTTTCAACATGTTTATCAATGGATGAACAAAGGAATCTGTAAAATCTGTATAACTGAACTCTATAGACTCTTTTCTGATCAAAGAAGTCCAAAATATGATCGAGAGTGGGTTCCCTTCTACATCAAGCTTCTGAAGTGTTATTGGGAACTTGTATGCTTGGAAGTATAAGAACATATGGAAAAGAAATGAAGTATACCTAAATACTCCTTAAGTTGGAAATTTTACAAGCTGATTGTGGATATTATCAACTATGTATTCATCATAATTTTAAATTATAGAAGGAGGTTGTCCTGGTAAAAAGTTAGATAGAAAACCTAGGATTGTCTCATCTGTAAAATACCCTAGGATAAAGGACAACATGGATATGAAATGCCTAGACCCTTGAGGAAATTTTGAAGTAGAATAAGGAGGGTTGATCTATGGAATTTCAACATGTAAAGGCATGAACAATTGGAAAATTTGAAACCTTTTAGGAAAGTATAGACCAATGTAAAGCTTTGTGAGTGCTTCTACAGATAAAAGAACTACATTGAGATCTGGTTTGAGATGTAGCATTAGGTTTATATACTTAGCAGTAATTGTTAACAATACTTCTTTATTTGCATTTACCATTACTTTTTGTTCAGGAGAATAATAGGTCTGACACAGCCTAATGACCTCTGGACACTGATGAGTGAGTGGAACAACATACTTGGGTAGGTTTGACTCCCAAATCTGAACTTCATCAACTTGATATAATGATTTTTCAAGACTCTAGTAGTAGAGGTCTAAAAGATTAAATTCTATCAGTGGATCAGCTATTTTGTAATCCACATCTGCTAAGGGTGTATGTTCAATGTCTACAATAGGAGGTTCTAGAGGTTTTACAACAATTGTGGTTTTGGAAGTCATTGCTGGGTTTTATTTTGACATTTTAGACCTTTTGGGTGCTTGAAACTCTGTATTTTGGCTTTTTAAACTATTATGTAAGATTAAATTGTTTACAAAAGTTTTTTTGACTTTAATAGAGGTTTCTTAAATAGAAATAGGTACAAACTAGCTTTTTCTTGGGTTTAAATTTTCAAATTTGGCTTTAGAATTGATCTTCAACTCTTAAAGGTTCAAGAAATGATAAAACAAGGGTTTTCTCTGTTTTTTTGGATAAACTGGACTGAAAATGGTTCAAATTGGGCACATAAATATTTGGGATATTTTGCAAAGGTTTTCTGGATAAATTAGGAGTCTTCTCAATATTTACAAAGGCTAAATATATTCAATTTTTCTTTAAAAACCGTATGCAGTATTCAAACTGGGCTTTATCATATTTTTTTTTATAGTGAATTTGTTCTTTTGTAGGCAACTACAAGGGTCTTTCTGTGAATAAATAGAATTCAGAAGTTTTGATTTCTCAAAAAACTCTTTTTCAAATGATAAACAGGTTTGTTTTTCTTCGAAGAATAGCTGTTGTGCAGGTATTTGGTCTTTTAAACGGGT
Organism: Pinus albicaulis; assembly: GCA_034641835.2. Classification (NCBI taxonomy): domain Eukaryota; kingdom Viridiplantae; phylum Streptophyta; class Pinopsida; order Pinales; family Pinaceae; genus Pinus; species Pinus albicaulis. The sequence continues at coordinate 1,537,625,382 of CM076580.1, read as the reverse complement.
TTTAGTGGCGTTAGATAGGTTTTTGATGGATGTTGAAGTATTTTGGAAATTAATTGAAGCTTCCAATGATCTTAACAGAAATTGCAATGGCTTTGTCTGGTTCGTTTTGCGAAAAATGGTGTGCAGGGCTTCGTTTCTTCAGTTGGGAGGATAAATATGCTCAGAGAATGCAAAAAAGGGCTGTACTAGTGCATATGGAGTTTTATAAGGTTTTAGGTTTAAACAGGATTGGCATTGAATGGTGGTCATATCAGAGCTGAGGGCTTTGGCGTGTGAATGAGAAAACCAGAAGTGGTTTATCGCACGGGCTTTGGGCGGTAATTAGTTTTCTTGGATCGAATACAATCCAATCACATATTGCCGCGTGGAGGGGAGAGGGTATAGCCAAACCGCTCATTTCGCAGATCTTGATATGGTTATTGACTGTGCTTTTAAAAATGCGATATTTTTTTTGGATCATCGGATCTGGAGAGATAAGTGCGAACGATTGAGATTAGATGAGGGAGTTGCTCAACGGATGGGGCATGGGGCCCATATCTTTTGTATTGTGGCGGGGTTAGTTTAACATTTAAAACATAGTTTTAAACGTAAAACTAATGTTTTATTATAATAGGCGGGTTTATTTACATAGCAAATGAAATATTTACAAATGTTTTCAAACCATTGGGGCGGGTTTTATAATGTTTTTAACCTATGGGGAAAGGGCAGGGTTTTATTTCAACACATGGACAATATAGACCATAGGTTAAAATTAAATAAGGGGGTATTTTTGGGATATTTAAATTAAATGAATTAATATATATACGGAAAAGGGTATTTTTAAAAGGATTTAATACTTTATGTTAAAAAATTAATATGAAATGAAAAAGAATGAATGAAAATACAAAAATAAACTAAGCAAAGTGTAAAATTAAACCTTTTTAAGCACAAATGATTGTACCATTAAAAATTTACACTTAAACTTAGGATAAAATGTATTTTATGGGTTTTTTGAGTGTTTTTGGATGAAATGAAATTAATTAAGAGGGGATTTTACCTTTTCTAAAAAAAAAGGTGTATTACTTAGGAAAATGGTGAATATGCTGAGGAAATGGGTTTTCATGAAGGGAATCTAGTACTTTTACCAATTAGTTATCAAGCCTTGGGTCCAATCCCAACGTAAGTCAGAAAAATGCTCTGAGCCTCTTTAACCGAAGGTTTTGAATACTGGATCATTGTGGCGGAGGGAAAATTAGTAATTTTCCAGATGATGCTTTATTACATGCTTTGCACAACTACTTTCTACCTACCCATAATTATTGTAACATTTTTACTTCATTTGCATGGGTGCATTTAAGCTTTCAACCCTAAATCCATTTTTATTTTAAAGCATAAACTATCTAATTCTAACCTTATTTCATCCGAGGGTTCAGATTAAAATGTTGAGCTCCTCATTTATTCTCTAACTATCTACTGGTTTGTCAAGTTTAAATTGCTTGACATATCTTTATTCTCTATCTAAAACATGAAATTCAAAGCATGAAAAGTTAAGATTAAACTATTTAACTGATCATGGATTATGAAATTTTGAACAATCTGCACATAATCATTATTTTTGTAGTAAAATTAAATAGTAGTGGCATTTTGACTTGCTCACTTTCATGTCTTATTTTTCTCTCTTTTTTCTTTTTGGAGTCCACTTTTTATTCTTTTTGATCTTTTCTTTTTTAAGTCCTTGATCTTTCTTTTAGGACTTTTACTCTCTTTTCATTTTTTATTATTTTCAAATATGGGAAAACAACTTGCAGAAAGCAAGGTATGTACATATTTACAATACTATCAAAGTCAGTTAAAAAATTATGAACCCTAACAGTGGCTCCACATGGGGATGGCATTTCCTAGTGAAATGTCAAGAACTTTGAGACTAGTAGCCTTTGAATTTTGACTGAGCTGACCTTGTAAATACCTTATGGTCTCTGTAATTATTTCATACTTATGATATTTTACCTCTCAAAGCTTAGGGCCTTCTCTCCAGGCTTCAACTTTGTTAGGAAAACATCCAATCAAATCTAAAATCTTCAATATTTATGTACAATGGACAAAGTAAACAAAATTAACTATTCATTATCTCTGAGGAGTAGTAGTGCTTCAACATTCTGCCATTGACTGGTCCACCTAGCAGATCTGATCCATCCATTTCTTTCAAAAAGAAAGCATTGTTACTTCTATAACCATAAATAACATAAGGTCCTTTCCATAGAAAATCAAATTTTCCATGTTTACGTTTCTCTTCTCTCCTTGAATCCCATTTTAACACTTTGTCTCCAATGTAGAAATCATCTTCTTTACTCTTTTTGTCAAAAAATTTCTTTATCTTATCTTGGATAACTTGAGACTTAAGATAAAACTCTTCTCTTGTTTGTTGCAAGTGAATGATTTGGTTAATTCTTCTTTGAATGTCATTTGTCTCAACTTTTAATTCTTGAATTATCTTCATTACTGATACTCCTAAGGAATATGGAAAAGCAACATCCATTCCATAGACAAGCTGGTAAGGGGATGTACCAATAGATTTTTTGGTGGTAAGTCTATCTGCCCATAAGGCATTGACTAACTTCTTGTTCCAGGTCTTTTTGTTATCTTCAGTAACTTCTTGATGATGTTTACAAGGCTCTTATTGGAGGATTCAGCAAGGCCATTACCTTGAGGGTAATATGCAATAGAATGGCCTAGGGTAATGTGATATTTATGGAAAAATTCAATCATCTTTTTGGATTTGAATGCACCAGCATTATCAGTAATAATATTTTGGGGACATCCAAATCTTGAAAGTATGTTTCTTTCTAAAAAGGAGATAATGACAGTGTCAGTGGCTTGCCTAGAGGGTATGGCTTCAATCCACTTAGTAAAATAATTAGTGGCTCTCAGAATCCACTTGTGTTGGGCTGATGATGGAGGGTGAATTTCACCAATGAAGTCAAGACCCCATTGTTGAAATGGCATTTCTATTGAGATGGGTTTTAAGGGTAGGGGTAACAACTTTTTCTTACCCTCAAATATTCGACACTTGTGACAGGAGGTCACATACCTTTTTACATCTGAAAACAAAGTAGGCCAGTAAAAACCAGCTCTCAGGATTTTTTCTGCAATAGTCTTCTAGTAGAGATGTCCTCCACAGTCACCTGCATGAAATTCTTCTAATACTTTGTCAACTTATTCTTTTAGCAAACAATTTGATAAAATTCCACTATGATCTTTCCAAAAAAGTACATTGTCTAATATACAAAATCTTACTGCCTTTAGCTTTAAGAATCTAGCTTTTGTTCTTAATAATCTAGGAGGAGCTTGTAAGTTTAGTAATAAAAATATGATATCTGCATACCATGGTGAGTTTGAAAAGGCTTGACTGATCTCTGGAGTCACCATCTCTTCCTGATCATCTACTTGGGCAATAAAATTTATGTCTAGGGCATGACAATTTGATTGAGCCATGAGTTTGGCTAAACCTTGACCTTTTATAAGTTTAGTGGGTTTTATCTCTATGTAATATTCCAAAATTGTGGCAATCCACTTGCCTCTTCTACCATCAGGACCATCCTGAGTTAGAATGTCTTTTACTACTGCATTTGGAACATAAGAAATGATGTGAGAATAAAGAATGTACACTCTGAAGTCTTTAATGGCCTTTACCAAAGCTAGGGTTTTTTTCTCCATGATATTGTACTTCAAAGTGGCATCTCTAAGTGTTTTTCTAAAGAAAGTTATGGGCTGTTCATAGCTCTGGTCATTTTTCTGTAGTAAAACTGTAGCAATGGTGTGCTTTGAAGCAAAGGAAAAAATGATGAAATCCTTTTTAAAGTCAAGACATATAAGGACTGAGGTTTTGGTTAAGGCTTGTTTGATAGATTCAAATGATTGTTTGGACCATGAAAAATTTTAGGGGCTAATATTCGCAAGTGGGCTAATTTTCCTTGATTTTTCCAAAAAAAAGATTCGCCAATTTCCATTTTTTCTAAAAATGATTCGCCCAAATTTTACAATAATTTTTTTTTTAACCTTAAAAATCGCCAACATTATATAAAGGCTATATATAAAATCATTATAAATTTGAATAATCTTACAAATGTATCAATAAACATTTTATTGTTTTCATATTAGGAACTAGTGAGATTCGCCAATGTTTTAAACTTTAAGAAAATTTTCCATTGCTAAAATTTTCCCTGGTTTGGACTCAATAGTCCATTTAAGAACTGAATCTTTTTTCAGCATATTATTGAGTTCTCTAATTATTTCAGCTAAATTTGAGATGAATCTTCTTAAAAAGTTAATTTTACCTATAAAATCTTGTAACTCTTTTATGTTCCTAGGAGGACTAATGTTAAGAATTGCTTCTATTATGGCAGAGTCTATTCTAATTCCTTCCTTAGATATTATGTGTCCTAGTTATTTACCTTCTTCTAATCCAAATAAAGTTTTCTTGGGTTTAAAGAGATGCCAAACTTTCTGCATTTAATAAAGACTTGTATAAGATGATGTAAGTGTTCATAATCAGTCTTAAAAAATACAATAATGTCATCTAAGTAAATCACTAAGAATTCATGAATTTATTTTGCAAAGGCTATATCCATAGCTCTTTGAAAGGTAGCCCCTTCATTCATTAAACCAAAAGGCATTTTTACATAAATAAAAGTGCCCCAAGGAGTAGTAAAAGCTGTTTTGGCTTGATCCTCTGGTTGGACTAAACTTTGGTTGCATCCTGAAAATCCATCTGAAAGTGAAATCCTAGAAGAACCAACTACCCTTTGTAAAATGTGATCCATATTTGGTAATGGATTATTATCTTTTAAGGATAATTTGTTTAGATTCCTAAAATCAACACATAATCTAATATCACCTATCTTTTTCTTGGTTGGAACTAGATTAGAAACCCATTCAGAATATCTGATTAGTGCAATTATCTGTGCATCGTACATTATTTTTACATATTTTTCAATTAAAGGCATCAAAACAGGATTGATCCTTCTTAAAAAGAAATTAAAATGCTTTTGGTCTTCTTTTATAGGGATTTTATGCTGTATTATGTTGGTGTCATAGGATTTTAGGTCCTCATAACTCCAAGCAAAAACATCTTGAAATTCCTTGAAAAGAGCAATATAATTTCTTTTTCTTGCTGAGGCAAGGCTTTGGAAAGTTTGATCATTTTGGGTTTTAAATCTGTGCCTATGTTACATTCCTCAATATCAGATCTAAGTGGCTCCATTTTGGGTTTTCTAGCAACATCATTTGAGTCAAATAAATCTTATAAAGGGGTAAGGCCTTTTAGTAAGAAATTATTTTTGAGATTTAATATATCAGATTCATCATCAATTATCTCATCAATTTCTACTCTCTCTAAGTTATCTATATCTGATTGACTAAATTTAGTAGGTCTAGCAAAATTTACATTATTTACATCTATATTATTTAAATCAATTTCACTATCTAAATCCCGATCTAATGTACAGTCTATATCTATTTTACAATTCTGAAATTCACCTTCATTACTCATAAAATGGTAAATCTGCTGATCATGTGAGAAAATTTGCCAATATTTGAGGTTATCTGGAATTATTGGTCCGTGTTTTACTTCTGTAGTATACTTATGATTGGGTTGAAAGGGAAAATTACAGGTACTAGCAAAAGTTTCTAAGGAGTGTGCCTGTATGTTTTGCTTTCTTGGTATTGCAGAGAAATTACATTCTAACAGTTCATCTATCAAATCTAATACAGTTTCTCTATATCGGCCTAATATAGGATTATAAAAATAATATTATCCATTTATCTATTTTACAATCAACTCTGAATCTCCCATAATTGATATTATTTTTCCTTTTAAGTTTTTGATAATCTGGAGTCCTAAAATGAGGGCTTCATACTCCGCCATATTGTTGGTACATTTAAAATTCAGTTTGAAAGCATGGCCTTCTGCATGATTATTTTCCATATTAGTTATCCATACTCCTACTCTTGCTCCTAGTTTAGTGACTGATCCATCAAAATCTAAGTGCCATAAAGATTCATGAAATATATTTTTCATTGTTTTGTGTTTTGCTTTTCTCCTTTAGTTTAGTTTTGATTTCATTATTAGTTCCAGAGTTACATAATATGAATGAATCTAGGTCAGTAGGTGTAGTGTAATTTGGGTAATTTATTGATGTTTCTGCACTACTCACCATATATTTCATCAATGTTTCCCTATAGAGTTTCTTTGGTTGGCCAAAAACTGATATGGTTGCATATGACATATCCAATTGTAGAGATCCCTGTAATTTTCTCCCCATGAGTGAGATAATAACATTCCATACTTGGGTGGGATATCAACTACTACAATGTCCATAGTATACTTTTACCAGGATATTGAACTAATGTGACACAAAAATCTTTAATTAAATCTAGGCCTTTCACTTTGCTTGAATCAAATGAAAATAGATCTTTGTAAGACCTTGTGATATCTAAGTTCAGGGTTTCCATTATTGCTTTTGGCATTAGATTATGAGAAGCTCCTGAATTTAACATTGCATTGTGTAAAACTTGGTCATGAATAGTTAAGATAATGTAAAATGGGGGAACTGCTCCATCTTGGTGTTTTCCATTAACATCAGGACCAAAAAACTCTGGTTGATCATCATTCAAGTTTACTGAGTTTTCTCCAACATTCATGTTTAATGTTTCAGTGATAGTTGTTTTATACAAGTCATGTTTTACCAATTCTGTCAAAGGAATTGGTATTTTTAACTTTGCAATTTCATTTTGTACATTGAATGAGGGTTGTGATTTACTAAGTTGAATTAACTCTTCTTTAGTAACTATAGTTTGAGTGGGTTTATCTTGTTTTTATATAGTTATCTTTTCATTTTCTGTTTGAGTTTCTTGTGTTTTACTGCTCCTAGTTTTCTTTGCAGGAATGGTTTGACAAGTAGTAGATGTTTTTTCAGATTTTGAATTATCAGAAGCTGTTTTTGCAGTGGCAGCTTTTGGATCTGCTGATTTTGGATTAGCAGTGGATGTTTTGGAATCTAAAATTGATGTTTTAGAAAAATTATGTGTTTTTACAGCAACATATTTTTGTGAATCTGTTGATGTTGGGACAACCTCATCTGTTATGTCAGCAATCTTAGGACTGAGTGAAATTTTAGAGCTGGAAACTTTTTGGGATGAATTGGAGTTTTTCTTGTTTTCCCTAGGGAGAATTTGCATAACTTTAGTAGTGGGAACCTCTACTATTTTCTTATTTTCTGTTTGTGCAGTTTTCTTAGTAGAAGGTTCAATGTTTTTCTTACTGCTAAGGTTATATTGGTTATGTACTTCATTTATGGCAAAATCATAACCTTGTTTGTAGTCAAATGATTCACCTGAATCTAATTGAAGTTGTTGCATTTCAAATAACTCTTGATCTTCTTGAGTGAGAAAGATAGTGTTATCATCATTTATACCCATTAGATTTATGGTGTATTGATCATCGCCATCATTCTGTTAAGAAATTTCAACATATTTCTCTTGAAATGGAGGTCTTATTGTCTAATCATGTGCTGATTCTTTGGATTTTCCTGTGTTTGTATTTTTTCTGAAATTGGGAATCCTAATTTGTTGTTGATTATCCCATTGTGGTCTTATTTCTATATTGTCTAATGTATCCATCATTCTCTCTAAAATCTTAGCTAACTGATCTATTTTTTCATCCGAACTAGATGTATCTTCTTTTATGGTTACTCTCCTCCCATTCCTTAATCTAGCTTTTCTAGCTAAAATATTTACTTCTACACTAACAACATCTGTTTGCATTCTTTTTAAGGTTTCAGCATTTCTCTGTCTTAGCTGATAGGCCATGTATGTGTCAAATCCATCAAGGAATTTGAGTAGGACAAAGTTAGGAGTGGGTTTGAGATTAGCTGGAATTGAATTATAAACATTGTTGTATCTAGTGCAATAGTCTTGGACTGTTTCATTGGGAGCTCATGGCATCAAATTCAGATAATATTTGGAGTGGATTTTTCGTCTTTTTCAATTTATTCAAAAATAATATATGAAAGACTAATAAATCAGTTATACTACCAGGATTAAGACCTTTAAACCATTTTTTAACTTCCTCTGTTAATGTTTGAGCAAAGAGTCTCATTTGTGTATCAGAAACATCTATTTCATGAAGCTCAAAATAATTTGTTATTTTATTAATATACTGTTGGGAAGTGTAATGAGTGGTGGCATCAAATTGGGGTATTTTGCTCTGGTAATCCTGAGGCATGTCATGTAACTGAGTTGGAAGGACCAAGGGAGCATACCTAGCAGCCATAGCTTGAATTCTAGCTTGGTTAGAAGGTAGATTGGAAGTGCTTGGGGCAGAACTAGAAGTACTAGCTGATGCAGTTAAAGAAGTAGCTGATGAGATTGGAATATAAGATGGTGTACTAGAAAAAGTGGTGGATGAACTAAAGGATGATGTTTGGGTGCTAGAAAATGAAACTGGAATATATGAAGAACTACTTGGAAATGAGAATGATGTGTTTAAAATTGCAGTAGATAAAGTAATGGATGAAGTCGATGTCTGAGAAGATGGAAATAGTATTCTAAGTTGTAAGGGTTGTCTAGGGATAAATGGATCTGTAGATTGGATGGTGGCGGAAATTATAGATGATGTAGTGGTATCTAAATGAGAAATAAAAGGCTTATATGTATATGCTAATAATTAAGATAATTCAATAGCTTCATTTATTTCCTTAAGAATAGTATCATTTATTTATTCAAGTTTATCATGAGCTTTAAATATATCTGATTCAGAATCTACTTAAACATGTTCCTGCTTTGTTTCAATAAATGAAATAAAAACAGGATCTATAATAGCACTACTTAAGTCAATTTCTGATTTACTTCTAAATAAAGAATGTTCAAAATTCAGGTCAAACTTTATGTCTTGTATACTCACTAACTCTTTTGGTAATGAATTTGCTCTAACTAAGGAAAATTTAGCACCTAAATCTTCTACTTGTTTATTCTTTTTTCCAATTCTGTCCGAATTGTATACTATAACATCAGGTTTAGGATCTAGGTTTGACCTGGTATAGTATATTTTTCTAGAACCAAGAATTATAGTTTTTTATACTCACAACTTATAAAACAATCTTAAGGTGAAAGGATGATGAAAATAATTTCCTTTAACACCTATTTTGAGACTGAGGATTAGTTAGTCCCCAGTATGGTCGCAAGTATGTTATCACTCTAACAATTCTTAAGTTGTGAGATTTTTATTTAAAGTCCAAGAACATTAGAGGTAACCACAGACCTACTTTTAAACTCTAAGATCTAGCCTTCCTAGGGTTCAGGGAGGGCTCTCTCTATAAGATTTAACTTTGTTTTGATTATATGATATTAGGCTATTTATGATATGCAAATTGGTTTTGGTTTGGTTTGGTGAGAAAAAATCACTTAATGAGATGGATAGTGATAGATCTGTTTGTCCATTGGGCTAAGGAGTCAAATGTCAAGCAGACAGGACTAGGATCAAGGTAAAAAATTCAAATATTTTCAAGGCAAGATAGACAAGTCATTGAAGATCTTTGAAGGCTGATTGGTGAAGTGGTTTGATTAGGATAAATAAAAATGAAGGATTCTTTGATCCGGATAAGGAAGGAAAAGACAGGGGTCATTCAAAAGAGGGAGAAATTAAGGATTCCCTATTGAAATTAGCAGAAAACATAGAAATGATAAATAGTTAAAGAAAGGGTGCTTTTAACAAATCCAATAATAATATTCCTGATTTATCATTCAAATTTAGAACACATATATGGATGCATGTAAAACATAAGAAGATAAACAAAGACAGTAGAAAGTACTTCACTTCAATGGATCACCACATAAATCATAAAATATGATGCTAAATGATTTGATCCAGTCTGCTACTTGAACTTGCTACAAAAAGTCTTCAGGTACAGAAATATTGAGTATAGAAATCTTCAGCAATTTATTCCACAATAATACTTCAAAAGATAAAGTATATATAAAAACATGTTTACAAAATATCCTAGAATACTCATAGGAATTTTCTAAGGAAAATAAAATATATTTTACAACAAAATAGTGATAGTTGCTTAACAACTTAGCAAGCTGTCCTATTTATCCAAATAAAATAGAAGTGTTGTTTTAGATTGGGTGCAACTGGCTGCCTTTTTGTCTCCAACGCTGGAAAAAGATATTTCAAATTTGTTTTGAAATATTATCTTCTTAACTGATACTCTCTCATCTGATACTCTTTACCTCTGATACACTTAAATCACTGTTTCAACTACCTTACTGCTATAAAATTATGTTTTGACTGTGTAAAATCAACAAACTGTTTTTATCCTCTTCTCTTCCATTTGAATTTTATAGTAAGTCAGTGAGTGACTCCCAAAATTCTTCATTGGGGATTTTGATCTTTTTAGCTTCCTAAAGTTCTCATCTGCCTTAGTGTACCTAGAAAATGTTGGTTTTATAACAAATAGGTGTTTTATCTCATGTTGTAGATATAACAAGTCTTCAAAACTTTTATGTAAAACCTTCCCTGTAGCAATTCCTTGTCTTTATGTTTTATCTACCTTCTTTTTTGCATGATCTCTTATCTTCTTGTTATAGTCTTCTTGTGGCATAATTTTATCATTAATAACAAGGATGTTTGGAAAACCTCTTTGCCTCAAGATCTCAAATTTAACCACAAATTTGGTTATGGCTATGTTCATGTTTTCACATTTTTCTTCTAGTTGCTTCATCAAATTCTTCTTAGAAATTACTTTCCTTATTTCAAGGATTGTCTCTGTTCTATCAGTAATTTCTATCTCCTCTAATTCTTGCTTGTTCTTACTGTTGAGAAATTTGAATAGTTCTAGGGCCTATTCAGGTTTGGCACCTAGTTCCTCCTTTATTTTATGAATCTCTTCTTGTGCTGCCTTTAGTAAATACTTTTTCTCATAAATTACATATATTCATGGCCAAACATCATTGATGGATTCAATGATTTTACTCCATAGTTGATTCTTTACATAAGACATTGGATCTTTCAAGGTTAAATCCTTTTGTAGATTCTTCAACTCAACATTTAACCTGTTAGCCCTTTGTTCATAAGTTTTAGCATTAATTTGGGCTAGCTTCTTGGTGTCTTCAAGATTTTCAATCACTTTCTTCAATCTATTGATTTCATTGGTTTAAAGTGTCATTTCCTCCATGACCTTAATAAGTTTACTAGCTTCATCAGAATGTTGAACTGTTGTGGTAGAGGATTCTATAGCTGAAGTAGTGGATGAGGTCACTGGTATTGCATTGGCCAGTGGTACTTTTATTGCCAACTCTTCTGCTAGAGTTGAAGGCACAACTGTAGTTGCCATGGGAATTTTTGTAGGAATTTCCTATGCTTTTGTAATTTATCTTTCATGGACAAGCTTTTCCATTTGGATTTCCATCTCTTTTATCAGTGTTGTCAATTGTAAAATCAATTTCATCATATCATCTTTTTGGCTTTCATCTTGCACAATTTCTTTGGCTTGTGGATGTTCTGTTGGTGGAAGCTTGAGTGGTTTTCTAAGTGCTGCAATATCAACATTATTTTTCTTCACTAATTCTTCTGCAACTTTCACATTGGTAGGATCATATCCTCCTTGAATTACCAAATCTTCTAAAGACTTAATCCTAAGATCTTTATCATATGAGGAATTCTTTTCAACTTTCATTTGATCTCTCATATTTATTATAGTGTTTTGGAGCTTTTTGGACACTCATTGCCTTTGTAGTTATGGTAGAATAAAGCATCTCAGAAGTTTTCCCGTGAAACTCAATTTGATCTAATGCATGGATATTTTTTGTAGGCACTTGAAGATCAACTTTTTTGTAATCTGCCACTGCTTTGGGAGTCTTTAACTGTTGGTTGAAGCACTGACATAATCAACTTCTTGTTTGAATAATAAAAAACAGACAAAAGTCTATTTTGGATCCCTGGTGTTTGTTTTAAATACTGAGAATGGATATCATTCTTTATTTCTTCATTATTGGCCTTTATCTGCTTATATTTCTCCCTGATGTCAATATCTTTATCCTCTACTGGCTGTGAGGATGATGCCTCCATAATTTGTTGCTTCTCAATTACCCGTGTGTTTGAAGTAGCAGTATGTTCTTCATTTATAATCTCTGTGGTTGGCTAATTGTTTTTCTCTGGAACATTTGTATCTTCCACTTCTATGGTCTCTTTTTCTTTATCAATTGGATTGAGCTTAGGATTTTTGTTATATCTGAGTTCAAACCTAGTCTCTGTTGTTTTTTCAGAAGTGTAGGTACCTTCTTCTTTGATTCGTTTAGTAGCTTTATCTCCTTGATTTACAGTTTGCAAGGTGTGACTAGTATCACCCTGTTTAAATGCTTATACCAAGGTATTTTCTAGCCACTCTGTTTGATTAAAAAATTGTTCAATCCATTAGGGGGAATTTTGAGGTCTAAAATGGGCCTCATAAGAAAAATGTACAACAAAAATAAACTTTATAACAACCAATAGGATTCAAGATGATGATGTCAACCATGGGGGATGATTCACCATTTTTTAAATAAAAGGGTAAAAGTATTAAAAAATAATAAAATAATAAAACTACTTTTTCAACTCGTATTTTCAACTTATCTCCCAAAATTTTTACTCAAATTTCGAGCGGGAGTACTCGTTGGATGCGAAATTTAATTCCTCATCCAAGGAGTACCCATGTTGCATACTTTCGATGAACTCTACTACATGAAAAATGAGAAATACATAAAAAAACGTGATTGTAATCACGTTTTTTTATGTATTTCTCATTTTTCATGTAGTAGGACCCATCGAAAGTATGCAACATGGGTACTCCTTGGATGGGGAATTAAATTTCACATCCAACGAGTACTCCCGCTCGAAATTTGAGTAAAAACTTTGGGAGATAAGTTGAAATATGAGTTGAAAAAGTAGTTTTTCCATTTTTCCCTCTAAAATTTAATGATGTCATCAAATCTTATTTGATTTTTTCCACTATTATTTTATAATTTCACTTAGGAGGCCCATTTTAGACCTCAAAATTCCCTAATGTACGGTATTTTATCATGAATATAAGGGGTTAGTTTTCACTTCACCCTCATTTTGATGAGTATTCCCTGAGGATCATAATTCCATGAAAAGCTTTCTTCAAATTTGTATTCAAGAAACTGTTTTGCTGCTTCTATTCATGCATCTATGTGATTGCAAATAAAAGGTCCCACCTGGTTCTTCAACTTAAATTGGGTCTTCTTTTTAGTAGCTAAGAAGTTGATAGAATCTGAATTTAGGATTTTCCTGATGTACTCCAAGGAAAAAACTCTCATTGGAACATACTTAGGTAGTTTATAAGGTAAAATATTTGACCCAAAATCTCTGATTTCTGTATGTTTCTGATATAAGTACCAATCTCCAGTTCTATTTTTCTCTGATAGCTATAGAAATTTCTTTATCTCATCACTGATTCTTGGCTGTACTCTGTTTATCAATGGATGAACAACTGAATCTATAAAATCTATATAACTGAACTCTGTGGACTCTTTTCTGATCAAAGAAGTCCAAAAGATGACTGAGAGTGGGTTCCCTTCTGCATCAAGCTTCTGAAGTGTTATTAGGAACTTGTTTGATTGGAAGTATAAGAACATATGGAAAAGAAAGGAAGTATACCTAAATACTCCTTCAATTGGCAATTTTACAATTTGATCATGGATATTATCAACTATGTATTCAACATAATTGTAAATGATAGAAGGAGGCTGTCCTAGTACAAAGGTAGATAGAAAACCTAGGATTGAATCATCTGTATGCTCATCTGTAAAATACCCTAGGATAAAGGACAACATGGATATGACATGCCTAGACCCTTGAGGAAATTTTGAAGTAGAATAAGGAGGGTTGACCTATGGAATTTAAACATGTAAAGGCATGAAAAATTGGAAAATTTGAAACCTTTTAGGAAAGTCTAGACCAATGTAAAGCTTTGTGAGTGCTTCTATGAATAAAGGAACTACTTTGGGATCTGGTTTTAACTATAGCATTAGGTTTATAGACTCATCAGTAATTGTGAACAATACTTCTTTATTTGCATTTACCATTTCTCTTTGTTCAGGAGAATAATAGGTCTGACATAGCCTAATGACCTTTGGACACTGATGAGTGAGTGGAACAACATACTTGGGTAGGTTTGACTCCCAAATCTGAACTTCATCAACTTGATCTAATGATTTTTCAAGACACCAGCAGTGGAGGTCTAAAATATTAAATTCTATCACTGGATCAGCTATTTTGTAATCCAAATATGCTAAGGGTGTATGTTCAATGTCTACAATAGGATGTTGTAGAGGGTTTACAACAATTGTCGTTTGGAAGTCATTGTTGGGTTTGATTTTGACACTTTAGACCTTCTGGGTGCTTCAAACTCTGTATTTTGGCTTTTTAAACTCTTCTGTAAGATTAAATTGTTTACAAAAGTGTTTTTGACTTTAACAGAGCTTTCTTGAATATAAATAGGCAAAAAATGGCTTTTTCTTGGGTTTAAATTTTCAAATTTGGCTTTAGAATTGATCTTCAGACTTTTACAGGTTCAAGAAATGATAAAACAAGGGTTTTCTCTATTTTTTTGGATAAACTGGATTGAAAATGGTTCAAATTGGGCACATAAAGATTTAGGATATTTTTCAAAGGTTTTCTGGATAAATTAGGAGTCTTCTCAATGTATGCAAAGGCTAAATATATTCAATTTTTCTTAAAAAACTGTATGCAGTATTCAAACTGGGGTTTATCAGATTTTTTTTATAGTGAATTTGTTCTTTTGTAGGCAACTACAAGGGTCTTTCTATGAATAAATAGACTTCAGAAGTTTTTATTTCTCAGAAAAACTCTTTTTCAAATGATAAACAGGTTTTTTGTTCTTCGAAGAATACCTGTTTGTGCAGGTATTTTGGTCTTTTAAACGGGTTTCAGCGGCGTCAGACAAGTTTCTGATGGATGTTGAAGTCTTTTGGAAACAAACTAAAGCTTCCAATGATCTTCAAAGAAATTGCAATGGCTTTGTCTGGTTATTTGGGCGAAAAATGGTGTACAGGGCTTTGTTTCTTCAGTCGGGAGGATAAATATGCTCAGAGAATGCAAAAAAGGGCTTTACTGGCATATATGGAGTTTTATAAGGTTTTAGGTTTAAACAAGATTGGCATTGAATGGCGGTCATATCAGAGCTGAAGGCTTTGGCACGTGAAGGAGAAAACCATAAATGGTTTATCGCACAGGCTTCGGGTGGTAAGTAGTTTTCTCGGATCGAATGTGATCCAATCACATATTTTCGCGTGGAGGAGAGAGGGTATAGCCAAACCGCTCATTTCGCAGATCTTGAAATGGTTATTGACTGCGCTTTTAAAAATGCGATATTTCATTTGGATCATATGGAAGGTTACGGAGATATAAGTACGAACGAGTTTGAATTAGATAGAGAGTTGCTCGGCATGATGGGGGCGTGGGGCCCGGATATGTTATGTGGGGGGGTTATTTTTAACGTTAAAAACGTATGTTTTAATGTAAAAACTAATGTATTATTTTGATCGGCGGGTTTTGATATTTACATAGCAAATGAAACATTTACATATGTTTTAAAACCATTGGGGCGAGTTTTATTATATAATGTTTTAACTTATGGGGAATGAGCGCGGTAATATAACACGTGAGGTAATATAATCATAGATTAAAAGTTAATAAGTGGGTTTTTGGGATATTTTAAATAAAATGAATTAATATATATGGGAAGGGGTAATATAAAGGATTTAATACATTATGTCAAAAATTAATATGAAATGAATAAGAATGAATAAAAATACATAAAATAAACTAAGTAAAGTGTAACATAAATTTTTTTAAGCACAATGATTGTACCATTAAACATTTACACTTAAACTTAGGATAAATTGTATTTTATGGGTTTTTTGCGTGTTTTTGGATGAAATGAAATTAATTAAGAGGGGATTTTACTTTATCTAAGCTTAAAAGGTATTTTAACTTAGGAAAAGGGATTATATTTTTGGGAGAGGGTGAATATGCTGAGGAAATGAGTTTTCATGAAGTGAATCCAATACTTTTACCATTCAATTATTAAGCCTTGGGTCCAGTCCCAATGGAAGTCAGAGAAATGCTCTTAGTCTCTTTAACTGAAGGTTTTGAATACTGGATCGTTGTGGGGGAGGGGAAATTAGTAATTTTCCAGATGATGGTTTATTACATGCCTTGCACAACTACTTTCTACCTATCCATCATTATTCTAACAATTTTTACTTCATTTGCATGGGTGCATTTAAGATTGCAACCCTAAATCCATTTTTCTTTTAAAGCATAAACTATCTAATTCTAACCTTATTTCATCCAAGGGCTCATATTGAACTATTGAGCTCCTCATTTATTCTCTAACTATCTACTTATTTTTCAAGTTTAAACAGTTTGACATATCTTTATTCTCTATCTACAACATGAAATTCAAAGCATGAAAGGTTAAGATTAAACTTTTTAACTGATCATGGATTATGGCATTTTGAACAATCTACACATAATAATTATTTTTTGTAGTAAAAGTAAATAGTAGTGGAATTTTGACTTGCTCAAAGCAAGGTATGAACATATTTACAAGACTATCAAAATCAATTCAAAAATTATGAACCCTATTATTATAGGACCCTAACAGTTCCTATCATTTCCTTCATGTCATTTAGCTATTTTTTCTTCTGCCATTTAAGTTAGATCTTCTTCTGATAAGTTTCATTACTGTTTAGTTTTTGTGCTGCTGTAGTTTTTAATTTCTTATGCATATTAAAATAGAGGAAAAACTCCAAAAACTGTGGTCAAGTCTCCCCCTCTCATCTTTGTCAATAGAGTTCGAGTAGGGAAGACCTTCCCATAGGCCAAAATTGCTTTCTGTTTGAGTTTTGGGAAGAATTTGTGTTACCAAGTCCAAGCCTTTCTTTCACTGTTTCATCCCACATTTCCATCTGTTTCTCGTGCATGAATCCACAGGTGTGTCTCACTTCTGAGCACTACACTTACGCCTCCATTCCCCTCCTTTTCTTCTCATCTTAATGCTGTACTTACCTTTTCTTTTTCTAATGCACTTATGCCCTTCAAAGCCTTATTTCTATGTTTTTCTCCGTTCACGGTCGCCTTACCCTTTTTATGCAAAATACGTGAAAAACATTCAAAACCAGTGAAAGCATGACCTTCGCCTTTTCTCTTCGAGTCTCCTGGCAATGCTTTATCTCCTCGAGAAATTCTTGACAAGTCAGCTAGGGGATAGATTGTTTTGAGCCTTCAAGGAATGCCTTTGCCCTGAAAACCCATCCTCCTTGAAGTCTCTCAATTGCTGTGCCTAATACAAATCCCCCTCTGCTAGTAAATTTCTAAAAAGGGCCTATTATTCCCTCCTTTACCCCTACAACATACATCAATTCCCCTTCTTTCCCTTTGTCCGAATTCCCTTTCTTTTACCCTCATTTAGCCTCTTTTTATCCCCCCTTTTCTCCCCTTCTATTTCCCCGTTTACCCCTCAAATCCCCCCAAAATCCCCTTAAGTCCTTCCCTTACTCTTTATTTCCCATTTTTCCCCTTATCGTTTCCCTTTAAACCCCTTAAAATCCATTAAAATGGGCAAAAAACCCATCTTCCGACCTTATTAAAGGCCTAGCCCCTTTACCCCAAGCCCCTTTCAAACCACTTCCCCACATGGCCTGGCGCTGGGACCAAGCGCTTAAGTCCCAAGCGCTAATCGCAATCGGAAGTCGGGCGAGTGCACATTTTCTTTGTTATATCAAAAAAGTTCCGATGCGATTATTTGTTAAACAAAGTCTCGTGACGCGTTTTGGTCCGTTGATCTATCGTAAATATCGAAGGTGGAGCGCTAATCGCAGGCCCCCCGTCCATCGCAATCGCGACCTGTTACGTGCACCCTCCGATCGGTCCATCGCAAGTAATTGCGATGCGATTGATCGCAAGACCTTTCCTCCGATCCCCGATCAATCGCAAGTGTTTCCACCCGATCCCCGATTGCGATCCTCCGACATTATCCTGACCGTTGATCTGTCCCGCCGATCCAACGGTCCAGCAACAATCGCACCCTTCGCCCGATCACTGATCGCAAGTCCTTCTGTTTCCCCCCCGATTAAATCTCTGTCGTCCATCTCCCTGCTGATCCTACGGCTCAGCACTAATCGCATCGTCATTCCACCGCCCCTTTTCTCTCCCTCCGATTGAACGTGAACCGTTGATCTGATCCCCGATCCAACGGTCAGCGCTCAATCGCGCTCCGACCTCCGATCACAATCACATGTCCTATCTTCCCGTCCCCGATTGCAATTGCTCCGATTTGATCTCGTCCGTCCGTTTCCTCCCAGATCCAATGGTCATCGCTCGTCCTCCCTGATCGCAATCGGAAAAGTTTATGTGTGTCACCCTTTGGTACCCCCGATTGCGATGGTTCCGATTCAATCTTGTCGTTGATCCTCCGATTCATGGTGGTCTATCGATCGTTTCGCTTTCGTCATTGGTCCCACTTTGATATTCAGCTCCATCGCGTTTATGCTTGTTTGTTTTTGTTCTATTGTTACGCGTCAATCTCCACCGTTGATTTTCATCTCCAGGCCTGAATCCAACGGTCTGCGCTGCATATTTCTACCAAACCCTATTGTCCGCGCATTCCACCACTCCACTGCATTTTCATCGTTCTTTTACACAATAGCATTGTTTCCACCACCGCCGCACTACCATTTCATCCACCCTGCATCCATCGCTCCGTCTACCGTTTTCTTCATAAGTTTTGTTGTGTTGCAGAGTTTCTAGAGGATGAGACCTGCCGCTGTTGGGTGTACTACCTCGATGGCGAGCGGCGCAGTCAGGATCAAATATAATGAGCCAGTACCATCAGGAAAGTCAAGGAATGGGGATGTCAGGACTTACATTAAAGGAAAGCAAAGTTCAAATGCCGAAAGTCCTGTCGGCGCCATTTAAAGATCGAGCTAACTCAACAGAGGCAGTAATGAAGCAGCAAGGAGTTTCAGTACAGAACAGAGGGATTAGTGCACATCAACGAAGATCTTGAGCTCTGAACCAGAGGTTTAAAGAGGCAAAGCATCATTTTGAAGACCCCGAGGATCGATCTAGAGATCCTGAACATCAATAAGAGGTAATATCAAGGTTTACTTATCAGCAGAATGCTTTTCCATAAAGGACAGGTCTCCCATACAGTCTTTATTATGCGCCGTGTCCCCGAAGGAGTTTGTCGCCCCAGCTGTAGTTCAAAACAACCTAACATCTATGAGGCAGACCTCTCGGTAAGTTCTTTCATTTTGTTCAAATCACCTGGAGTACTGCAGCCAAAAGGTCAAATCATATCTGGAGCAGATCTTTCTTTCACAAGGAAGGTGACAAAGATTAAATATACAACGTATCAAGAGGAATGGGCCTCGACCCTACATTCATTTTTGTGTTTAAATGTAACATTTAAAATTCACCTACCTCCTTAGTCGGTCCTCTGTGTCTCTTCTGCTATAAAGCACAGAAGGATATCATTGTAATGGTTGTTGATGCATTATCAGTGAATTGCAAGCATTTTTGTCCTGAGCCAAGTTCCCCGTGTAATGATTGTATGATAGGCTGAGAAATATGATGTATTCAGGCTGAATGTAAAAGCTTTGGGAAGTGATGTACCTGACTGGTATTGTGTTTAATATGATAAGCAGTTTTCATTGGATCCTGATCTACAGCAGTTGGTGATGTTTTTCTCCTCTCTGCGTTTATTTCCATTTCATTTCATGTTCTTCTGACTGGCATCTGAACGCATGACATAAGATTTACCCTTGTTAGGTACCTTATGTCCCAGCTCTCTCAGTCTTTAATGTTTTTTGCTCATATGTGTATCTGAATATTGTTTTTAATTGACTAAACCAGTGTAGTGGATGATTATTACCTGCTCTCTGATGTGCAAGTTGATAGAATCAGTGTTCAGATGTCTTTGTTAAGATTTAATTGAAAGAGGTTAGGAACATTGGGAGGTTTAAAGCCCGTCGCTGCCTCTTCATAACCTGACCTTCCAATACAAACCTTTTCAAGACCCCTTGTGTTGCCTATGGTTTTGTCCAAGCAGGCCTGGAGTTAAATGACCTCTGGCCTGATCTATAGATAGAATCAGATGGTTCTCCATCCTTCATTATCATTCCTTAATGTTCCATCCGACCAATCAGTCTTTGAGATCCAAATGCTCTAGATGACTAGCCCAACTGAAGCTTACACATTGAACATAAATAAATCCTTTCTTGACTCCATCGCCCAATGGCCTTGATGTTCTCTGAGTTATCTATCCTTGCCTAGCTTCCTTCTTTACCCATCCTTGTCTTATGGTGAAACCTTCCTTCCTGATTCTCAACAACCAAACTCAAACAATCAAACAAACAACCTTGAGCCTATAACTAGCCTAAAATCACAATTGAGAACTTCAAAGACATATCTCCTTTGATAATCATAGAGAGATCCCTCTCTGGACCTAGGAGGGCTAGATCCTAAGGTCTGAAAGTGGTTCTATGTTGTCTCATCTTTTGGTATTGCCAACCTTGCCAAAACATGGGAACACCAACATAATGGCGACTCCACTGGGGAATATCTGAGTACTTTCATCTTGTTGCATCTCCAAGCCTCAGAAAACCTAGAACCTCTGTTTAGGCTAGCAAAAAAACACTTATCCTTCCTATTTCACTTACCTCTTGTGTGTTTTACCCCTTACTCTTAGACAGAGCCTGGTAAGGGCCAGGCAGCCTCCGGATCTCATCCTCTTTAGGAGGTGACACATCTGGTAAATGCCCTCCCAGTCCATCTCTGGTTAGATTTTGCTGTGTTTTGTGGGATATTCCTGAAAGGGAATATTGCCTCATCACTGTGGTGGACAGTGTACCCCCTAGAAACATCCTAAACCTTCCACCTGGCGACTCCATTGTTCCCAAACGAAAAGACTCCACTGGTGATCAGTAGGCCTGCTGATTACCTTGGTTTCACATAAGACTCCACTGGGAGACCAGATTCAAAGCATAATGAAGGCTCCACTGGGAGACCAGCCCTGAGACAACATCAACCACAGCAGAAATGACAGGTAGGGTTAAGCTGCTTGGCTAAAAATAACACTCTAGCTCACAGAACCATTCATACAAGAGCTTTCCCTGATCCAAGCCCACCCGAAATAGTTGATAATCCCGAGAAAATCCTCAAGAGAACACCTGTAAGTAGGAGATCAACTATTTCCAGCAACATTCATAGAGCCAATTCTGCACCAGAAGATCTTGCAGCTCTATTAGACCCTTTCTTCGACCTAGACCTTCAAAACAGATTACCTAGAACTAGGTCATTCAGTGTTTCAGACCAGCCGGACCCTAGGGACAGTGAAACCCCTCCTTCCACACCACCTGATCTCCACTTTCTCCAAAACTTGGGGCTTTCTCACCCGAGATATGCTCAACAGACTTCTGTCGGTCCAAACATCCCTGTCATCCAAATACCAGCTGCTCAAGCCAACCCTATACCCCACCAGAACATCATCATGGCAGCCTGGTATGCACCTCTAGTCCTACCTCAGCCTCTACTGCCCTTACCAAATGATTATCAATCAAATATCCCGCATTTCCCTGCTAAAGAGCCTACAACAGCACAGCAGCATGTTGATAAAATGGAAGACTCTTTTGACTATATGGAAATTGATGATGAAACAATCAAAATGAGAATTTTTGCACAGAGCCTGGGGGGAGAGGTTAAAAAGTGGTTTAAAAACCTACCTGCTGGTAGTATCCAAGATCTCCCTGCTTTATACCAGACTTTCATCAACAAATGGGAAACTAGAGCAAACCCTCGCCATCTCCTAGCAGAATACATGTCCCTTAAGAGGAACGTAGGAGAGAGTGTTCATGATTATACCACTAGATTCAACAGTATTTATAATGCTCTCCCTCCACACATGAAACCTCCACAAGGTATGGCCTTAGCAAAATATCCTGATGGATTTGATGCTGACATGGCCTATGAGCTTAGAGATAAAGAGTACACCACCCTGGAGGATATGCAGAAAGGGGCAGTAAACATAGAGGCAAATTTGATTGAGAAAAGGGCCAAACTGAGAGCTGAGAAGAGAGTAACTTACAAGGATGACACTATAGCCTCCACTTCAGATCCAAATATTGACAGATTGTCTAAGAATGTGGATAAGCTATACCAAATGATGGAAAAAATGGTTGTCACTCCAAACAGGAACCAAAATCAAAACTTTAGAAGAAACAACAACACTCCCAACAGACAGAAAGAGTCAGATCAACAAATCATTCCCCCGTTTCAAAACTTCCTAGATGAGGATGAGGGAATCATAGAAGAGTCTGAAGGGAATACTATTAACATGTTTGAAACAGAGGACTCAATTCTGAACTGTGACTCAGAGGAAGATCAACCCTCATCTTCATTTTGGGATGAGGAAAGATTAGAAACTGAAGAGTACAGACTTGGGTTCCAAAATGCCATGTTACAGGTCAGAGAGCAATATGAGCTCAGCAGCAAAAAGAACCAAGACACTTCCAAAACCAAAAATCCCGAGGTTACCATCAAGAAAAGGCCTGAAAAATCTTCTAAAGTAACTGCTGTGAACAACAATCCAACAGCCAAGAGTTCTGAGAGTAACAAAGAAAAGGACAACCAAAGCATGGAAAAACAGGGTCAACAAACCAGTAGCACTAGCACCTCAGTTAGTGCTCCTGATAAAACTATTTCTACACATGTACATAATGAGAAAACACAAACTGATTCAGCCACTAAAACAGTGGCAAATAAGACAGAGTTGAACACTTCCAAGAGTCAATCCACTTTCAGTTTAGAAAGTGAGATTGCAAAAATCAAAATATCTGTACCATTATCTGAGTTGGCCACTCAGGATGCATATAAGGGCCAAATTTTGAAAGCATTGAATTTAGGGGAATACACTGATTCTGTAAACTTGAATGATGATCAGCCTACCCTCTTGTTTGGTCCTAAGATTGAAGGAAAGTTTCAGGAAGGGGTAGTACCACCTTTCTATATTAGTCTCAACATTCATGATAAAATACTCCACAATGCAATGCACGATTCAGGAGCATCACACAACTTAATGCCCAAGGTAGTGATGGAAAGACTAGGTCTAGAGGTAACCAGACCCTACAAAGACTTATACTCATTTGACTCTAGCAGAGTAAAATGCCTTGGCCTGATCAAAGACCTGTGTGTGAGCCTGACCCAAATCCCTACTAAATGTATGGTCATGGATGTTGTGGGGGCAGATGTGCCACCCAAGTATGGCATGTTATTATCTAGATCATGGGGAGCCAAGCTGCAAGGCACCATGCAGATGGATGGGTCATATGCCACTATCCCTATATTTGGCCAATTAAGAAGACTATATAGAGAATCCCAAATGAAATTCCTAGTCAGCAGCCCCGAGAAACCTGAAAATTCACCATTATATTTTGTGCATACCGACCTTGACTCCTTCATCTTTTGTAATGATGAATCCTTAGAAGAGCCAGAGTCCCAGAATAGGCATACAAATGAGAACACCGAGCCTATGGACCTCCACATAATGGCCACTCTGGAAGAATATGACCAGGAAGACCATGGGCAGCACACTGAAAATGAAGAGGAAATCAGCAATGAAGCCTGTAGGATCTGTGGTGGACCTCTCACTCCAAGTGAAACAGAAACAGAACAAGAACAACAAGCTAACCACCTCCCTGACATCCATGGCCTCTATGAACAACAAGATAGTTTACAACCTAGTACAGACCTCCCAACTCAACCTAATGGCGAACCCAGCTGTAAGGGAGAAAGTGAAGTGGAAGTAAACAAAGAACCCCTGTGGGAAATGAACTTTGATGGGTCCTATACTAGACAAAGCGCTGGAGCAGGAGTGTGGCTGCGTAACACCAAAAATGACCACGCAGAGAGTCACGCTGTCAATCTGCATTTCAAATGCACGAATAACATTGCAGAATATGAGGCTCTAATCTTGGGCTTAAATCTGTTGAAAAAATTAGGAGCCCGTAGGATAGTCGTGAGAGGAGACTCTGAGTTAGTGATCAAACAGATGAATGGTGAGTATTCGGCAAAACACCCCAGGCTTAGGGCATATAGGAATGATACTCTAGATTTGCTGAAAACGTTCGTTGAATATGATTTAGTATCCATTCCTAGGGGTCAAAACGCTATTGCAAATGGACTAGCCTGCCTAGCTAGCTCATATCCTAAGGCCCCAGTTGACCAAAAAATCATCATTCAGACTAAATTCAGGCCTGCAGTGCCAGACAATGAAAAATACTGGCAGGTCTTTGAAGGAGACAAATAGATTGAAGATTTCCTGATGGGCAGAAATGAGTTTGAATTTTCTGATTCAGACTCAAAATATGATGACAGCTGCCCAAGTGAGGATTCCCCAGATGAACTAGAAACACCTTGTAGTATAGAAATAAATTCTTTTTCTGAAGAAACTGGAGATTCAGCCATAAAACATGAAAACGCAGATAGAGAAGAAATGGAGGTGCTGCAAGCCAAAGACAAGAACATACCAAGAGGCTTAGCACCCTTAGAGGACCTCTTTGATTTTGATGATGTTGCAAAGAAGCCCACAATAGAACATGCAGAATCAGATGTAGAAGAATGCAACATAGGCATTGAAGACAAACCCAAAATGATAAAACTGGCTAAGTCTATACCTGCAGACATGAAGAAAAGATACATTGACTTGTTTAAGGAATTCATTGATGTGTTTGCATGGAGCTACGAAGACTTAAAGGCCTATGACACCAACATCATACAACACAAGATACCACTGAAGGAAAATCATAAACCTTTCAGACAAAAACTCCGTAGGATTAATCCAAAACAATTGCCTGCAGTAGAGAAGGAAATTAAAAAGATGTATGAGGCAGGCATAATTGTCCCTGTAAGGTTTTCTGATTGGGTGTCAAACTTAGTGGCTGTAAGGAAGAAGACAGGGGAGATCAGACTATGCATAGATTTCAGAAACCTGAATAGAGCCTCCCTGAAAGACAACTACCCCTTGCCTAGAATGGAACATATCTTACAAAAGGTAGTAGGCTCTAAAAGAATCTCCCTGCTTGATGGTTTTTCAGGATACAACCAAGTTCTGGTACTCCCAGAAGATCAACTCAAAACAGCTTTCACCACTCCATGGGGCACCTTCATGTATGTGAAAATGCCTTTTGGATTGATGAATGCTGGAGCTACCTTCCAGAGAGCAATGTATATTGCTTTCTCAGATGATATTGGACACTTCGTAGTTATCTACTTGGATGACTTAACTGTCTTTTCTAAAATAGAAGAATAACACTTAAAACATCTGAGGAAAGTTTTTGAAAAATGTAGAAGGTATGGTCTGTCCCTAAATCCTAAGAAGACTGTTTTTGGGCTGCAAGAAGGTAAGCTTCTGGGCCACATCATATCTGAGAAAGGGATTAGGATATACCCCCAGAGAGTTGAGGGAATACTTCAAATTACACATCCAAGAAACATCAAGGAGCTACAGTCCTTCATTGGGAAGATCAATTTCCTTAGAAGATTTATCCCCAATCTTGCTGAGCATCTTAGGAAAATGACTGAAATGCTAAAGAAAGATGCAGGAATCAAGTGGACTGTTGAAGCCAAAAAATATTTTGAGTCAGTAAAGCTTGCACTCACCCAAGCCCCTGTCCTTATCAGCCATGACTTTTCAAAATATTTTCCGATCTTTTCATTTGCTTCCCCACACACAATAGTTGCGGTTTTGCTGCAAAAAAATTCGGAAGGTAAGGAACAACCTATAGCCTTCTTCAGTAAAGCCTTGAGAGATGCACCCTTAAAGTAAAACATCATGGAAAAGCAGGCCTATGCCCTGATTAAGGCCTTAAAAGACTTTAGGGTGTACATTCTGCATTCTCACACCATTGCCTATGTGCCAAATATAGTGGTCAAAGATATCCTGTCCCAAGACCTAGATGGGAAAAGGGGCAAATGGATTGCTACAATTTTAGAATATGACATTGAAATCAAACCCACCAAGCTGATCAAAGGTCAAGGCCTGGCCCAATTGATGGCTGAATCTAATCTGCAGGCCCTTGATATTAACATGATGAATGCCCTGGATGAGCAGGAAGGATTGCCCCATCCAACTATTGAGGAGCAGTTTCAGAACTCTCCTTGGTACACTGATATCCTTTACGTGCTCACACACCTCAATGCCCCTCCAGAACTGTCCAAAAAAAAGGCTAGATTCATAAAACTCAAAGCTAGAAATTACTGCATTATGAATGAGAGTCTATATTGGAAAAATCCAAATGGTCTTTTGCTAAAATGTTTACCTGAAACTGAAGCTGAAAGAATCAAACAAGAATTCCATGCTGGGGAGTGTGGAGGCCACCTGAGTTGGAAGGCCACTGCAAATAAGATACTCAGGGCTGGGTACTATTGGCCTACACTCTTTAGTGATGTTCATAAAATGGTCCTTACCTGCCACAAATGCCAAATTTTTTAGGGCAAAAGAAAGCTCCTTCCCCTCCCTCTGCAACCTATCACCATAGAAGGTCCCTTCATGCAATGGGGCTTAGACTTCATTGGAGAAATCCACCCCTCTTCTTCTGGGCAACACAAATGGATCCTGACTGCTACTGATTACTTCACTAAGTGGATTGAAGCCATACCCACTAGGAATGTCACTGATTCTGTCATCATTAGGTTCCTAGAAGACTTTATCTTATCTCGGTTTGGCTGCCCAAAGAAAATAATCACTGACAATGCTGCTGTTTTCGGATCCAAAAGAATGATTGATTTCTGTCACAGGTACGGAATTTCACTTGGACATTCAACTGCCTATTACCCCCAGGGTAATGTCCTAGCTGAATCATCAAATAAAAGCCTGGTTACAATCATTAAGAAGCTGTTGGAAGAGAACAAAAGGTCATGGCATAAAAAGTTGATACAAGCCTTGTGGGCAGACAGGCTCACTACAAAGAAATCTATTGGCATGTCACCCTTCCAGCTGGTTTATGGGACAGAAGCAGTCTTTCCTACTAGCCTTGGGATACCAGTGGTAAAGCTTATCCAAGAAATCCAATCAGAAGAGGACAGCATGATAAGGAGAATTAATGAAACAATCCATCTTCAGCAAACAAGGGAGAAGGTTTATGACAGAGCTGTCAAAGTGCAAGAAAACATGAAGAGACAGTTTGACAAAAGAACCAAAGCAAAAAATTTCAAAGTTGGGGACAAGGTCCTGAAGTGGGATTCAAGAAGAGAGGATAAAGGCAAACATGGCAAATTCGACAGCTTGTGGCAAGGTCCCTTCATCATTCAAGCCACTGTGGGTCCTAATGCGTTTTTCTTGCAAGAACTTGATGGTTCCGAGTTGTTTGGGGGTCCTGTCAATGGCAGGATTCTCAAACATTATTTCTGCTAATTCTCCATTTCCAGCTTCATTTCCATTGTATATACCGTTGCAAATTTTCATTTTCAGCAAAAAGAGAAGAAATTGTTCCAAAAAACAGAATGAAAAGAGAGGTTCAGACATGCTCAAAACATGAACCTCTGAGGCAAAAGGATTGGCTCTAATAAACTCAAAATCTGAGCTAAAAGGAAGCAGAATAGCTGATCCAAACAAGCTCAAAATCTGGATCAACAGAGGAAAGAAAATCAGCTCTAACATGCCTAAAATCAGAGCTGAAACAAAGAAAGAAGGATATTTTCAAAACTGCAGATTTCATGCCTTCACATTTTTGTTGCAGTTTTCTACAAAGTTTTCACTCCAGCAAGTCAGACAGTCTAATCCTGGCTTGGCTGTGTTTAAATTTCCTGTCTTAGAATGTAGGTGAAGAAACCTGTTGGACAGTTTAATCCCAATAGGTAGTAGTTTAGGTAGAGAATTGTATGAGGCCAACAGTCTAATCTGGCCTCATGGAGCAATAAGGGTAGAATTAGAATAGGTTTGTTTTTGTTTTGCAAAATAAAATGTAAAGGGTCTGCTAATTCAAATGCACCCAAGGGAAAATTGTTAGAGCTCTAGTTTGGGTAGGTAGATTGGTTGGGAAAATGTTTCTGCTGATTTGTGTATCCAATATATTGTGGCAGCTAATCTAAAGAAAGAAGAAAGATGGCTTATAGCAGCAGGCATCTGGCCTACACCAAGAGATAATTTTCTAAATTCTTGACTCCTTCAAGAAGAAGCCATCCCCATGTGGAGCCACTGTTAGCCCCCCTATGAAATTCTTGACAAGTCAGCTAGGGGATAGATTGTTTTGAGCCTTCAAGGAATGCCTTTGCCCTGAAAACCCATCCTCCTTGAAGTCTCTCAATTGCTGTGCCTAATACAAATCCCCCTCTGCTAGTAAATTTCTAAAAAGGGCCTATTATTCCCTCCTTTACCCCTACAACATACATCAATTCCCCTTCTTTCCCTTTGTCCGAATTCCCTTTCTTTTACCCTCATTTAGCCTCTTTTTATCCCCCCTTTTCTCCCCTTCTATTTCCCCGTTTACCCCTCAAATCCCCCCAAAATCCCCTTAAGTCCTTCCCTTACTCTTTATTTCCCATTTTTCCCCTTATCGTTTCCCTTTAAACCCCTTAAAATCCATTAAAATGGGCAAAAAACCCATCTTCCGACCTTATTAAAGGCCTAGCCCCTTTACCCCAAGCCCCTTTCAAACCACTTCCCCACATGGCCTGGCGCTGGGACCAAGCGCTTAAGTCCCAAGCGCTAATCGCAATCGGAAGTCGGGCGAGTGCACATTTTCTTTGTTATATCAAAAAAGTTCCGATGCGATTATTTGTTAAACAAAGTCTCGTGACGCGTTTTGGTCCGTTGATCTATCGTAAATATCGAAGGTGGAGCGCTAATCGCAGGCCCCCCGTCCATCGCAATCGCGACCTGTTACGTGCACCCTCCGATCGGTCCATCGCAAGTAATTGCGATGCGATTGATCGCAAGACCTTTCCTCCGATCCCCGATCAATCGCAAGTGTTTCCACCCGATCCCCGATTGCGATCCTCCGACATTATCCTGACCGTTGATCTGTCCCGCCGATCCAACGGTCCAGCAACAATCGCACCCTTCGCCCGATCACTGATCGCAAGTCCTTCTGTTTCCCCCCCGATTAAATCTCTGTCGTCCATCTCCCTGCTGATCCTACGGCTCAGCACTAATCGCATCGTCATTCCACCGCCCCTTTTCTCTCCCTCCGATTGAACGTGAACCGTTGATCTGATCCCCGATCCAACGGTCAGCGCTCAATCGCGCTCCGACCTCCGATCACAATCACATGTCCTATCTTCCCGTCCCCGATTGCAATTGCTCCGATTTGATCTCGTCCGTCCGTTTCCTCCCAGATCCAATGGTCATCGCTCGTCCTCCCTGATCGCAATCGGAAAAGTTTATGTGTGTCACCCTTTGGTACCCCCGATTGCGATGGTTCCGATTCAATCTCGGCCGCTGATCCTTCCCTGGATCCGATGGTTCAGATCTAATCGCCCTCCACCTCCGCTGGGTCCCACTCTTACATTCATCTCCGTCGCATTTCATGCGTTTTGTTTGTTTTTTGTTCGTTTCATATATTGTTACGCCGCTCAATCTCCACCGTTGATTTTCATCTCCAGGCCTGAATCTAACGGTCTGCGCTGCATATTTCTACCAAACCCTATTGTCCGCGCATTCCACCACTCCACTGCATTTTCATCGTTCTTTTACACAATAGCATTGTTTCCACCACCGCCGCACTACCATTTCGTCCACCCTGCATCCATCGCTCCATCCACTGTTTTCTTCATAAGTTTTGCTGTGTTGTAGAGTTTCTAGAGGATGAGACCTGCCACTGTTTGGTGTACTACCTCGATGGCGAGCGGCACAGTCAGGATCAAATCTAATGAGCCAGTACCATCAGGAAAGTCAAGGAATGGGGCTGTCAGGACTTACATTAAAGGAAAGCAGAGTTCAAATACCGAAAGTCCTGTCGGCGCCATTTAAAGATCGAGCTAACTCAACGGAGGCAGTAATGAAGCCGCAAGGAGTTTCAGTACAGAACAGAGGGATTAGTGCACATCAACGAAGATCCTGAGCTCTGAACCAGGGGTTTAAAGAGGCAAAGCATCATTTTGAAGACCCCGAGGATCGATCTGGAGATCCTGAACATCAATAAGAGGTAATATCAAGGTTTTCTTATCAGCAGAATGTTTTTCCATAAAGGACAGGTCTCCCATACAGTCTTTATTATGCGCCGTGTCCTTGAAGGAATTTCTCGTCCCAGCTATAGTTCAAAACAATCTAACACCCATGAGGCAGACCTCTCAGCAAGTTCTTTTATTTGGATCAAATCACTAGGAGTACTACAGCCAAAGGGTCAAATCATATCCGAAGCAGATCTTTCTTTCACGAGGAAGGTGACAAAGATTAAATATACAGTGCATCAAGCAGAGTGGGTCTCGGCCCTGCATTCATTGTTGTGTTTAAATGTAACATTTAAAATTCACCTACCTCCTCAGTCGGTCCTCTGTGTCTCTTCTGCTATAAAACACAAAAGGAAACTACTGTAATGGTTGTTGATGTATTATCGGTGAATTGCAAGCATTTTTGTCCTGAGCCAAGGTCCCTGTGTAATAGTGGTATGATAGGCTGAGAAATATGATGTATTCAGGCTGAATGTAAAAGCTTTGGGTAGTGATGTACCTGATTGGTGTTGTGTTTAACATGATAAGCAGTTTTCATTGGATCCTGATCTACAGCAGTTGGTGATGTTTTTCTTATCTTTGTGTTTATTTCCATTTCATTTCATGTTCTTCTGACTGACATATGAATGCATGACATAAGATTTACCCTTGTTAGGTACCTTATGTCCCAGCTCTCTCAGTCTTTAATGTTTTCTGCTCATATGTGTATCTGAATATTGTTTTTTTAATTGACTAAACCAGTGTAGTGGATGATTATTGCCTGCTCTCTGATGTGCAAGTTAATAGAATCAATGTTCAGATGTTTTGTTAAGATTTAATTAAAAGAGGTTAGGAACATTGGGAGGTTTAGAAGCCTGTCTTTGCCTCTTCATAACCTATCCCTTCCATATAAACCTTTTCAAGATCCCTTGTGTCGCCTATGGTTTTGTCCAAGCAGGCCTGGAGTTAAATGACCTCTGGCCTGATCTATAGACAGAATCAGATGGTTCTCCATCCTTCATTCTCATTCCTTAATGTTCCATCCCACCAATCAGGCCTTGAGATCCAAATGCTCTAGATGACTAGCCCAACTTAAGCTTACACATTGAACATAAATAAATCCTTTCTTGACTGCCTAGCTTCCTTCTTTACCCATCCTTGTCTTATGGTGAAACCTTCCTTCTGATTCTCAGCAACCAAACTCAAACTATCAAACAAACAACCTTGAGCCTATAGCTAGCCTAAAATCATAATTGAGAACTTCAAAGACATATATCCTTTGCTAATCATAGAGAGATCCCTCTCTGGACCTAGGAGGGCTAGATCCTAAGGTCTGAAAGTGGTTCTATGTTGTCTCATCTGGTGTCTGGTATTGCCAACCTTGCCAAAACATGGGAACACAACACATCGTACGTCGCACTTCGCAAATTACAACTTTTTTAGCTTTTACCTAAATCACTTATCGCTTGTTCTTCATTGCGTATATTTCGAAATCACACTCATCAAATCCCACCAAATTTTACAGCATCGCAAATCGCACTTCGCACATTTTAGCTTTTACCTTTAAACACTTACCGCTCGTTCTTGCAATTGCGATATTGCGAAATCACAAATCGAAAATTGCACCATTTAAATTTTCACTTAACACTTACCGCTTATTTAGCCAATGCGATAAATTCGCCATGTCACTCGTCACACTTCGCACTTCGCTGAACTTACCACATCACAGATCACAGCCCGCAACTTTTACCACATCACAAATCGCACTTCGCACATTTTAGTTCATTATTGTCAATCCTTATCACTATCCGTTTAAACTTGCGAAGTTGCAATTACGACATCGCACATCGCAAATTTTGTCCTCCATTGCACTCCGCCATCTCACTTTTGAATTATTTCCACTCCAAAGTAATTTCTCGCACTATAATAAGGTTTTGTAAGGGTTTAACCCCCTCTTTCTGCTCCCAAAACTCGTTTCATGTGTTAAACCCCCCATTAGCCTCTTTTATCCCTTTTCTTCCCTCCAAGCTGCAAATTAACTCTTTTTAATTAGAATTAAGTCATGAATAGCCTAGTTACATGGATAGAAGCATGGTAGATACATCATAGGATAAGTAGAGTGTATTTAGCCATTTGGCCAAATTAAGTGTGGTTTAGGATTAATATCCTTTCTGCTATTTTTTTTCTTCTGCAAATTAAGTTAGTTGATTTCTTGTCATTTATTTTCAGCAATTTAATTTAGTTTCTTATAGTCATTTCCGTCCTGAACCTTAAATTGGTTCCATTTATGTCATTTCCTTTATGAAATTTGGTTTAGTTTCATTGAAGTGTGACAGAATTCATTGAGAACCCCTAGAAGTAGTACCCTTTCTTAAAGCAAAAGAGGATGACATGAACAAAATTCATCTGTTATGTATATAACACTGTCACCTCAAAGTTTGTATGAACCCCGGGTTGATAAATTAAAGTAGGGAAGCCCCTCGGAGTTTCCACACTATTGGTGCAATACCAAGGCTCACCATCTACTGCATCTGGTGGTAGTGGTAGTTGTTCTTCTTCCAGAGAAATAGTGCTAACATCTTCCCTTTGATCCTCACATACTTCCTCATCAATTTCGAAAAATGTCTCTATGGAAAGTGTCTCCAGTTTTCTTCTGTTAAACCTCTCTACCAGCCTTTGAGTGAAGTCTACATATGCTGTCACTCTTGCATGTTCCATATTGCTGAACCACCAATCATTTGATTCACCCTCAAGGTGTAGCGCTGCAATCTCAATGGCCTCCCTTTCTGCTACTGGGTGTAGATGGAAGAAATCATCTAACTCCTTCATCTAAGACTTTTATGTGCTTGTGGATGACCCATAAAATGTAGGTAGGAAGAATATATTCTGTATGTGCTTTCTCCTTCTATTGCTGCTGCAGGGTCTCCGGTTTTATTTGCTGCAGGGTCTCCGGTTTTATTTGATCTGGTAAAACTGTTGGAGAGTCAGATTCTCTTTGAATGCTCTAGATTTAGATTTGTACTCTACAAGATAATCACTTCGAGTCTCATGCTCTAAGTATCCTCCATCTCCATGCCATTCATTTCCTTCTGCAAGGAAAGTAGACATAGTAGAGTGTTGAGGAACTTTCTACACGGTCGGTTGCTTTTGTTGTTGATAGGAAGTGCTTGGACCTTCCTCATTCTAAAATCATCTTGAGGTTTCTTTTTTCCTTTCCGTTCTCATTTCTTTAATCTCCTTGGAGATATCCTTCATAGATATGAAGAGAAGTGTGGAAAAACTCAATCCCTCCGCCATTGTAGATCTCTACTTTCTTCTTCTTCTTCTTCTTATGAAGTCAGGAAATGCAGTGACCAAAAGCTGCGCCAAAGATCATTCTTTGATACCATTGTAATATCCCAAAATAGGAAAAGATAGTAATACACAACAAAATAGCTAGAAACTACAAAAACATGGAAATAAAATGAATACACCATAAAAATGGACAGAATAGCTAAGCCATTTTATTAACAAGGAGGTGAAATACAAGTACAACGATGCTAAAAAATAATAGCACTCAAGCCAACAAAGATGGCTAGAGTGAACCTCAAGTCCTCTCACTGAGAACACTGTGTAACTGCAGCTCTGATGGAGGGCATACTACGTTGTCCTTGCTAGAAATGCTGGAAATATAATTGCTGGCTGAAAAGGGATGTGTAGATAAGGATGTTATGGAGCTGAGAAAATGTCGGGATTTGAGATCCAAACTCTATGATGAAAACCCAAAATAACCAAAAAAGGATTTCTGGATTAGCTCACCTCGGAAAATCACTGCCCTAGTGCTTACGATACATAAATGCTGGGTAGGAAGATCTATGGCATGAACCGAAAGATAAAAAGGCTGCAATAATAATCAATCAACTCAATGCATGAAGGGTTGGTCCCTTCTCCTGATTACTAAGCTAGAAGCTTGAGATCTAGCTCCTTTTTCCTCCTCTCAAGTTTCAGCTGCTGAAATGCACACCTGCTGGAAGTGATTGTGCTGTTAAGAGGGATGAAGTTGTAGCCTACTGCTAGATGATGCAATACTACTTAGAGCTAATGGGAATAATCTCACCAAAGTGAGGGGATGGTCCCTCATAGGGTTCAAAGTTGAAATACTTGGAACTTCCTTCCTCCTCTGAACCTACACTGCTGGAATGCGTAATTCCTGTAGGAGTTGCTGCTGCATGGAGGTGTAGAATGATGGCCTGATGCCGGATGTAGCAATGTTTCTCTCGGAAGACTGAAATGGATGCACAATGTGAAGGGATGATCCCTCCAGAGTTTTCCCAGCTGAGCTACTTGAAACTACCTTCCTCCTCTCAAAACCTAACACAAGAATGCATAATTTATGAAGCTGTATGTTCTAAAGAGAGGGGCTGAATGTGGCACCAATGCCGGATGATGAATGGCTTCTCAAAGAAACATTTCTAGAGTAGGCACTCGAAGTCCCCCGTGGATAAGGGTGGGATATCCACTCGAAGAAACCCGTGTGCTAAACATCACAACAGACTTAGCTAAACAGCTAAAGCGTGCAAATAATTGTCGAAACGACATTGCAAGATCTCAATCCAGAATGCTCTCTATGGCTGCTCTCACCTTCCTTTTATGCTTGTGAGCCTTCTCTAACCTTGGCCCACCTCATTACTGCGTTGCACATATGGCCACTAGTCTCCATGAATACTGCACTATCCTTAAAGAGCTCCATCATCTTTGAATTTACTCTCCACTCCCTCCATCATATGTGCATTTAATTCATGACTTCCTCCATCATCTCATCATTATTTCTCCATGATCTCCACTCTTCCTTCATTAATAAGCTGCATCACTACTCCATAATGTTGATCCACTATCTAACTAACCCACATTCACACAATATAAGTGGATTTTATTCATCTATGGGGTTTATGGGTCCCTCCACCCTTTTATTTACTTAACTAATTAAGAAAAGTAAGAATTCTAATATTCCAATTAACTGATGGAGAAATTGGAATATTACAACTCCCACTTCCTGTACCACATTATTGCCTTCAACATCAAGCATTTCATGGACCAGTATAGGTGTATTAATTTTTTGAATAAATTCAGTCAACCTCTAGTATTTCTTGGGTCTATCACCAAAGGTTCCAATTATTCATTCAGAAGGTATGTCTCTACCTTTTTGTTCAAATATTTCTCCCATAAATCATAGACTTAACTTGAGCCAGAGTACTGACCCCATATGTATCCAGTAGATTTTGCATATTTTCTTGGTTTTTTTTTCTTCCACTTCTGTGCTGAGGGTTGCTCGTGGAAGCTCCCTTTTCCTTTCCTTTCTCTCTCACAGGCTTGCCACCTCATCCTCCATTGCCTTTACCAGGTTTTTCCTTAACCATTTTCATGTTTCTTAGACCACCTAGAAACTGTGAATCCACTCGAATCCACACTAGAGTTATCACCCTCTGTGAAGAAGCCAGAGAGATATACAAACTAGGCAGAACTGAAATATCAAAGCAAACATGGTTCTTAATCCCTCTCAGCCATATCCAAATTTTCCTCCAGAATTTCACCCAGTTGGGCTCGCATTCGACCACCACCTCAATGCATTGACTGTTAAGGTTACATATAGTTTCATTTCTCAAAACCCCTATGAAAGAGTGTTCCAACCCCTAGTTGGTCTTAATAAGCCATGGAAACCGCATGTCTAGCCAGAAGAAACCATAGAAACCATAAAAACCATAGAAACCACCCTTTGTTGGTCTTAATAAACCACATAAACCACCCTTCACATGACGAGCCATTTGACGCCATAGTTTGAAGAAATTGTAGACTACACTAATAAATATACAGACAATAATATAATTTCAATACCGAAACATGCCCATTTGGGCCAGCATTTTACCATACAACAAGAAATTGACACGACATGGTTCAGCACAGAGAAACTAATTGTTGTTTCAGCAATCATATGGCCCAGTTTCGGTGATTTCTTCAGCTCATTCACCCTACCTTGAGACAATACCCCTGTTATCACTATCAAAGGATCTTGAGATACATACCCGGATCATTGCACCTTGGTTGCATGGTAGCCTTCTTCTTTGTCGCGCCCTCACACCAGTGTTCCAATTAATGTAACATCCTTCTCTACAATCCACAACATTATGCAATGACCCTTAACCAAACTTTGCATGTAACCTATCACCCTTGCCACTCGTCTTGGCGTGTGACCTGCATCCCCATCCACCACTAACACTCTACTACCCCACCTATCTTCATTTTCTCCCAGCTTGTGATCGCATGGGGTGGGTTGTCCACCATCCCCACCCCGTGTCAACTTACTCATTTCCATGATCCACATGCCCATCCACTCTCGCGTCACACCCTGATTGGGGGTTGACTTTATACAACTTTAAAATATTCTCTTTTAACATTTTTTCTATATATAGATATATATGAAGTTGATATCACATGTTAAAATATTTTTGAAAAGTATAAGGTTTAAAAATCTAACTCACATAATTTTTTTTTACTTCTAATTAATTTACATTAAATTATATCAAGTCATATGGACAAGTAATTAAACATGCATATCATAATTTTTTTATTATAGCCAACATTGTTTTTCTAATTAGAGAATATTTTATTCTTATTTTAAGAGGGACACATGTCAACTCCAATTTGAGCACGACCATACTTACACATCGCCTTCACCCTGGATTGTAGAATGAACCTCTCAGCTCAATGAAAGGTAGGTATCAGTTAATAAAGAAGAACTGAAAGGACTGGTTTTGAAGGGATACATCAACTATTAACACTGGAAAATCATACAGCAGAACATGACATAAATTAATGTCGAGCCCAAGGATTTATAGGACAGAAATACATTATGGAATCAAGAATTCTAAGGTTTTGAGCAATTCAAAGTTGAACTAGTCATAAATGCTCAAATGCGCGCTTTTTCCTTCGAAAAGAGCACCTTCTGCGCGCACTGGAGCTCGATAAGCGCGCACACCTGGAAGTAGCAAAAAGTCACTTTCCGGGACCACAAGCAAGCAAAGGACAGTTTCTCCTTATGTGAAATCCACCTAAGGATAGCACCATCGCCTCCTTAGGCCTTGTGTGAGCACACAAAAGCATATTTTAGCCCACAATGGAATATTGCCCCTCCCTTGGGTCACCATCCACCATGTACCAAGGGAGGGAAGGAGGTTTGAAAGCTCACCTATATAAACCCTCAAAGAGATCAGTAAAGCCTAGCAGCTTGAACTGATTTATGCACAATCAGGGTACATATACAATATCTTGCCTAACGCCCCGCGCCTACAATCTTATCGAGAATTTCCAGGCATGTTGAACTCTACAGACAGACTTATTGGGTCAATGACCCAAGTGTACCTAGGCAGCAGCAGTCAAAATCCCGGTTATA